>CM028380.1:110895678-110919652 GCA_013146195.2 Codonopsis lanceolata | reverse complement strand
GGATTCGATCATGATGGCTTAGCGTGTTTTCGAGCGAGCATTAATGGCGGGCTTGATCGGGTTGCAGCCGGCCTTTGTTTTGAATTTGTGGGCGCGTGATGCAGGCGCCTTTTTTTCCCAATTGCGCCTATAAAAGGGGTAAAACCTAATCCTTTTTCTTTTTCTTGCCTTGGCTTTCCAAGCTCTGCATGCAGTGTTCTTCTTATTGGTTTCTCTGTGGTGTCGCTTTGAGTTAACAAAGAAATTCATCTCACGCCATTATGGATTATTTCAACATTTAAACTAGGCAAGCGATCCCCAGATTCAGCGCTTTGTAAGTTTTCTCGAGGCCTCGATCCTTTTACGTTTCTATATAAACTCCTTTTGAATTTTGGTTTTTCACATTGTTCGTATTCATGGTTTTGGGTAGATTCATAGGACTTTCCGCTAGGTTTGGGAAATTTGCGGGGAGATCAAGGAAAAACTTGAATCATAAGTTTTTGGGGATTAATCCGGATATTGCTCGATCTATTGTAGGATGTCTTCCCTCTTCGACTCTTTGATGACAACTCGATCATGAGCAAGAAGCTTATGACTATGATCATGGTGCCCGGGAGCATCATGCAGTAGATTACGAGAGAGCGGGATATGATGTGTTTATTTCGGAGGAAGGAATACCCAAGAAGCGGCGATCGAGTCTTCTGGAAAGGATTGTGAATGATGTGACCACCCAGGCCGGGATGAGGTGGATGAGGTGGCTTCGAGTGGGATGCCCGGCGGACGAGGGAAGTGGGCTGGTCGGCCTCGGTGGCGAGGCATCGTAATGAGGATTATTGTAATTTGAGCTCGCTTGCTTTGGGGAGTCTATTGACTCGGTTGTAGAGGTGGGGAATGGTTTGATTCGATTGGGATTTCGGGGAGGATTATCGAGGAGTCCACTTATGAATCAGAGATGACTCTGCTCGAGATGAGGAGCAAGACCAAAATAGTGGTCTTTTTCTATGATTTCTTTTCGTGTCGGGATGCGTTTTCCGCTAGATCCTTTTGTTAAATCGAGTTCTTAAGGGAGACTAACGCCGTTCAGTGTGACCTCAACTCACAGCGATCGATCTGATCGCTTTTAGCGCGACTTTGGGTTGATTGGGTTTGGCAGGAGATGACCATACTCGAAAACTTTTTGGGTTCACGAAGGACAAAAGATCGAGGCGGGATTATTGGTCGTCGAAGCTGGAGCTTTGAAGTGTTCATTGAGTTTCCCATAAGATCGATAAGTGGGATAAGAGGATTATTGTGGAATCTCGGGATTGAGTTGCCATTTGCTGAGCCCTTATGAATGAAACCTCCCACTATGATCGGTATGCCACCTTCAGGAGAGGATAGGTGCGTGGCCATGTTGCGAGGAGGTGGGAGTGAGCAAGGTCAACGATGGTTGATTGGTTGGAAGTTAATCGTGCGGGGATGCACGGATCCTACGCTTTGGCCAGGGATGTACCACTTAGTGGAGTGTGGACCTCGATTGTCATAAGCGCTGGCCGGTTCATCCTTTTGGGGACTTGTCATGACCACAAGTTCCCAGTGAGTCTGATTATGCGGTCTAGGGGAGTGTACCCCTCGATTTGATTTTGATGATCTTTGGTATTTTTCTTTATTGTTTATTATGAATCTCACGGAAAATATCTTGACATTTTTCTAACTTGTTTTCTTTTCTTGCGGTGGTGAAAGATATATTGGCGAGAGGAAGATCGAGTTCAAGGCGAGGTGCATTGCTCGCCATGATGAGTTGGGCCAGCGTGGCGGCTGCCTCTGCATCTTTACCCAAGCCCCACAAAAGGGCAAAAATCATCTCGGGCTCTGGTTCCTCTTGGCCAGAGATCTCCTAGGACGGCGCCGACCACAGAGCACTCTTCTCGAAAGAGACGATTGCGCCCGATTCGGCGGGGAGGTCGGAGCACCCGCAACGAGGGGGGATGAACCCCAGCAATTGGCAAGGGTACGATCCCGCGCCCTCTGTCCCCCAGGCGCTACGATCACGGGGCTTCCCCCTCCTCCTCCTCGTCGTGAGGAGCCATGGAGTGGTACTCCTAGTTGGTGAGAGCCAACTTTGTGGCGCCCGTATCCCGAGATGGGGTTAGAGCCCTCGTGAACGAGCTCGCCGCCGTCCCCCCTCTCGAAGGAATTAACATTCGTGATCAGGGAACCATGAGCCCATTTGTTTGCGGGGAATCTGAAAAGTCGTCGGCTGATGTCATCCGTGGAATCTTTGAGACCGAACAGTCTTTGCTTTCGGTGAGATTGGTTTGCTAGTCGGCGAGTGCGTCATGCCTATTACTTGATGAAGATAGCTGCTGCGGTAAAGTATATGTTACGCTTATGTATGTTTTTGTTTTGCGGTTCACCTCAAGGTCACTCTTACGCATAAGCGTGCGGACGAGTATAAAGATAAAGTGGAGCTTTGTTCGAGCGAGCGGAAGTCAGAGGCTGCTCGGTCTTATAAAGAAGATTTGTTGGCTAAGGACAATGAGGTCCTAACAAAGGTTGCTTAGATCTAAGCTCGAGGAGGAGGTTATCCGCCTGAAAGCCAGGTGGAGTTTGCTCAGAATGGGGAGGTGGCCGCTCGAGAAATTTTGAGCGAGGAGAGGAAAAAGTTCGAGAGTGCTCGGTTCGTGAGCGGCATGGCGAGCCGGGTTGACACGGTGCGGTACCAAAGCTTTATTGAAGAATTTAAGCGGTCGGTAGAGCTTGACCCGGCTCGTAGATGCCAAGGCTGGTTCCTATTATTCTCAAGGGTGCAACCATGTTCTGCGTATGTTGGCGAGCAGCGGTCTGCCGAACATAACTCTGAGATGATGGCAGCATGGGGAGGCGACTGCCACGGTGTCTTTGCGGCCGAAGGAGCCACGCTTTGGTCCCCTATACTGTGGATGAGTTGGGGATCATTGCAAATAATGATCGGGAGAGTGATGAGCCGGAGTGGATTCCCCCGACTCCGTTGGCCAATAGCGTGGTTGACCAAATGAGCAATTTTGAGCGTGAGGCCAACGGCGATGAAGATGAGGATCTGCTCCCGGCACTGTGACCCGGTGATAATAGATGTCGAGGAGAATCGGTGTTCCTTCTGTAGGGATAGAAACACACGTGCCTCCTCCTGATCAAAGTCTTGCATTTGCCTCCTCCACCACCTCTTCCTCCCAACCTGCAGTCCGAGATGGATAGAATATTTGCCGAGCTGGACACATCAGGAACATCTACCGAGCAAGGGGGACTTAGATAGCTTTCGATCATCCTTGTACTGATTTCCCTTTTTATGTAATTTGAAGCTTTAATGAGAACTTTTATTTTATAATTGTGTGTGAATGTCCTCTTGCTACTTGTTTTATTTTCAGTTTTGTACTTAGCTGAAAACAATTAGGATCATCGGGCAGGGCCCCTTCTGCTAATTCGGCAGGCATCTAAATAATTGCCTACTGCCAGAGTTATCGGGCAGAGTTGTGTGGCCGCGTTAGCGGGCATGGCCCTCGGTTTGTGAACCAGTTAACATTATTTAAATTTGGATATTTATTTGAGCGAGACTTATCTCCTTGCCGCCAAAGCGAACAAAGCGTCAAATAATATCGAACAGGGTTGTTCCCCTTCTCTGTTGAGGCATTCAAACTTAAAAACATAAGCCAGGCGGGCCGCCCGCTCGATTTTTCGGCGATTTTGTATTTGTTTGAGTATATTTGACATGCATAATTTCAAAATTTTCAATCCATGTAAGTAGTCACTTTTGTTCGAGACAACTCTATTATTGAAGAACCCTTTATTGAGAATACAGTCAATCAAAAAGCTGGAATTAACGCCTTGTTAATGATAATATTTCTTCAAATGATCAGAATGCCAAGGATGCTTCAAATATTTGCCTTCCTGATTCTGTAGGGTGTAAGTACCTTCTCTAACAATTCATGCAACCTTAAATGGTCCCTTCCCGATTAGGTGACAATTTCCCTCGTTAAATTTGTCACGTAACCTCGATTTTCCTAGGACCAGTCTCCACTTTGAATGCTCTTCCCGAACTTTCCTATCGTGATGGGCTTTGGCTTTACGCTTGTAGTTAACCATCGATGCGAGCTTCGATCGTTCCTCGAGAAGGTCAAGGTCGATTGCGGGCGACCTCATTGTCTTGCTTTCGTTATAATGGGCCACTCTGGCGGGAAAGGCTGTTTCGGTTGGAATTACGACCTCGATCCATGCGTGAGAGCAAAGGTGTTTACTTTGTTGATCCCCTACGGTTGTTCTAATTGACCATAAAACCTTGGTAACTTCGTGCGCCCATTTTCTGCTCGATCGTCCAAATTTCGTTTGAGCGTGCATGATTTGTTTGTTCGCGGCTTCTGCTTGTCCGTTGCCTTGTGGATAGGCAACTGAAGATTGCCAATGCTTAACATACATCCTGTTACATTCTGCCGTAAATTTGTCTGAGAATTGTGTGCCATGATCGAAACAATGGCTCTGGGTAACCCAGCGACACCAAATGTGGTCATGCGAAGTTGATTATGTTGTTTTCGGTGATGGTCGCCAATGGTTTGCTTCAATCCATTTGGTGAAGTAATCAATTGCCACCACTGCATATTTGAGCGAGGCCGTGCTAGAGGAAAGGTCCATTATGTCAATTCCCCATGTCGAATGGCCTTTGCCTTCTTTGAGGTCTTTTCGGTGGATGGCGATCTAGGTATATCTGCAAACCTTTGACACTTGTCACATTTACGCACATATAAGGTTGCATCTTTCCTTAACGTGATCGGTAGTAACACGCAAACAAAATTTTTTGTGCCAAGGTTCGTGCCACGGATGACCGCCATTCTCCTTGATGAACCTCGTATAGAAGTTCTTGGGTCATTTACGGTCGAACACAACGAAGCATCGGTCTTACCCTTGATCGCATGCAGTACTCCTCAGACCACGAGTAGCGACATACAGTTCGGACAACTCTTGCTCGGTTTTTATCCTCGGTAATATACCTTTCGATGAAATCTTTATATTCATCGATCGACATCGCTTCTTTGGCTCAATATCCATTATTCGGTCCTTGTCAATCGAAGGTGTTTCGGATGATCAATCATTCTGAAGCCTTAACACAGATAATTAAGCCCTACGCTATTTTGGAAAGGTAGTGCGCTCGCATATTATACGCGATCAATCTGATGATCTCGGAACTTGAAGCTCTTCAAAATTTCTTTGACTAGCTCGCGATGCTTGACCAATGTAGGATTATGGTGCATACTCCCCATGCTTGATTCACTACTAGCGTGAATCGAATACAAATGTAGAATCAACATCCATGTCAGTAGCGAGTTCGGTCCGGCAATCATGGCCTCGTACTCGGCTTGATTATTTGAGGCTAGAATTTGAATCTAAGTGCCATCTCGAACTCGTCGGATCGATCGGGCGTGACAAGTAAGATACGCTCACCAAGAGGCGATGGACCGCTTTCAAGGTCTTTGGAACGAATCAATGACAATGCTTACAAATTGGATCTTCCAGTGAGTATAATGTTAGTGCTACTTTTAATGTTGCCGATTTGCGTCCGTATGATGTAGGTGATTCGAGGACAAATCCTTTCAGAGCAGGGAGGAATGACGAGGACATCCCCCAACAACAACAACTCAACACCGATGCCGACAACCATGGACCTGGCCACAAGAGCTCAGCCAAGAAAACTGCGGAAGAAGTCAATAGCATGGTTCGCGAGACAACGGAGATGGAAGAACGAGCATGAAATATGAAGAGGAGACCCCAAAGTGGTCAAAGCGAAGCCGAACGTGATCCAAGTCAAGCAGGATGATTACGACTTGTTATTACGCGAAGCAACATTACCGAAGGCTTAGGGACGCAAGGTCATCAAAGGCTTGCGACGCGCAAGGTGTGTTGATTTTCTTTTCAGCCGACTCATGACGCAAGGTGTCAAGGGGCTTCATGACCGCAGGTCCCCCTAATCGCCGTTTTTTCGTTAATTAGGTTTTCTCGCTAAACTTTACCCTAATTCAAGAGTACGACTTTTTCAATTCTAGTTTAGGTATAAATAAGGGTTTTCTTTCATTGAGACGTACGCTAACTTTGAGTATTCTATTTTGTGAGTTTTATCAAAACTTATTGGTTCTTCTTGAACTATTGAGTAATATACAAAAGTGCTCAGGTGGTTTGATCTTGACTTATCAATTGATTCTTCCATATCAATTGTAGGCGTCTTTATCACTATACTTAGGTTCTTGATTGCTTCGATATGGGTTACCGTAGATGCCAAGGTTCCCCGTGCTAATTGTCATCGAGGTGTCACCCCCCGCCAAACATCACTGATCCCTAGCTTTCGCCGTGTAAATGGTTTCCAAGCCTTCCGAGAAGATCAGATCATGCCTTGATAGCCTTTCGTGGTTGAGTCGATGTGAAACTCTCGCGAGCCTCGATGGACCAACCAAGCATTCTTCCCGAAAATCTAATCGGGTTTGTGCAAAATCTTTCGTAATGGTGAGTCGGTGTATCTGTATACAATATCACGTGTGCGAGAAAAAGTAAGCTCGAAATTTTCGAGCAAAGACAATGACAAGAGAGTAGGCCAACTTTTCTATATTAAAATATCGGCTCTCCACAGTGTGGGAGCTTTTGACACGTAATACACACAAGTTTTTGAACATTTGACTCCTCCCAATTAAAACGGCGGCCACAACCGTGCATCAGCGATGCCAAGTACAAGTATAAATTTTCTCCGTTTTCGGCTACTCATTAAGGGTGGTTTACCGAGGTATTTCTTCGATTTGCTTGAGCAGCTTACGCACATTCTTCATTCCATTCAAAATTCTTATTGCCACGGAGTACTTTGAAGAAGGGTAGACATCGCTCAGCGGAGCGGGAAATGAAACGGCCAAGAGCGATGACGGTTCCGTTCAAGCGTTGGACGTCTTTAATACATCTAGGCAGCTTCATGTCGAGTAAAGCTTGAATCTTCTCGGGATTGGCTTCTATTCCCCTACGGTTAACCATGAACCCAAGAATTTCCCGGACGCCGAAAACGCACTTAACTTTGCTTCGGTTTAGTTTCATGTTGTTCTTTCTCAGATTGGTAAAGGTTTCTTCCAAGTCTTTGCTGTGGTCTCTCCCCTTTGTCTTGATGACCATGTCATCAATGTATGCCTCCATGTTTTGGCCAATTTGCTGTCCAAAAACTTTGTTGAGCATACGCTGATAGGTAGCCCCAGCGTTTTTTAACCCAAAGGGCATCATTTTATAACAGTAGAGACCGCCAGCTGCTCGAAATGCGGTCAAAGCCTTGTCCTGCTCGCACATTTTTACTTGGTGGTATCCTGAATACGCATCCAAGAAACTGAGCATCTCGAACCCATCAATGGCATCAACCAGCCTATCAATGCGAGGAAGAGGGTAACTGTCTTTTGGACAAGCCTTATTAAGATCCGTGAAGTCCACGCACATTCTCCATTTATCATTGCTCTTCTTAACCATTACTACATTGGCAAGCCATGATGGATAATGAATTTCTTCAATGATCTGCGCAGCCTTCTATTTCCATCTTTATAGCCTCATTCTTTTACTGGAGAATTGTCGAGGTCATTGTGAATTGGTCGGTAATTTGTCGATCCACACTTAGTCGATGAAGAGCTACCTCTTCACTTATGCCCTTCATATCTTCCACCGTCCATGCAAACACATCAAGACTTGACTTTAGTTGTTCGATCAACCGTGTCCGCTCCTCGGGGGAAAGTGCTGTCCCAATTTTGATCTTCTTCTCTGGAAAAGACGGGTTGATGACGATTTCCTCGAGCTCATCTTGGCAGGAATTCTCCTCACGGACTGCAATGTGTCCATTTCAATTTTTTTCGCCTTTTGCTTTTGCCTCTTCTTACGGCGGGCTTTGGCGTTTCCTCGGCGGCCTCTCTCTCCTTGTCCTTAGGGTTATCGACCTCCATATTTTCTGGTCGCGAGCATTCCCCTTCAGAAATTACTGCTATATTGTCCGGAGCTTTTCTTGGAACAACGATTTCCTCATTGGGGATGGATAGCGCGATTTTCTGCCTTTTCTTCTGCGTTTCCCGAACAAATTCCCACATTGTTCGGGGTTGACTGTGAAGGATTCCAATGCCGATTGTCCGTAAAACTTTGCTCATGGGTACCGAGGCTACCATCCGAAGGCGAGCCATAGGCGGGATGCCCATGATGGCATTGTATGGTGATTTTAAATCGATCACGAGGAAAGTTATGACCTCTAACCTCGTATGTTCCCATCGCCATGTAAACTTCAGTCAAGCTGTGCTGCTTAACACCGACTTTATGATTTGTAAAACCTTCCAAAGTTCCCAAGTAAGGTTTTAATCGGGCATCGGTGAGACCAATCTCCTTAAAACAACTGTAGTAAAGCACGTCCCGACATGCTCCCGTATCTACGAGCACTCGGTGCACCTGCCGGTTGTTAATCAAAGCGATACAACCAAAGGCCGCTCTCGGAAGCAAGGGTTGTGCTTGCCCGCCGCGAGTGAAGCTGGATGGTCTGCCAAATCGAGTTCTTGGTGGCATATTCATCACTTTTGACGGTGAATAAATATGCTTTCAGCTTGAGTCATTTGGGCTCTTCCTCGAGAATAACATTAACCACTCAGCTTTATCCGGGGGCATTTCCTCTGTTTCCGCCGTTTCCCCGAGCAGGAGGATCACGGCGATTGCCAGCATTGTTGTTCCCTTGCTTGAACCTATCAAGACGTCCTTGATTAATAAAGCGTTGGATTTTTTTGAGGATGAAGCATTCCTGCGTGACATGCCCACGTCGTTGTGATAGGCACAAAATTTTGTGCTATCCGGTATTGGGCAAGGCGATATCGGATTCATGGGATAGGGAGCAGGAAGATCATTCTGTATTTGCATCATAATTTCCTCTCTTGAAGTGTTTAAGGGAGTGAAATGATGCTCTCTGAATCGTTGAGTGGAATCAAAAGTCCTATTCCGGTCTCTCCGAAAATTATTGTTATTTCAGAGCTGGAATTGCGTCGTTGTCGAACTATTTCAACCTTTTCCTTTCCTTTTCCCTTCCGTCGAGCTGAACAGCTGTGCCCGAGCAAGCATCTCACCCTGAGTGGCCGGAGGATGCATCACCAACCCTCGGCCGGGCCCACATATTGTTTAGGAAACTAGCGTAACCTCTCCTTGATCATGCCCGTGACTTGTTCGAGCACTTTGGTGAATCTTTCCACATAGCTATGGGAGGATTCATTAACTCCTTGAACCACTTTGCAAAGGTCAAATCGACTTTTGGGGAGAGCTCCGGCCGAGCCAAATTCTGCTAGAAACTTCTCCCTCAAGTCCTTCCATGCTATAATAGATCCCCTTGGAAAACGCCCCAACCAACTCTGGGCTTTACCCTGTATAGCCCCCGCAAATGCCTTCATTTTCAAGGCTTTATTACTAGTGACCAAGCCGACCTGAGCTTCGAACGATCGCAACCAATCTCCTGCTCAGGTCTTTCCCGAGTATTTATCAAAATTTGGAAAAACAGCTCCCTGCGCTGGAGGTGTGTTTTCGATCTAGTCTGCGAATGGACTACCATCTGTAGATCGAGCAGTCCCATCAGAGTGGCGACCAGCTTCCCACCCATCCATTCTAGCCTGCACAATTGCCAAAACCTCGGCCATTGTCTGAGGTTGAGCTGGTAATGTTGCCGTTGGAATTACCACGGGCTGAGCTATAGTGGCCAGAGGTGCCTCAACTTGCTGTGCTCGGAGCTGCTGGGGGACCCTGGGAGGTCTTGTGGTCTCATAGCGGTCTGCTCGCCTGTCATGTTCGCGACGTGGTGAAGTTCGTCGAGAACGGTGAGAATAGCGGGACCGAGAGTGATATGAACGTTCATGCTCATCGTTTCGACTCCGCCTGCTGGCTGGTTGTGATTCATCGACCACATTGTGCTCTCTGGCACGACGTTTATCCCGGCTTCGCCTTTCCTCATGGATTTCCATGGCATTAGCATCCTGATTGTGGCTGCCACCACTTTCTGCACGATTCCGGGCTGGACCCTGATCGATGGCCAAAGGGGGTTTGTGTGGGGCATGGCCGCCAACACTAAGCACCCTTTCAACCACATGTGGAACACTAACGGTGGGCACAATAGGTATTAATTGCTCCTCTATGGGAACAGGTGGTTGACCCAACGCGGCTAGCTGTTGATTCAGAATAAACATCTTGCTCAGATACTGAGCCTGATTACGAAGAGCTTGTGCCTGTGCTTGTTCATTCAGTGGGATAGGCTCTGCCACTGAATTAAGTCGAGCAGCTTCTCGACGTTGGTTCAACTGATCCCGTAACTCAACCGAATTTGCCCTTTGCTGTTGCAACTGATTTCTCAAATCATGCTGAGGTGGATCAGTTGTTGGGACGAAACCAACTTCACCAGTTGGTGCATGTTGTGCCGCCACTTGAGATCTGGTCATTACCTCGCCTAGTGGTGGGAGGCCGTTTCGTGGAAACTGGTCAGACTGGGGAATTCCATCGGGTCTGTTACTAACTGGGGGCCAATCTCCGTGAACAGACACATCACCGCCAACATTTCCACTTGCTCCAACCTGTCCCTTTCCGTTCTTGGCCATGCTAACAAGATTTGATAAAAAATGAATTAAAATTTCTCGTATTCCGGCAACGGAACCAAACTGATGCTACACAATCTGGTCTTGGGCCGTTCCTTGCGGTTTGTAGGATATCTGGGCTTATCTGAATGTAAGATCTCCTAAAACCCTGTCAAAAGAAGAACACCTTAGATGGAATGCAAGGCAGGGCCTCGCGAAACCCCTCAGGTGTGAGAGTAAGTATTGAGCTTAGTTGAAAGCAAAATAACAGGGTTTCGGTGTATAGAATAGTGCGTACCTTTCAAATGAGATTTTATGAAGTATATATAGCCTTTTTGGGCGTAAGATCCGGGCTAGGCCACTATCAAGGAGATAATTTAGGACTTTAATACCATGAACACGGGTTGACCGCGTAACTGAAGGAATCATGGCTAAAATCTCGGGATCAATAAGGTTATTTCAAAATTAATATCGAGTTCAATCGAGCAGCCTTGATCCCTGCTCGCTGAGTGATAGACAAATTCCTGCTCGGGATAGATGTATGATGATCACTCGCAGCTATCCTGCTCGGATAACCTCTTTCTTGGTCTCTGTCATACACATGACTATCACGTGTTGATACATGTGCTTGGCTCGTGACCAAAGCTTGGGCCGAGCTCATCACCTTCCATGCCCTTCCCCCGAGCGTGTGGTACACGCACCTGATTGGAGGAAGTGGTGCACCACACGTCTGCTGCCTTCGCCCCTTATTCCACCAAATGTTACCTCTTTTTATTTAGGAAGTGATCTTTCTCTCTCCTACATGGCCAATTAAGAAGAGAAGCTAAGAAGACTCTCAAATGCTATTTCACCTCTTCTTAATAGAAAGAGGAGATAGGAAGATTGCATTGGGGATGCTCTAATACATCATTTTCCTCGGTTTTTGCCTCGATTTAATATGTACTGTGAGTTGAGACGAAGTTTACCAAAACTGTAATGAGTAAGTTGAGTCGATAACTTTGTTTGCTAACGAGTTGGAGTTTCCCCTAACTTTTTTAGTTCAAGTAAGCCTAAGCCAATTCATGTCTAATAACAATTAGGCTTCGTTTGTTTTACGGAAAAAATGACTTTCGGAAAACGTCTTTCTCATTTTTTAATATTTGGTAACCTTCAGAAAATATAGCCAACGTAAAATATTTTTCGAGTCAACCGAAAATGAAGTTTTTTTTTTTACATATTCATTTTTCGTAAGTAATTTTCTAAATGTTCGAACAGCCCTCTGACTTCTTCCACATTTACACATATTTACATACACACACAATATTACACTCAATAAATATATTTTTTAGAAATATAAATTAAGTTTGTGCACTTATTTATCAATAATAATTTTAATAAATATTAATTACGTCCTAAAATTAATGTCCACTATATTATTTAGGAATGTGTCAAACATTATATATTTTCTTTCTTAAAACGTTTTTTTATTTCAATTACCAATTTTTTTATTTGTATTTGTAAGATTGAAAAATGATGAACTTTATTGATTTGACACTATTAGGGGTGAACAGGGCTCGTCAATGCCCATCAATCCAGTTAAAGTCTGTCAATGCCCAACCCACGGAGCCTGTGCCTATGAGCTATGCATAGTGCTGAGCTTTAGATAAGTCAAATGCATGCGGTATCGGACACTACTGAGCTTTCAGCTGCTCCTTTTCCGTTATGCCCAGCCCGACCCGTTCTCTTCTGTGATAATTTTATTTAAATTTTAATTATGGGTATTTATTTAATTTAAAACTTAAAAGTATAGTAGTCTAACTGAGCTGAACTGCTGAAACGATGAAACCTATTGCAGATTGCCCTTTCAATTTTCTTGTAATATAATAACACATATAAACCTATTACTAAAAATCTAAAACCCTATTTTTTTAACTACTCAACCCCAAACTCAATCTTCTATTCTCATGCATGTTAGTGACATGCGACGCGACACACTTTATTGACTTATTCTTAAATCATCAGTCATCACTTCATCTTTTTTATCTTAGGAAAGTTTGAATGGTAAAACAATAAAATTATTTAAAAACATGAACAAGTGGGCTAATGCATGTGCTTGCACGTGCTCGCTCAACGCCTGTCCAAATCCCGTCCATTAATTCCCGTGGGCTGATCAATAGTACTGGCTTTTAAATCTGATGTCCGCTGCTTGATGGATCGATACTGGGCATTGTCAATGCCTCCGGGCTTAAGGCCCGTGCACACCCCTAGACATTATTAATGATAAATTGAGGGTTACTAAAGAAAAATTACTTAAAGTTCAACACTATCTTTTATTCAATATGAGAATAAACCTTTTGTATTTATTTATAAATTATTTTTTGTACATTTTTCATACGTTTGTCAAACATCCGAAAATATTTTACAACATATTTTCAAAAGATTTACCAAACTCCTAAAAATGAAATCGTTTCAATTTTTAGAAATCATTTTTCGGAAAACATATCTCGAAAATCATTCTCTTGTAAAACAAATAGAGCCTTATATCAAATATTTTAAACAATATTTTTTTTCGTTCGTTCGTTCGTAAATAATTATTTACGATTTTTAGAACACCGTTTATAATGATATAATGAGATCATAGTTGGTGTACACACTCAAAGAAGTGAAAATTATACTTAATTTACAAAATTTTCCTATTTAATTTTTTTGAGTTAAAGTGTATGTTTTTAAATAAAATTTTTGGCACAATTAATTACGTTTTTTATGATTAAAAATACATGTTAATTATAAAATTTAACAAATAATTAGTTTGATTTTTTTAAGTCAAATATGATAATAATTTGGGAATAGAGTGAGTAATAAATTAAAAACACTCGTACTAAGCAAAATCTATTAAATAAAAATATTTGCTTCATTGTACTTACATGAAAACTTTTTATTTACATATTGCATGTTAAGACCTTAGATTGGTTAGGTTTTGATGTTGCAACATATGAAAACTAGGATATTTTAATTTCCCATTAATATTTATCAATTGGCTTAAATTGTACAAGTGCTATTGTTAAGAAGAAACAAGTAGAAGATTTGTTGAAGCTACCACGAAGAAACCAAATTAGATCAGTGTTCGAAAGATCAAACAAATGTATCTTGATATCTTGATGATGATCTAAATACATATTTGGATTGTGATTATTTTTTATGTTGAATGTGATATTTTAACTTTATTTATTTCTATATGAGTATTTCTTTCTATACGAAGTATTACTCATATTTTTTTTGGTTATTATCATTATCTATTTAACGTTTTTAATGAAGTCATGAATCATTAAATGAATCCTAGAATGATAGGATACAAAGCGATAGCCCTTTCTATTATTTTGAAAATGGTGATAATTGTTTACGTCTCTAAAGCATACCGATTGTTGAAGGTTCTAGATAGTCATTGGGTGTTTGATCTATCATACGACTATTTTCTCCCCTTTGTTATGTTTGCGATGAGATGAGTCCATAGCTAGGATGACTGATAGCTAGATTTGCTATTCATAGCAAAAACCCGTAGCAAATATTAGTGTGCGTCCAATTATCAAAAATTTGAGTTACGAAAAATATAGAGATTTGGATTAAACATTGGCTAGACTAGAAATATCACAATCCTATTTTTTAAGCTTGATTTGATGTGGTCGTTGTTTCGTCGTGGTGTTAATTTAGTTTACTTTCATGCTTTTATTTTGTTTATTTTATTTTTATTTTAAATCTAATTTTCGTTAGCTTAGAAAAAACTAGGTAATTTTAGTACTTAGGATTTATTTTTAGCTTTATCCTCATGGGATCGACTTGTACTTACGAACTTTATTACTTAATACGATCGAGTTATCTTGCCCACGCTATTCGCGTATCAATCCTCGAGCATCACCAACGCCTCTGTAATCCAATCATCAACAACACTCTACCAACAAGTATCATAGACACAATCGATCCTATCGAAGATGTCACACATCAAACAATCCTGTCAAAGATGGTAAACCAAACATGGCGACTAAGACACAACATCAAATATTGCCAAAGATAGCACACATCAAACAATCCCGCCGCCAATGGCAGAGATATCAAATATGCCGACGATGGCACATCGATCCAACCTGCCGAAGATGGCATAGTTTGTCCACGATAAGAGTACAGCATCGCCGACAAGACTTCCCAATCACTGCAGTCAGCGTATCCTCTTAAATTATCTACTTGCATTTTAATGCACACACTAATCATCCAACCCTGATGTGGAGTTAAACTTTGGTATTTACTGTCTAGTTGCGCAATCTTAATGTGGGGCCTATGTCTTTTTATTACTTTTTAGACTCGCTACCTCGATATATGATTCGATCTTCGTTTCTCATTTGGTCACGTAACCCCGATATAAGGTTAGACCATTTCCTTTTGCATTGGTCGCGCAACCCTAATGTAGGGTTTGACCTTCCTTTATACCTCTGGTCTTTCCCGCAACAGGTGTAAACTTGTGGTTCTAGGAATTGTCCGGACACATATCTCACATAGCTCTTTTATATCATGTCTTTACATTTCGTCCTTACATATATGTTTTACATTATGTCTTTACGGTATGTTTTTAAATTACGTCTTTACTACTTTATTCATATTTTGCCTTTACAATTTTCTCGACATTTAGCACTGCTTTTTCGCCTATAATGAGTAGCGAATTAAAAAAAAATTCATCGTTTTCCCAATTCTGGGGGGAAGCACATTTTTAAAATTGCATTGTTTCTCTATCCTGGAAAAAGCACATTTTGAAAATTGTATCGCTTTCCCTATTTTGGGGGAAGCACATTCTGAAAGATCCCTTTGCTTTGCCTATGTTGGGCAAAAGCACACTTGAATTCCACCTGCTTTGCCTATTTTGGGTGACACACACTTGAAATTCCCTCCTGCTTTTCCTATTTTGGGCAACATATCACTTGCATTTGAACTACGTTTGGTCTGATTCCTTTCAAGGATACGTAGGCACCATATCAAGATAGGTTCGACCATAATAGCTCACGTAACTTTATTCTGCATTCTGTGTTACATCATATATTTACATTTACACTGTCTTTATATGCATACACTAATTTTCAATATACATCGCATTTAGATTTGCACTGCATTTTGATTTACATTATATTTCAATTACACCGATTTTTTAAATTGCACCACATTTAAATCTACATCGAATTTAAAGCTGCACTGCTTTTCAAAATATACATGATGTTGAACATGTGCGGTTTTTAATATATAAGCATTTTCAATATACAATCATCATAAAAAAAGGCATCTCAAATTCATAAGCATTTCAACTTGCATTGACTTTCTTTTTTGCAATAGATATTGCATCGTATTTTTCTACATTTACTTCCTGCCTTGCAATGGGTATTGCATCGCAATTTTAAAATTTCTATGTTTTCTGCTTTGCAATGGACATCGTGTTTTTAAAATTCAACGTTGGCTTTCTGTTTTGCAATGAATATTTCATCACACCTTTGGGTTCTGCTTGCTGCTTTGCAATAAATATTGCATTTAAAATTGCATCATGTTTTTCAAAACTTACACTTGCATGTTCACTTATTTGGCAATAAATATTGCATTTTAAGTTGGCGTTATTTTAACTGTTATGCAATGAATATTGCACTTAAAATCGCATCGTTTAAAAATCGCAACGTGGCTTTGAAAAAAAAAAAATCCTTTGGCGCTGCAATTAAAATTGCAACATGGCTTTGAGAAAAAAAAATCTTTTGACGTTGCAATGAATATTGCAATGTGGCTTTTAAAAAAAATCCTTGGATATTGCAATGAATTTTGCAATGTGGTTTTGAAAAAAATAATTTTTTGTGTTGCAATAAATATCACAACGTGTTTTAAAAAAAATCCCTTGGCATTGCAATGAATATTTCAATGTGATTTAAAAAAAATAGAAAAAAGAGGAGCAAGGAAAGAAAGAAAGGGATGAGATTTCCACCACGCCCTAACTTGGGAGTCTATTCTTATCAACGATGTTCGTTTTCTTGTAAACTTGCCTTCACTTGCACTCCGCGTTGAGGGGTCTATAAAGCCCAAATTGCACTTAGCTACGATGTCCTAAAATATATAATTTATAAATTAAATGGATTAATGAAAGTTAATTCTGTTACGTTTCAGGGAAACCGAGACTTAACGGAGAAATAACCAAAGATCATAGGGGTGGAAAGTGTAAAACCAAAAAAATGAAAATCAAAGAGGGAGTCGCGCCCACGGTGCTTAGGAACCGCTCCTTCCCCTTTCTTCTTCATCCTTAGCGAACCTCATGCAGACGTCGGGCTTCGATCTTGAGCGCAAACCTGCAACTCCGGTGGCCGTTCATGCCAATTACCTGTCCAGATTTTCTCCTATAAAAGGAGACCCCCTGGCTTCAGTTTGAGACACCAAAACAGCCTCCTTTTCTCTCCCTCTTGAATAGCTGTCAAAGTCTCTCCTCCCTTGCCCGATGCAAGCGAGCCTCCTTCCTTACACAAGCAAGCCTCCTACCTCTTGCCAGCTTCCTCCCTTGCCTGAGCAAGCGAACCTCCTCCTTCCGTGCTCCATGAAAGCCTCCATTCCTTGACCCCGCAAGCCATCCTCGCCCTAGCAAGCCGATCAAAAATCCAAAAATGGCTGTTAAGCTACCCAAATTCTGCAAAAGATGACGACAACAACAACAATAAAAAGAAGAAAAAAGACTTTCTCTCTCGAGAAGACAGAGGAAGCACTCGCCAATCGCCTAAGCCTAGGCGTACTGGGATCAGATACTTACGCTTCAAGAGCTAGGTATCGACCTAGTATCCTATTCCCGCCGTTACTTTAATTAGATAAAATGTAGATGTGACGACCCGACCCGGACCCCAATGCGAGATCCCGAGTCGTGCCGTCCAAATAGTCAAGATACGCAAGCATGCATAAGTAGGATTATAAAATTCATGTGGCGCAACATCGCATACGAACAACAACTCGGCTACACTTGGCCGGAAAAGCAACTAAAAGTAAACAAGTCTTCGGCGACGTTACAGCCGGAACCCAACAACTACTCCTACAATATTAACACATGCTGAAAATAACCTCAACGGCCACAACATGCCGGAGACAACAACAACAATAATAATTTAACGAGCTTTAGCGGAAGAAACTGTAGCGAACCATACACATATAAACAGGCTCGACATATAAGTCGACATACCAAAAGATTACAAGTGTTAAGTAGTTAAGTTACAACAACATCCAAAAACCCCAAGCCAAGTCTACATGACTTGCTTCCCAACGTCCTTTCCAAAATAAAAGACTAATCAACAAGTCCAAAAGATCAACCTTGCGAATACAACAACCAAAAGTGGAATAAGCGAGTCTATCTCGTAACGTCTCCTCGGCTCGTATCTAAGGAAAGACAAAGCAAACAAATAGGGTAAGTCGAAAGACTTAGTAAGTTACTACAATGCATGTTCATGTTATAGCATGACATTTATCTCAGTTATAATACATGATCATCATATAGCACGTAGCACATTGCTCACATAAGTGCGGGAAATTAAATCATACAAGTAGGATATGATAGTCACGGCCGCTTCGTAGCTCCTGCAAAACATTCTGTTACTGGTTCGTGCCATCGATGTTATGTGAATTCATCGACTTATACCGAGAATCCTCTCGATCTAGATAGCAAGCCAATGCGGCACTTAACCGATCTGGCAAGGGGCTACTTCCCCATCACTGCGGCCCACAGTGAAGGTGTGTGTGAAGTCCTAGGTGCGAGGCGATCCATAGCGAGCACGAATCCCATAATTCGTGAAGGCGTGCATCGTCCCACCTTGACTTAGATAAACAAACCAAATAATGCCGGTGGACTCAATGTGATGCACAAGTAGGTATTTACTTGACTAAACCATTCAAAGACCGAATTCGACAAGAGCGAACTCGACCAACCAAGTAGGGTATTAATCTCTACTATAAAATCATATCAAGGCAATTAAATTGCACAAAACCAATCTTTCACAACAACTCCTGTTATAAACAATCAAACCAAGCTCATACTTGAGTAAACCAAGTCAAAGCGGTGTCCAAACTTCGTGGGATTGAAACTAGAGTTTAACACGTTCAAATATTCCCTAGAGTCGACTCCGTTGAGTCTTTGCTCTAAATTCCCAAATTTGGAGAAATTGAAGCTATGTGCTTCATAACCCAACCTAGGTCATTTCTAGGTTCAACAAGGTATTAAATTCACCAAGGCAATGCAAAGTGATTCATGTATATCATAGAGTCCAAAATTTAGGATAGAACACATAACACTTTCACAACATTTCAAGAAGGCATAAACTAGGGCATTCACATATATCAATACTTCCATGACAAATATAATACATGGCTTTAACATGTTCAAAACCTTAAATAGACAAGATACAAGAGTTTATAAACTTTCATAGGCAAGAAACCAACCTATACATGCTCTAACAAGCTCAAAATCTCAACATACAAGAAGATAGCATAGGAAGCATACATGTGCCCTCATTGACCTCAACCACCATAGGCTTTGTTTCCTTAGGGTCAATGAGAACTAAAGGAAGAAGATGAAGAAAGTAACTTACAAGTTATACACCAAAGAAGCAAATGAAGAAACCAATCGGATGGAAATGCTCCTCTTCTTGAGCTCTACAACTTTAATGAAGGTAGCTTGGGCAAATGATGAATGGATGAGGAAGACCAAGAGATTAGCTCAAGAAGCCATGGAAGAGCTAGAGAGAGAGATGAAATTCGTTTTTGGAAGAGTGAGGGTGAGAATGAGAGTCAAAAATCGAAATGTGGTTTATATTGGTCTAATTCTTGAGTGGGACAAGTGTCAACAACTTGTGGTCCCTTTTAAAATCTGATTTGTGGCTTAAATGGTCACTAATGAACTCTTAACTCATCATTAAAAACTAGTTAGGGATGTTAGGACTTAAGTGGGAAGGGTTAGGGAGGTTTAGGATAGGTTTAGATATGGGTTCGAAGAGTACAAATCGTCCAATTCGAAGCAGGGAGAAAATAATCCCGTAACAGGACAGCGAGGTGAGGCGGGCGCCTCACCCAGGCCATGCGGCCTCTCGGCCAACTACTGAGGCCATCCTCGTTCGACCACTCTCCAATTGCTCCTGCATTTGAGGCGGGCGCCTCACAGTGTCCATGCGGCCGCCTCGGCTCGGCTCGAGAACCTCTAAAACTTGATCTAAACTTGATCTAAATGGTCCCAAACTTTTGGGCAACCATTCTAAGGTCTAACCCTACTCAAAACAAGTCGGAAGCACTCCCGAACAACCCGAACAAGATAGAACAAGGCTCAAACCACGCGACGAATGAACAACGAATCAAACTACAATCAAACACCAATCAAACTAGGATATCTTGGACATGAAAAGGTTTGTTTCAACATGATTAAGACCTGAATATAAAGCCAAGAACTCAACTTGAACTTCGCCAAATGCGTCGAAATAGAAGCAAATACGAGCAACGAGAGGAATCGCTAAGGCCAAATTCAACGCGATTAAACCGGCGATTCAACAAACAAGTTTATATGATTCTAAACATGTTATGGACTTCTAGAATGATCTATGAATGATTCTAAGACATTTATATATCAAGTAAACATGCTCACAATCAACCAAGAAAGTATAAAGACAAGCATAGAATGCACATGCAAGATTATGTAAGGCGTTACACTCTCCTCCTTTAGGAATTTAGTCCCTAAATTCTTACCAAGTTCGTCAAATAAATGTGGATGCTTCTCGCGCATCTCGCTTCCGTTTCCCAGTCGCTTCTTCAATGTTGTGGTTCCTCCAAAGAACTTTGACTAAGGGAATTCTCTTGGTTCGTAGAACTTGCTCTTTGGTATCCAAAATCTTCACGGGCTTTTCAACGTATGACATATCCGGCTCAAGCGTGATCTCCTCATACTCGAGTACATGGGACTCATCTTTCAAATACTTTACAACATGGAAACATGGAATACATTATGAGTCTCAGAAAGTGAAGGTGGCAATGCAATACGATCGCCAAAGACCCAACTCTCTCAAAACCTCGAATGGACCAATGTACCTCGGTGTAAGCTTCTTTCTTGCCGAATCTCTTAGTACCTCTCCTCGGTGTTACCTTCAAGAACACGTAATCACCCACTTGGAACTCAAGATCTCGTCTTCGATTGTGCATAACTCTTTTGTCGACTTTGGCGGTGCGCAATCGATCTCTCAACTTCACGCTCAACCGGCGTTGCACTAATTCGGAACCCCAAAGTTTCGCCTCTCCAACTTCATCCCAACAAATTGGCGATCTACACTTACGCCCATACAAAGCTTCATACGGCGCCATCTTGATACTCGGCGGTAGGCTGTTATTATCATAAACTTCGGCTAAAGGTAAGTGAGAATCGGCTTCCTTGAAATCCACGGCACAAGCTCGCGGCATATCCTCCAAAATCTGAATCAATCGCTCGGATGGCCATCCGTTTGCGGATGAAAAGCTATCTTGAAGTCAAATCTAGTCCCCAAGCTTCTGCTGCGACTTCCAAAATCTTGGCGTGAACCTCGGATCTCTATCGGACACAATACTAACAGGTACGCCATGAAGTCTCACGATCTCCTGAATATACAAAGCTGCTAACTGAGTCAACGAATAAGTGATAGCTATCGGAATGAAGTGTGCGGAACTTAGTCAATCACGTCAACTATAACCCAGCGCATTAAAACCTCTCGCGTGCTTGCGGTAACCTGTCACAAAATCCATAGTAATGAACTCCCATTTCCACTTGAGGAATCTCGATGGTTGTAGAAATCCCTGAGCCTCGATGCTCGGCCTTAACCTGCGACAAGTCAAACACTTGACACATACTCATAATCTCTCTTCATACCTTTCCACCAAAATTGTCTTTTCAAATCTAAGTACATCTTCGTCGGGTGAATGGTATACTTCGTTTTGAGCCTCATCAAGAACCAACCTCTTCAATTCAGTATTACAAGGAACACAAATCCTACCTCGAAATGTCAAAGTACCCTCATTATTAATCACGAAATCAGGCGATACATTCTCAACCAACCCATCAATAATTTTCTTCAACTCCGGATCATTCCCTTGCTCTTCTCAATTTTCCCAAATAAAATTGGCGTAGCAGAACATTCGCGAAAATACACCTCTATCAAAAACACTAGGACTCCAATCTAAATCCTCGACATCTTCCACTCCTTAACCATCATACACGACATATGAACCTTCCTACTCAGGCATCCGCTACTACATTTGCCTTCCCCGGATGATACAAGATAGTACAATCGTGGTCCTTTAATTTTTCCATCCATCTTCGTTGCCTCATGTTCAACTCCTTTTGAGAAAACAAGTATTTCAAACTTTTATGGTCGGTGAAGATCTCAAACTTAGACCCATACATAGTGTTTCCATTTATGCAGCGAAATAATCGCAGCCAACTCCATATGGTATTATCGGGTAATGTTCATGAATAGACAACTTCCTCGAGCATGGGCGATCACCCTTCCATTCGTCAAAACACAACCCAAACCTTCCTTGGAAGCATCGGCCAGATACAAAATTATCTCCCACTAAGCGAAACCAAAATAGGTGCCGTCGTCAAGCTTCTTAAGCTCTTGGAAACTAGACTCACATTTCTCGCTCCAAACAAACGGCACATTCTTTTCGTGTCAACCTCGTCATAGGAGTCACAATCCTAGAAAACCTTCAATAAACCTCCGGTAATAACCCGCTAACCCCAAGAAACTCCGAACCCCGGAACCGAACTAGGTCTCTTCCAACCACCGCTTCAATCTTAGAAGGATCAACGGCTATCCCTGCTAGAAACGATATGCCCTAAGAAAGATACTTCCTCGAGCCAAAAGGCACATTTGCTAAACTTTGCAAAGTCGCTTCTCCGAAGAATAGACAACACAACCCCGTGTTTTCATGCTCCTCCCGAGATTTCGAATACACTAGGATATCATCAATAAAGACTACAACAAAGCAATCAAGATAACCGTGAAAGACACGGTTCATCAAGTCCATAAACACCGCCGGTGCATTCACAACCCAAACGGCATCACTACAAATTCAAAATGCCCATACCTAGTGCAAAGTCGCTTCGAATGTCTTCCTCTCTAACCTTCAATTGGTAGTAACCCCATCTCAAATCAAGCTTAGAGTAGACGATAGACCCTTGCAACCGGTCAAAAAGATCATCGATGTGGGGTAGAGGATACTTATTCTTAATGGTCACCTTATTCAATTTCTAGTCTATGCATAACCGCAAACTCCCATCTTTCTTCCTCACAAATAAGACCGGTGCGCCTAAGGCGACACACCTTGGTTTAACAAAACCAATCTCTAGGAGTTCTTGCAACCGAGTTTTCAACTCCCTGCGGCGCCATCCTATACTTGCCTTAGAAATCGGTGAAGTCCCCTAATAAGCTCAATACAAAATTCTAGTTCTCTATCTGGGTGGCATAGCATGATCGGTAGAAAACACATCGAAATTCACATACTACCTGAACCTCTTCTAAGTTAGGCGAAGACTTCCTCTTATCAACTACGCATGCAAGATAACCCCAGACACCTTGAGATAGTAATTTCTAGCCCTTAGAGCAAATAAAATGCACGTCACTCAAGCATGATCACCCACAAAAGTAAACTCAGCACACCCTATAGAAAAAGTAACCCTCTTTCTATGGCATCAACTATAGCATGATAAGCACATAACCACCCATGCCAAGAATCACATCAAAATCACGTATGGAGAACTACCAAGTCCAGATGCAAAGTGTGGTCACCCACCAAAACATCACAAGATTTAAATACTTCCGCGAAGCATATATTCCCGAAATGGGTAGACACTTCAAGCAAATATGGCAAGATTGAGGCAATACGCAAAGATTCTCAATAAGTGCAAGCAACATAAGAATGCGAAGACCCCGGATCTATGAGAACTCGAGCCTTATGATCGAATATAGAAAGAGTACCTCCTATCACGGTCAGACCTCGAACCTCGCCGATCAAGCTTAAACACACGGCCTTGAACTTGGTTTACCCCATCTCTTAGCCCCAGATTGTTGACCTACACACCGATCGATAGCCTTAAGCTTCTGGACACCTCTTCATGTGAGTTCCATCTCCGCAATAATAACACTTCCCATTTTTCCCCAAAGACCTATCAAACAGTCTGCACTTCGCAAACAAATCATAGCCTCACTACGACCTTGCCGCCTCGAGTGAAGAAGTATTGTTACCTTGTTTCCCATCGTGGCCTACCTTGGCCTCCACTCTCCTATCACGCTTCCCTCGATAACCCTTCTATTACCCGACCACTTCCCCGACATTGGCTCGAGTCCGGCTGCACTACTAGCATTATTCTT
>CM028380.1:110843953-110895578 GCA_013146195.2 Codonopsis lanceolata | reverse complement strand
CCTTAGGGTCAATGAGAACTAAAGGAAGAAGATGAAGAAAGTAACTTACAAGTTATACACCAAAGAAAGCAAATGAAGAAACCAATCGGATGGAAATGCTCCTCTCTTCGAGCTCTACAACTTTAATGAAGGTAGCTTTGGGCAAATGATGAATGGATGAGGGAAGATGGAGATTAGAACCCAAGAAGCCATGGAAGAGCTTGAGAGAAGATGAAATTCGTTTTTTGAAAAGTGAGAGTGAGATATGAGAGTCAAAAATCTGAAATGTGGTTTATATTGGTCAATTCAAAGTGGGACAAGTGTCAACAACTTGTGGTCCCTTTTTAAATCTGATTTGTGGCTTAAATGGTCACTAATGAACTCTTAACTCATCATTAAAAAACTAGTTAGGGATGTTAGACTTCTAAGCTGGGAAGGGTTGTGGAGGTTTAGATAGGTTTAGATACGGGCTCAAGGGGTACAAATCGCCCAATTCCTGCACGTGAGAAAAAACTCAGAACAGACAAGCAGTGAGGCGGCGCCTCACCTGCAAGGCATGCGGCCTCAACTACCGAGGCCATCCCAAGTTCGACCACTCTCCAATTGCTCCGCATTTGAGGCGCCCCACCATGCCCACGCGGCCTTAACCTCTAAAACTTGATCTAAACTTGATCTGAAATGGTCCCAAACTGGGCAACCATTCTAAGGTCTAACCCTACTCAAAAACAAGTCGGAACGCACCCTAACAACACCCGAACAAGATAGAACAAGGCTCAAACTAATTTAATGAAACAACTTAATCAAACTACAATCAAACACCAATCAAACTAGGATATCTGACATGAAAAAGGTTTGTTTCAACATGATTAAGACCTGAATATAAAGCCAAGAACTCAACGAACACTTCGTGACGTCGAAATAGAAGCAAATACGAAAGCAACGAGGAATCGCTAAGGCCAAATTCAACGATTAAACCGGCGATTCAACAAACAAGTTTATATGATTCTAAACATGTTATGGACTTCAGAATGATCTATGAATGATTCTAAGACATTTATAAATCAAGTAAACATGCTCACAATCAACCAAGAAAGTATAAAGACAAGCATAGAATGCACATGCAAGATTACTGGCGCTACTCCTCCTCTCCTTTAGAATTTAGTCCCTAAATTCTACCAAGTTCGCCAACAATAAATGTGGATGCTCACATCTCCGCCTCCGCTTCCCAAGTCGCTTCTTCAATGTTGTGGTTCCTCCAAAGAACTTTGACTAAGTGGAATTCTCTCTTGGTTCAGCAGAACTTGCTCCTTTAGTATCCAAAATCTTCACTGCTTTTCAACGTATGACATATCCGGCTCAAACGTGATCTCCTCATACCGAGTACATGGGACTCATCTTTCAAATACTTTCGCAACATGGAAACATGGAATACATTACGAGTCTCCGAAAGTGAAGGTGGCAATGCAATACGATACGCCAAAGACCCAACTCTCCTGCAAAACTCGAATGGACCAATGTATTCTGTAAGCCTCTCCCTTTCGC
Source organism: Codonopsis lanceolata (assembly GCA_013146195.2). NCBI lineage: Eukaryota > Viridiplantae > Streptophyta > Magnoliopsida > Asterales > Campanulaceae > Codonopsis > Codonopsis lanceolata. The sequence continues at coordinate 110,894,057 of CM028380.1, read as the reverse complement.
CGAATCTCTTAGTATTCTCCCTCTGTTACCTTCAAGAACACGTAATCACCCACTGGAACTCAAGATCTCGCCTTCGATTGTCCAGATAACTCTTTGTCGACTTTGAGCGGTGCGCAAACCCGATCTCTAATCAACTTCACGCCTCAACCGATCGTTGCTGCACTAATTCTAACCCCAAAGTTTCGCCTCTCCAACTTCATCCCAACAAATTGGCGATCTACACTTACGCCCATACAAAGCTTCATACGGCGCCATCTTGATACTCCCGACGGGTAGCTGTATTATACGCAAATCCCTAAAGCTAAAGTAAGTGAGAATCCCAAATTGAAATCCACTCAAACAAGCTCGCAAAGATATCCTCCAAAATCTGAATCAATCGCTTGACCGGCCATCCGCTTCATGGATGAAAAGTCAGATCAAGTCCAATCTAGTCCCCAAAGCTTCCTCGCAATCCACTTCTGGCAAAAATCTTGACGTGAACCTCGGATCTCTATCTGACACAATACTAACCGGTACGCCATGAAGTCTCACGATCTCCTCGGATGTACAAAGTTGCTAATCGAGTCAACGAATAAGTGATAGCTATCGAATGGCGTTAAAGTGTGCGCACTTAGTCAATCTGTCCGACTATAACCCAAACCGCATTAAACCTCACAAGCGCGCGGTAACCCCTCACAAAATCCATAGTAATGAACTCCCATTTCCACTCAGAATCTCCAATGGTCAGAAATCCCGCAGCCTCGATGCTCACTTAACTCCGCCGACAAGTCAAACACTTTGACACATACTCCGCAATCTCTCTTCTTCATACCCTTCCACCAAAATTGTCTTTTCAAATCTAAGTACATCTTCGTGCTCCCGTGAATGGTATACTTCGCTTTATGAGCCTCATCAAGAACCAACCTCTTCAATTCAAGATTACAAGGAACACAAATCCTACCTCGAAATGTCAAAGTACCCTCATTATTAACCACTTAAATCAGCGATACATTCTCAACCAACCCATCAATAATTTTCTTCAACTCCTGATCATTCCCTCGCTTCTCTAATTTTCCCAAATAAAATTGGCGTAGCACCTAACATTTGCGAAAAATTACACCTCTATCAAAAACACTAGGACTCCAATCTCGCAAATCCTCCAACATCTTCCACTCCTTAACCATCATACACCACATATGAACCTTCCTACTCAAGGCATCCGCTACTACATTTGCCTTCCCTGATGATACAAGATAGTACAATCGTGGTCCTTTAATTTTTCCATCCATCTTCGTTGCCTCATGTTCAACTCCTTTTGAGAAAACAAGTATTTCAAACTTTTATGGTCGGTGAAGATCTCAAACTTAGACCCATACAAGTAGTGTTTCCATTTATGCAACGCGAAATAATCGCAGCCAACTCCATATCGTGCCGGGTAATTCTCGCTCATGAATAGACAACTTCCTCGATGCATAGGCGATCACCCTTCCATTCTCGCATCAAACACAACCCAAACCTTCCTTGGAAGCATCGCCAGATTACAAAATTATCTCCTCCACTAGGCAAAGCCAAAATAGGTGCCGATGTCAAACGCTTCTTAAGCTCTGAAACTAACTCACATTTCTCGCTCCAAACAAACGGCACATTCTTTCTCAGCAACTTCGCCATAGAGTCACAATCCTAGAAAAACCTTCAATAAACCTTCCAGTAATAACCCGCTAACCCCAAGAAACTCCGAACCTCCAGAATCGAACTAGGTCTCTTCCAATTGCCACCGCTTCAATCTTAGAAGGATCAACGGCTATCCCTGCCGCTAGAAACGATATGCCCTAAGAAAGATACTTCCTCGAGCCAAAAGGCACATTTGCTAAACTTACAGAAAGTCGCTTCTCCCGAAGAATAGATAACACAACCCTCAAGTGTTTCTATGCTCCTCCCGAGATTTCGAAAATACACTAGGATATCATCAATGAAGACTACAACAAAGCAATCAAGATAACTCGTGGAAAGACACCTGCTCATCAAGTCCATGAACACCGCCTGGTGCATTTGTCGTCAACCCAAACGGCATCACTACAAATTCAAAGTGCCCATACTAGTGCGAAAAGCGCCTTCTAATGTCTTCCTCTCTAACCTTCAATTGGTAGTAACCCCATCTCAAATCAAGCTTAGAGACGATAGACCCTGCAACGGTCAAAAAGATCATCGATGTGGGGTGAGGATACTTATTCTTAATGGTCACCTTATTCAATTCCTCTGTAGTCTATGCATAACCGCAAACTCCCATCTTTCTTCCTCACAAATAAGACCTAAGCGCCCCTAAGGCGACACACTCTGTTTAACAAAACCAATCTCGAGGAGTTCTTGCAACCGAGTTTTCAACTCCCTAAGTTCCGCGGCGCCATCCTATACTGCCTTAGAAATCGTGAAGTCCCCTAATAAGCTCAATACAAAATTCTAGTTCTCTATCTGGGTGGCATAGCATGATCTGTAGAAAACACATCGGAAATTCACATACTACCGAACCTCTTCTAAGTTCGGCGAAGACTTCTCTTATCCACTACGCATGCAAGATAACCCACACCCTTGAGATAGTAATTTTCTAGCCCTTAGAGCGTAAATAAAATGCACGCCACCAAGCATGATCACCCACAAAGTAAATTCAGCACACCCTAAGATATAAAAGGTAACCCTCTTCTATGGCAAATAACTATAGCATGATAAGCACATAACCACCCATGCCAAGAATCACATCAAAATCACGATAGGAGAACTACCAAGTCCGCATGCAAAGTGTGGTCACCCACCAAAACATCACAAGATTTAAATACTTCAGACGAGCATATATTCCCGAGTGGTAGACACTTCAAGCAAATATGGCAAGGATTGAGGCAATACGCAAAGATTCTCAATAAAGTGCGAAGCAACATAAGAATGCGAAGACCCTGGATCTATGAGAACTCGAGCCTTATGATCGAATATAGAAAGAGTACCTCCTATCACGCCGTAGACCTCGAACCTCGCTACGATCAAGCAAACACACGGCCTCCTTGAACCTGGGTTTACCGTCCCCATCTCTTAGCCCCGTTGTTGACCTGCTACCCGACCGATTGGCCTTAAGCTTCTGACAATCTTTCTTCATGTGAGTTCCATCACCGCAATAATAACACTTCCCATTTTTCCCCAAAGACCTATCACCGTGTGCCCGACTTACGCAAAACGAACAAATCATAGCCTCACTACGCGACCCTTGCCGCCTCGAGAGAAGAAGTATTGTTACCTTGTTTCCCGCATCGGCCTACCTTGGCCTCCACTTCTCCTATCACGGTTCCCCTGATAACCCCTTCTGTTACCCGAATTACTTCCCTGATTATTGGCCTGAGTAGTCTGCCGTGCACTACTAGCATTATTCTTGACTCGGTGCTCCTCAATATCTTGCTCAACCTCATAAGCTCTATCAACTGCATCCGATAATCGGTGAGCTTAAGCGCTAGAATCGCTTTCTAAACTCAGCTTAACCCCTTCACAAACTTGTGTGTTCTCCGTGCCTCCGTGGGAATCGATACGCATAAATACTCGGCTCACCTCGTGAACTTTGCGTAATACTCGCCACGGCCATGCTACCTTGCTCAAGATCATAGAACTCCTTCTCTTTGGTTGCACTACATCCGCACATATTCATTCTTAAACTCTCTTTGAAATTGGCCCACGTAATGGGAACTTGTTGCAGATCTCCCAACTCTCCTTCAACACGGTCCACCAATGTTCGGCTCCCTTAAACTTAAAGGTTGCTAGCATCACTCTTTCTTCGTCAAGACACCCCAACATGGACAATACTTTGATCATTTCCTCCATCCATAACTCGCTTCTCTCGGTTTCGGTTCTCCAAGAAACGAACTAGGCTTTAGCTTAAGAAATCTCTCTAGAGAGTAGTGTCGGTCCCGTCTCTGGTGGAGGTGGTGGTGGTGCCCTCCTCCGGCGACCTCCCCCCGGCCCCAAATTTAAAAGCCAACAATCCGCGATGTAATTCACCATATCCGAACTACCGATCCTCAGCGGTACCTCTACTCAGTTCAACCGAACTCTCCCCGGTCTACCTCTCCCTGATTAACCATCTGACTCCTACAAGAATTCACTCGACGTTAAAATCAACACACAAATAACCAACCCAACTAGGCCATGGAACCTATCCTCGGCCGACAGCCTAACCTAGCTCGATACCAACTACGATCCCCCAATGCGAGATCCCGAGTCGTGTCGGCCCCAAATAGTCAAGATACACAAGCATGCATAAGTAGGATTATAAAATTCATGTGGCGCAACATCGCATACGAACAACAACTCTGGCTACACTTGGCCTAAAAGCAACTAAAATAAACAAGTCTTCGGCGACACCCAACAACTACTCTACAATATTAACACATGCTTAAATAACCTCAACGGCCACAACATGCCGAGACAACAACAACAATAATAATTAAACGAGCTTTAGCGGAAGAAACCGTAGCGAACCATACACATATAAACAAAGCTCGACATATAAGTCGGCATACCAAAAGATTACAAGTGTTAAGTAGTTAAGTTACAACAACATCCAAAAACCCAAGCCAAGTCTACATGACTTGCTTCCCAACGTCCTTTCCAAAATAAAAGGCTAATCAACAAGTCCAAAAGATCAACCTTGCGAATACAACAACCAAAAGTGGAATAAGCGAGTCTATCTCGTAACGTCTCCTCGGCTCGTATCTAAGGAAAGACAAAGCAAACAAATAGGGTAAGTCGAAAGACTTAGTAAGTTACTACAATGCATGTTCATGTTATAGCATGACATTTATCTCAATTATAATACATGATCATCATATAGCACGTAGCACATTGTTCACATAAGTGCGGAAATTAAATCATACAAGTAGGATATGATAGTCACGCCGCCAGTAGCTCTCCCGCAAAACATTCTTATATCGGTTCGTGCCATCGATGTTATGTGAATTATCGACTTATACCGAGAATCCTCTCGATCTAGATAGCAAGCCAACGCGGCACTTAACCGATACGGCAAAGGGGCTACTTCCCCATCATGCCCACAATGAAGGTGTGTGTGAAGTCCCAGGAGCGGCGATCCATAGCGAGCACGAATCCCATAATTCGTGAAGGCGATGCATCGTCCCACCCTGACTTAGATAAACAAACCAAATAATGCCAGCTGGACTCAATGTGATGCACAAGTAGGTATTTACTTGACTAAACCATTCAAAGACCGAATTCGACAAGAGCGAACTCGACCAACCAAGTAGGGTATTAATCTCTACTATAAAATCATATCAAGGCAATTAAATTGCACAAAACCAATCTTTCACAACAACTTGTTATAAACAATCAACCAAGCTCATACTTGAGTAAACCAAGTCAAACGGTGTCCAAACTTCGTAGGGATTGAAACTAGAGTTCAACACGTTCAAATATTCCCTAGAGTCGACTCGCTGAGTCTTTGCTCTAAATTCCCAAATTTGGAGAAATTGAAGCTATGTGCTTCATAACCCAACCTAGGTCATTTCTAGGTTCAACAAGGTATTAAATTCACCAAGGCAATGCAAAGTGATTCATGTATATCATAGAGTCCAAAATTTAGGATAGAACACATAACACTTTCACAACATTTCAAGAAGGCATAAACTAGGGCATTCACATATATCAATACTTCCATGACAAATATAATACATGGCTTTAACATGTTCAAAACCTTAAATAGACAAGATACAAGAGTTTTATAAACTTTCATAGGCAAGAAACCAACCTATACATGCTCCTAACAAGCTCAAAATCTCAACATACAAGAAGATAGCATAGGAAGCATACATGTGCCCTCATTGACCTCAACCACCATAGGCTTTGTTTCCTTAGGGTCAATGAGAACTAAAGGAAGAAGATGAAGAAAGTAACTTACAAGTTATACACCAAAGAAAGCAAATGAAGAAACCAATCGGATGGAAATGCTCCTCTTCTTGAGCTCTACAACTTTAATGAAGGTAGCTTGGGCAAATGATGAATGGATGAGGGAAGACCAAGAGATTAGCTCCAAGAAGCCATGGAAGAGCTAGAGAGAAGATGAAATTCGTTTTTGAAAAGTGAGAGTGAGATATGAGAGTCAAAAATCTGAAATGTGGTTTATATTGGTCTAATTCTTGAGTGGGACAAGTGTCAACAACTTGTGGTCCCTTTTTAAATCTGATTTGTGGCTTAAATGGTCACTAATGAACTCTTAACTCATCATTAAAAACTAGTTAGGGATGTTAGGACTTAAGTGGGAAGGGTTAGGGAGGTTTAGGATAGGTTTAGATATGGGTTTGAAGAGTACAAGTCGTCCAATTCCAGAACAGGAGAAAATAATCCCGAGGACAGCGAGGTGAGGCGGGCGCCTCACCCAAGGCGGCCGCCTCAACTACGAGGCCATCCCAAGTTCAGACCACTCTCCAATTGCTCCCCGCATTTGAGGCGGGCGCCTCACCAGTCCCATGCGGCGCTCGGCTCAGAACCTCTAAAACTTGATCTAAACTTGATCTAAATGGTCCCAAACTTTTGGGCAACCATTCTAAGGTCTAACCCTACTCAAAACAAGTCGGAAACGCTCCCGAACAACACCCGGAACAAGATAGAACAAGGTTCAAACTACGCGAAACCACGCGATTTAATGAACAACGAATCAAACTACAATCAAACACCAATCAAACTAGGATATCTTGGACATGAAAAAGGTTTGTTTCAACATGATTAAGACCTGAATATAAAGCCAAGAACTCAACGAACACTTCGTACGTCGAAATAGAAGCAAATACGAGCAACGAGAGGAATCGCTAAGGCCAAATTCAACGCGATTAAACCGGCGATTCAACAAACAAGTTTATATGATTCTAAACATGTTATGGACTTCTAGAATGATCTATGAATGATTCTAAGACATTTATAAATCAAGTAAACATGCTCACAATCAACCAAGAAAGTATAAAGACAAGCATAGAATGCACATGCAAGATTATGGGGCGTTACAGTAGATATAAATGTTATACATGCTTGTAAATATTATCTGTAAATAATGTTTTAATTAGTTTATTTTCTATTTATATTTTAAACGTAGAAAAATTATAATATTTTCTTTGTTCGATTAAATAAATAAAACTATATTTATTAAATGTTTATTCAATAGTTGTAATTATGCCTAAATAGTATAAAATAGTTGTTATTATGCCTCAAATAACTAATTGTAATTATGCCTAAATAGTATAAATTATAACATTTTTCTAGACTAAATACACACAAAATAAGCTTGTTTTAACAAACCCATTATGAGACCGAAAGGGCGAGCTGGGTGCATAACCTCTTCACAACTCATAACTTAGCCCCCGAACCTACATTTTTTGGCATTCTTGGTTTTTTTCTATGTTTAACCGTAAAATAGAGGTGACGACTTTGTATATACATTTTAGAGTCCACAATGAGGCCAAGCGTATTGTACGCGCTTAATGTTTCGAAACCACTCGTTTTGATTACGAGATAATGTCGAAACGAGGTTTTCAAAATATACCAAATAAAATAGAAGTACATAACTATAATACCCTGAACCTATGACTACTTAACCTTTCCAATAGGTCTCATAACATGCTTGAATTATAGCTTGTATGACTAAGATACTTACCTTGTTGTTGTTGACTCCATAGTTACATAAGTGGACTTCATTGGCCATGTTTAAGACTAGTATCTTTGTTCAGACACCACCAATGAACACTTAGTCTGTTGTTCGGACACCACCACCGAACGCTTAGTCTGTTGTTAAAACACCAGAACCGAACAGTTGTTCCCTTATTACGAGCAGATTTCTTCCAACATGGCTTTTGACGGGAATTTCCTATTGTAACCTTAATGAAACTTGTTCTAAACCCCTTCAATTAGCCCTAATCAGCCTCTAAGTGGTCTAAATCATCTTGATTAGTTTAAGTGACTATCATTAAGCCTTGTTGATTGTTGATTAGACTAAACCTCTCATTAATTGAACCAGCAAATTGTCCATTGTACCCTTTAAGTGGGAGACCATTATATCCCCCATTTTCAGCTGAAGACTTGGTATTCCTCCTCCCTAGCTCATATTAACCGTCCCTAGGAGAGAGAGAGAGAGAGAGAGATGTGTGGGAGACTCAAGGTGAGAACACTAGGTGCTTCAAGATCCCCGAAGTTCCGAACACTTAATCGGTACTCTGATTCCTCCATCACGAAATTGAAGCCCTTGACGAGTAGAACAATTCCCTTCGATCCAATCTTCGATTCCATAAGGTTTGGTCGCCCATGCAAGTAAGTTACTAAACCCCCTCTTTCTCTTTCTAGCTCAAATTCAAGCTAGAATGCTAAGGAACTATTGTCCTTAATTACTTCAACGAGGTATTTTCTATCAATATGACAAATTTATGTAGGCTTATGGATTATGTATGTGTAAGAATGGTTGTAAATGGGTTGGTTGGGTTTGATTGGGTTTATTGAAGTATTTATAAGTTGAAATGCTTGTTTATGGGTTTAGGAACCCGGATGATTATGAAATCCCAAAATTGTCTTGTGACCCAGAAATTAAAGGTTAGTATTTTGACTCAACGGAGTCAAATAAAGTTTTAATGGATTTATGTGAGTCATAAGATGAAGTTCTACGATATTTGGTATCGTTGAGTCTCATTTGTGAACTCCCGAATTTATGACAATTTGGGTGATTTTGGGTTTGTATGATATTTGACGATTTAGGACTTCATTATAAGTGCCCATGAAAGTGCTTGTTTGGTACAACTTCTTTATATGGTACTCTATAATAGCTAGAGTGCAAACTAATGAGAGTGTCGACTCTTGAAAACCCTTTGTTAATGCGTAATAGTGCACCGACTTATTATAGAATCTAAGACGTGATTCTTGTATGGAACATGATGAATGGGGGACTGTAATTTGATAACCGTTCCATTGTGATTGTGGTAAAAGTGACTATTGATTCTTATGTTAGATTTATATTTGTTCAATTCATTACCCTAGTTTTATACTTCAGTGACTAATCGGGCTACGTACCGATTAGCATGGCAACTGTGTATAGAACTTTGCCAAGTATAGTTTTTATAGGACTTCACAGGTTCAGCGGAAGACCTCTTCACAGCTTCACCGGAAGACCTGCTCAAAGCTTACAAACGGCAGACCTTGTGTCCACCTGGTGTATCATGACGTGTCCTATCCAGCAATGATTAAATGGATCAGTCTAAATTTATCTCATCACTGTTTGAATTTGAACTGAGACATTCCCTGACACATCAAGCCCGCCGAAAGCAGCTTTCCGAAAAGCAGGAAGACTTTTCGTCCTGAACAGTGAAAGCAGGAAAAACATCGTCACCTAGAACAACTCTCGATCGACATCCGTATTGCCCCACTTTTAAAAGATCTCAGAAATCATTCCCTGCTCTAGATATCTATGAAGACGAAATTCCTGACTGACAGCCCCATGCATTTAATGCATTCAACCTAACAGAGCTGTAATGGTCTTCGTCTTCTCCAACGGATCTTTTGAAGTGCATCTGCTATAAATGCTGACATTAAAGACTGGAGAACCAATCGATCATCTTCGAACACTTAAAAGATTGCTTTGAAACTCTACAACTCCAAGTCTTACTACTCAGTGCATTCAAGAGATCCTCAACAGATCTAGAAGTCCTCGTCAACAACAAGAAGCCATGCATCAACATTTATTTCTCTACTTCTTGTTGTTATTCATTCTATAACTATACTTCTGCACTAATTAAATATCTTGTTTATACAGATATTTAATTCCCTAGACCCCAAACACAAGTCAATATTTTGTACACGATCTATTAGGAATATTCCTTGTAATAGATCTAGTGGAAAATATAATGCACTATTTAAATCCAAGGTTGACTGCCTTGGTGGTGGATGTATCACTCTTTATAGTGTGAACCATCTCAAAATACTTGTGTTATTCCTTTACTGTTTGTCTTCTATTTGAACTGTTTATTACTTTAGTTATCTTTACCCTTTAACAGCAGAACTTAAGAAACTTGTAAAAGGTTTACCGGTAGTCCTTATCGGCAGACCTGGAACAGCTACTCTGAAGGTCTTCCGCTACTTCAATCTTTTCCATAGATTGCAAGTACCCTTCAAAGAACTTACTTAAAAGTTTTTAAGTGTACAATAAGCTATTCAACCCCCCCCTTCTAGCTTATTATTGTGCCCGTTGGGACCCACAGTGACCTATGCACATTTGACGTTTTAAAGACTATGTTTTTAATCCCAAATTATTATGATTATACTATTGAACATGATCTTGAATTGTTAACTCATGTGGAATATTTGGTAAGTTGTGAATTATCTACTATGATTATGGTGTTATTGATATGTTTGAGAATTCATATGTGGTAAGTGGTCTTGGGAATACTTGATTATATAAACAACTATAAAGAGAGTTGTAAGTCCAGTTGGCAACTTACAAGGCTAAAGGGGGTGAATAGCCTTTTAAAAACATTTAGGGTAATTGTGAAAACTTTAAAAACTAGCAGCGAAAAGTGTAACTTTGTCAATCAGCTGATATGGTCAGCTAGTTGAAGTGACAAAGAAGCTGACACGGATAGAAAATGGTCAGCTGGCTGACACACTTAATTTCCTTTTTGAAAATAGATCACTAACTATAAAGAATGAACTGAAGAACAATTTATCAAAACAAATAAGTAAACAATTTATGAAAGTAACTGATTGACACTTAAGTAGATCAAGACTTCTTAAGTGTTAGATCAGTTTGTAAGAGCTGATGAAATAATTGACAAAGTAATTGAAGTGGTTCACAGTAAAAACTGCTACGTCCACTAACAAGTTGGTCAAACTTGGATTTTTGAAGTGCACTAATTTTATTAAAAAATCTAATTGATCTCTAATTGATCAGAGTTCAACAAAAGACCATTGTTTATGGAGTATGATTGATAAACAATCAAACTCGTGAGACAAACTAACTGATTTCTTAAAGAGTATGAAAGAAGTAACTCAATGTTTGTCTAAACAATAACTAGAGTGAAAATATCAGTGAAGAATATCTAGCTAAAGTTATGAAATCTGAGGCACAGTGAGAATTTTTTGAGAGATTGAATGTTTCAGATTTCTTGTATTCTTCAAGTGATTCCTAAGGGTATTTATAGAAGATCTTGAAGTGCAGCCCGTTAGGAACACATTTGAATTTGAAATGTGTTTGAGCAATACAGACATATCTTCTAACAAGATCACATGGATCCTGTTAGAAAGATAACACACAAAATATCTAACAAAACACAAAATAAGAAAGTGTTAGTACTAGAAGATGTTCAAGTAAAAGAGGTAAAGAAGCTGACACTTTTAAAACTATGGTCAGCTGATCAAAGTGACTGAAAAAAATTATGCTGCAAGCTGTCCAATATACTTTAGAACTTAAGATCTTGATTGATAGAAAGTAGAATGATTTTAAGCAAATTTAATTAATGCAAGATTCAACAAGAGTTTAGTTTAATCATCACGGGACCTCGAAATTGATTGTTATATGTAACAATGGTTTTACTTTATAAATCATTGTATCCTACTATTGTGACTTGGGAATAATATTGTACGAAATGTGGATTACGTGGTTTTGAAAGGTAACAATAATTTTACTTCATAAGCCATTGTATCCTTGTATATTTACGTGGTCATGGAATTATTGGTGAATTACGTGAACAATATGAGGTCTTGTGAATAACATGTTGTAAGGTAACAATGACTTTACTTCATAAGTCATTGTATCCTTGTGTACTTATGTGATCATGGAATTATTAGTGAATTATGAGGTCTTGTGAGTAATATGTTTTTAGGCAACAATGACTTTACTTCACAAGTCATTATATCCTACTTAAGAATTGTAGTTTGGGAATAATCACAACTATGAAAATTATCAGGCCTTGTGAATAATCATATTTTGGCATTGTATTTGAGAATAATTATGGGATCTTGTGAGTAATACCTTGTGATTATGTTGAACGTCAAATGACCCTCTAACAGGAGCACATGGCGGAGTGTAGTACCGGTTAATAGCGGAGTTTGATTGTGCTCAAGCCCTTAGTCACGACCATGACCGAGGTTTAAGGTTACGTTGTGGTTTTTAGGTAGTAGCTTTGTAGAACACGACTGTCGGGGTTGTAGGGACCTAGCTCGTGTTAGAATTCCTGGGACATTATGAGTAACCATCTATGATTGTGTTCAAGATCACAAGCAGTGTATGGGGTTTGCGTTTGGTTGGAGATGTATCTCAATCCAGTATACTACTCGTGTGAAACTATTGATTATATTTGAATCTTCACGTGTGATATGATTAACTCGGATCTAGGTGATTCTCCTTTGTGACATGTGGAAATCATATTGTATGATTGAGTAATCCCTATGAAATGTTACATCCATATCTTACGTGACCGATGCTGAATATTATGTGAATACCATGTTATATTGGGAATCATATTGTATGGTTGAGTAATCCATGTGAAACGTTACATTGAATATCTATGTGATTACCATGTTGTAAGTCTAGTTGGCAACGAAATAAGGCTAGAGGGGGGGCGAATAGTGTGAGTGCCCCGTTTTTAACATGATCCGGGCCATTGGAAGGCGAGGTGGTTTCGAAACTTTAAAGCGCGTGGAATACGCTCGACCTCAATTGCGGACCCAAAATATGTATAACAAAGTCGCCATCTCTATTTTAAGGAGTAAACAGAGAAAACCCAAAAATACCAGATTGTATGGGTTCGGGGGCTAAGTTACAAGTTAGGAAGGGATTAGGCACCCAACTCGCCCTTTCGATCTCTCAATTTGTTTGTCAATATGCTTGCTTTATTTTATACACTTTGACTCGGAACAAAACATTTATTTATATAAAAAGGAAATAAAGAGAAATTACTTTACATTTATTAAAGAAAAGAAATCCAAAATTATAACTTAAATGATACAACTAGAGAATAATTACAACATTTTAAAAAGCTATTTTAGGAATAAAATAGCTATGCTAGTGACTCACTTTATTTATTTTTACACATATAAGCAGGAAAGAAACTTATTATATAATAAGAAACATAATAATTTATATATTTAAAGTATGTGCAGAAAAGAAACTAATTAAACTGTCAAAAAAATACAACTACTTTACATTAAAGTAAAGACATAAAATAAACTAATTAAAATAGAAGGAAAATATAATCATTATTACATTAAAGTATAAACCGACATGAAACTTAATTAGATATTTATATTTAATTTATAGATTATAATAAATAACTACGGGGATAGAACTTACCTCCCGGAACGTGAGTGTCTGAACCCGGTATGCCTGGGCTTAAGCTCACTAGGTGGTCTACATGTGCTTCCCATGTTCTTCCGAGAAATGAAGTCTTTTTGCTTTTTTGATGTTACTGGATTTCGGGCAGCGTGATTGCTCCTTTTTGCCTTGGGATCCAGGTGGCACAACTACTTGCTTTTGCTTACTTGCATGCTTTTTGCTGCTTGTTTGCATTTTGCTGTCGTTGAGTCTGAAATCGGGCAAAGCAACTACTTTCTTCGGCTGGATTTGACGTTTGGATTCGGGCAGGGCAACTGCTCTTTTTGGGATTTTGGAACTGGTGAAATAGGGCGGAAACCTAGTTGGATAGCTAGTGTTCACTTTGGCAGGAGAGTTTTAGTGTTTAGGGGAGGTTTTGGCAGCCTAGCGGAGCTTCGGAGTTTGATCGATAAATTATCAACGTAACAGCTCTCGTCTTTTCTTCCTCAGTAAAATTGGTTTGTTGAGGCACTGGCCGAAACCTCGTATTTATAGCTGAGATTGGGCTTCCTTAACGGCGAAGGATCATCAGATATTTTATCTCCGTGCTTCAACGGCTTGAACTGTGCGCTGAACGAATTGCACCAAAAGCTAATCGAGGGAAGCTCTGGGCGCTACGAGGGTTCTTTTGGGCATCGCCTGGGGGTCTTTTGGGTGCGGCCGCGCCCATATGGGCTAGGCTGCGCACTGCTTTGCTTTTTCTTTACTTTTTTGCACTTTCGCCCCTTGCAATTCATTGTTTGTTAATTCTTTCGTTCTTTTGCATTTTTCACCCTATACCTTTGACATTCGTTAGTCTTTTTAACATGTCTTGATATTTTATGGCATGTCATAAAGCAGAGTACAAAATTGGGAGAGCCCTCAACAATGGAGTTTACAGGTAAACCGAAATTTACCAGTAAGCAAATATCGTTGATAAGAAATAGACTCCCTAATTTCGAGGAAATTATAATAGGGAAGAATGCAACATGCAATAGTTTATAATGCAACAGTGTAAACTCATGCCCTAAATACTTTTAATGGACTGATGGGATTAGAGCAGATATGATGCAAATGAAAATGCTCTGATGGTCGTGCCTTCTGAGTAGTCTGCCTACGTATCATTTTCAGGAATCAGACCAAATGTAGTTCGACTCTGGTCTATGTTCCTAGGGGTGGACCTAGTAAACATGATTTTGGAATATCTATGTTCTTAGGGGTGGACCTAGTAAACACGATGTTGAAAGTCTATGTTCTTAGGAATTTAACCTAGAAAACACGATTGTTGGAATGTCTATGTTTCTAGGGGTGGACCTAGTAAACACGATGCTGGAAGTCTATGTTCCTAGGGGTGGACCTAGTAAACACGATGGTGGATGATCTATGTTCCTAAGGATTAACTTAGTAAACACGATGATGGAAGTCTATGTTCCTATGAATTTAACCTAGTAAACACATTGTGGATGGTCTATGTTCCTAAGGATTAACTTAGTAAACACGAGGGTGGAAGTCTATGTTGCTAGGAATTTAACCTAGTAAACACGAGGGTGGAAGTCTATGTTCCTAGGAATTTAACCTAGTAAACATGATGGTGGAAATCTATGTTCCTAGGGGTGGACCTAGTAAACACAATTTTGGAATGTCTATGTTCCTAGGGGTGGACCTAGTAAACACGATTTTGGAATATCTATGTTCCTAGGGTTGGACCTAGCAAACACGATGTTGGAACGTCTATATTCCTAGGGGTGGACCTAGTAAACATTATTTTGGAATGTCTATATTCCTAGGGGTGGACCTAGTAAACACGATTTTGGAATGTCTATGTTCCTAGAGGTGAACCTAGTAAACACGATGTTGGAACGTCTAAAATTTCATCGGCGATGTTTTGATATATGTGCCATCATCGGCATGATTTTTTTTTAATGATGTGGCCTCGTCGGCAATATTTGATGATGCGCCCTCGTCAGCATGTTTGATTTATGTACCATCGTTGGTGAAACTGATGATGTGCCCTCTTCGGTGATATTGATGATGCACCATCGTCGGTGAGTTTGATTTGCCATTTTCGGCATGCTCGATTTATGTGCCATTGTCAGCGAGATTTGATGATGTGCCCTCTTCGGCATTCTTTGATTTATGCGCCACGTCGACGAGATTGATGATGTGCCCTCTTCGGCATTCTTTGATTTATGTGCCATCGTCGGTGAGATTGGATGATGTGCCCTCTTCAGCATTCTTTATTTATGCGCCATCATCGGCAAGATTGATGATGTGCCCTCTTCGGCATTCTTTGATTTATGCACCCTCATCGGCGAGATTGGTTGATGTGCCTTCTTCGGCATGCTTGATTTATGCGCCATCGTCGGCAAGATTTGATGATGTGCCTTCTTCGGCATGCTTCATTTATACGCCATCGTCGGCGTGTTTGATGATGTGCCCTCTGCGGCAGGATTGACTTATGTGCCATCGTCTGCGAGATTTGATAATGTGCCCTCTTCGGCATCCTTTATTTATGTACCATCGTTGGCGAGATTGATGATGTTCCCTCTTCGGCATTCTTTGATTTATGTGCCATCGTGGGCGAGATTGATGATGTGCCCTCTTCGGCATGCTTAATTTATGCGCCATTGTCAGCGAGATTTGATGATGTGCCCTCTTCGGCATTCTTGATTTATGAGCCATCGTCGACGAGATTTGATGATATGCCCTCTTCGGCATTTATGTGCCATCTTCGGCGTGTTTGATTGATGTGCAATCGTCGGCATGATTTTTTGATGTGCCCTCGTCGGCGATATTTGATGATGCTACTGAGGATATTTGGGAAGAGGTTCTTGGCGAGAAGTTGGACGGATGTATGACCCATGTGGGATGATGGAGTTGCTAGCAGTGCTTCGACTGGCCTTAGGCGAGAACTAGTATGATTGAATTACAGTGCTGGCGATGCTTTTGTTCTAACTTCAGGAAGCTTTGACGGAGATTGGTGTCCACGATTCTTAGAGGGTGCGGGTAGAAGTTATGCATTTTGCATGGGGGGACGATGTGGAAAATACTTGACAAGATAAGATGTTGTCATGACAAGATACAAGCTAAGATAACATGCATATGGAATTTTTTTTGTTTTTCAAAAAAATGAATTTATGACATGGATGTGTGCCCATTGTTTTCTTAAACATGCTAAGACAAGACGGGCCAGGGGATGCAGATGTGATAAGAGAGATTAAGATGCGACTTTTGGCTTTGGAGGGTTATGAGTATAGGAGTTGATGTTGATATTTGAAATGAAGGTGAATGGAGTTTAGGATTACTTTTCAGTCTTTTGACTAGTGTATCAATCAAAAAAGGAATTCAATTAGGATTAAAGAGTCCTACTAATCGATGCCTCGGAGGGACCACTTTTTTTTCTTTTTATTTTTTTTCTTTTTTTTTGTTGCTTTAACTTTTGCTTAGGCCGCCCTTTCGGGTTTCTAACCTAGTGAGCCTTTACCTCATCGGGAGTCGGTCTTTCAATGCATGCGAAGATAAACCACTTAATCTTGAACGATCACGCCTTTGTAGCTTCTTCCTTTCTTCTGGTAGAGATGGAAAAGACAACTGTTTTTGGAGATGATGAGCCTTTATGTATCCAACGAGTTTGGTGGAAGAAGCCCCGAGATGACTTGATGAACCAAATTTTGTAAAATGGGACGGACAAGTTTCTGAAGAGATTAACTAGGGACACCCCAGAAAGACTCGATTTGGAGAGACTTTTGAGGGAGACAGAAATGAGTATGCTCAAAGAAAAATAGATGACTCTAATGGACAAAAAAAGAGTCACGATCTAGAGTTTATCACCGAGTATCACTAGTTACATGGACCCTACTTAACATTTTTCTTTTGATGAATTTATATGTTTTTTAGCAAGGAGTTAAGTCCTGGACCTATATCACGTTATAACCGATTGAAACAAAGCTATAGATGGTAATTAGGTTAGGGTATTGTGTTTAAGTGTTTAGGATGGATTGGCTTTAGGGTTGAGGATTTGATTCGCCTTTCGTTCAAAGGCATTTTGTGTTGTGGATTTGGTTATTTTTGGAAAGGTGATGAGAAGCGATCATTGATTAGCCTTTTAGGCTGTGAGTTTGGATGAGAAGTTGGTTTCTGGACCTGGTTGTGGGTATGGTTGGGAGATTGGCTTTTAGCTTTGGTTTTTGGTTATGAGATTGTCCAAGAGTGATTGATTTTTTTAAAAGAGAAATTTTGAGGAAATCGCTCAGGAGACGCTTCTTTTCTTTTTTTTTTCTTTTTTTTAATGCATAAGCTTTTTTTTTTTAATTGAACCTTGCTCTTTCTTTTCTTTTTTTCCCTTTTTCTTCTCTTTTTTTTTTGTTGACCTTTTGGAGCAATTTGGGAGAGTGTTTTAAGAGATATCTGTCTTCTCTCTCTTGGGATAAAAAGGTGGTCACTCTTGGTGGATATATATATATAAGGGTAGAGCAACCCCAGTTTTGGGAAGCTAGATCTTAGAGATGGTTAGACTTTGGTATATAGTGTATTTGTTTAGGTATTTGGAAGAGGTTTAGTGTATGGTTGGAAGCCCTTAGTGAGCTACTAATAGCTCTGTTACAATGGGTCAAAGATGACCTTTCACCAAGACAAAAGGTTACTTTATCGAACTAACATTTTTAATGGTTTGTGGGTCCATATTTCGAAATGACTCATTATCAACTCGTGTATTTTTATCATGTTTTTACGTGAGTCAACTCGTCATTTTTTTAGCAGACACTTCGACGATAGGTGGTGCTCAAAGACCAAGAAGAAGACTCGACAAGCTAATATATGAGAAGCAAGAATTTACTAGACTCGAATATAGATAAATACATTTGGAAAGCTCGTTTTGAGGACTTAGTTGAACTTTTGAAATAACGGAGACCAAATAGATTAGTGAACATACTCTGCAAGGATGGGTTGTAGACATCAATATGGGTAAAAGAAACACCACTAGAGTTTGAAAGCCCCCAGTCTTGATTTGCTGCTTACGATCTTTGAGTCGTCTTTTCTGGATTTCCCGACTTTCCATTCTTCCTTGGCTCCCTATCGATATTTTTTTCTGTTTTTTTTTATTCTTTTTTTTTTTGAAGTGGTAAACGAACGATACACTTATCAACTAGTGATGCATTTATGAAAGGTTAAGAGGGAAGATGAATTTGGAGATGACAATCTATATATATATATAATGGCAAGGGTAGATTATCCCTCCAAAATCTAATTTTCGAATTATTGACTTTTGAATTACCATTCCACTCTTTCTCTTTACTATCTTCTCCATATTTTCTCAGGTTGTATTTTTCTTTCTCTCTCTCGTCTCTTCACTATTTTCTCTTTCATCACCATCATCTCCTCTGTTTTAATTATGTTTAAACAATAGTAATTAAAACAAAAATAATAGTTTCGGAATCAAGAAAACAAAAATATAAGAGGTTAGTAAAATAAAAATAATTTATGGAACAAGCCATTATAAAAATAAAAGTTACAGAATCAACAAAACAAAAATAATTTAGTACGGAGGTTAGTAGAATAAAATAATTTATGGAACAAAAGTTTAAAACAAATTCTTCAAAAATATATTTGTAAAAAAATACGTTAGTAAAATAAAAATATTTGATGAAACAAAAATAATAGTTACGAGTCAATAAAACAAAAAATCATTTAAACTGAGGTTACTAAAATAATAAAAATAATTTATGGAACAAAATTTTAAAACCAATTCTTAAAAATATCTATGTAAAACAAAAATACATTAGTAAAATAAAAGATATTTGATGGAACAAAAATAATAGTTATGGATAAATAAAGCAAAAATAATTTAAATTGAGGTAGTACAATTATAGAAATAATTTACGAAACAAAAAGTTTTAAACAAATTCTTAAAAATAGTTATGTTAAAAAATATGTTAGTAAAATAAAAATATTTGATGGAACAAAAATAATAGTTACAGAGTCAATAAAACAAAATAATTTAAACTGAGGTTAGCAAAATAATAAAAATAAATTACGGAACAAATTTTTTCCGTAAAACTAATTCTTGAAAATTAAAAAAATAGTTATGAAGTCAACAAAACAAAAAATATAATGGAAGTTAGTAAAATCAAAATAATTTACGAAACAAAAATAATAGTTAACGGTAAAAATAATTTCGTTATTTTGGTTTTAGCTTATTTTCTTATCAAAAGTTTCTTTATTCATAAAAAATAAATATAATTTAATAAAAGTAATCATTCAAAAGGAATAACTTATATGATTTTAGATTCTATTTGCAGGGTAGAAAAAATTCAAATTTGTTCGAAGACATTCATTTTATAGAGTTTTTGAATAGTATGAAGTGTTTGGGGTTGTCAGACCATGAATTGAAACTTAAAATTGATGTTCCAGTAGTGCTATTGAGAAACATTGACCATGGCTTGGCTGTGCAATGAAACAAGACTAATCATCATAAATATTTGGGATCACATTGTTGAAACAATTTTTTTTGAAAAAAGCAATGTTGGAGAAAAAGTTATCTCAAGATTGTCATTAACTTCATCCGATGTAAGACTGTCTTTTAAGTTCCAAAGAAGACAATTTTCATTACTGGTATCATATGCAATGATAATTAACAAGTGTCAAAGTTAATAATTGCACGCAGGTCTCCTTTTGAAGAAACGAATATTTAGCTATGTGTAGTTATATGTCGTAGTTAGAGTAACAAATTATTTTAGTTTGAAGATATTGATATGTGATAAAGATGAATAACCAACTAATAAGACAACAATTGTTGTGTATAAGGAGATTTTTTAGAATCTATAATGATTAGTGAGGCCTGTTTGATTTAGCTTATTGATATGTGCTGATGACTTATTACTTATGACCGATGACTTATTGCTTATGACTGATGATTAATAACTGGTGATGCTTGATTTAGCTTTTTACAAGTACTGATTAGTTTTCATAAGTTAGTGTGTGTGTTTAATTAATAAGTTGAAATAGTACTGAAATCAAATATAAAGAGTAAAATAGCATCATCACAAAATGTGATTTACATTATTATTATTATTATTATTATTATTATTATTATTATTATTATTATTATTATTATTATTATTATTATTATTATTATTATTATTATTATTATTATTATTATTATTATTATTATTATTATTATTATTATTATTATTATTATTATTATTATTATTATTATTAACATTAACTAGTTTTTTTAACCTGTGCGTTAAACGCACGTCAGCTGAATCGTATACAAACAAAATAAAGAGGATAAAAAATCTTAAATTATAAAATAAGAAGAATTGGTTTATTAATAATTACACATAAGTATGCTAAGGAACTATTGTCGCCCATGCAAGTAAGTTACTAAACCCCCTCTTTCTCTTTCTAGCTCAAATTCAAGCTAGAATGCTAAGGAACTATTGTCCTTAATTACTTCAACGAGGTATTTTCTATCAATATGAAAAATTTATATAGGCTTATGAATTATGTATGTGTAAGAATGGTTGTAAATGGGTTGGTTGGGTTTGATTGGGTTTATTGAAGTATTTATAAGTTGAAATGCTTGTTTATGGGTTTAGGAACCCGGATGATTATTAAATCCCAAAATTGTCTTGTGACCCAGAAATTAAAGGTTAGTATTTTGACTCAACGGAGTCAAATAAAGTTTTAATGGATTTATGTGAGTCATAAGATGAAGTTCTACGATATTTGGTATCGTTGAGTCTCATTTGTGAACTCCCGAATTTATGACAATTTGGGTTGGTTGGGTTTGATTGGGTTTATTGAAGTATTTATAAGTTGAAATGCTTGTTTATGGGTTTAGGAACCCGGATGATTATTAAATCCCAAAATTGTCTTGTGACCCAGAAATTAAAGGTTAGTATTTTGACTCAACGGAGTCAAATAAAGTTTTAATGGATTTATGTGAGTCATAAGATGAAGTTCTATGATATTTGGTATCGTTGAGTCTCATTTGTGAACTCCCGACTTTATAACAATTTGGGTGATTTTGGGTTTGTATGATATTTGACGATTTAAGACTTCATTATAAGTGCCCATGAAAGTGCTTGTTTGGTACAACTTCTTTATGCGATACTCTATAATAGCTAGAGTGCAAACTAAAGAGGGTGTCGACTCTTGAAAACCCTTTGCTAATGCGTAATAGTGCACCAACTTATTATAGAATCTAAGACGTGATTCTTGTATGGAACATGATGAATGGGGGACTGTAATTTGATAACCATTCCATTGTGATTGTGGTAAAAGTGACCTATGCACATTTGAGGTTTTAAAGACTATGTTTTTAATCTCAAATTATTATGGTTATACTATTGAACATGGCCTTGAATTGTTAACTCATGTGGAATGTTTGGTAAATTGTGAATTATCTACTATGATTATAGTGATATTGATATGTTTGAGAATTCATATGTGGTTAGTGGTCTTGGGAATACTTGATTATATGAACAACTATAAAGAGAATTTAGTTCAATCATCACAGGACTTCGACATTGATTGTTATAGGTTACAATGGTTTTACTTTATAAATCATTGTATCCTACTATTGTAACTTGGGAATAATATTGTACGAAATGTGGATTATTTGGTTTTGAAAGGTATCAATGATTGTACTTCGTAAGCCATTGTATCCTTGTATATTTACATAGTCATGGAATTATTGGTGAATTACGTGAACAATATGAGGTCTTGTGAATAACGTGTTGTAAGGTAACAATGACTTTACTTCATTAGTCATTGTATCCTTGTGTACTTATGTGATCATGGAATTATTAGTGAATTATGAGGTCTTATGAGTAATATGTTTTTAGGCAACAATGACTTTACTTCACAAGTCATTGTATCCTACTTAAGAATTATGGTTTGGGAATAATCACACCTATGAAAATTAACGGGCCTTGTGAATAATCATATTTTGGCATTGTATTTGAGAACAATTATGTGATCTTGTGAGTAATACCTTGTGATTATGTTGAGCGTCAAATGACCCTTTAACAGGAGCACATGGCGGAGTGCAGTACCGGTTAGCAGTGAAGTTTGATTGTGCTCAAGCCCTCAGTCACGACCATGATTGAGATTTAAGGCTACTTTGTGGTTTTTAGGTAGTAGCTTTGTAGATCACGACTATCGGGGTTGTAGGGACCTAGCCCGTGTTAGAATTCCCGGGACATTATGAGTAACCATCTATGATTGTGTTCAAGATCACAAGCGGTGTATGGGGTTTGCGGTTGATTGGAGATGTATATCTCAATCCAGTATACTACTCGTGTGAAACTATTGATTATATTTGAATCTTCACGTGTAATATGATTAACTCGGTTCTAGGTGATTCTCCTTTGTGACATGTGGAAATCATATTGTATGATTGAGCAATCCCTATGAAACGTTACATCTATATCTTACGTGGCCAATGTTGAATATTATGTGAATACCATGTTATATTGTGAATCATATTGTATGGTTGAGTAATCCCTGTGAAACGTTACATTGAATATCTATGTGATTACCATGTTGTAGGTCTAGTTGGAAATGAAATAAGGCTAGAGGGGGGGTGAATAGTGTGATTGCCCCGTTTTTAACCAGATCCGTGCCACTAGAAGGCGGGGTGGTTTCGAAACTTTAAAGTGCGTGGAATACGCTCGACCTCAAATGTGGACCCAAAATATGTATAACAAAGTCGCCATCTCTATTTTAAGGAATAAACAGAGAAAACCCAAAAATACAAGATTGTATGTGTTTGGAGGCTAAGTTACGAGTTACGAAGGGATTACGCACCCAACTCATCCTTTCAGTCTCTCAATTGGTTTGTCAATAAGCTTGCTATATTTTATACACTTTGGCTCGGAACAAAACATTTATATATATAAAAATGAAATAAAGAGAAATTACTTTACATTTATTAAAGAAAAGAAATCCAAAATTATAACTTAAATGATACAACTAGAGAATAATTACAATATTTTTATAAGCTATTTTAGGAATAAAATAGCTATGCTAGTGATTCACCTTATTTATTTTTACACGTATAAGCAGGAAAGAAACTTATTAAATAATAAGAAACATAATAATTTATATATTTAAAGTATGAGCAGAAAAGAAACTAATTAAACTGTCAAAAAAATACAACTACTTTACATTAAAATAAAGACATAAAATAAACTAATTAAAATAGAATGAAAATATAACCATTATTACATTAAAGTATAAACTGACATGAAACTTAATTAGATATTTATATGGAATTTATAGATTATAATAAATAACTACGGGGACATAACTTACCTTCCGGAACATCTTTGTCTGAACCCAGTATGTCTGGGCTTAACTAGGCAGTCTACATGTGCTTCTCATGTTCTTCCGAGAAAGAAAGTCTTTTTACTTTTTTGTTGTTGTTGGATTTCGAGCAATGTGACTGCTCCTTTTGGTTGTTTTTTCCTTGGGATCCCGGCAGCACAACTGTTTATTTTTGCTTGCTTGTTTGCTTTTTGCTGCTTGCTTGATGCTGTCGTTGAGTCTGAAATCGGGCAGAGCAACTACTTGCTTCAGCTAGATTTGACGTCTTAATTCGGGCAGGGCAACTGTTCTTTTTGAGATTTTTGAACTGGTGAAATAGGGCGGAAACCTAGTTAGATAGCTAGGGTTCACTTTGGCCAGAGAGTTTTAGTGTTTATGGGAGGTTTTGGCAGCCTAGCGGAGCTTCAAAGTTTCATCGAAAAATTATCAGCGTAATAGCTCTCGTCTTTTCTTCCTCAGTAAAATTGGTGTGTTGAGGCACTGACCGAAGCCTCATATTTATAGACTGAGATTGGGTTTCCTTAACAGCGAAGGATCATTATATATTTTATCTCCGTGCTTCAACGGCTTGTACTGTGCACTGAAGGAATTGCACCAAAAGCTAATTGAGGGAACCTGTGGGCGTTGGCAGGGGGTCTTTTGGGTGCCGCCTGGGTGTCCTTTGGGCGCGGCGCCCTTAATGGGCTAGGCTGCGCACTGCTTTGATTTTTCTTTACTTTTTTGCACTTTCACCCCCTGCAATTCACTGTGTATTAATTCTTCCGTTCTTTTGCATTTTTCACCCTGTAACTTGACATCCGTTAGTCCTTTTAACATGTCTTGATATTTTATGGCATGTCATAAAGCATATGTACGAAATTGGGGTGTCTACAGAGCCCCTCAACAATAGAGTTTACAGGTAAACCGAAATTTACCAGTAAGCGAACATCGTTGATAAGAAATAGATTCCCTAATTTTGAGGAAATTATAATAGGGAAGAATGCAGCATGCAACAATTTATAATGCAACAATTTAAACTCATGCCCTAAATACTTTTAATGGACTGATGGGATTAGAGCAGATATGATGCAAATGAAAATGTTCTGATGGTTGTGCCTACTGAGTAGGCTGCCTACGTATCCTTTTCAGGAATCAGACCAAATGTAGTTCGGCTCTGGTATATGTTCCTAGGGGTAGTAAACTCGTTTTTGGTATATCTATGTTCCTAGGGGTGAACCTAGTAATAGGGGTGTGCAGAAGTTTTTCGGAACCGGACCGGACCAGTCGAAAATGGACCGGACCAATACTTTGGATTGGTCCTGGATCTTAATTTTACAGAACCAGACAATTGGGTCGGTCCCCGGTTCCAGAAACAAAAAATGTAGAACCAAACCGAACCGGACCAATCTGTATTTATTATTATTTTATTATATATAATATACTAATATAGTATTATATATATATATATATATATATATATATATATATATATATATATATATATATATATATATATATATACACACACACTATTATACTAACCCTAAAACTAAATCCTATATTCCTATTTGTGAATTCAATTTACAAACTCTCTCATCGACAGACAATATAGAATACAGATCGACTTTGACTCATCTCACTATCTCTTCTCGCCGTTCTCGCTCTCGCTATCGCTATCCCTCCTGGCGTCTGCCATTAACGCTGTCTCCGACCAACCAACAAGGCCAACCGCCAGGTACCTCCCTTCTTCTTTATCTCTCTCAAAAACTCAAACCCTAGATTTCCCGTTCCCTCTACTCTCCTAGTCTCCTTCATTGGTGGCTGTGGCTGTCGGCCAAAGATATTGCCTTCGCATGCTTCTCATTACTATTGATGTGATCTCTCTGCCTCTGCCTTTGCCTCTGCCCTGCCTACCCCATTCCATATCAATGGTACATATCAAAGCTTTTAAGTACTCCATATTCAACTTCAACCCTATCTGGTTAAACGCATTCCATATCAAGCCATATTAGCTTTCAATTTTAGCAGTTTCTATAACCCATTTTATTTCTAATTATGTTCAATTTGAACTTTGAAGTTTTGAACCCTACTTAAAGGTATACAGTGAAACTAACCTAATAAGCTCAGTTCTCTATGTATGACTATTGCTTAAGCACTTGGGTCAACTAGACCCACTATAAATAGTAGTCAGTTGATGACTCGATGAGACACAAGAATCTCACGTGCATCAATGTGAATTGATATTACATTGATAGTGAGTTAGCTATAAAATACAACTACAAGCATGTCGTCTATTTTGTTATTTATATGTGGAGATCATATGTGAAGGAACTGATATATATATATATTTGTTTTGTTCCCCTCTTCTTTACATAGTTTTGCGTTAGTGGAACTTGCCAATGTTTTGAATTTTCTTACGCGGTAAAGGACTAGTTCGTTTTTCTTGGCATTTCAATATTCCGAGGTACATTTCCCTATTAGTCTAATCT
Source organism: Codonopsis lanceolata (assembly GCA_013146195.2). Classification (NCBI taxonomy): domain Eukaryota; kingdom Viridiplantae; phylum Streptophyta; class Magnoliopsida; order Asterales; family Campanulaceae; genus Codonopsis; species Codonopsis lanceolata. The sequence goes on along the minus strand of CM028380.1, from coordinate 110,867,915 downwards.
TTTAGACAAGCCTCCAAAAAGTGGCCATCTTAGTTACAACCATTATAGATGATTATATATTTTTTGATTATTACCTAATTTGCAATTGCAAGTTTCGTACCTTAGTTTCCTGGCTTGTCCAAAGTATTAAATTGCCTCACAATAGTCAAAAGCTGAAGTAAACTTACATGTTTCCTTGTTTCTTCCTGCCTTCATGATTTTTAACAAAGACTGATTGACTGTAGTTTCATGATTTTTTTTCCAAAACAAGGGATATGATATACTTGTTTCTTTATGCCTTCTCATTCCCATTCCCACACACAATAAATCAATTAAAGACTGAATTGGAGACTTTCACCAATAAGATTATGTATTGATGTTTTTTGTATTATGTGATTTTGTATTCTAAAATAGAATATGACTATACTTGTCCATGTGTTCTTTAATCATGTTTTTGGTAGATGGAATATGAAAATGTTGCTGCTACAGACATGGTGGATCCTTCTCCCAATTCCACAATCCCACCCACACATGAGCCAAATTCCAATGTAATAGACTTGACTAAGGTTCCACCTCGTCCTAAAAAAGGAAGAGAGTTGCAGCTAAGATAAAGAATGTATCTAGGAAAAAATCAGAAATTTGGGACCATTTTGAAAAGCTCGATGAGAATGGGCTTATGGCTAAGTGTAACTATTGTTCAAAAGAATATCATGCAGATACAATCAAGAATGGTGCATCTAGTCTATGGAAACACCTCAATAATCCAAAAGGATGCCCTGATTATCCTTATAAGGAACACTACCAAGAAGATAAAAACCAAACAACCCTTCAATTTCAGCCAATAAAGAAAGAGGGAGAAGGTGAGGGACCTAAGGGTGTTACAATCGGTGGTGGAACTAGTGGTACCCTTAGGGCAGTCCACTACAGTGCTGCAGACCTTAGGAATTTAAAAAACTTGCTATTATGATTATTATTGATGAGATGCCTTTTCGACTATTGAGAAAGAGGGTTTTAAACGTTTCACTAGAGCTTTAAATCCTAGATTTTCGATGCCATCTCGCTTCACTGTTGCTAGGGATTGCATGGGTCTTTATATCGAGGAAAAATCCAAGCTAAAGAAACTCCTAAAGTCTCAACGTATGTGTCTTACTACACATTCTTGGTCCTCGATTCAAAATTTGAACTACATGTGTCTTACCGCTCATTGGATTGATAGTGATTGGAATATGAATAAAAAGATTTTGAGATTTTGTTTAATTGCTAATCATATGGGAGACACCATTGGAAAGACTATTAAGGCATGTTTGCTTGATTGGGGGATTGATAAGATTTTCACAATAACGGTTGACAATGCAAGTTCCAATGATAATGTAATTAGATACTTGGATGGGAAGGGTGCATCATGGAAATCATCATGAAATTCGTGAAATGCAACATTCGTGAAAGAGGGTGAAAGAATGAATAGTGAGGTTTGCTCTTTTCTGCTAAGACCAAATAAGACCCAATATTTTAAAGCTAGTATTGAGGTAGAAAAGATTTCCAACCAAGAGCCTTCTTTGCCTTGACGTTGAAATAAGGTGGAATTCTACCTATTTGATGTTGGAGGCTGCTGAAAACTTTGAGCTAGCCTTTGAGAGATTGAAGGATGAGGGTAAGTTTGGGGATTACTTTGATGGTCGCGTTGGGCCACCTACCATGGAGCATTGGCAAACTATTAGATGTTTCATTCGGTTTTTGAAGATTTTTTACGTCTCCACCAAAAGGTTTTCTGGTACTAATTATGTGACCACCAATATTTTCTTTGTTGAGCTTATGTCCATTAGAACTAGTTTGGTCACATGGGCTAGTAATGTGGGAAATACGGATGAAGAAATTTTATTGAGTGGTATGGCCAAAAATATGAAAACCAAGTATAATAAATATTGGGAAGATTTGGGTCATTTGAATAATATGCTGTTTGTTGCAAATGTTTTGGATCCCCGCTATAAAATGAAATTTCTCTTATTTTGTTTTGGGCAATGTTATGGGAAATTCACTTCTCGTTATCAAACAATGGTTAATAAGGTTGAAACTACATTGCAACGGTTGTACGACCATTACCAATCACTTGATAGAAATCATTCAATTCGAGCTAAAATGGTTGATTTGGATCGTTCATCTAAATCTATTTTTATGAATGTTAATGTGAATGATGACCCTACTATCCTCTTGAAGTCACAATTTGCACAACATTTAGAAAATGAGCAAAGTGTTGAAAGTAGGTCCGAGATTGGCCGGTATTTAGCCGATGGTTGTGAAAGTATGACCGATTCATTTGACATTTTGAAGTGGTGGAAGCAAAATTCCTCAAAGTATCCCATTCTTTCTCAAGTTGCAAGAGATGTCTTAGCTATCCCTATCACAACCGTTACTTCGGAGTCAACTCTTAGCACTAGTGGGCGTGTCCTTGATTCTTTTAGGAGTTCATTAAGTCCAAAGATGGTAGAGGCTCTTGTGTGCGGTCAAAATTGGTTGAGGTCGATGGAGAAAGTTGAAGACATATTCGATGTATTAGATGATATTGAGAAGATGGAGAATGTTGAAAAAGGTAATGACTTGTATCTTGATTTATTTGTATTATTTGTTGAATTTTCTACTTTATTTTCTTGTGACTAATACTTGATTATTATTATTTTAACTTCTTATTTTCAGAGTATGAGAAAACTGTTTCCACAATTACTGTTGATGGCTGAGACTTGAGAGGTTATTGGTTATTATTTTTGTTCTTTTTTTACTTCTTAATATGAATTTTTTTTTTCTTGCTAATGCTTTCTTCTTCTTGCATGCAGTGATGTTCTGATTCTCTATATTCCCCTTCGATGTGTAGCAATTTTATAGAGTTCAAATTTTGGTATGAAAACTGGTTTATTGTGCAACAATTTTTATGGTTTTTAGAAAATTCAGCATGCGTTTGAAATGTAACAGTTTTTTAGTTTATTGTGCAACAGTTATGTAGTAGAAATATAGCAATTATGTAGTAGAAATGCATCAGTTTTTTAGTTTATTGTGCAGCAGTTACGTAGTAGAAAATCTGCAGCAGTTTTTTAGTTTATTGTATAGCAGTTATGTAGTAGAAATGTTGCAGTTATGTAGTAGAAATGCAATAGTTTTTTAGTTTATTGTGCAGTAGTTATGTAGTAGAAATGTAGCATTTTTTTAGTTTAAATTCTGGTTTGAAAGCTGGTTTGAGTTGAATTTACAGATTTAAGTTGAAATGCTGCAGATTTTGTCTTTTTGAAATGTAGCTGTTTTTGAAATGCAACAGTTTTTAAATGCATCGGTTTGGGATTTTTGTGTGTCATGGAGCTCTTTGTGTTGTAGGTTATGAGCTTTGGAAGTCTTTGATATTTGGAGTATTTTGGTGTGATTAGTGATTACCGATTAGCTTCATCTTGTGATAAATATAATTTCTTTTGCCGATAAAAAATATTCAAATTTTATGAATTATGAATTCCATTGAGTATTCCGATGCTTCCAGAATTTTGTGTCTTGCGTTATCCTGTTACCACAATTCATTGTGCCCAAAAACTAGGCTATAATGAAATCCATCAAGTAAACAATAGTATATTTGTGTTGCTATTATAATTTGTCAATCTTGTGGGATAGAAGTGCATTGATGATTCTTCTTAACATTGTAGTCCACCAACTGTGCTATGGTCATCTAATGTTTGATGTAATTGGCGAGGTTTTTTACCTCCGCATATCGACTCTTCTGAACTGTATTCTGGATTAGAATTGGCTAAGCTGGGAAGATAATTAGGCATGTCATAAATATCCAGTTAGTTGTCTATAAACGTGATGGTATTGACCTCTAGTTGGTTCTTGCATTCTTCAGTGGTTCTCTTACTCTAAAAGAGCTTCCTCACAAGTGTTGTAGAGCTGCTTTTAGACCATTTTTCAAATGGAAATTACTTGTTGATCCATCCAAATTCCAAGTATTCAGTCTGTTTTGTTATTTCTTACTTTTGTTAATCTATTTTGCAGACAAGGAATTGTTTGGTTGGGAATGGAGAATTGGAGACTGGGGAGGTTCTGATTTATATTCCTTCGGTGCTCTCAATATATTGTTTTGTACTCTTTTGTTATTTTACATTTCTAGCATCAACACTCAACACTTATTAAGCTCAGACTTTTTAGTTATTTTTTTTCTCTATTTCATTTGTACTATTTTGTTATTTTGTTTCCACCGGTTTGTTATGTTTATGAGTATATGATTTCAAATTTTTAATTGTTGAATGTAATTTTATGGAAGGTTTTTAAATCTATTTATGAAGTTTAAATCGTTTAGATTTTATTATGTATTTGTATTAAACAGGTAAAAAATAAATAACCATCGTATTGGTCCGGTCCTGGTTCTCGTACGTCTTCAATTGGTTATGGATCGGACCAATGTATTGGTTCTCAAACATATTGGGTTGGTCCTGGTTCTATATTTTTTGAGAACCGAACTATTGGTCTGGTCCTAGTTTTCTCATTTTTTCTAAAAAATTGGACCGAACGGACCAAGCTCATCCCTACCTGGTAAACACGATGTTGGAAGTCTATATTCCTAGGAATTTAACCTAGCAAACACGATTGTTGGAATGTCTATGTTCCTAGGATAGACCTAGTAAACACGATGTTGGAACATCTATGTTTCTAGGGGTGGACCTAGTAAACATGATGGTGGATGATCTATGTTCCTAGGGGTGGACCTAGTAAACACGATGGTGGATGATCTATGTTCCTAAGGATTAACTTAGTAAACACGATGATGGAAGTCTATGTTCTAGGAATTTAATCTAGTAAACACCATGGTGGATGGTCTGTGTTCCTAAGGATTAACTTAGTAAACACGAGGGTGGAAGTCTGTGTTCCTAGGGGTGGACCTAGTAAACATGATTTTGGAACGTCTATATTACTAGGGGTGGACCTAGTAAACATGATTTTGGAATGTCTATGTTTTTAGGGGTGGACCTAGTAAACACGATTTTGGAATGTCTATGTTCCTAGGGGTGGACCTAGTAAACACGATGTTGGAACGTTTATATTCCTAGGGGTGGACCTAGTAAACATGATTTTGGAATGTCTATGTTCCTAAGGATGGACCTAGTAAACACGATTTTGGAATGTCTATGTTCCTAGGGATGAACCTAGTAAACACGATTTTGGAATGTCTATGTTCCTAGTGGTGGACCTAGTAAACACGATGTTGGTACGTCTGAAATTTTGTCGGCGATGTTTTGATATATGTGCCATCATCGACAGAATATTTTTTTGATGATGTGCCCTCGTCGGCAATATTTGATGATGTGCCCTCATCCGGCATGTTTGATTTATGTGCCATCGTCGGCAAGACTGATGATGTGCTTGCTTTGGTGATATTGATGATGCGCCATCGTCGTGGAGTTTGATTTGCCATCTTCAGCATGCTCAAAGTAGGGAATAATACAATGATATTCGTGCAACAATAAAGTATTCTTTTAAGATTTTGAAAAAGTAAGGAAGAATACAATGATTGTCTAAACAAGAACTATAAAAAGGATAATAAGTGTAAGCCTATCTAGTAAGTGTTTTAGGACTGAAACACATCAAGGAATGAATAACTTGGAAGAATGTGTTGAGTGTTCAGTCCTGAGTTGAATCATATCAAAGAGATAATAGGTTGTGAGAAATGAATGATATCTTCAACTTCTGTTTTGGAGAACTGGAGGATTTCAAGAGAGAATAGCTTGAGGGGATATGAGAAATGCCTCTGTTCAGTTCTTCACTCCTTCGATCCTTGCATCACCGTCTTTAAATAGAAGTCTTGAGTTTGGAGCCGTTGGAGAGCAAGGTTGAATTTTGAATCTCATCAAAGAAATGATGATAAGATCTTTTCAATTGAATGCACCGAGATCTTTGAAGAGGTTGAGAAACATAAGATATCACTTAGTATAAGAATATTCATTCATAAAGAGAGTGGTTAGATATCTTCTTGCATAAAATCAGGATATTAGATATCTCTAGCATGATATATTAAATTGTAGAGCATTTGAGGTGATGACAAAAAATCTTCTATTGAACAGTATGGAAAATAGGTAAGTTTTCTTTATAAAATAAAGAAACAAGGAAAGAGAAAACTACCTTTAAGTGACACGTGTAAGTTGATATTGAATTCAACGCTTATTTCACTTTTTCCACTTTTATTTTAAAGTAAAAGTCCTGACATCAGTTGCTACAGTAATCATCAGCAGCTTGCTACATATAGTAACTTTGGCTACTATAGTATTTTCAGCTGCTACAGTAATTTCGACTTCTTGCTTCTAGCTTCCGGCTTGTAAAGCTATTAGAATAGTCTAAATAAAGTTGTCTTCTAGAGTGTAGCACGTAGTCTACTAACAAATAAATATATATGCAATTCTTCTAAGACTTAAGTAATTGTTACAAGCAAATCCAATATAAAAGGGAATATACAAAATAATTTTAAATAATTAATTATGTTAATATTTCCAACACATGTTATATTTATATGTGAAAGTCACACTGTATGGTTGAACAACCACCTGAAGAGACACTATATTTATGTTTTATGTGATCCTTGTGGAATATCTATATGCGCACAATGTTATATTCACATGCTAAAACAATTATCATGCTATAGTATTAATGATAGTAACTTACTTATTCTTTATAACTAATTGTGTACTTTGACTTCTTATTGTGCAGTTTGATCATAGCTTGAGTTGATCGTAGTTGTAGCTGTGAGTCGTTTGGATGGTAGCTTGTGTAGAGGCTGAGTAGTTCGTTGTGGTAGTAGTCGTGCCTTCCAAGTTGTAACTTGTGGATCCTTATTACATTCATTTGGGTTTTGAGTCATTCCATGTCTCGTAAGAATGCTTGTGTGTTAAGTTATATAGACTTTATCATTGGGTAGAGTTGCTCTAAGTTACATTATAGTACTTATTTGGGGCCAACTTGTTCTGTCAAACCATTGTACCTCATTTTATTATTTATTTCAGTTGTCTCCCGGGCACACAGTAGCTTCAGGGCATTAAGTATTTCAGTTGTTGTGGTGTCCGAAAAGTTTTAGCTAATGAATTGGTTGTTTATTCTAGTTTTCTATAGTATGTGTCTTTGTTGTGCGTGCGTATTGTTGCGGCGTGGTTCGAATTTTTAGGCCAAGAGATTGATTATCTCTTTGGTCGTGTTGGCTTGGAGCTTGATAGCTCAAGCATTTTGTGTTGTTTTTCCGCATTTGTTATAAGTTGTTGGTTTTTGGTTGCACGATCTCGCGATTCTGCCTTGGAGCCCGGGTCGGGGTTGTCACAATAACAATAATTTTGTGTCGAATATAGTAATAATGATATTGAAATGATACGAGAGTGACATGACGAATTGACGACCTTTGGCTCCGATCAGACATAAGACATCCAGTGGTGATAAACACAACTATCAGAGTGGATCCCTCGTTCGTTCATTGTTAAGATGTGGGACCGATTACAAAGGGCACTAAGAGCCGGCACAATGGAGTGACAATGAGGAGCATGAGCCTGATTCTTCAATCCAATGGCAATATCAACCGTAGCTTTTGGGATTTAAATTAAGAAAAGGTAGTTTGCGGATCATCCAATGCTCCTATAATTATCAAGTTAATGGGCAATTAAACGACATCGTTTTAACTCTAAAAGGCGAAAACTGCGTCGTTTTGGCTTCCGCTTTTTCAAAAAACCAAACAAGGTAGCTGACAGCCACTGTCATGTCATAAATTGCCTTTTGGTTACTTTTCGGTTTTTCTTCGTTTTTTTTTCATTGCATTTTTTCACATCAAAAAATAACTAAAAATAATAATATTTTAGTTAAAAAAATACATATTTTTCTCTATAAATAGAGACTTGGCTTGCTTCATTTAGATATTGAAATTTTCTTATTTTTCTTCGCTCTCTCCAAATTAGTGATTTTCAATTTACATTACTCCCCCCGTCTCAAAATTATTGTCATGTTTTTTTCCGTCTGTCTCAAAATAATTGTCTTGTTTGAAACTTTCGTTTTTAGGACCATACTTTTACATATTTATCCTTATATTTTTTTCATCCGTCTCAAATTTATTCATTAATATATAATATATAAAGAGATAATATAATCGAGATAAAGATGGTGAGATATGTAAAATTATTGGAGTTTGTACCATCGCTGGAAGGAGTTTTTTTATTGGGTAGCTTAGAGTAGGTTAAAGATGTTTTTTTATTTATTTTCAATTGTGGAACAAACTATAATAATTTTATATTACTCCCTCCATTTTTAAAATATTGTCTACTTTGACCTGACACATAATTTAAGAAAAAATAATTGACTGTATTATAAATATTAGTGAAATATGTGGTTTCCTTTAATGCCCTTGAGTATGTAGTCATAATTAGAGTAGGTAGAAAAGATAAGGGTAAAGTGGTAAAAGTGTTTTTCCTAAAATTAAAAATTTTGAAAGAGGACAATTATTTAAGAACGGGCGAAAAATGAAATGTGGACGATAATTTGAAAATGTATAGAGTAATAAATAATTTTGTTTATCAAATTATAGAAAATTAATTTGTTATCCAATTGAAACAAACCAATCATCTATTTTTAAATAAAAATGTATACTTTTTAGGAAGATTTAAAAAAATTAAAATAGCATTCTTTTTTTTTTTTTTGTGAAAAATGATCATAACCCGAAAAAAGAGAGGCCAAAAGCTACTCCTTGCTTCGGTGTCATATGCTACCCAAAAGTGAAAAACTTAATTAAACTAGTCTATGCCCTTCGTTGCTTTAGTCTGCTACGTATAACACACTTACTAATACTCATACTAACCCACTAAACATCGTTATTTTAATCATCCAGGCTTACCACAAGCAAACAAAAAGTCGATGAATGATGTTGTTGTTCAATAATAATGTGATTTATAAATCAAACACAATTCTTATATCTACTAGATGTGGAATGAAGTTATTATAGCTTCCCCCATTGTTTTAAAGAATTAGCCCTGTGATCCTTGAAGATCCTTCATTGTACATGGTCTAAGAAGGAATTGGCTGTTAGAAACGGGAAAGGGAGGCAAAGGTGAAAAGGGGAAAGCAAATAGAGGACTATGGTCTTTGTATATATATGCCCCTCAAGACAATCTTTGCCCTTAAGGGGAAGATCTAGTGGTAGAGATGAGGTTTTACAATGTGTGAGGTCTCAGTTTGATCCCTTCTCACGTTCCCCTTAGGAGGGAAAAAAAGATAATACTCCATCTCATTCCCTTCCCACGCTCCCTTGAGAGGAAAAAAAAGACAATACTCCATAAAGCTGAAAACGATGTCTCTTTGGGGATGTAGCAATACCATATATTTGAATCCTCATAAAGGGTTATACAACTTATAATCAGTATAATTCAACTCCTTAAATTACAGAACAATGCCATCTTTTCATAATGTGGCCAAAAAGGCCCTAATGTCAAGTTGTTGTTAAGAAACTTACGGAGTGGTGGACTTGGCCTAATCATTGTACAGTTGATTTTGTATTTACTTCAAGAATTTTCATACTTGTAAACATAATGAATACGAAATAAAAAGAAAGGAAAATACCTAAATTGATGTTAATATTACTTTATAAAATTGCCTAAATTCTCTTCCACAAAACAGAAATCATCATAAAAAAAAGTAGTGGAGATAGTGGAGATGGGAGTGATGGTAGGGGGAGTAGTAGAGATAGGAGTGGTGGTAGAGGGAGTAGTGGAGATATTAGTGATGGTAGGTAGAGTAATGGAGATAGGAGTGGTGGTAGGGGGAGTAGTAGAGATGGTGGGAGTGGTGGTGGTGGTAGGGGTAGTAGTAGTGAAGATGAAATTGGTCATATGGGGAGTAGTAAAGATGGTGGGAATGGTAGTGGTAGGGGCAGTAGAAGTGTAGATGAAAGAGGTGGTAGGGGGCGTAGTAAACATGGTGGGATTGGCATTTGAGATTCTTGAAAAGGTAGTAAAACTTGGAAAAGTAATAGAATAGTAACATGTGGGAGTCCATGCCAAGCTGGGTGAGGTTTGTTCTCGAGCAGGACCTAAACTTGTTTTTAGATCATCCCGTTAATTCAGGTAGGTAAGAAAGTTTAGGTAAGTATAAATTAATTAATATCACAGCAAATTACTCAAAATCAAAATGTCAAATACTTTACCACTTCAGTCATAAGATGGTCAATCTTTTGGTACATATGGTCAATCTTCTGGTCCATCTTCTGCAATAAATCAAAAATTGCACTAAGATGAGGAGTGCTGGTGTTACTGATGCAGGTGCTAGTCACAATGGGAGAGGTAGAGGGATGTTGTTGGGAGGGGATGCATGGTGGGGACCAACGGCCTTTATCTTCAGCATGTTCAGCCTCAACATGGAAGGATGTGCTCCAATCAACACCAAACAGACGCTCATACTCAACAACATAACGCTTTTGTTTGTCGGATTCGGTGGCGATCAATGGAACAAGCACTTCATCATGTCAATTGAGCAAAATACTAACTTGATTAATAAATAAACTATATTGGGCACTCTACTGTTTATAAAATAATATAGTTTGGGTTATATCACACAACAACTTTATTAATCAAACTCTACATTTACTCTTGGGTTATCCAATATCTCAATTATTTCTTCATAACTTGGATTTTGGCATGACTTCCAATCGCACATTCTAGGTATTTTGGGCACTTCATTGTTGATTTTTGATAGCTTATATAGTTCTTTAAATCCAGGAAAACCCAAGAACAACTCAAATACCCAAACTTGCATTTTCAAAATGTTACATATTAGAAGCATATCAAATTGAAAAAAATTATATAACCATTCAATATAAAAATCAACTACAAATGGTTACCTGTAATGCCAACGGAAAGTCGTTGCATACAGATGTCTTAGCACCAGAACTAGCCATCTTCATCACTGAATTGAGCAGGTGGGTATAGGACTTTGTTCCCCATGGATATTTATTGAACAAATCCAAATTCTCAACTATACTCAAAACACTCATATCAATACCAGTATTAGGTGATGCATCCCTCAGCACATACTCCCAAACAAGTGCAAGACCAATCTTTAGCTTATCATCCATGTTAGTTACCTCTCTAAATATTTGCCTTAACTCTTCAGGCTTCACTGCTTTTCCTCTCAGTGCAAGAATATATTTCTCTACTAGTGCCTTGGTAGTAGGTATTTCAGGGACATAATCTTCCAATAATCTATGTTTTAAACATGTGATTAAGGTGTAGTCCGAAAAAGAAAATCTAACTTTTTTACCACCTATATTTCATTTTTATTGTTTCTAGGTGACTCAATCCTAAAAAATGCCAAAACATGAATCAACACATTACTCTTATTAATATTTTTTCTCATCCTATACAATTTACAAAAAGCTGATTTCCTGAATAGGGTTTTGTGTGCATGATCTAATGTGTTATATACATCATTTAACATAAACAAATTGCATCTTGTAGTAACATTGCATTTGTACCAGTCATCACATGAAACAATATATGCCATCTCTAATAGAAATGTAAATTAAACATTAAAAAAAGGAACTATAATATATGGCTATTAAAACAAGGTTTACTTTCATGGTTGATTTAAGTGATCATATGAAATTATGCATGGTTTACTCACATGGTTGATTCATATATCAGGTTATAAAACACATGGTTTTCTAACCTTAAACAAAAACCCAAGTACATGGTTTACTGACATGGTTTATTGATGAACCATATGCATTCAAGAGAAAATATTTTTTTTTTGTCTTAACAAACCAACTACATGACAAACTGATAAACAAAAACATAAACCTAAACATAGCAATAAAACTCAATTTTGGACAAGTGTTCATGTTTATTTAAAGTGATCATATGAAAATACATATGTTTACTAACATGGTTTATTAATAAACCAGATGCATTCAAGAGAAAATAAAATCATTTTCGCCTAAACAAACAAACTACATGGCAAACTAATAAATAGAAACAAGAACATGAATATAACAATACAATTCAATATAAACAAGTATTTATGTTTATTTCAAGTCGTCATGCTCATTTCAAATGTTTTAAAAGTTGGGGTCGTAAAAAATAATCGACCGTAACTACAACACTAAAACCCTAAGCGAAAAAGTAATGTGAGGTTTACCTGGTTCTGAATTGATGATCACCAACAAATTAGAGTTTCGAATAATTGAGAGCTCCTGAGTTTTTAATCGAAATCAAATAGTTTATCAATAGTCGTTGTTGAGAGGGTCTAGGTCGACAAAGCTCTGTTATACAACAATGAAACGAACTAAGTGTCTTTTTCACTTTCACTCGTGTTGTATATGTATTTTTTTCTCAGTCAGTGTATATTGTGGTTGTCAAGTGGTTTATCTAATAAACCAGTATATGTAATTAAAAAATATTGTTGCTCAAAATTTACTCATGGTCGACTAGTAGACCACTTGACGACCAAGGTTGACCAGGACATGTACCAGAGGTCGTTTCGTCATATCTCTTTCTTAACTAGTCAAATGTTATAAATATTTATCAATCGGGTCAAATGGTCATATTTAACCATTCCCACTTTTCAAAAACCAAACAAGGTAGCCACAGCCACTGTCATGTCATAAATTGTCTTTTGGTTACTTTTCGGTTTTTCTTCGGTTTTTTTGTATTTTTTCACCATAAAAATAATTAAAAATAATAATTTTTTAGTTAAAAAAAGTATATATTTTCATCTACAAATAGAGACTTGGCTTGCTTCATTTGGATATTGAAATTTTCTCATTTTTTTCTCTCTCTCCAAATTTGTGATATTTTCAATTTATATTACTCCCTCCTTCTAGGGGTGAGCTTAGTCCGGTTCGGTCTAGTTTTTTGGAAAAAAAAAAAGAGAAAATCGGAACCAGACCAATAGTCTCGTTCTCAAAAAATTAGAATCGGAACCAACCCAATATGTATGAGAACCAAAATTTTGGTTAGGTCCAGAACCAATCAAAGATGTATGAGAACTAGAACCGGACCAATACTATGATTTTTTACTTTTTAATTGTTTAATACAAATACATAATAAAATTTTTAAGACTGAAACTGCATAAAAAATTAAAAAACCTTCGATAAAAATACATTCAACAATTAAAAATGTCAAACTCATAAACTCATAGCATAACAAACATGTGGAAAGAAAATAAGAAAAGAGTACCAACTATAAAGAAGAATAAAGAAAGTATAAGGAATTAATATATATAATATATATATATAGACTTATATAATAATATAATATAATATATATATAATAAAATACATAAATAAATAACATATTGGGTCGGTTCGGTCCGGTTCTGTATTTTTTTAGTTCGAGAACCGGGACCAACCCAAATGTCCGATTTTATTAAAATTCAGATCCAGGACCAAACCAAAGTATTGGTTCGGTCCAGTTCTATTGGTTCAGTTCGGTTCTGAAAAAATCCTGCACACCCCTACCTCCGTCTCAAAATTATTGTCATGTTTTTTTCCCGTCTGTCTCAAAATAATTGTCATGTTTGAAACTTTTGTTTTTAGGACAACACTTTTACTTATTTATCCATATATTTTTTTCGTCTGTCTCAAATTTATTCGTTAATATATAATATATAGATATATAATATAATCGAGATAAAGATGGTGAGATATGTAAAATTATTAGGGATACTACTGCTGGAAGGAGTTTTTTTGTTGGGTAGCTTAGAGTAGTTTAAAGATGTTTTTTATTTATTTTTAATAATTTGGGTAGCTTGGGGAAGCAACATTTCTCCCCCATTATTCATGCTTTAAAAAAAGCTTAAGCTAAACATAATCTATCCGGAAAAAAAAAATTAATTGTGGAACAAACTATAATAATTTTATATAACTCCCTCCGTTTTCAAAATATTGTATATTTTGACTCGGCACACCATTTAAGAAAAAATAATTGACTGTATTATAAATATTGGTGAAATGTGTAGTTTTCTTTAATACCCTTGAGTATGTGGTCATAATTAAAGTAAATAAAAAAAGTAAAGGTAAAGTGATAAAATGTTTTTCTAAAATGAAAAGTTTTGAAAGAAAACAATTATTTAAGAACAGACGAAAAAGTAAATGTGGACGATAATTTAAAAACGGATGGAGTAATAAATAATTTTGTTTATGAAATTATAGAAAATTAATTTGTTATCCAATTGAAACAAACCAACCATCTATTTTTAAATAAAAATGCATAGTTTTTAGGAAGATTTAAAAATTTTAAAATAACATTCTTTTTTTGTGAAAAATGAATATAACCCGGAAAAAAAAAAATTGGCCAAAAGCTACTCCTTGCTTTGGTGTCATACCCAAAAGTGAAAAACTTAATTAAACTAGTCTATGCCCTTCGCTGCTTTAGTATGCTACGTATAACACACTTATTAATACTAATACTAACCCCCTAAACATCGTCATTGTAATCATCCAAGCTTACCACAAGCAAACAAAAAGTCGATGAATGATGTTGTTGTTTAATAATAATGTGATTTATAAATTAAATACAAGTCTCATATTTACTCGATGTGGAATGAAGGTATTATAGCTTTCCCCATTGTTTTGAAGAATTAGCCATGTGATCCTTGAAGATCCTTCATTGAACATGGTCTAAGAAGGAAATATATATGCCCCTCAAGACAATATTCGTCCTTAAGGGGATGGTCCAGTAATAGAGATGAACTTTCACAATACACGAGGTCTCAGTTCGATCCCTTCTCATATCCCTCTTAGAGGGGAAAAAAAAAAAGACAATACTCAATCTCATTCCCTTCCCATGCTCCCTTGGGAGAAAAAAAAGACAATACTCCATAAAGCTCAAAACGATGTTTCTTTGGGGATGTAGCAATAACAGATAATTGAATCCTCCTAAATAATCAGTATAATTCAACTCCTTAAATTACATAACAATACCAACTTTTCATAATGTGGCCAAAAAGGCCCTAATGTCAAATTGTTGTTAAGAAACTTAACAGAGTGGTCGACTTGGCCTAATCATTGTACAGTTGATTTTGCATTTACTTCAAGGATTTTCTTACTTTTAAACTTAATGAATACGAAATAAAAAGAAAGGAAAATACCTAAATTGATGTTAGTATTACTTTATAAAATTGCCTAAATGCTCTTCCACAAAACAGAAATCATCATTAAAAAAAAACCAAAATAACACAATATTCTTTGCAGTTCCACAATTACGTTCCTTCATCGTCTCCAATAACTCGTGATTTAATAGGAAGAGTAGAATAGCGCAACCTCTCTCTCTCTCCTCCCTCCATCCCTCCCTGGAGGTTACAAACCGAGTGATCATTTAAGATTTTTCACAAAAATTAAGGAAGTTGAATTTAAAATTATTTTGAATAAAATATACAACAATAACACTTATTGTGAGACGATAATATTTTTAAAAATTAGGTAAGAACTTTTAAGATGAAAGGAATATAAATTTTCAGTGAAAGTTAATCTAACTTATTTTAAAAAGTAAAAAATAATAATTTGATGTGGCAAAATCCTCAGCTTGGGCCGTCTGCACTTTGGGTAGGATATCTGGGCTGGAATCTGCTTCCTTGAACCTGGCTGAGAGCAAAGAAAACCTGAGTGGAAGTGCAAGGCAGGGCCTCGCGAAACCCCTCCGGCGTGAGAGTAAGTATCAAGTGTGAGACAGAATACCAGAACTCAAGGAAGAGGCAGAGTATATGTGTGTATGTACCTTTGCGATGTCTGGTGGAGGAGTATTTATTGACCCTTTGGTGGTTGAATCCGGGTAGGATTCGGTTCCTTTAGTTATCTTGTTCAACAAGGATTGGAACCCTGGATTCTAGGCATGATACGCGGCTGGCCGCGAGATATCAGGAACAGATAAGGCAAGTGTCCTGCCTACATATGATAATCTTCGACAGTATCTTGGCGAGCAAGCTACTGATGTCTTCTACTCGGTGTTGGTCTGGGCGGGCAGGGCCCTACCCGCTTGTATAATAGATGATGAACTGGGGCGTGCATACATCACGTGCATGGCCCCTGGTCGGGCAGGCCAGGCCTGTGCCCGTACAAGTTGGGTCTAGAATACTTATGTTCGCTGCTCAATGTTGCTCTTACTTTGTTTGCTGGGCTTGTGGGCCTTACAGGATTTGTGCTCGTGACCGGCATGTGATGGTAGCTCGTGCTCTGCTCGTGACTGGTTTTGGGCCGGGTATATCAGTGGCCCCTAGCTTCGTGCCCGGCGAGTATTCATGCTCGGGCGGGAGCGCATGTGGATGTCATGAGGTTGCTCGTAGCTCGGGCTTGAACACTTGTGAAAGTTTCTGTAGCGTAAATGACCGGGCTGAGCGTTGTCGTGGATGGTTCTAGAACTTCAAGTGGCAGGTAGATGAAGCGTACCAAGGAAGAGTCTCGCTATGTCCCAAGGCAAATGGGGGCGGAGCGTGCGTGAGCCGTCGGAAGTGCGGCACAGCAGATTCTGCGACGCATTGAATGCGCTCGCTGGCGGTGACGCGGTCCTTTCGGCTTGAGCGGCCGAGATTCCCGTTTTTGCCTATAAAATCTCCAATCTTTCTTCATTTTGAACTTTACGTCTTTCTGAGATTTAGAGAGAGAAGAGAAGAAAAACTGTCGTTCTTTGCTCCGGCTACGAGACGCCCAGCCCCGGCCCATCATGTTCATTGCTCGCTTCATACCTTGCTTTTGTGAAGCAAAGCTCTTCCAGAAACCTAACAGTAAGCGTTTTTACCCCAATCTCTGTTTTCGTATATGTCTGTTTCTGCAATTTTGGAACAAAGTCTTTCACTTCCCCATTTCTGAATTCTCTGAGTAGGCTTGATAGGGTTTTAGGAGGGCCCCTAGGTTGAGATCGAGGAGAGTCCCCCATTGTGTCCTGTCTGCTAGGCGGGCAGGGCCCCATGGATTTACCTAGACCTAGGGCTTTCTCCCCTCTTTAGTGACTGTTCTTTTCTATGGGCAGGATCTGACCGCGTTTTTTCCTCGATCTCTGTAGATATCTGACGAAGAGTTTTCAGAAAACGACCGAGAAGAATTTAGCTATGGCGGGCAGAACGACCCGATGAGCAGTGAGGAATCTCCGTCCCTAGACATTGTGTTCGAAAAGGGAGATGCATCTGTAGCCGGTGAGGTCGTGGCTGCGCGACCCCGAGTGACCGTGGCTTCGCAAGCCCATGTGCCCGTAATCGCTTTGTCTGCTTCGAGCTTGTCCGAGGGAGAGGTGGAGCAAGGCCGCCTAGTCTCTGGCGGGCAGGGCCACGCACAGTTGGCCGAGCAGGAGGCAAATATATTTGAAGAGCGGGCTAATGAGGACGTGCTTCCTGCTGCTGGGGAGACTCTGCCCGTTAATGAGGCTTGTAATTCGATCGAGGAAGACTCTGACAATGTCCCCATTGTGCGGAGGAGACGGGCCGTGCGCCTAGAAAACGAGGCTACTACTTCCGCCCTTACCCCGGCTTGGATGTCGGATGCCGATGAGACTTTGTACGCAGCGCACTGGGCGTCGTTAGATACCCCAGCTAAGTTGACCGCTTGGTTTACTTCGATGGGAATAGAGGCTAGAGATTACCGAGTAGAGAAGGCCGTACTGGTGGACGGCGAATTCCCCCGCGAGCAGGATGGTAAACTGCTTTTCTACGCGGACTTTTTCCCGGTTGGGCTCCGCTTGCCGTTGGATCCCTTTTTCCTCCAATTTTTGAAGACTTTTTGCCCGATGCCGAGTGACTTAATGTTGAACACTGTATGGGCTCTGATGTCGTACATCGTGGTTTGCCGGCTGTTGCGGATAGAGCCCACGATTAAGTTATTCCGGCGTCTGTTTATACTCACCGTTGATGCTTACGGCCGAGTTAACGTGCGGTCTAACTCGAGTTTCCTGAGGATTCTATCTGATGTCCCGGGCAAGGTTGATTCCTGGGATCATAGAGGCCTTTTAGTCGAGTCGAGGAGAGGTTGGCCGATAATGCCGATGAGTCAGGCTAGTATTCACGTCCCCAAACTTCCTCGCGGCAGCTTTCAAACCGGGGACACTGGTCGCCTGAATGCTATCCGGGATGCCCTAGGTTGTGTGATGGAAGGCGAAAGGCGGATTAGCCAAGAATATCTGTTCGACTGGAAGGAGCTCTATTGTAACCCCAAAAATCTACGCTTGGTCGGGGTGCTCCGGGCAACCGTTCCCGGGGTTGAACCTTTGTGCTCGTTTGATGAAGAAGAGGCCCACATGTACTGGGGTGATTGCCATGGTCAAAGTTTTCGGACAGATTGTCAGGAGTGTCGCAGGCTCGGGCACGATTGCACGCCTGCTTATACCCTTGTTCCCGGTCTTTTACTTTTCTCTGACTGTTTAAATAATTGCTTTGTTTACAAACATCATACTGATTTCCTTGTTTTCTTTTCGCAGCGATGATGACCCTACGACAACTGCAGAGGCTTGAGGTCGAGGAAAGTAGAAGGGTGGCTGCTCTAGCGAGCAAACCCCCTCAAGATGTTCCTCTGGTTCCATTTGGTCCTGCGGCCAAGAAAAGTCAACCGGCGAAGAAGCCGACCGAGACACTCCCTCCTCCTCCTCCCATGCCTGCTGTTGAAGTGCCCGCCTCGTTGACGATCTGCCGCAGCGGCGGGAAAAAAAAGGTTGCCATCTCACCACCGATAGACCGCCAACGAGGCATAGACTCAACACACCGCCCGAGTCGTTGGCCGGTGCCGGTTATGAGATGCCGACTTCTTGCCGCCGCTGAGCCGTGGTTAGCGGGCTTCGAGGTCCCAAACGCGTCGGGCACATTGACCTATCTCGCCGTGGAAGCCGCCGGCTGGGTAAGGGCATCGTGAAGAGGCTGGTGCAGGAGGAGGTGACTCACGACCGGGAGACTCCCGGGCATGTCTTGCTCGGACATGTTGGCTTGAATTTGAGCGAGGTATGTCAGTGGTTGCTCTTCCTTACTATCTGTCTTCGTTTATCTTGTGCTGACTTTGTTTTATGTTTTTTTTTCAGATTGCCTCCACTTGCACCAACCTTTACAATCGATATACCGAGGAGAGGGACGCTCGGAAGAAAGCAGAGGCCGAGGGAGTGGAGCTGTCAGGTCTCGTGAAGAGCAAGGGCAAACAAGTTGCCGCTCTCGACCGATCTCTGAAAGAGAGTGCAGCTACGACGAAAAAGCTTGAGGCCGACAAGAAGGCTCTGGCCGAGGAAAAGACGGCCCTCGTGGCCCAACAAAAGAAATCCTTTGATCGAGCAATGGGACCAGCCAGTGAGGTAAGTGGTGTCAAGGAGCAAGCGGCCAAGGATGCAGCGGCCATAGATTCCTTTTCTGATCAGCTAGCGGCGGCCAAAGTTCAAGCCGTGAAGGATTTCGAGGCTTCCCCTGTCTATGCCTCGCAAGTGCGCCGAGCCATACTTCCATATTATGCAGTGGGCACTAATCATATCCTGCGGATGCTCGCGGGTACGGGGGCGGTTGACATGGGAACAATGGCTGAATGGGCATTTCTCGACCCTTACAGTCTGGAAGCCTGGAAGCTGCATCATCTAGTCCCTTATACTAAGGCCGAACTGGAGGCTATGGCCCGAGATGACGTGGACGACGGCTTGGAAGCGTGGGATCCCCCCAGCCCGCTGGCGGTGAACGTCTGCAGCTTGATAGACGCCAAGAAGGCAGAAAAGGAGGGGCGACTCACGGAGGCTGCTGCTCAGCTTCAAGTGGAGCTTCAGGCTCCTGTTATCGAGGAGGCAACTGGTGCTACTCAAACCGCTCCCGACGCATCATAGAGGCTTCATGTTTTGGCCAATGAGTTATTTGTACTTGTAGTTGTAAAATTTGATGACTGTTTTGAACACTTATTTCTGATGTAACTTGTCTTTATCTGTGTTGGGTTTTAAACGCTGGATTTTTGATCTTTCAGACTGACTGTAGTCCGCATTTGTCTATTGTTATTTTGCCCGATGGTGTTTGCTCGTGTTTTCCTGCATTTTAGTTAGTGCCAACACAATTGTATGCGAGGGTGGTCCCTCAAAAATATATTGGGCATGTATAACAGATTAAGTATTCGTGCATCATGTTATTAAAGATCAACCCATAAATGTAAGGTTAATGTCTTACGAGTAGGAACTTGATGTCCCGATGCTGCCGAGTCCTCACCGCATAGGGTCGTGAGTTTCCCCTCGCCTCGAGTGTTTGTTATAGACCAAGGTTTTTGAGCGGGCAGAGCCCCTATCGCCTGATGCGAGCTTCAGTTGATTGCCTAGCATGGCCCGGCCTGCCGGCGAATAACAACCGGCATGGCCATTGTTCTGTGGGTAACCCGATCGGTTGTAGTATATCAATTGGGTGTAAGGATATACGATTAAGCAGTGTTGCTCTGTCACTATAGGAACCCGAGGTAGCTTAGTCGCTATCCGATGGGCATGGCCCCTACCGCGTGGCGGGCATCCAAAGTACATGAACCGGGCAGGGCCGCATCTCACCCACGGAGAAATTAAGTTCACTAGTACTCGGGTATTCTGAGTGTTGAATGGGCCTGGCCCTGGTCGCTTGTAGGCAAGCAGCTCTTTCGGATATAATATAGACAATTGATGCTAATAAAATCTGAATGAAAACATTATAGAAAACTTGCCTTCATTGAATAAAATTCGTGACCCTCAACAAGGCTGAGGGTCTTGCCCGTTTATGTATGGAAAATCAACTCTAAGGATAGTACTTTTTCAAATGATTGGCGTGCCATGGATGTTTTAGGTCTTTTCCTTCCCGAGTCCGGAATGTGTAAGTGCCTTCTCTTATTATACCAGTGACCTGGAAAGGTCCTTCCCAGTTAGGTGATAGCTTTCCCCATTCTGCTCGCTAACCAGTTACCTCAACCTTTCTGAGCACCCAGTCACCAATCATGAAGGCTCTGCCCCGGACTTTTTTGTCATGATGAGCCTTTGCCCGCTGCTTGTAGTTGACCATTCTGAGTCGAGCATCCAGTCTCCTTTCTTCTAGGAGGTCAAGGTCTATTGCCCGCGCAAGTTGGTTGTTCTGCTCGTTGTAATGAGAGACTCGATAACTAGGCAAAGCCATTTCAACTGGAATCATAGCCTCCAACCCGTAAGTGAGAGCGAAGGGGTTTCCTGTTGGGTCACAAGCAAGAGTCCCGACGCCCATAATGCCGATGGCGGTTCCTCGCCCATTTCCCTCTCGCCGCTCTTCTAAATTTCTCTTGAGTGCGTGTAAGAGCGCTTGTTTCCGCCCGCCCCGTCTGCTCTGCTCTCGAGGATAAGCTACGGATGATTGCCAATGCTTGACGCCTAAGCGAGCACATTCTGCAGTAAACTTGTCCGAGAACTGAGTGCCATGATCGGATATGATTGCTCGTGGAAGGCCAAACCTACACCATACTTGATCATGGACGAATTTGATGACATTTGCTTCTATGATCTTGGCCAGAGGTTTTGCTTCTATCCATTTTGTAAAGTAATCAATAGTGACTATCGTGATATTTGTATTTGCCTTGTGCCCAATGTGGAAAAGGCCGATTAGGTCAATCCCCACATGTCGAAGGGCCGTGCCGTGCCACGACTGGGGTTTGCATGGTGGATGGAAGTCTCAGATGTCCGCATCTTTGGCACTTGTCACATTCACGAACGTATTTCTCCCGATCCCTTACGAGGGTTATCCAAGAGTATCCCGCACGCTAGCATTCTTTACGCTAGGTCGCGGTGCCCGGTGGCCATCGCATTCTCCCTCGCAGTATTTCATACAAGACACCTTCGCTAATTCCGGGGCACACAAGCTGAGCATTGGTCCGACCTTAGACCGCCAGGCTTGTACTTCCCTTTACTACCGAGTACCGACAAAGCCCGGCTTCCGACGTGGTGGCATTGACCTTGTCTCATGCGTAATCCTCGCATCGATGTATCCTTGTGAGTATCAATCCAACTTCCGGTCGCCGCTCGATGTCCATTACCACCGGTTTATCAATAGCCTGAGTTTCTAAGTGCTCGATCATTACCGAGGGATTCAATACTGTGACAAGCTTTTCCTCAACGATCTTAGACAAATAACCGCTCCGCCACATGTTGTCGCTCTCTGGCAATTCTAACTATTTCCCATAATTTGAAATTTTTCAAAATTCCTTCGCAAGTTCAAGCAGTGATTTGACTAGGTGAGGGGTGATGTACCATATATTCCCCCGACTTGGTTTACAACTAGTTATGAATCCGAGTACACTCGTGATCATATCTACTCCATGTCCGCTAGTTAATTCGAGGCCGACAATTACGCCTCAGCACTCGGTAACATTGTTGGAGGCTGGGGAACTTAAATCGTAATGCTAGCTCGACTCGACTCGGTCGGAGCTATGAGAAGGATGCCAGCCTCCACTCGACTTTGCTCGCCTCCATCAACATATAAATCCCAACAAGATGCTGGTTTGGGTTGTTTCAACCGCTCTAGCTGGTTTTTTGCCCGGGTTTCGTGCTCTTCTTCCCGAGTGAAGCTTGTTTCTTCCGTAAAAATCGGCTTGAGCTTTGATTGCTCGTGTGTAGTCTGGGCAAGTAGTGTATGTGGAATTCGCTGAGCTCTATCGCCCGCGATTGAGTAATCACCGATGAATCGGGCTTGTGAAGAATCTTGCGTAGTGGTGCATCTGCGTATATTATGATTACATGTGTCAAAAATAAGCCCTTAATTTTCTGCGCCTACAAAAGCTTAATAAGCTAATTTTTCTTCATTAAAATAACGACCCTCAACAGATCGAGGGCTTTAGATACATAGTACACATGTTTTTGAATGTCTAACTCTTCCCTAACAAAACATCAATGCCACAAATGTCGTCAAGGGTCGCTAGATACATCGTATAATAAAGGTTCACCGGGCATGATCGGCTATGGCGAGGGGCGGTTTGCCCAAATATTCCCTCGAGCCGCTTAGGGCTTTGGTGCGTGCATTCAAGATTCCACTCGAATCCTTTGTTGCCGCCAGCAGATTTTGAAGAACGGGAGACACTTCTCCGCCGACCGGAGATGAAGCTGCCGAGGGCAATGATTCTACTGCTCGGGCCGTTGTATGTGTTTGATGCGATGAGGGGTCGCTCCATGTCGAGTAGGCCTCGATGGATCTCCCGGTTTGCCTCTATACCGGTTAACCATAAACCCGAGGGAACTTTCCTCGCCGAACCCCAAAAGCGCATTTGCCCTGATTCGGCCATGTTATGTCTTCGCAGAATTGGCAAATGTTTCTCCCAAGTCAAGAGTGTGGTCGCGGCCTTTTTGGTTTTGATGACCATGTCATCTATGTATGCTTCCATGTTCCTCCCGAGTGGAGTCGAAGACCTTATTCACCATCTTGGCCGATAAGTTGCCCCCAGATTCTTTAGCCCAAACTAAGCATCATCTTGTAGCATTATAGGCCCCCCGCCGCCCTAAGGTCAAGTGCTTTTTGCTTTGTCACGCGTGTTCATCCCGACTCGGTGGTACCCCTCGAGTATGCTAGCCGAGTCATCTCGAAACCAAGAATGGAGTCCACTCATCATGTCTATTCGAGGCGCCGGTAAGAGTCTTTCTGCAAGCTTTGTTGAGGCTTGTGAAGTCAACACACATCCGCCATTTGTCGTTGGTTGACCATCACTACGCTTGCTAGCCGTCGGGTATTATATCGATGATATTTGCCTCGTAAGTTTACTCGTCCGGATGGTCGCACTTTTCTCCTGGGAGCGGACGCCGCCGATGGGTCCGAATAGGATCAACATTCAAGTCATGGCGTGCAACGCCTTCGCCGATCCTCAGATATCTTCAACGGCCCAGCATACATCCAGATCGTTTTTAGCGTACCAATCACTTTTCCGAGCTTCAGAGGCATGGCCTTCCCGATTTTAATTTTCTCTGGGATAGGAGGGATTGATTATTATCTATTCCTACCACCTTCAGTTCAATATCGGGTTCATCCCGCACTGCAGGTATCCATCTCAAT
>CM028380.1:110809454-110843853 GCA_013146195.2 Codonopsis lanceolata | reverse complement strand
CAACAAGGTAGAATGGTTTATCATACATTACTACACCTAAATAACATCAAAATCATAGTTTATAATATGTCTATAATCTGTTATACAACCAAAATTCATCATATAACATATTCTAGAACATGGCATCTCTACAAGTGCTAAGTGCACTCATTGACCTCATATAGCAAGATTGTTTTTCCACTAGGGTCAATGAGGCTAAAATAAATAAGAAGAAGAGATGTTGTAAATCACCTTAAACAAGCCCTAAAAGTTGTACAAAAACGTCCATGCAAGGGTGGACACGTGTTCTCCCCTCCTCTTCACTTCTATGGTTCGGTTTGGAAATGGCTTCCATTAAGACTTAGCCACCATTGATGAACACTCAAGAACCTTCAAGAACTCTTCTCTAACTTGAATAAAGCGATCACCACGAATTTGGAAGATGAAGGCGATTAGGATGGCTTAGTGGAGGTATTTGGTCACCAATGGCTGAAGTGGGGTGGGGGAAGGTGTCGATGCATGTGTTGCATGTTGGAGGTCTTTCTTTGCCAAGTGTTGTACATGCATCAAAACACTTAAAACTTGTCAAGCATGCATGAGAGAGGATAGGTGGGACGAACTAGGGTGGTTTAGGGTGGGTTAGTTGGAAAAATTGGAGAGAGAATGCAAAAATCCGTAATTGAGGGGAAATGGACCATTGCGGTCGCATATACATGAGTGATGCGGCGCGTCACTCTGGTCTCCTTTATATTTTCGTTTTGCTCCTACATGAGTTCTAGGCCTCTCCCCCTTGCACCCACAAGTCCTCGATACTGCACAAAATGGTCTAGAATTCAGCCTTAAAGTCCTCTAATCAATAACCAAAGCAAATAAAAGTTCAAACCTCAATAAAACATGACTAAGAACTAGGGCTCACGAACAACAACGAGAAAGGTCAAATGGAGAGGGTTAGCAGCTCGGAATCAAACTAGCGATCAAACCCGGCGATGCAACTAGCATTCAGCCAGCATCTAAAGCATGTTAATGATATTTAAAAGAATGGTTTTCTAGCATTTATCAGTGTTTACAACATAAAACACAAACTGGGTTTTAATGATATGAATGGTATGATCTCATGCAATAAACAAGCAAGAAATAAACTAGGGTTTGTTATCCCTACTAAATGGAATTTAGCCTAAATTCTTACCGTGGATCTTGAACAAATGAGGGGTACTTCTCACGCATTGCGTCCAACTCGGTCTCCCAAGTCGCTTCCTCGATCTCATGATTCCTCCAAAGAACCTTAACCAATGGAATTGTCTTATTCCTCAATACTTGCTCCTTGGTGTCGAGAATCTTCACCTCCAGGTTTCTCAACATCGACAAATCGGTAAATGAAATCTCTTCATGCACGCAGAACATGCGAATCATCCTTAAGATACTTCGAAGCATAGATACATGAAACACATTATGAATGTCCGACAATGATGGCGGTATAGCCACGCTATAAGCCAAACTCCCAACTTCGCTCAAGAATCTCAAAAAGGTCCAGCGAACCTCGGTGATAATTTCCCTTTCTTCCCAATCTCTTAGTACCCCTTCTCGGCGATACTTTAAGAAACACATAATCTCAACTTGGAACTCCAAATCTCTTCTCGGCTATTATCCCGCATATAGCTCTTACGTCGACTCTACGAGCGTAAGCAATCTATCCCGAATCAACTTCACGCTCTCGACCGGCGATGCACAATCTCCAACCCCATAGCTTAAGCCTTAAGGCTTCATCCCAACAAATAGGAGATCTACACTCCCGTCCGTAAAGTGCCTCATACGGTGCCATCCCAATACTCGATTGGTAGCGTTGTTGTATGCAAACTCCGCCAATGGAAGGTGTGAATCCCAACTTCCCTTAAAGTCCACCTGTACAAGCCCGTAACATATCCTCAGTATGCATCGTTCTGACCGGTTTGTCCATCTCTGCAATGCGAGGGTGAAAAGTTGTACTTGAAATTCAACTTAGTCCCCATGGCTTCTGCAGCTTGCCAAAACCTCGAAGTAAATCTCGGATCCACATGTCTCAAACAATGCTACTTAGAACCCCATGCGGTCTAACAATCTCACCCGCACATACAATGCCGCCAACCGACTCAAGGAATAAGTCATCGCAATCGGTATGAAATGAGCGACTTCGTTAACCGATCTCTGACAACAACCCAAACGGCATCAAATCCTCTACGCGCACGTGGAAACCCGAAACAAAATCCATCGTAACGTGCTCCCACTTCCACTCAGAATATCTGGCTGCGGCCGCAACAATCCCGCGGGCCTTTGATGTTACGCCTTCACTGTTGACAAGTCAAACACTCGACACATAATCCGCAATTTGGCGCTTCATGCCATTCCACCAAGCTGCTTCTTCAAATCCCTATACATTTTACGTACTCCCCGGATGGATAGTATATCTTGCCTTGTGAGCTTCATCCAACACAAGTCATTTCACATCCTCAACCGAAGGTACACAAACTCTTCCCTTAAAGTCAAAATCCCATCTTGATTCATAGCAAACTCCGGCGTCTCATTTTACTCAAACCATCAATGATCTTCACTAATCCGGATCCTTCCTTTGAGTCTCCTTAATTCTCAATAAAGCTGGAATAGCCTGAACATTAGCAAACAGCACTCCATGATTAACCTCACTAGGACTCCAATCACGGACATCCTCCAACATCTTCCATTCCCGAATCATCAAACACGACAAATGAACTTTCCTACTCGGCGTCGGCAACCACGTTCGCCTTCCCGGATGATAAAGTATCGTACAATCATGGTCTTTCAACTTCTCCATCCACCTCCTTTGTCTCATATTCAACTCCTTCGTGAGAATAAATATTTCAAACTCTTATGATCCGTGAAAATTTCAAACTTCGACCCATACAAATAATGCTTCCATTTGTGCAAAGCAAATATGATTTACGCCAACTCAAGGTCATGCGTGGGATAATTACGTTCATACGGAGACAACTTCCTCGAAAGCATAAGCGATCACCTTACCGTGCGATAAGAACACAACCCAATCCCTCCTTTGATGCATTGCTATAAACCACAAATCTCCTCCGCTAGGCAACGCTTGGCAAAAGCGGTGTCGTAGTCAACTTCTTCTTCAATTCTTGAAAACTTGCTTCACACTTATCGCTCCAAACAAAGGGTATCTTCTTTTGGGTCAAATTAAGTCATCGGTGTAGCAATCTTCGAAAATCCTCTATGAACCTCGGATAATACCCGGCTAACCCCAAGAAACTCTAACCTCGTAACGTAGTCGGTCTCCTTCAATTCATCACCGCTTCAACCTTAGAAGGATCTACCGCTATCCGGTACTAGAAACAACATGTCCCAAAAATGAGACCTCCTCTAGCCAAAAAGCACACTTGCTAAACTTAGCATAGAGTTGCCTCTCCCGAAGAATCGACAAGACCATCCTCAATCTTTGTGCATGCTCATCCCGAGACTTAGAATACACGAGAATGTCATCTATGAGAGACCACCACAAAACATTCAAGAAACTTATGGAACATCCGATTCATCAAGTCCATAAATACTGTGCCGGCGCAAGATTAATCAACCTAAATGGCATCACCATGAACTCATAATGCCCGTACATTCTCGCAGAAAAGCGGTTTTGAACATCCTCGCTCTCACTTCAACTAATGATACCCGAACCTCAAATCCGGCTTAGAATACACCACCGATCCTTGCAATTGATCAACAAGTCATCTATATGCGCACCTTGACGATACTTGTTCTTGATAAATCGCTTTGTTCAACTCACGGTAATCAATGCACAACCTTAGGCTTCCATCCTTCTTCTAACAAACAATACCGGTGCACCGTACTTGCGATACACTTGGCTTGTAAAGCCAATATCAAGAAAGCTCTGGCGAACCTTCAACTCCTTCAACTCCATGTGCCATTCTATACCTGGCCGATATCATGTCGGCCCCGGCAACAACTCGATACAAAACTCAATCTCCCTATCCGTGGCATCCCAAAATCTTTAGAGAAGACATCCGAAACTCATTCACAACCGCAAATCCTCAAGATCTAAGTCGAAACCCGCTTATCAACCACACAAGCTAAATACCCCGCCAACCACGTGACAATAATTTCCTAGCCTTTAGAGAGCGTAAATGACGCTAACCCACTAGACGCATTATCACCACACGAACACAAATTTAGGAACACCCTAGATATCAAAAGTAACCCTCTTACTAAAGCAATCAACTAAAGCATGATAAGTGCATAACCAATCCATACCGAGTATCACATCAAAATCACTAAAGTGGCAACACTACCAGATCCGCATGCAAAACATGTTCATCCACAAGTACATCGCATGCTTTATAAACTCCGGCCAATAAACATCCCCAAGCGAGGTAGAAACTTCAAGCACGTAAGGCAAAGACCGAGGCAATACACGCAAATCAACAAAATGTGATGCAACATACTAACGTGATGATCCCGATCTATAAGTACTGTGCTTCACTATCAAAGATAGAAACGGTACCTCCAATGATCAAGTGGCCGACTGTACCCTTCCTGGTCTAAAGCAAATACACGCCCTCGCACCTTTGCTTTCCCTTCACTATCTCTCTTAGCCCCACCAAAGAGGCCGACTCGATCCTCCTAGCCGGGTTACCCCTTCAACTTAGGCAATTCCTCTTCATGTGCCCTACACTCCGCAATAGTAGCTCATGCTGTCCCACTTCTTCCAACATTTATCTTCTCTCTGTGCCCTCGCCTTCGAACAATAGGAGCATACCACCATCATGCTGATATCCCTCGACTCGGTGCAGAAGCGCCTCTACCACCCGATCGATTCCTTTGTCCGCCCTTCATGATTAAACTTGCCATTTCCCTTCTTCCTCAAGCGATCATTGCCCATGATAATTCCCTTGATTACCCAATCCATTTCCTCGTCAGAAGATGCTCTAGGCCGTGAAGAAAAACCCGAATTACCCATGACACGATGTTCTTCGATGTCCCTCTCAATCACACAGGCTCTATCCACTGCCTTCCTATACTCCACGAACTGATGAGACAACAGTTGTCTCCTATACTCCGTCTTCAAGCCCTTCACAAATTTCTGCATTCTCTTGGCCTCATCCGGAATCAAATGACTGCAATAGCGTGCTAGCTCCGTAAACCTCCCTGAATACTCCGGCACATATGAAGCTCTAAATTCCCTAAAAAAGTTAGGCCATGTGTGGGGGACTCTCAGCATGTCCCAACTCTCTCTAAGCACTTGCCACCAGTGCTCCGCAGCGCCCTCTAGCTTAAACACTGCTAGTACCACCTTCTGTTCATCATCACACCTCAACGGTGCAAATATCTTCTCTAGATGCTCGATCCACAACTCGGCCTTCGAAAGATCCGGTTCACCATCGAACTGTCTTGGTTTCATCTTTACGAACTTCTCAAGCATCGAATCCCCGTGGTGTCTAGCCTCCCATGTACCCTCGCGTGGGGCCGGGCCAGGCTATGGCTATGGCTGCCGTGGTCCCAAGTCTGGTTCACCCTACCGAAGACCCTCCGATTCATCTCGCTCATCATCGTAGCATACCCCTATACATGGTAGCCATCGCCGAATCGCTCCTCCCAAGGCCCGGTGAGGAACCTCTCGGCCGACGGTTCTCATTAGTCACTCTACCACCATCCGTGCTCTAGCGGCACTCTCTACCTCCCATAGTACCAAATCTAGTGTCAAATCCGCTTTAACCTTCAAGAACACTCTTCATTAAGATAGAACTATCACACAAAATCAACCCCCTAAGCCAAGGAACCTATCTCGGCGAATAGCTAACTTATAATATAAGCTCTGATACCAATCCAAGCATGCGACTCGACCCGGATCGCAAGATTTTAGATTCCTCGAGGTCGTGCCTCTTCCAAAAAGGCACATAACAAAAACAAATAGCAAATAGTGGGTATGGCCAAAACGGCGGTACGCCAAAAACTTTAATACATGCGGAAGCGTAATAAATTTAAACAGTGGCGCCCGATCTAACAAGCTCAAACTAATACAACCTTAGAGGTAATGAATCTCTTGGTCCAAAAATAAAATCATGTGACGCAACAATAAGCACATTTAACAATTTATAGCAATTATATACCAAGTCATCGGCGACGTTACGGCCGGAACCCAACATTAAACTAAGTCTACAACTCTAGTCTAACATGCTTAACGGCTAAAAACATGCCGGATAATAAACATAATAAGCAAACCAATATATGGTTAAAACAACTAAAGAATGATCATCATAAATACATAAGACACGACTAACACATGTCAGCTCTCATAAGATTAAGTAGTAATAAACATAAACATTAATAATTAAACACATCAAGTCTTGCTAGCCCACATAAAGTTTATACAACTTTATGTCCCCGTCGTCCTTGCCAAAAGTAAAAGGTACTAATATTATAAGGTAGCAACCTTGCCAAAGCTTCTCCAACGCTACTTGAAAATCACTTCGAACCACTTGCACGTCTCGGATCTAGGGAAAACAATCAAAACAAATAGGAGTAAGTCATAAAGACGTAGCAAGTTACTAACATAACTTCCTGTCATGGCAACATGCACAACAATAATAATTCATGTTATTGCATAACATACATTTCATAAATAGTCATGTCAAGGTACTCATACTTAACAATCTTGAATATCATGTTATCAACAAGTATAACATTTCATTAATTCAATCAACCATCATTTCATATCATATCATATTCACGTAGCACATTATTCACATATAAGCACTCGTGAGTCAATTCATATAAAAGGGATGTGATACCGTTACCCTTTTTCCGCGCATGTCGCTCCTGCAAAAACATGTGCAAAACCTTTACGTGTCCTCGATATCCCTTTCGTGGATATCGACTTCCCCGAGACATTTCCCCGCTCGAGTTCCGATAGTTATCAAAGTGATGTTTCCATACTACAACTAAGATCAACTACTTCCCTACCGTGGCCATCGATAGAGGGTGTGCGATCCAAGGCGATCCATCAAAATCACGAATCTCACAATTCGTGAAGATGATGCATCGTCCCGCCCCAAAGACTCAACAAACCGACTCCAGCTCGACTCAAACTTCAAGCACATGTAATTCATATTCATATGCTCAAATAAGTACGCATGTACTCTACAATCATCTAGTCATGCTTTTAATTCGCAACTAGCACATAATCACATTAGAGATGAAATCAAGGCTCTAATCATCAAGTGTTCTTCATACACTTTAAAATGCTTGGAGGCTTAACCCCCATTAATACTACCCCAAAATTCGTAGGACTTAGGCATATTACTCCTTAATGTCATACTAACCCAATGGTCAACTCCGTTGAGTCATAATCAATCTTTCAAAATTAGGGTATAGAAGCCATTGGCCTCAATACTCTCCTATGTCTATTAATAGGGTTGACATGTAAATAATTATCAAAACCCACCTTACGACAAAATTTCACCAATCTATCCCCGTTTGTCTTTGGCTCTAAAACAACACATAAAAAAGGCTTATGTTGGCGAATTAAAAGCTTAATGTAAAGACGAGTATCCTTGTTGCAAACTCCCCGTGCGTTCCATTTAACAATTGTCATTAAACTAACAAGAAAGGGTAACATTCTGGGCTTTACTGGTAGCCCTAGTGATGCGAACATTCTCCTTTAAAAACCTAACCTTCTTCTTCTCTGCATGTAATACCTTACAAAAATTGGGAAAGGAAGAACGAAGCTGAATTTTACCTGCATCATCATCCGTGAAATGCCTTCTATGTTCCACAACCATCTCATCATAATCACCATTTGTCGAATGAGCCTTGCCAAAAGTCCGTGGAACTTCATGCAGAATACCGTCCCAAAATTCTCCAATATACACATCACTATTATAAGTTTGCCGTGGAGCCGTCTTCACGTGCTTTGTAACGCCAACATGATATGATTGCAAAGACCCCTCACAAGAACGTTTTTCATGAGCCTCTGCCACTATGTGATCCTCCTCCAGATCTTCCAATAAACCAAAAGGATTCGATAATGGCACTGACTTACCCAAGTCCATCACAACAGTTTCCTTAAACCCTGACTATTTAGCTAAAGAGACTCTAGAATTAACAATATCTATATGTTCCACATCTACTGGCACGCCTTGAGAATCCTTTGCCATCGAAACAGACCCACCAGTGTCGTCACTAGACATCTTAATTGGAGTCCATTGCTTGTTCTGGACAATAGGCTGCATGGGAACATCTTTGCCAGTAGCCTTCTAATGAGAAAAACCATCCCTAGCATTATCCATAACGGGAGAATTAATTCCTTTGCCTTTAGCATTAGTTGGTTGGTCAACCTCCATTGGCTTTGCCATGGAAGGAGGAGGGGCTGAATGTGATGGCCCAAAATCCTTCCCGGCCTTCGATCCCCGATGTTGGCCTTTTCGACATTGAACTTTAGTGTGACCAAGCAAACCATAGCCAGTACAAAACCTAATATTTCCTTCAAACTCAAGAGATTGCCAAAACCCGTTATCTTTACTCGAACCAATCCATACCCTAGTCGGCAATGGCAGTGACACATCAATCTCTAAGCACGTTCATGCGAACATCGGACGAACTAAAGCCAGAGTTTTCTCATCCACCCGAAGGAAATTACCCAATGTATTGCCAATACATTCCAAGAAAGAGGGATTGAAAAACATGAGAGGAAGATGATGCAAGCGAACCCATACCGCTACCTTGGTGACATCCTTCCGAAACGTGAAATCTGCCGACCAACGGAAAGAACGATACATATAGGACTGAATCATATGAGATTCTTTAGACAAGGCCAGAACTAAGTCTTCTGATGATGATAAATGAACCATAACATGCCTCGGATCCAAATGACCAACCACAAACGGACCCTTGAGTTTCCAGTTGTTCGCAATATCAGCCTGAATAGTGTTCACCGTTGGACGTCCCCCAAAAAACTTAAGGCTTAAAGTGTTCTCAAACTGCCTCGCAGCCGCCTTCATCTCCAGCGGTGAAAAGAGACAACCAGGATCTCCCTCAACTATCACAGCTTGCCGCTGAACCAGAGGGACGGCTTCCAGAACTGGTTGAGACTGCCCTACAAACAGACGAGGCTGAGTCACCATAGTAGCATAGGATACTGGCCGAGCCAGCGAAGGATCAGAGGCTGGAGCATGAATGTCCGGAGGGATGGGAGGCGGAGCATCCATGGCCGCCGCCATGGACGTGAAACCTTAATTAGGTGGAAACCCTAAAAGTAAGAAATCGCACCTTGACTATCTGTAACAGTGTGTTTTTAGACCTTTGGAGATGGAGATTGAACGGTAATTCGACAGACTATATCTATACTTTGTGAACGAGCCCAAGAAATTGAATAATACTTTATCAAAATAAGTCATAGAGGAGATACAAGTGAAACCCTAATCCTAGATTTCCTTCCATCATAAGATCTTTATAACCTGTGAGTACTGCTAATTTAGTTAACCTTAGAATAATTCTTAGTTTAGATAAAATCAATATAAAAACCACTTTAGTTAATAAATCGCTATCAATAATTGTACTATTTGTGATCTTCTTGTCTCTGTGGTTCAACCCTTGCTTCCCAAACTATTCTATAATAGTCTTGTCCACTTGCAAGGAATAATTAAAATAAAACATGATCAATAGTCACCTTTTATTACAATGGATACGTAAACATATCATTTTTGGATATTTGACTCGATTTACTAAATTAAGAAAATCCTTTGAGGGTTTCTCTTCTGATTCTTTTGTCTGTGAAATATTTTCAGGTTTTTTGTCAAGCATAGTAGAATTAACGATAAGGTAATCTATGTGTCTCCCCTGGAATTCTACTAATTGTTTAAGTTTGCTGATCTCTTTTGTAAGATCTTTAACATCTTTTTTTAAGATCATTAATATTTACAAGTTTTTGATAATCTTGTTTCTCCATTCTTTTAAAAACTTCTTGTAAGGAATAAAAGTTTTTAACTCCTTTCATTTTGAAGATTTCTTTTGAACTGTTTTCTTTATTAAGTAAGATCTAATTAATTTTTCTTTTAATTCCAGATCTATATTTTTTTCTAATAATTCTAGAATTTTTGATTGGTCACTAGTTAAAACATTTAAGCATAAGCCATTCATATTCACATTATAACATTGATCGATCCTCCTGGCTGGTTACCCTTCAACTTAGGGCAATTCCTCTTCATGTGCCCTACAGCTCCGCAATAGTAGCACTCCACGTGTGTCCCACTCTTCTTCCAACATTTATCTTCCGTGTGCCCCGTCTTCGAACAATAGGAGCATACCACCATCATGCTACGATCTCCCTGACTCGGTGTAGAAGCAGCTCCTCTACCACCTGACTGATTCCTTGTCTGCCCTTCATGATTAAACTTGCCATTTCCCTTCCTGCGATCATTGTGCCCATGATAATTCCCTCGATTACCCGATCCATTTCCTCGTCCCGAAGACTGTCTAGGCTGTGAAGAAAAACCCGAATTACCCATGACACGATGTTCTTCGATGTCCCTCTCAATCACACAGGCTCTATCCATTGCCTTCCTATACTCCACGAACTAATGAGACAACAGTTGTCTCCTATACTTCGTCTTCAAGCCCTTCACAAATTTATGCGTTCTCTTGGCCTCATCCGGAATCAAATGACTGCAATAGCGTGCTAGCTCCGTAAACCTCGCTGAATACTGCGATATAGACATACCTCTTTGAACCAGGTCAAGAAACTCTTTCTCC
Source organism: Codonopsis lanceolata (assembly GCA_013146195.2). NCBI lineage: Eukaryota > Viridiplantae > Streptophyta > Magnoliopsida > Asterales > Campanulaceae > Codonopsis > Codonopsis lanceolata. Next base: position 110,833,089 of record CM028380.1, on the reverse strand, counting down.
CTTCTCTCCCGAACAACCTCCGGCACATATGAAGCTCTAAATTCCCTAACAAAGTTAGGCCATGTGTGGGGGACTCTCAGCATGTCCCAACTCTCTCTAAGCACCTGTCACCAGTGCTCCGCAGCGCCCTCTAGCTTAAACACTGCTAGTATCACCTTCTGCTCATCATCACACCTCAACGGTGCAAATATCTTCTCTAGATGCTCGATCCACAACTCGGCCTTCGAAAGATTCGGTTCACCATCGAATTGTCTTGGTTTCAGCTTTACGAACTTCTCAAGCATCGAATCCCCGTGGTGTCTAGCCTCCTGTATCGGTACTCCAACTGCAATGCGGCCGCCGCGATCAAGGTCGTGGTCTGGCGGTGGTTCAGCCCTACCGAAGACCCTCTGATTCATCTCGTTCATCATCGTAAGCATACCCCTATACATGGTAGCCATCGCTTCGAACTGCTCCTCCGGCGTCTGAAGTGGAGGAACCTCTGGCTGACGGTTCTCATTAGTCACTCTACCACCATCCATGCCCGTACCGGCACCTCTACCGGTGCTAGTACCAGCTCTAGTGTCAACCATTTTAACCTACAACAACACTCTTCGTTAAGATAGAACTATCACACAAAACCAACCCCCTAAGCCAAGGAACCTATCCCGGCGAATAGCGAACTTATAACATAAGCTCTGATACCAACTGTGGCAACCCGACCCGAATCCCAAGACGAGACCCCGAGGTCGTGCCGCTTCCAAAAAGGCACATAACAAAAACAAATAGCAAATAGTGGATAAGGCCATAACGTTGGTCTGCCAAAAACTTTAATACATGCGGAAGCGTAATATATTTAAACAGTGGCGCCCGAGCTAACAAGCTCAAACTAATACAACCTTAGAGGTAATGAATCTCTTGGTCCAAAAATAAAATCATGTGACGCAACAATAAGCACATTTAACAATTTATAGCAATTATATAACAAGTCATCGGCGACGTTACGGCCGGAACCCAACATTAAACTAAGTCTACAACTCTAGTCTAACATGCTTAACGGCTAAAAACATGCCAGATAATAAACATAATAAACAAACCAATATATGGTTAAAACAAATAAAGCATGATCAACATAAATACATAAGGCACGACTAACACATGTCGGCTCTCATAAGATTAAGTACTAATAAACATAAGTATTAATAATTAAACACATCAAGTCTTGCTAGCCCACATAAAGTTTATATAAATTTATGTCCCCGTCGTCCTTGCCAAAAGAAAAAGGTACTAATATTACAAGGTAGCAACCTTGCCAAAGCTTCTCCAACGCTACTTGAAAATCACTTCGAACCACTTGCACGGCTCGGATCTAGGGAAAACAATCAAAACAAATAGGAGTAAGTCATAAAGACTTAGCAAGTTACTAACATAACTTCCTGTCATGAGATCATGCACAACAATAATAATTCATGTTATTGCATAATATACATTTCATAAATAGTCATGTCAAGGTACTCATACTTAACAATCTTGAATATCATGTTATCAACAAATATAACATTTCATTAATTCAATCAACCATCATTTCATATCATATCATATTCACGTAGCACATTATTCACATATAAGCACTCGTTAGTCAATTCATATAAAAGGGATGTGATACCGTTACCCTTTTTCCGCGCATGTCGCTCCTGCAAAAAGATGTATAAAACCTTTACGTGTCCTCGATATCCCTTTCGTGGATATCGACGTCCCCGAGACATTTCCCGCTCGAGTTCCGATAGTTATCAAAGTCATGTTTCCATACTACAACTAAGATCAACTACTTCCCTACCGTGGCCATCGATAGAGGTGTGTGCAATCCGGCGGGCGATCCATCAAAATCACGAATCTCACAATTGTGAAGATGATGCATCGTCCGCCCCCAAAGACTCAACAAGCCGACTCGACTCAAATGACTCAAACTTCAAGCACACGTAATTCATATTCATATGCTCAAATAAGTACGCATGTACTCTACAATCATCTAGTCATGCTTTTAATTCGCAACTAGCACATAATCACATTAGAGATGAAATCAAGGCTCTAATCATCAAGTGTTCTTCATACACTTTAAAATGCTTGGAGGCTTAACCCCCATTGATACTACCCCAAAATTTGTAGGACTTAGGCATATTACTCCTTAATGTCATACTAACCCAATGGGCAACTCCGTTGAGTCATAATCAATCTTTCAAAATTAGGGTATAGAAGCCATTGGCCTCAATACTCTCCTATGTCCATACTAACGTAATTAAATAGGTTACTAAGGTCATTAAACCCATAAAACCCCAATCAAACAATCAAGTATGAACATAGAATCAAAGTCACAAACTAGGCATATACATTATTGTCATTTCATCAAATATGAGTCTAACATTTTATCAAATATGCACCCAACACTTAAACAACAAGGTAGGGTGATTTATCATACATTATCACACATAAATAACATCTTAAACATGGTTTACAACCTGTTTATAATCTGATCATACAATCAAAAATGCATCATTTAGCATATACGTGAACATAACATCTCTACAAGCCTAACTATTTCATCAAACATGCTCCCAATGCTTAAACAACAAGGTAGGGTGATTTATCATACATTCTCACACATAAATAACATCTTAAACATGGTTTATAATCTGTTTATAATCTGATCATACAACCAAAAATGTAACATTTAGCATATACGTGAACATATCATCTCTACAAGCCTAACAATTTCATCAAACATGCTCCCAATGCTTAAACAACAATATGGAATGATTTATCATGCATTATCACACTTAAATAACATTAAAATCATGATTTACAATCTGATCATAATCTGTTTATACAACTCAAAATACATCATTTAGCATATACGAGAACATGGCATCTCTACAAGCCTAACTATCTCATCCAATATTCTTCCAACACTTAAACAACAAGGTAGAATGGTTTATCATACATTACTACACCTCAATAACATCAAAATCATGGTTTATATATAATATGTCTATAATCTGTTCATACAACCAAAATTCATCATATAACATATTCTAGAACATGACATCTCTACAAAGTGCTAAGTGCACTCATTGACCTCATATAGCAAGATTGTTTTCCCTAGGGTCAATGAGGCTAAAATAAATAAGAAGAGATGTTGTAACTCACCTTAAACAAGCCCTAAAAGTTGTACAAAAACGTCCATGCAAGGGTGGGCATGTGTTCTCCTTGCCCTCCTCTTCACTTCTATGGTTCGGTTTTGGAAATGGCTTCCTCAAGACTTGGCCACCATTGATGAACACTCAAGAACCTTCAAGAACTCTTCTCTAACTTGAATAAACTGATTAGCCACGAATTTGGAAGATGAAGACTGATTAGGATGGCTTAGTGGAGGTATTTGGTCACACAATGGCTGAAGTGGGGTGGGGGAAGGTGTCCAATGCATGTGTTTGCATGTTGGAGGTCTTTCTTTGCCAAGTGTTGTACATGCATCCAAAACACTTAAAACTTGTCAAGCATGCATGAGAGGATAGGTGGGACGAATTAGGGTGGTTTAGGGTGGGTTAGGTGAGGTTTGGGTGGGATTTGGTTGGACAAAGTGGAGAGAATGCAAAAATCCCGTAATTCTATAAATGGACCATTGCGGTTGCATGCCCTATGAGTGATGCGAGCGCATCACTCTGGTCTCCTTTATATTTTCGTTTTGCTCCCTCGCAAGTTCTAGGCCTCTCCCTCTTGCACCCTCAAGTCCTCCAATGCACAAAATGGTCTAGAATTCAACCTTAAATTCCTCTAATCAATAACCAAAGCAAATCAAAGTTCAAACCTCAATCAAACATGGCTAAGAACTTAGGCAAAACACTCCCGAACAACAACCGAAAAGGTCAAACGGAGAAGGGTTAACGCTCGAATCAAACTAGCGATCAAACCGACGATGCAACTAGCATTCAACCAACATCGAAAGCGTGCTAATGATGCTAAGAATGGTTTCTAACATTTATCCAAGTGTTTACAACATAAAACACAAACCTGAGTTTCAAAGTAACTCGTAAAGGAAAGGCGCAAACGAGCATCTCAAACGACGTCAATGAACATGCTATCGACTTTAAACATATGAGTGAGCTAAGTTAACATACTAATGATGATTATGAATGTATGATCTCATGTAATAAACAAGCAAGAAATAAACTATGGTTTTACACATTCAACACCCATTGGAGTGTTTGCTGAATTTGCTTCTTGAAGATTGTATTTCTTGATTAGCTCTCTTGTGTATTTAGATTGATGGATAAAAATTCCTTCTTCAGTTTGCTTAATTTGCAAACCTAAGAAGTAAGTTAGTTCTCCCATCATATTCATCTCAAATTTTCCTTTCATAAGATGCTCAAATCTCTTGCACAAAATTTCATTAGTAGAACCAAAAATAATATCATCAACATAAATTTGAACTAGTAAAATATTACCTTTGTGCTTCAAAGAGAAAAGAGTAGTATCGATTTTACCTCTTTGAAATGCTTTTTCCATAAGGAATTTGGATAGGGTTTCATACCATGCTCTTGGGGCTTGCTTAAGACCATAAAGAGCATTTCTTAACTTGTAAACATGGTCCTTCTTTTTATGATCAATGAAACCAGGAGGTTGTTCAACAAATACTTGTTCTTGTAGATCTCCATTCAAAAATGTACTTTTTACATCCATTTGGTATACCTTGAAGTCCTTGAAGGTTACATAATCAAGAAATAATCTGATGGCTTCAAGTCTTGCCACAGGAGCAAAAGTTTGATCATAGTCAATGCCCTCCTCCTGTCTATATCCTTGGGCTACTAATCTTGCTTTATTTCTTGTAACATTTCCATCTTCATCCAACTTGTTTCTGAACACCCATTTAGTTCCAATGACTTGTTGATCTGTGGGTCTAGGCACAAGTTCCCAAACTTTACATGTTTCAAATTGATTCAGCTCTTCTTGCATGGCCTTAATCCATTGGGGGTCTTCCAAAGCTTCATCAATCTTTTTGGGTTCAATGGAAGAGACAAAAGCATGTGAATCAAGAGTTTCATTTCTGGAGCTACTTCTGGTTCTTAAGCCAGCAAAGGGATCTCCAATGATATTTGAAACTGTATGATGTTTAACTTCCCTAATTTCTTTAGGAAGGTCTGCAAGAGGTTCAGTTTGTAAAGGTGAAGATGGATGAATGTCAGCTGACTGAATAGATTCAGAACCGGGTATGTCAGCAGACTGATCTATTGTGACAGGGTTAGGATTGTCACCGGTCAAGATTGTCACTTCTGAAGTTCATTCTGAATATCTAGAGTTTCTGCAGGAGGGGTTGAAGATGAAGGATTATTTTGAATTGAACCAGTACAGTTTCCTGTCTCAAATATTTCAAAATTGTTAGTAACATCAGGAGTCTTAGAAGAATCAAATAAATTTGATTCATCAAAAGTAATATGCATAGATTCAACAATTACTTGAGTTTTTCTATTATAAACTCTATAGGCTCTACTATGCTTAGCATAACCAACAAAAATACCTTCATCAGCTTTTTCATCAAATTTACCTCTGTAATCACCACCATTGTAGTGAATGAAGCATTTGCACCCAAAGATTTTAAAGAAAGCAATGTTAGAGGTTCTACCTCTCCATATTTCATAGGGTGTCTTACCATGAAACTTGTTTATGAGAGATCTATTTTGAGTAAAACATGCTGTGTTGACAGCTTCTGCCCAAAAATATTTTGGCAATTTTTGCTTATGCTATCATTGTTTTACCTGCTTCAATCAGAGTCCTGTTCTTCCTTTCAGCTATACCATTTTGCTGAGGTGTTCTAACTGCTGAAAAGTTATGATCAATTTCATGATCATCACAAGATGTGTCCATCCCAAGATTCTTGAATTACGTACCATTGTCAGATCTAACACTTATAATCTCACACTCCTTTTGAGTTTGAAGATTTCTGAATAGAGAAGTGAGAATGCTATAAGTTTCATCCTTGGATTGCATCATTTCAACCCATGTGTACCTGGAATAATCATCTACAACAACCAAAGTATACCTATTTCCTCCTAGGCTTGCAGTTGTAACAGGACCAAATAAATCCATATGTAGAAGTTCAAGAATTCTTTTGGTTTAAAGACATGGTTTTGGTTTAAAAGTAGTTTTTGTTATTTTTCCTAAAATACAAGCATCACATTTTTTGTCAGTAGGAAAGTTTATGGATGGCAGACCCTTAACCAAATCTCCTTTTGAAAGTTTTGAAAGATACTTAAAGTTCAAGTGTGAAAGTCTTTTGTGCCAAAGCCATGAGTTTTTTGAAATATTATTTGCTACCAAACAAATTTGAGTACTGTTATTTAAAGAGAGTAAATCAATAGTAAAAACATTCCTTTTTCTGGAACGAGTGAGCAAAATTTCATTAGTGATGTTATTTTTGATAAAACAGTGTGTGGAGGAGAATGAACAGCTCATACCTTTATCACAGAATTGTGAAATACTTAGAAGATTGTGTTTCAAACCTTGTACTAATGAGACATTCTCAATTATTATAGATCCTCTGATGATGGATCCATAGCCAATAGTTTTTCCTTTTGAGTTGTCTCCAAAAATAACAGAAGGTCCTTTTGCTATAGTAATGTTAGTAAGGAGTTCATCGATCCCATGTGTCCGGAGCATCCATCGCCTAATATCCATATGTCGCTTGATTGATCATCCGCCATTAAGCATACGAAATATGAATATTTAAATCATGGTACACCTTTATACTTTTGGGTCCAAAGGGTAAGTTTTCTTAGGTATCCAAACTTGCACGAAATTAGGCTTCTTAGTTCTTATTAGGTTTAAATCTATATAAGCATTCATGTGACTGATGACCAAAAGTAGAACAAATATTACACTTGTGATAACCAGGTTTATCAGTCATTTGAGATGAATTCTTTGATTCCTTATGACTTAGCTTAGAGGTCTTGGCAGCAACAAAATTTATAGGCTTGAACTTGTCAATTGCCTTTCTTCTGAATCCTCCTCTTTTTGTCGCCTAGTCGACATTTGTCGATCGGTGACATTTGTCGCTTGTTGAGTTAGTCGATCGATTTAGAGGCTTGTGACTGTAAGACCGACAAATGTCATTGTTCAAATTCTATCCTTTTGTTAATGTACCTCTTGTCTGATTCATATTTCTAGGATAAGTGAATGGCACAACATTATAGACCGATCCCTTGTCCTTTTCGAGAATCTTAGGTTCACCTTTTGATGCCCGATCTCACGGTCTTCATCATCCTTTGAGTATCCAAGACCATGTTGGTCTTCATGATTTTTCTGTTGATCGATGATGGTTTCTACCAATTGACTTTGACTGACTTTGAGTAAGTATCAACAACATTGGTCTGTCAAAGATTTCTTTCCACAAGGTCGCAATCAGGCATCCGAGATTTTGCTTGAATCTCATATTTTTCATTGAGACTTTTAAGTTGCAGGCAATTCTTTTTCTTGAACTTTGTAAAGCTCATTGATCTTTTGAAGCTCACGCTTTTCTTCGAAATTCTTTTAAAATCACCGATAAAGAAACATGGATTCTTTTAAGTGTTTCAAACTTGGAATACATTTCTTGCATTTGTTCCAAAGAAATCATCAACACTTGAGTCGATAATCTTCTCCTCGCCTTTTGAATCATGACTTACTTTAGCAGCCTTGAGAAGTTGACTTGACTTTCTTTTTCTCGGCGACTTATGATTCCTTGTCCATAAAATCCATTTCCTATTTTCTTAACCACAAACCGATCGGGTTTGATGACCTTGGTCGGCTTTGGAGTTTGTAATAGGTGAGCTTGACAACTCATTTTCGAGACTCTTTTGAATATTTTGGACTTGAAACTCATTTTCTCGAATCATCATATTGCCGATTTCGCAACAAGACACGATTTGCTTCTTGCTCAAAATCGCAGATTCATCTTCAGAATATGTTTCAATCCAAGTTGCAAGATTTTGATCTTCAACTAAGCCCTTTTGTTTTTCAAAATTTCTGGGAGCTCTTTTGTAATACTCATTTTTGTAAAAGGACAATTTGAAGCAAAGACCAGGCTTTCTACAGTTAAAGCACAACAGTTTTTCTTTCTCAACCTTGTCTTCATTTGTTTTGAAGTAAGGCTTTTGAAAGTTTGAAGTAGATGGTTTTTGGAAGCTTGAAGAAGATTTTTGAAGATTTGATGAAGACTTTAGAAAGTTTGCTGAAGGTTTTTGAAAGTTCTTTTAAAAGATTTATATTTTCTAAATTGTCTAGCAAAAGCAAAGAAATTCATCTTCATCAAAGTCATCATCCGAGATGTAGAAGTTTTTGAAGTTTCTTCTTCACTTGAAGAGATATACCTTTAAAATTTTTCTCAATTTCTTGAGTTTTGAGAACTTCTTTTCATAGATTTTCGGACTTGCAACAAGACTACGTATGTGAGTTTTGTTCAAGTCTCTAGCTTCCTTAATGGCAGTGACCTTAACATGCCATCTACTACCCAAGCTACTAAGAAAACGCATGTTCAAATCTTTCATACTATAAACTTTACCAAGAGAAGAACATCTATTACTTACCTCAAAATATATGTCATAGACATTCTTTAAAGATTCTTTTGGATCCTTCTTGAAGGCATCAAACTCTTATATGCAATCATAGAGTTTGTTGTCCTTGGTGTTTTGATCTCCTTCTACATATTCAACAAGAGCATCCCAAATTTCCTTGGTTACACATATATCTACGCTTGTAGTTTTCATCAAAGACTTGACAGATATGTACAGCCTCGGCATCCATCCATCACTAATTTTGTCTTCCTCGTCCATTCGATTGAGGTTTGAGGACATATTCTTCTTCTACAGAGCAAGAGGGTTTACTTGTATCATCATCAGCGCGTGAAGATTTACCAACTTTAGTATTGATTTGCATAGGTTACATAGGACCACCTCTTACACATTCCATCAATCGTTTATCTATGTTGTTCATATATCTTGTAATTCTTTCCTTCCAAATATCAAAGTGATCTTCATCAAGAAAGGGTACTTGAGTGACATTGTTTGATTGAAAAGCTTTTAGAGTTGCCATGATCGAGCTTTCAAGCTGTTAGGCTTGGAAAATAATTTTTCACAAAAGCAGGGCTCTGATACCAATTGTAAGTCCAGATGGCAACAGTTAAGGCTAGAGGGGGGGTGAATAGCCTTTAAAAACTTTGAGGATTGATTTGTAAAACTTGTAAGATTTGCAGCGGAAAACTTAGTTTTATCAGTCAGCTGAAGAATTGATCAGCTGGCTGACACTTTGAAAATGCTTAAGCTAATGAAAGTTGGTCAACTGGCTGACACAACTGTTTTTCAAAAGAAGTTGTTTTTAAAGTTGATCAATGAATATAGAGGGAAACTGAAATACAAATTAACTGAACAATTAAGCAAACAATTGTTGTTAACTGACTGACACTTAATTAGTTGAAAAACTTCTTAAGTGTTGAGTCAGTTTGCAAGAATATAAGAAGCGGCTGACAAATCAGTTGAAGTGGTTAACAGATAAACTGCTACGTCCACTACCAAGTTGGTCAGACTTGGATTTTTTAAGTGCACTAATTTTATTAAAAATCTATTTGATCTCTAATGGATCAGTGTACAACAAAAGACCGGTGTTTGTGGAGAATGATTGAGAAACAATCAAACTCATGAGACAAACTGACTGATTTCTAAATATTATGAAATGGATCACTTAGTGTTTGCCTAAACAATAACTAGAAAAAAATATTCAAAGAAGAGTATCTAGCTAATGTTTTTCTAAGAAGACAAAGTCACAGAGAAATTTCTTGAAAGTATATCGGCTTTTGACTTCTGTAAAAATTGTTTTTTCTTCAAAAATGCTTCCAGCGGGTATTTATAGATAATCTTCAAAAGTAACCCGTTAGGAACACATTTTGAATTTGAAAATGTATTTGACAGATGCAAGATATCAAAAGATCCTGTGAAATATTTTCTAGCAGAATATCTACCAAAAACATAAAGTAGGAAAGTGTCAGTACAAGTATATGATCAATCAAATAAGGAAAGACAAACTGACACTAAAAACGTTAAGGTCAGCTGAAGTGAATGACTGACAAAATAATTTACGAGCTGACCAAAGATAATTTAAATTCTTGGCTGACAATCAAGTGCAATGATTTTAAGCAAATCTAATATTATGCAAGATTCAACAGAGTGTCTAACACCTTCCCAACTCGTAACTTAGCCTCCGAACCCGTTTTTATTATCTCTGATTATCTTTTTTTGGTTTTGCTTTATTTCTTCCTCAAAATAAAGATGGCGACTCTAAAACATTTTGAATCCAGTGGGGCCTCGCAACATCTTTCCTTGCACTTTTTCGTTTTCCCCTAAAAAATGGAGAATGAGAATGAAAGGGTGTTGCATTCCTATATCCTGTTGTCCCCTAAAAAAGGGATAACTTGACATAGAAAACCCAAAGCTCCCATATTGGATCAAAAATCCACTAAAGGCAACCGAGGCGTATTCAACACGCTACTCGATCTGATAGCATTCCTCTCGCACTTTAATTTCATCGTCCCCTAAACAAGGGAGGGTAGAATGAGAGCAGTGGATGTCCCGCATCCGCACGTACGCGCACCCCTATCCAAGGGCGCGCGGGGCGCGGGCGCACCGTTCCCGGGAACACACACTACCCTAAAAATAATAATGTGCTCCATCATAATTTTTTTTCTACATTTGCGCATTGTTCTCCTATATAACTTATTCACGCTGAGCCAGCTGAGCTTGTAAGGACTCGTTGAGCGCCACCAGCTGACCAACGCTTGGAAGATAATGTGATCGTGCTGTCGATAAGGAAGCCTCAGAAGATGCCCTATTAGACTGTCATAAAAAAAACAAGTCAAAATCCGATGTCAAGACTAAGGTTCTAAAAATCGTTAAACGGGCGCTAGGCGCCAGACCAGCTCCTAGCGTCTAGAGCGCCTAGGCGGGATACACGCGGGGCCTAGGCGGGGTCGAGAAATAAGGCATAATATCTTATTTTTAATTTATTTTTTATTATAACCTAATTATTAAACATAATTTTTTAAAATTATACTAATACTAAATATCGCCTAATAATTTAAAAGTAATAATTACATTATGATATTAAATTTTAAAAGTAAAACTAGAAATTAAATATCATCTACGATTCAAAATATTACAAAAATAGTCAAGATTTCAATTATTCATAGGTCCGTTGACAATTACAAATTTACAAAAATAATTTAATAATTTTAAATTGATATTTATTATTATTATTATTTTAAAAACCCAAAATGACATTATTTATGGCCAAAATTTTTAAAAAAACTAAAATAATATGAAAAATCAGCAGTTGGCCGCCTAGCCCGCCTAGTTCGGCGCCTAGAGCGCCGATGCGGCACCTAGCCCGCCTAGCCGATTTTTTCATCGATTTGCCAAATTTATAGGCGTTGGGGTGGAGCCTAGCGCATAGGCCGATTTTTAGAACACTGGTTTATAGAGATAGAGATCACAAGCCCACCTTAGGTAAATTTTGTAATGAATTGAACCCTCCACTCTAAGCAATAAAAAGACATATTAGCCCTCAACTTTGTGCACATAAGCTACGCATGCCTTCATTAATGAGGATTATAAAAACCGTGTGATGCTTAAGGACTATTGGTGATCAAAATGTGTGATCGTTGGTCAATGATGATTATTATTGAAGTTTGGGAACTAATAGTGGATTTTTGCATAGTATAGAGACTAATAATTTAACCCATAAAAATAAAACAATAATGTCACTCTTTAGACAACTACAAAAAAAGAGGAGAGAGAGAGAGAGAGAGAGAGAACATACCACATATAATCACACGTTGTGAAGAACAAATGTCATATGTTGATGGTTGGCTGGTGTACATACGCCTAGTAGATCGCTTCCACAAAAGAGAAATAGACGATGAGATAAGCAAAATTAACTGCCAATATTTACGAGTGAGATATGAATGACAGAGGGTACAAATTGAAGAGTTATCAGGAGAGAGAGAGAGAGAAAGAATGTAGAATGAAAAAGGGGTACAGTAATTTTTCAATCATGTAGGCAGTATTTAGTGTGTATAAATTAGATGAATTTACGTTTAACATTTTGAGATTATTTCCATAAATGTTTTTTTTTTGGCTTGGATTCCATGATCATTGATATTACATATCACGGAAGATGTGATAACGGAACGGACCCAAGATCTCCTAGAAAGGTATTAGGATGAATGACTCCGCGACCCAACGCCTTCGAGATGACGCGAACCTTGGAATTGTGAATGACGCCACAATTGGGATGACTCTCCAACTGATAAGTCGAATTCAATTATAAACAACGAATCCACGATGTTTATAATCCGAGCCCAATCCAGACACTCAAATAATAAGACAATTTTCTAACTTAAAATCAACTCAAATTTCATTAATCAAAATTCTCCACCTAAAACAATGTTTAAGAATGCCTTTTTATAGGCTTACAAAATAAATCATAATTCTTGTAGGACAAAAAAACTAATTAAAAGGAAACTCTAAATAAAAGGAAACTCTTAAATAAAGGAAACACTAAATAAAAAGGAAACTAAAATTACCCAAACATTAAAACAGGAAAATAAGCAAAAACGGCAGCTTTCTAGAGACTTTGCGGTCGCAAGGCTGTGGACCCCTTGCGGCCGCAAGCTTCACAGCTTCTCTGAATTTGCTGACTTGCCCCTTTGACCCCCTGAAGTATCCAAACAGTTTTCCAAGCTTCCAAACTTGCCTACAAGTTGCCAAACGTAACCAATAGATCCCTAAACTCTTAGAAACACATTTATGGCTTGTCAAGATCATATCATATTCCCCCTCTTGAAAAGGATTTGTCCTCAAATCCGCACATGGAACTCGACGATTCGCCCGTGAGACAAGATCCATCCAATCCGCCCATTGAGTCAAGAAGAAGTAGTCATCGATCATCCGTTTGATTAACCAAGAACAAGACAAAATTGAAGTTGTAAAATCAAACGGGTCTTCGTATACTTGCGATAGCTTCAAGTTTTCTTGAACCGTTGTTAATTTCTCGTCAGTTTCTTCTTTCTCTGCCCTTTCTCGCTCTTCCTCCTCCTTCTCGATTTTCTCTCTCTCAATCCTTTCTTTCTCAATATTTTCTTTTTTAATTTTCTCCTTTTCAATCCTTTCTTTCTCAATATTTTCTTTTTCAATTTTCTCCTTTTCAATCCTTTCTTTTTCAATTTTCTCTTTTTCAATTCTGTCGCATTCAATCTTCCATTCTCTCAAACACTTTGATGTTGAAGGCACATGAGTAATGATGCCATCTTTTCTTTCAATCTTCCATTCACTCAAGCTCTTTGATGTTGAATGCCCACGAGTAATGATGTCATAGCTTTCTTCAAATCTTCTCAATCTCTCCATCAAGATCTCATTACCCGTTATCTCTCGAAAAAACTCTGTCCAATCATCCATAGCCGATGGTTTAGGAAGTTCGGACATGATGATTATTTTGGTGATTCACTCCCTTGCGTGTATGCACCCAAAGTCACAAATTTTTTTTTTATAAGTAACAAATCCTAGAACAATTAGGATTTCAAAATTGAAAAACAACACGATTAAACAAGGATTGATGATCCAAGTTCAAGACAACTAGATGAATTAATAAATCAAAAAAAATTATTTTTTTAAAAAAAGAGTGAACAGTAACTATGAACAGTAACCGGCGTGAATAGTACGCCGTGAACAGTAATTCCGGCAGTGAACAGTAAATTTTTTTTGAATAATAAACCCTAGGACAATTAGGGTTTAACAACAAGAACGATAATACGCAAAATTTATGATATAATGGAATTACCGTAACTAGGATTGCTCTGATACCAAATGATAACGAAACGGACCCAAGATCTCCTAGAAAGGTATTAGGATGAATGACTCCGCGACCCAACGCCTTCGAGATGACGCGAACCTTGGAATTGTGAATGACACCACAATTGGGATGACTCTCCAACTGATAAGTCGAATTCAATTATAAACAACGAATCCATGATGTTTATAATCCGAGCTTCCAATCCAGGACACTCAAATAATAAGACAATTTTCTAACCAGAAAATCAACTCAAATTTCATTAATCAAAATTCTCCACCTAAAACAATGTTTAAGAATACCTTTTTATAGACTTACAAAATAAATCCTAATTCGTGTAGGACAAGAAAACTAATTAAAAGGAAACTCTAAATAAAAGGAAACTCTTAAATAAAGGAAACTCTAAATAAAAGGAAACACTAAATTAAAAGGAAACTAAAACTACCCAAACATTAAAACAGAAAAATAAACAAAAACAGCAGCTTTCTGGAGACCTTGCGGTCGCAAGGCTGTGGACCCCTTGCGGCCGCAAGCTTCACAGCTTCTCTGAATTTGCTGACTTGCCCCTTTGACCCCCTGAAGTATCCAAACAGTTTTCCAAGCTTCCAAACTTGCCTACAAGTTGTCAAACTTAACCAATAGATCCCTGAACTCTTAGAAACACATTTATGGCTTGTGAAGATCATATCAAGATGACCCACTAGATTAATACATTCTTAATTACATACTTTTTCAATCATGTTGTTGGTGGTGTTGTTGTTGTTGTTCTTCTTCATCAATGCGTTTGTGCGATTCAAAATACATTTACTTTTATGTTTTGTATTGCTATGCATTTTAAGTGTTCAATGAAATGCCTAAAGAGAAATTTTTTTCGTTGTTTGACACCTTTTTAAATATGGATGCATCAATTTTGAATCACAACACATTATTTGTGAATCGTGATGCATCAATTTGGATTTTGGATGCATGAAAGATCTTTCATATAAATTTGAATCCTTTGTTGATTGTGTTTTGGAATTGTGGAAAGAAGATAGATGAAGGTCTGCTTTCAAATGATTTGGTATCGTGATGCAGAAATTTGATTACGTAATTAAAATTAATGCATCGCAGTGCAAAAAAATGATGTATCGCAGTGTAAAATTGGATTAGGTAATGAAAATTGATGCATCGCGATGTATTTGAGTGAGTGATCAGTGGCGCACCTCAGGCTCATTAAGGATATCGTAGACTTTTTCCCCCAAAAAAATATATTTTTTCGGTTGAAAAAAAAAAACTTAAGATTGAAGGGTTATAAACATGAGAAAGTGGACCGACCCAAATTTACCCCAATATTTTTTTAGGATCAAGTCTTGAGTTCCTAATGTCCAAGCGATTGTTTGGTGTAGAATTTTGGGTTAAATTATGGCCGGTCATTTTTCTAAAGTTTCTAACCCCTCCAGTACCCCGTTCTTTTTTTCAATTGCAAAATATTGTTTTTTGAAATATTGTTCAAAAATTGTAATCGTCTCCTTCAACAACTCCGGTAACACACTTTGGATTCGAAAATCAGTATTGTTGGGCAAAGAAACGGGGATCGACCTGCCTGGCCAAGTCACAGAGGTCGAGGGGATAGCACCCTTTCATGGGGGTTTGGGGGCAACGCCCCCAAAAGGTAAACGATTTTTTTGATTCATGAAATACAAAACTGTAATAGATATGTGATGGGTTGAAGGATTTTTCTGTTAGGACGAAGGAGGAGGAGGAAGAAGGCTTGCGACGGAGGAGATGGAAGCAGCAACAAGTGGTTGAGGACGTGGTCCAGTTCTTTATGATTTTGTATCGCAGTGCAAATTGGATTAGATAATATTTTATGTATCGTGATTCAAAAACTAATTAATCGCGGTACATAAGAGTTGATACCGCGGTACAGCTTTGATTAGATATATGTATCATGGTTCAAAATTTAATTCATCGCGGTACATAAAATTTGGTACCGTAGTGCAATTAGACTAGACAATTAAACTATTGAACTGTGGTACAAAATTTAATATAATAAAATTGATGAATCGCGGTGCAAAAAGGACTAGGCAATTAAACTATTGAACAGTGGTGCAAAAATTAATGCAATAAAATTGATGAATCGCGGTGTAATTAAACTAGGTAATTAAACTATTGAACCGCGATACAAAAATTAATGCAATAAAATTAATGAATTGCAGTTCAATAACCAATGCACCACGATTCATTTCTATAGCGCACCTCATGTTCATTAAGGGCATCATAATCTTTTTGACTTTAAAAGTGTCATTTTACGGTTTGAAAAAAAAAAGCCATAGAACTGTAGCGATTA
Source organism: Codonopsis lanceolata (assembly GCA_013146195.2). Lineage (NCBI taxonomy): Eukaryota > Viridiplantae > Streptophyta > Magnoliopsida > Asterales > Campanulaceae > Codonopsis > Codonopsis lanceolata. Next base: position 110,816,861 of record CM028380.1, on the reverse strand, counting down.
GAAACTTTGAAAAGTGGACCAGCCCTTAATTTTTTCTAGAATTTTCTTATAATTAGTCCATTGATTTAAGCTTATCTTATATTGGGCCTCTATTACACTCCCCAATTTTACTTGGACTTTGTTTGGTCCATCTCTTTAGATCTAAAATTCCAGAAGTATATGAACTTTTTGAAAACAAATGGTTTCCTTACTTTTCTCTATTTCAAAATATTATATACTTCCACATTGATTACTTTTGTTGATTTCTTGCTTCCTCATTCTGTGCATACCCAATTTCTTGTGATAAACTCCCACCGTCTTGGACAAACAGTCCAATATTTCATTTTGGGATTCACTTGAAGAGTCCATTTTAAAAAAATTATGACATAAAAATGTCATTTTATTACTAATGAGCTACTAAAAGTATCATTTCTTAAAAAGTTTAACTTTCAAACAGACTCTTTATCTAAAACGGAGGGAGTATAACAGTACCTCGAGGTTTGGCGTTCCTCTAGCGAGAGACCTTTTATTACTAATCGAACACGCGTGGGCAGAAGCTTCAGTTCATGCATCGTGATACGCAAAATTATGCCTCGCAATTCACAATATTTAATCGTTATGCAAGATTTTTGTGCATGATTATATGCATAACGATGCATGATTTCAAATTGTGTAATATAGTGATGCATAAGTATTCCAAATTGATGCATCACGATTCACAAATGATGCATTGTGATTCAAAATTAATGCATCGTGATTCAAAAGGACAAGGTCGATCCCCGTTTCGTTGTGCAACAATGGTGATTTTTGAATCCAATCTGTTTGCGGCTGAAGGAGACAATGACATTTTTTGAACAATATTTCGGAAAAAAAAAAAAGACAGGATACTGGAGGGGTTAGAAACTTTGTAAAATGAACCGGATAGAATTTTACCCTAGTATTTTCTAATAATAAGCCCATTAATATTAGCCCATCTTGTATTGGGCCTCTTTTGGACTTTCCGATTTCACTTTTTTTTGTCCATTTCTTTAGAACTCAAATTCCAGAAGTATATGAACTTTTTAAAGGCATATGGTTTCTTCATTTTTCTCTATTTCAAATTTTTATCTACTTCCACATTGATCACTTTTGTTGATCTCTTCCTTCCTCATTTTCTAAATACCCAATTTCTCGGCATATACTACTAGCACTCCAATTTTGAACTAAGACATTTTAAAGAGCATCATGCATTTGTAAGATACAACAATACTTGGACAGCCAATAGCTTAGCCCCAATTCGTTTGTCATTACTCTAAGACTTGGGGATTCCTCTTACGAGTAGAAAATAAGAGAAAGTTAACTAACCAGAAAAACAAATAAAAGGAAAATTATTAGTCTTCATGAAGAATAATTGTGCGTATTTCTCTTACTTTAATGATGGGTGCACTTGCACATGAGTTTCAAAGAAAAAACACAGTATACTACTATTTATAATAGTGTCAATTGATTTTTTTTACATGCCGAATCAAACATGAGACTTTTTCAGGAACAGAGTGAGTTGTTGTTTGTAACTAAGTTAATGAATCAAATTGTTTGTATCCAATTTAGCCAATAAACACACGAAAATATAAATCAACAAATATGATAGGTGCACAAAAGGTAGTTGCTGCTCTTTAGAAACTACAAAAAATAGATGTGTGTGTGTGTGAGAGAGAGAGAGAGAAAATGTACCCTAACTTTGGCTTCATAAAGAGAATGTAGCATGACTTCTAATGGGAAAAAATATGAAAAACTCTAGAGTGCAATCAAAGCTAGGAATTATAGAGTTATTATGATTCCTACTTTGCATGATAAGAAGAATACATGTATGACCTAACGCAAGAGGTAAGGTTACATTCATAAAATTATAGTGAAAGAATGCGAGTGGCTAGGATTCTCAAAGATTTAACGTAGCTTGTGAAAAAGCTACAATTAAATTTATAATAGACAGAAAAAATAACAAAAAACACAGCGGAAGACTTAATACTAAAGCACGAAATTAATCACAAAAATTTACCAAACAATCTACAAGCTTATACTTGTAGATCTAGCCTCATGGCCAAAAAGATTTCACTAAAAAGAATGAATTGTTTTACAAAAAACTATGTGAAATCACACACAAAATATTCTCACAAGATAATGAATCTTGGAGAACAAAAACCCCACATAAACAAGATAAACAAAACGTGAGAAGAAACAAAATCAGCTTTCTTTAAACAAAAATGAAGCAAAAAATACAGTTTCAGACTTCAATGTAGTTGTCGATGTTGCAACATTGGATAACACATTCGGAAACTGCAACACGGCTGGAACAAAAAAACAACTTCAGGATCTAAACTTTTGCTTCTGAATTTTCTGCCCTTTCTCTCTCAAGGCGTGTTCTGAATTTTTCTTTCTTTTTGGCGTACACTTTCTGGAGCTCTACATAATTCTGATTTTTTCGCTCAAGCTCTCTCCATGCTCGAAATCCAGCCTTAGATACAATTCTACAAGGAAAAAGATTAGCTTATTCAAGGAAAAAATCAACACCTTTCCAAATCTTGCAAGATTATCTTACCAAATATGATCAAAGTCAAGATTCTTGGAATAACTAAGATATTTGCCAAGATTTAGTTACCTAACTAATATACCCAAAATCTTTGGAAAGATTTTGCTACCAAAAACAAAACAATCTGCCAAAAATAATCTAAACAAAATCTTTTACAAAATTCTACTTCCTAAATAAACATTGACTAATTTAAAATTCTTCTTTGACCAAAAATAAAACCAAAAATCTTTAGGAATATTTTGTTTCCAAAAATGACTCATAAAGATTTTGTTTCCAAATATCTACCAAAAACTTTTTGACCAAGAAAGGTGAAAACAAGATAAAATAGGTCTTGCCTATTTTACCCTTACAATCTCCCCCTTTGTTGAACCTTTCTGGTCAAATCAAAAGACAAGTGTTTATACAACACCAATCAAACCATCTAACCTGCATTGGTTAGAAAAACACATCTCCCCCTGAATTTGTACAAGATATAAAGTCAGAAATCATAGGAGGATTCATCACCATCACCATAAACACTTGATCTCTCTCCCCCTATTTGACCGGAAAAGGAAGAGGGATAAACAATCTTTTAGGATTTCACAAAAAACAAAGATTTTGAATGACACAATCAAGTGTTCACCATGATTTGATCACACCACTAGCAATAACTGAGCACATCATATCCAAATTCAAAACCTCGTAGTTCCACACAAAAATTAGACAACCACTAAATATTTTTCAATATAGAAATTTTTGAAAATTGATTTGCACAGTTTATATTAGGACAAACATCTTCCGAGAAAGATTAGTATCTTTATGTGGCGGTTATGGCAGTTCAAGCTTCCCCTAGACGAGAGTATAAAGAAGAAAGGTATTCAGCTGGCTTCTCGATGCTACTGTTGTGAGGTGCATCAATGCGAGTCTTATTTTCATGTTTTTCTGGGTAGCCCGGCAGCTAGTTTCCTTTGGAATTCTTTGTCCCAGAATGCGGGAATTGCTTGGTCAGCTCGTTCCATTCATGAGGCCTGTTTTAAATGGTGGCTTGGTGCAAACATTTCAGCTCTTCATATTCTCCTTCCTCCAATTATCTGTTGGGAGTTATGGTCCAATCGAAATAGTGGGTTCTTCGACAACTCTCCTTCCCATCCTCATTTGCTGCTTTCCCGCACAAAAAGGTTGCTCTCCGACATCCTTTCTAGCGCGGGATTTTCTTTCCCCCAGGACTGGCAGTCCCTTCCTTGCCTTAAGCGCGTAAAGGTAAAGCTGATTCAGGTGGTTCACTGGATCAATCCTCCAGCAGGGCGATTAAAATTAAATTCGGACGGAGCTTGTCGCGGTAATCCCGGCATTAGTGCAGGAGGTGGAATTATCAGAGCATAAATGGGGCTTTGATCTTCGCTTTTCTTTGAATTCTATGGAAATTCCTCGAAAATCGGCTCTCTTTAGTGGCATAAAATGGCTTAAAAGAAATGAAGTTTTGAATGCGGTGGTGGAGGTTGATTCTAAAATTTTATTTGACTGTATCTCGGGCAAAGCTAGCTTCCCTTGGCATTGTGGTTATCTGATTCAAGCCATTAAGAGGGCCCAAATTCAGTTAAATCTTTCATTTTACCACTGTTTTCGTGAAGCAAACTCAGTGGCAGACGCTTTGGCTAATATTGGCTGTGATAAAGGAGGTGATAGTATTTATTTTTTTCCGTCTGAGTTGCCTAGTCATGTCCGCGGCCTATATACTCTTGATAAGGATGGTACTCCCTATATTAGGATCTCTTAATTGTATTTCCTTTTTCGAGGTTAGGCTCCTCTGTCCTCCCATTTATAAGGGCAAGGCTGGTTGTCCCCCTCAAGTTTGTACGTTTTTTTCTTTATTAATAAAATCCCGCAGGGTGCCGCCCCTGCTTCCATAAAAAAAAATAAATAAATAAATAAAATTTCACCAAGCTGATATCATTGCCAACAATGCATGACCTAAAATTTTATGCCTAAAAACATGATGACTAAAAGCTAGACAAAAGAAATAAAAAATGCAATCACACACAAGTGATAAAGACGGATCAAAGATGTAGTTCCTAATGTTCTTTGCATTGGGAGATGCATTCGCCAAAATTGTGATTTTATTTTCAATTTTGCTCTTTTTTTATTTTCTCAACCAAATTTCTCTCCCAAGATCATAAAATTTTCACAACAAAAATCCATAGGTACTTTATTTCCTTAGGAATATAGCTCTACTTTATTTCAAGCTATAAAAACATGCCACTTGGAACCTTTCACACTATTTACCAAGGGAAGCATTTTTGCATTTGATCAATCCATGAAATCCGAGGATTCATAGTCCCAAAAGAAAGGTGCCACAACCTTGTTCATAGGTAGCTCTTTTCCGTTAGATAGCTTTCACACTTTTTCAATTAAAAGGAGTCAATTTTCTCAAGATCAACCCATGAAAACCTAAGTTCCATAGTACTTTGATAAATTCAGCAAAGATCCCAAAAATTTCAAAAGGTAGCTCTTTCCTTTGTGGACTTTAAACATACTTAAGAACTGGGAGAGAGAGATAATCATAACAATGAAACCACAACAGATTTTGAATGAAATTTCCAAGCAACAACAAAAGTCACAAACATGTGAGTCAATGATCTAGAGTGCCCTCTAAATACAAAATGCAATCATGCCTAATTTTATTTTATTTTATTTTTTTTATAATTAACAAGTGTAAAATCATATGGCACACAAAATACAAGAGATTTCCAAAGATTGAAAAATCTCTCAAAAACAAGACACTTGGCAAATATATCAGCAAGATGATTTTCAGTCCCAACATGTACAATGCAAATAATTTACATATTCAACCAAGTCTCAAAAAATGGTGTCTTATATCAATGTGTTTTGTTCGAGAATAATGAAGCTGGATTTTGTGCTAAGCAAAATGCATAGGTGTTTTCAAAATACAAGGTTAACACATTAAAGTATAGCACATAATCTTTGATCATTTGTAGCATCCATAAAAGATTTAAGGCTTCTCACAAAAATATACAAAATTCTACAAACAGCTACAAAAAAGGCTACAAAATTCTCATATTGAGAATCCATCATGGCTACAAACAAAATCTTCTCTTAGTGACGTCAAGAGGAGGCTCTGATACCAATTGAAAGAACGCGAGTGGCGAGGATTCTCAAAGATTTAACGTAGCTTGTGAAAAAACTACAATTAAATTTACAGATAGACAAAAATTTTTAACAAAAAACACAGAGGAACTTAATACTAAAGCGAAATTAATCACAAAAATTTACCAAACAATCTACAAGCTTATACTTGCAGATCTAGCCTCATGACCAAAAAGATTTCACTAAAAAGAATGAATTGTTTTACAAAAAACTATGTGAAATCACACACAAAATATTCTCACAAGATAATGAATCTTGGAGAACAAAACCCCACATAAACAAGATAAACAAAGCGTGGGAAGAAACAAAATCGGCTTTCTTTAAACAAAAGGAAGCAAAAAATACGATTCGAGACTTCAATGTAGTTGCCGATGTTGCAACATTGGATAACACATTCGGAAGCGCAACACGTGCAGAACAGAAAAACAACTTCGGGATCTAAACTTTTGCTTCGAATTTTGCCTCTCTCTAAGCGTGTTCTCGAATTTTTCTCTCTTTTTAGTACACTTTCCTCGGAGCTCTACATAATTCGATTTTTTCGCTCAAGCTCTCTCCATGCTCGAAATCCAGCCTTAGATACAATTCTACAAGGAAAGAGATTAGCTTATTCAAGGAAAAAATCAACACCTTTCCAAATCTTGCAAGATTATCTTACAAAATATGATCAAAGTCAAGATTCTTGGAATAACTAAGATATTTACCAAGATTTAGTTATCTAACTAATATACCCAAAATCTTTGGAAAGATTTTGCTACCAAAAACAAAACAATCTGCCAAAAATAATCTAAACAAAATCTTTTACAAAATTCTACTTCCTAAATAAACATTGACTAATTTAAAATTCTTCTTTGACAAAAAATAAAACCAAAAATCTTCTGGAATATTTTGTTTCCAAAAATGACTCATAAAGATTTTGTTTCCAAATATCTACCAAAAACTTTTTGACTAAGAAAGGTGAAAACAAGATAAAATAGGTCTTGCCTATTTTACCCTTACATATAGCAATAGGGAGCTCGCATATTTATTTTCTTTTGACATGTTGTCTAGAAGAGTTAGCACTCCAATTTTAAATGTGAATTTATAAATTTTCCCACAAAGTATACACTCGATCCCAATCACTACCGAAAATAAGGTTTGTGCCAATTTAGTACCTGATATTGTCATTTGTGCCAAATAGCTACCTAGAGCCAACTTTTGTTACCGAAAAACATTTCACAATGGAGCACTTAAGTTAGGCCCTAGGTAGCTATTGACACACAGGTATCAAAATCCAAATAATAATAATAATAAAACTAATTCTCAATAAGAAATTTTTCATCAAAATCATAAATTATACCCATCTCTCAATTTCTTCCAAAATGTGAACCCGGACTATCAAAATTCAAAATTCCACAATCTGATAAGCAATAGAATTAAAGACACGCACAAGCTTACGATCTCGAGAGAGCGAGAGAGAGAGAAAGAGAGAGAACAAACTTAATCGTCGGGAAAATGATGGTAGTGTAAACACCCAATTTCAGTACTCCGGTGGTATGTAACTCGGCATACAATATCAAGACATGTTAAAACTTAACAAATATCAAGTTATAGGGTTTAAAAATGCAAAAGATAAAGTATGATGCACAAAATAGTAAAATCACGAGGGCTAAAGCGCCAATCTTTGGAAATGAGCAGTTGGGCGCTGACTAGGGTTCTTGGCGTGGCGCCCAATGGGTTAT
>CM028380.1:110769529-110809354 GCA_013146195.2 Codonopsis lanceolata | reverse complement strand
TAAAAGGTAATAGCCTTTAAGGGCGTTTATTTTATAAAAGTTATTTTCAAAATTCGGCTCAATGTAGAAAATATAAGCCGTTGTGCTGCCCGGATTTAGTTAGGAAAAACTATGTAAAAGAGTCGTTATTATGGCAAAATATTTTTAAATATATTTGTAACTATTGTAAGGAGATGGCTGCAAGTCCGTAAATAATGTAGTCACGGATGTATTTGCTTTTATTTCCTATCTTGTAATGTTTTGTGTATTTGCTAAATAAATATAACAAAAAACATACTTTAGCCAAGCTTAGCTTTTGAGGCAGAAGAGCGAGTTGGGTGCCTAGCACCTTCCCACTCGTAACTTAGCCTCAGAACCCGTTTTTGCAATCTCGGTTTTTCTTTTTTGATTTTGCTTTATTTACGTCTAAAAATAAAGATGGAGACTCTATAAAACATTTTGGATCTAGTGGGGTGTCGCAACACTCTTTTCTTGCACTTTTCCGTTTTCCCCTAAAAAATAGAGAATGAGAATGAAAGGGTGATGCATTCCTATATCCTGGTATCCCCTAAACAATGGATAACTTGATGTAGGAAAGTCAAAGCACTCATAGTGATCCGAAATAGGTCATAAGGTAATTTTCATAAAATCCATAGTGGGGCCCCTCGCAACATCATTTCTTGCACTTTTTCGTTTCCCCTAAAAAATGGAGAATGAGAAAGAAAGGGTGATGTATTCCTATATCTTGGTATCCCCTAAACAAGGGATAACTTGATATAGAAAACTCAAAGCTCTCATATTGGACCAAAAATTCACAGGAGTTCCGAGGCGTATTCAAGCATATCTTAGACAACACTCTCGCACTTTTAATTTCGTCTTCCCTAACAAGGGAGGATGAAATGAGAAGCGTGTCCCGCATCGCGTCTGGCGCACCCACATCAAAAGCGCGGCGCGATCCAGAGAACCTCGATGGCGACTGGTGAGGAGATCGTTTTTATTTTAAATAAAAATAGAGGGCTAGACTCATAAAAGAAAAAAAATATTTTGTTTTTCTTTGTTTCTGGCTAAAGTATGTTTGTTATATTAATTTATGCATTTGAATATTGCGTTCATGTACATCTGTGTCTATATTTGTGGATATGATCCTCCATCTTGCAGCAGTTTCCTTCCAATAACTGTTACAGTTATATTTTTAAAAAAAAACAACAAAAAAATTTTCAAAAAAAAAATTAATAAAAAAAAATATATATATATATATATATATTTTTTTTTTTACAATAAAATTTAAGGCGACCAATAAAAAGGGCCTTTATTTTTTAATATTTCTTTATTCTTGGCTCTATATTATTATTTCTTTTTGCTTATTATTTTCTTTCCGCAACTTGTACATATTTACATTCATTCTGCCATTTTATTTTGGGAAAATAGGACAAATTTGTAATTATTATGAATAGATAGATCTCCCGCTTTTCTTTCTATTTCTTAATGTGATGTGCTTGCTTGCTCGCGCTCAAACTAAAAAAGTCGAGAAAATCCACGCATAACAGCAAGACAGGCCATAACTTTTTATTTTATGTTTTTATATCAGAAAAAAGAAAAAAAAATATTTTACTGTTTTTTAGAGGCCGCACACACGCACACGCATGTAAATATATTCCGAGCGCTACCCTATCATGGCCAGCTTACCCCCTGCATAAGCTAACGTTAGACTGCATATAGATTCTCAGGATACTCCAATGACCGACCGGTTTTTGCATCTTTGAATCGTGAGTCAGCCCCTGCAAAAAAAAAAGAAAAAAGAATGAGATCGAAAAAAAATTATTATAAAATAAAATGCGCAAGTCAAAAAAAAAGGTGAATGATGATGAAAAAATAAATTGCGCAAGAAAAATAATAATACGCAGGGGCTGATTTATTATTTTCTGATGCTCGACCTAGACCATTTCGAATGGTGGATTCTAGAAATAGTATAGGCCCTTCGCCTGGGATTAGTCCGATCTTGGGGAGTCGAAAGCCAGGTGGAATATGTTGGTCCTATACTCTGGAGAAAGAATCCACTGTTCCAGGGAAAGTCCTGAGACCGTCAAAATAAAGCAAGTGCTTATCCGGTCAGTTGTAGGGAAAATGAATAATAAATAAAATATACTAATAAAGGCACGTTGTACTCCAAGCCCAGAAAGCCTTGACCCGAGCCTTGATACCTCCAACCCCATTTTCCTCGAAAACGGCCAATTTGGAAAGCGGAGATAGTGCTTGGCCAGGTTGATACGGGGAAATAAGTACAATCCAGATCGAGGGAGGTATCGATATTAGATCGAGATAAAGGCGCAATCGATTCAAAGGATACAAATCTAAGCAAAATGGCAGCTAAAAATAAACAGGCGATGGCGGAAGCTAGCAATAACTGGAACAGCTGGGAACCAGCAAAAGAAATTCCTGAGTACGCACCTCCTCCTAGACTTGAGGCCTAGCTAAGAAGAGAATGGGATGCCCATACAGAGAGAATAACAAGCTACGTAATGAATGATCCTTTAGCAGGTTTCTTAGAAACTCTTGCCGCCTTCTCCCAAAAGATCAAAATTCCAAAATATGTTCATAATACTTCTCGCCCCCCTGAAGTAAACCATCCTGATACCTTAGAAAATATCCTTTTCCAAACCTCTGGGAAGCCACCAAGTGCTAGCCACCAGCCACATAATGATCCCATGGCCCAAGGTAACATGATTTCAAATGCTCATAGTTCTAACCCATATTCTCTAAAATCAACCCCAATCTCCCTCACTAAATGCACACTATTATAACCAAAAGGATTACCTTCCTCTCGATCCTTCAAATACTTATTCGACAAATGGCTCCGGGAACCCCAAAAGAAATAATTTGCTTACCGAAAAAAGAACCTCTCTTGAACCGAGGGGTCCGGTAACCCAATCCAGTGCAATATTATCGAGGAGAAACTCCACCAGGTTGTTTAACCAAATACCAATCGGAAATTTGCCTAAGCCAAGAGGAAGGAAAGAAGTAATTAGAGGCATTATGACGATCACCTGCTTTAAGGTGAAATACTCAAACACTGGGCCATTGGGATACTTAAGCCATCGATAATTACCAACCACCAATCCGTTACTCGTCACGGAACCATGCCCATATTGTGAGTACCCGCTGCTTGCGTGGCCATCTTCTGAGCAAATGCGATTCACTCGGAGGTGCAATTCAAGATCTTATTGATACTTGAGGTAATTACGATTGCGGAACCAAGAATCTTTGGCGGAACAAGCCAATGAGGTCTAAAAGAGCAAGTTTATCTCATTAAGCGAGTAAAGGTCTTTGTAAAATATACTTATCAATAAAAGAGTTTCTAATGAAAGTAAAGGAGACGACTTCTGGGTATGATGAGCAGAGCACTTATTATGAAAAGCTCCTGGCGAGTTTGAGCTTATTACTAATAAGCCTATGCGAGAACTAGTATATCACGGCCAGAGCCCGCTTTTGGCGTCCCGCAGAATCGGTGGACCGCTTCGGATATACTATCCTATTTCTTCCCCTAGCTACGGATTGGTCATCTACCGATCCGCTCCCAAGTTGAGGATCCCAGCCCCGGGTCCTCAACAATGTAAACAACCTGCAGGTTTCTATTAATGATAATCTAAATGTCTTTGATTATTCCTTAGTTGCACCTACATTAAAAGACACATTAAATAATTATAATAATGAGTCATTTGATGAAATGGACCCAGATAAAATTATTTGCTTGAGCTTGTAAAGTCGGTTGAGCACCGGAGCAGCATCATTCATCGGCGGTGAAGACTTGTCCTTATCAATCACGGGGGCGGACAACGAAATAAAAGAAATCAAAATCGGCGACTACAGCTGGCTCGAAAAGGGTAGCACTCATTGATCTCCTCAAAGAGTTCGTGGACATATTTGCATGGTCCTCTGAAGATATGCGACTGAACCCGACCTAGATTAAACATCGGATCCCATATATCCTGGATGCTCGACCAATCAAGCAAAAAGCTCCACCGGATCAAGCCAGGAATGGTCACTACAAGTTAAAGAAGAAATTATGAAGCCATTTGCACGTCAATTTCATTCGGGTAGTAAATACCGTCAGGCATCCAATATAGCAGTTCCCAAGCCAACGGAAGGTCAGAATCTGCGTAGACTTAGCGACCTCAACAAAGGCAGATACAGGACTTCCTCTGCAATATTGATATTGTGGTAGACACCGGATTCTTGCTCACAAAGTCGGATCCTTCGTCGACGGACATCTTTAACTTCTAATCAAATTAAATAAAATGACGGAGAGGACCGGGAGAAGACCTCATTCTACTCCTTGGGGGGACCTCTTGCTGTGTTATGCCATTTGAAAAAATTGGCTATTTCTTAAAGGGCTGCCACCACTCTCTCCACGACATGATCCATAAAGAAATGGAAGTCTATGTTGACAACATGATCGCGCGCGGCCAGGCGGTGCCCATATAAAAGACCTTGAAAATTCTTGAAAGGTTAAGAAAACACTAGATGAAGCTTAACCACCAAATGCATTTGGGGTTACCAAACAGATCTGGGATTCTTGGTGATCGGCGGGGCATCGAGATCGAGCGAGCGGCAAAAATCAAAGCCATCCTAGAATCTTATGACCAAAAACTCCAATAGAAGTCAAAGGGCTTCTTAGTAGATTAGATATCGGTAAACTTCATAAGGCGGTTTGACAACCACATGTGACCCCTCTTCAAACAAAAGAATCTTGACCAAGTGCAGGACAGTGCGACTAGCCTTCGAAAAAATAAAAGCCTATCTTACCAATCCACACAATGCTAGCTCCACCCATGCATAAACCTCTCCTCATATATTTAGCAAATCGCGGACACGTCGGTAAAGGGGCTAGCCCCGAGAAAAGAAGATTCCTACATTGAAAAGGCTATCTCTTCATAAGTAGGAAGGCTGCAAGGAAGCGAGCTAAATTATTATTATTGGAAAAATTTGCCGCAGGCCTAGGGCTGGGCCACTCAAAGGCTCAAAACTTATGCTGCAAGGGCGTTCCATTAAGCTCATATCCGGGATGGACCATAAAAGTACATCTTTGGCAAGCAATCACTTTCAGTAGGCTAAGTGGTCGTTTCTTCTCAGCGAGTTTGACATAACTTTATGTCACACTCAAATCATTAAAAGCCGCGTGATTGCGGAGACCACTTGAGACTTGCCCTTAAACCAAAGATACGGCCCAGGCACGGCTTCCCGAGGCGAAAGTGTCTTGGAAATCACCGACCATGCAGCACGGTGGCCGAGATGTTCTTTGTGAACCCATGAGGGAGCCAAGATCTCGAGATCTATGGAGACTGCTGCTCTAATTATAAATCAAGTCGAAAGGGAAGTGGAAAGCCAGAGATCAGGGATGCAACTCTATCATGCCAAACTAACGACACTTGCCACCCGATTTGATTCTATCTCGTTCCACTATCCCCTTGCCCACGTGAGATAGGAATCAATTTTGCAGATGCATGGCCATAAAGCATCACATCGCTAGTCAAAATTATGAGAAACTAATGTTCGACCATTCGTAGTCGGGAAGGAGGTCACTCAGGCATATTGCTTCAAAATAAGCGACTAAAGCGATTACATTACAAGCCTTGGTACGCGATATCCTAAATACGCTTGAGGAAAGGGATCACCCCTCGGCCCTGAACAAGAGAGGAAAAGTCTCCCTGCTAGAAGATGGGCATCTAATTTTATGTTGAGCGGTGGCGGCCTATATAAAGGCACTATCGAGGCCTTAACTTATTATGTGTCGATCGGGCCAAAGGCGAGCAAATCATGGACCAAGCTGCATGAGTGGTACTGCGGGCCCCCATGAATAGCCATATGATGTCGAAGATTATAAACGAGGTACTATTGGAAAATGCAGCTCGAAGCGTATTCGGTAAGGTGCGCCATTGCGACAAGTGCCGGCGCTTTGCCAATCTGCGGCATGTGCCCCACGTGTCCTATATAACTCCCTGACTTGGTAGCTACCAGCATGGGAATCGGCGTTATAGGCCAAATTCACCGAAGGGATCAATGGCCATGAATACGTCTTGGTAGCGTCGATTACTTCACAAAGTAGGTGGAAGCCTCTTCACATAAAATCTAAATGCTCGAAGGTGTCAGGAGTTCATCGGGCGGCATCATATATCGTCTGGTACCTTTCGAGATAATCTCGGTCTTGACACGCATTTTGAAGGAGACATAGATAGATGCAGCAGCGAATTCAAGATCGAGGCATAATCTTCCCCCTATCGACCATAAGCCAACGGTGCCGTTGAAGTAGCCAACAAAACACTCAAAAATATTATCAGAAAAATGGCTGATACAGGAAGAGACTAGCCATAAAAACTGCCGCTAGCTCTTTGGGGCTATCGCACCTCGATCAGCGCACCAGTTGGGGCTACCCCTTATTCCTTGGCATATGGCATGGAGGCGGTCTTGCCTATTGAAGTAGAAATTCCATCATTAAGAGTGATGATGGAATCGCATAGCGAGGTAGTAGTCGAAAGTGGCTGGGTCAAGGCGATCTGAAGAGTTAGCCGTTTGATGAGCGGCAGCTTGCTTGCCTGGAGCATACAGGCGTATCAAGGCGCATAGCCCGAGCTTTCAATAAAAAGTTAAAGTAGCGACATCCAAGTTGGGGACCTTGTGCTTCGAGAAAAACCCCCTAGTTATGTTGATACTACGGGAAAATTGAAATCTCCGTGGATGGGACCGTATATTGTCAAAGAGATCCGGTCATGAGGTGTCGTCTTCTTCACGAACCAAGAATGAGAAGATCTCGTTCAGTCCTTCAATCTTGACAAGCTTAAAAGGTATTATGCTTGAGCCGACTTATCTAGCAGGTGCTTCCCTACCCAGCTCGCTAGGCTGAAAACCCGAAGGGGCGGCCTAGGCAAAAATTAGAGCAAATAAAAAAAATAATTAAAAAAACAATAAAAGGAGAAATAAGGGTTCGCTAGGTTGAAAACCCGAAAGGGCGGCCTAGGCAAAAATTAGAGCATAAAAAAATCAAACAAGAGAAAAAGGGGAGGGAAGGCACCATTTGAATCATCGGCATCCTACCTCCAGTCTTCAGCATGCAAGAGGCTCAACTGACAAAAGAAAAAGAAAAACCACGACAAAAAGCTCACATATAAAAACACTAAAATATAAAAGTACAGGTCCTAAGATGCAACTTAGGAATGATTGCTAAAGAAATTTAGATTGTGCATTACTTGCTTGTACATAATATTTTGCTACACCTACCCCCTTTTATTGCCCCAAAACTATCCTTCTTTTGCAGCTTAAGCCCGGCAGCCATCATCGGCGTCCGGCCATAGGCCCATATGTTCCTTCTGCGAGGCCCAGAAGAACCTCTAGTCTCGTCCTCGTGAGAGCCCCCGGAAGTGTCCTCTTCCTCGTCGTTGGCATCCCCATTTTCCTGGGCAGCTGTGTTACTCGGACCGGCCCCATCATTTCTAAGAGCAGTGCCCCATCCAGCCTGAGGGGGAGGGACAGCCTCCTCTGACTCCCAAGGGTTATGCTGCTTGCTGACGTTGCTCAGTTGAGGAGGCTCGTTGCCATCATTCCTGAAAGTCGTGCCCCATCCAGTTTGAGGGGGAGGAGCGGCCACTTCTGATTCCCAAGGGTTGTGCTGCCTGCTTGCATTGCTTAGCCTGGGGGTGCTTTGCTAGGACCTGCTGTGTTCAGTCCAGGAGCCGTCTGGGCACCAAGATTGTGCACCCGCCTGAATTCTTCTTGCAAGGCCTGGGGGACGACTAGCCCCGAACTATCAATGTCCTCGCCTATTTCCATTAGACGAGCATCTATGCCACTAGCAATGTAACGGTCCAGTGGTTGCCTCAGTCCATGCCTGATCACGCGGGACGATCCCTCAGCAGCCACCATGATCCACGACACATACTCGTGGGAAAGGAGCATATAATCAGAAAATAGATAGGCTACCTCCTATCAAAATCCGCCGCCACATTCACGGATAGTGGTACCCGTGTCCCGTCATTATTATCCAACTCGAAATACGGGGCGACGGGTCGAGTCGAGATAAGATAAGTCGCTCTCTCCCCAACCGGGCGCAAGATCCTATCCGTTCTATAAAAAGAAGTCCGCTCGATACCCAGCAAGACAACCTGATTAAACTCTGCGGAATACATGATAAAGCGCCGGATCTGCCAGTGGCTGATCACCCAGACAATTTCCATGGAGCCCCTGCGAAAAAAGCTCTCAGCCTAATCATACTCCGAATAATTGGTCTGAGGGAAGTGACCGCGAGAGCCATAAAGCCCCAGATCATACATAGCTCCCGGCGGTACAGGGGCCATCACCCAAAGAAAGTGCTCCTCCAGCCACATATGGATCAAAATGGGGCTGCCGGTAGGGAATAACTCATCACCGCCTGCAAAAGCATCCAGGCCCGCCAAGGTCTCCGCCATAATCACCGGGATAATATTCAACCGTCGATCACGTGCCTGCAATGCTAGGTCCACGACCCACACATCGATGAATCCGGGTTGGCCCACCAACAAATATCTCCCTACCAGGCAGAGAAAAAGTGCAGATAGCCGATGCCTCAAGTAATCTATGTCATCCTCCCTAAACTCTATAAAGGCTCCAGGAAGGACAGTCAAATCAAAAGTTACTCCATTATAAAAACATGGAGTAGCGAGGCGAGTGGTATAGAATAGCTCCCTAATTGCCATATACGGACGCCTCCGATGAGAAGGCACGGCGATCAGACGGGAAGGTGCCATCCTCACCATTGCACAAAACTCCTCATAGGTAGGACACATCTCGTTCATACCGAAATTAAAGAGGTGGTCTTAACGAGACCAAAACCTGGAGGCTCCCCTCAGTATGTCCCAATTAATGACAATATTCCTCCAGGATAGCAGGCACCTATATCCAAAAATATTCTCAAACCAATCACGCTCGTCTGAGCGCAAGGAAAGAATCCAGAAATCCAAAGCATTCTCATAGATTTCTATCTCTAGCGCTGTATGAATTCGTGCAGCCATTTTTGAGGAAAATGCAAAGGATTATTTGATAAAAGTGGCAACGGCTGAGCAGAAGCAAAGCTAAGTGTTTGTGAGAAGGAAGCAGATGAATTTGTGAAAGAACAAGCAATCCCCCGTCCGCCTTTTATATCAAAAATTTGAGAAACAGACGATTTCTAAGCACGATGCTTTGATCTTTGGGCAGGGGATTGCACGAAAGACTCAGGCGCCGCCATATGTCCCCACTGGCGCCGCGCCAAAGGCCTTGTTTAGCCTCGCCAAGTTGCTGCTACTATTCCCTTGAAACCGGTATCACGGTTTCGGCTCAAGCGAGATCTATTATTCTGTCTGATCACAGAGAAAGAAGAAAAGGCTACAAACACTAGCTCAGCGGCAATTATATGGCCGAAGAACAGGAGAAGGCGACTGCCTTTTCCTCCCCGTGTATCACCAGAAAAGCCCGCTCGAGCCCAAAGGTGTTTTCTTATAAAACCCGTTTCTGAAATAACAGCGTGCCATTACCCTTAGATATTGGTATAGCTTTATTTTATGCATGCGTTTTTTAGTCTGCATTTTTAATATTTTGCATTATATAAAATTGTATTGCATTGTATAATAAATATTTGTACAGGTTTTAGTACGAAAAAAAAAAAAGAAAAAGAAAACTAATAAGTGCAGGTATCCAAGACTAATGTGCACGGGACGACTGGCTCCTATCAAGACCACCTTCCATAACCCAAGGGCCCTCTGTGCCACCAGCTCTGTATGCTCGTCCTCGACCCCGAGCGCGACTCGACCCGGCATCCGCATTGTCATCATCACCATCCTGGCGCCTGGTCTGCCGCACTGCGTCATTCCCCCTGTAGGAAAACTCGTTAACAAGCTTTTGATAAAGCTTGTTAATGCTGAAAAAGCCCTGCATCAGCCTCTTATAAGTAGACAAATTCACCTAAAAAGAAAAAAAAGTGAGACATCAAAAAGAAAATATATTAGTCTCCAAAAAAAATAGACATGCATAAAAAGAAAAATGATAAATGAAAATATATGTAAGATAGAAAAAAAAAGATGCAAAAGGTAAATGTGTCTACCGAACGGGCCTGCTCCGGAACCCGACGTTCCTCAGGAATCTCGACATCTGGAAGCATTTCCTCTACCATCCGACTGCCCCAATGATACTGAAAGGTAGAGAAGACGTCATCAGGCTCGGCAAACTCCAGATGCTCGTCGAGAGATGTGATAGAAGGCCTTGGCCTGGCAGATGCATCAGAAGCTCGTCTGGGTACAAAAGGAGCAGGAAGGGGAGGATGAAGCATTGTCCGCAAAAATTCCTCATATGCCATAACCGGAAAATCAGTCGCGGGCATAAGGAATTTCGACAGGTACTGATACCTGTTCGGCAAGTGATCGGGCTCTATCACTCAAAAAGGAGGCCTAGGAGATCGGCACCAAAGCTGAATAATGCTGGCAGTTAACCCGCTCGCCCATGTATAAGGAATCTACCATAATGGATACCATCAGAATCCGACAGCGGCTCAGCCCTAAAGCAACAGCATAATGCCCCTCCAGGACTTCCCAAGGAAGGAAGTGCACTGTACCTGCACTCGAGCTAGCAATCCGCTCCTACACCCGCTCCTTCTTTGAGCAGCCGCCGTCCTGGTCCGGCCAAACCCCGTTTTCGTCCACAAACTCAAGCAGATAAGGTGGCTGGTGGACACGCTGATGTAGCCGACCCGGCGTGAAATGAAAAAATGAAATATCAAGACCTGTTTGAACTTAACGAATGTCTAGTTACAGGAGTTAAAAATGCGAAAGGCAAAGCAGGATGCGCGAAACAGTAAAATGCGAGGGATGAAAGTGCAAAATTTGGAAGACGAACAATGCCTTGGCACTGCCATAAGGGAGCCTTGGCGCGGCACCCAAGGACCCTTTACGCCGCGCTCAGGGTGCTACAGGAGGCCTTCCAGTTAACGCAAAGTGCAGCTTCCAATGCGCATTGTACAAGGGATTTGAGCACGCAGAGAGAAAAAGAAATTCCCGATGAATCTCTCCCTCAGCCTATAAATAGAAGGCTTGGGGCTCACTTTCAGACAACGAGCAAACACCGATAAAATTTCTCCGCGTCCTCGTTACGCTGAGAAAATAGAGAGCGAAGAAAGATAGGGAGTGATCCTCCTATAAAGCCTCGAAACCCTGCCAAAACTCCGCCAAACCTAAAACTAACCGGTCAAAGTGATCCCTAGCCTTCTAGTTAGGTATCCACCCTATTTCCCCTGTCCAAAAACCCCAAAATAAGTCGTTACTCTGTCCAAATAAATAGGCCAAAACCACAAAAAACAAGCCATTACTCTGTCCAAATAAATAGGCCAAAACCACCAAAAATAAGCCGTTACTCTACCCGAGTAAATAGGCCAAAACCACCAAAAATAAGCCGTTACTCTACCCAAATCATAGCAGCAGCAGCATAAAAAAGTCTCCCTCTCTCGAAGGACAGAGCGAGCACTCCCCGCTCTAAAAGGTAATAGCCTTTAAGGGCGTTTATTTTATAAAAGTTATTTTCAAAATCCGACCCAATGTAGAAAATATAAGCCGTTGTGTTGCCCGGATTTAGTTAGGAAAAACTATGTAAAAGAGCCATTATTATGGCCAAATATTTTTAAATATATTTGTAACTATTGTAAGGAGATGGCTGCAAGTCCGTAAATAATGTAGCCATGGATGTATTTACTTTTATTTCCTGTCTTTTAATGCTTTGTTTATTTGCTAAATAAATATAACAAAAAACATACTTTAGCCAAAAATCACTTTTGAGACCGAAAGGGCAAGTTGGATGCCTAGCACCTTCCCAACTCGTAACTTAGCCTTCGAACCCGTTTTTGCAATCTCTGGTTTTTTTTTTTTTTGGTTTTGCTTTATTTCTTTCTAAAAATAAAGATGACAACTCTATAAAACATTTTGGATCCAGTGGGGCGTCGCAACACTCCTTTCTTGCACTTTTCCGTTTTCTCCTAAAAAAAGGAAGAATGGGAATGAAAGGGTGATGCATTCCTATATCCTGGTATCCCCTAAACAAGGGATAACTTAATGCAGGAAACCCAAAGCACTCATAGTGATCCGAAATAGGCCATAAGGCAATTTTCATAAAATCTTTAGTGGTGCCTCGCAACATCCTTTCTTGCACTTTTTCGTTTTCCCCTAAAAAAGGGAAAATGGGAATGAAAGGGTGATGTATTCCGATATCCTGGTATCCCCTAAACAAGGGATAACTTGATATAGAAAACCCAAAGCTCCCATATTGGACCAAAAATTCACTGGAAGTTACCGATGCGTATTCAAACGCGCTATCTTAGACAACACTCCTCTCGCACTTTTAATTTCGTCTTCCCCTAAACAAGGGAGGATGGAATGAGAGCAGTGGTGTCCCGCATCCGCACGTACGCGCACCCCTATCCAAGGGCGGGCGCAGTCCCGGGAACCCGCAGCAGCGAAAAGGTTCTGACTTAACAAGTGCAAGACATGGGTTCCAGAATAGATAACTTTATTGAATTGAAACTGTTTAAGTACTAGAAAGTGGAACCAAGACTGAGTTTGATAAATGTATTTTATATAACAAATCAGCAGAAGTTTACTCAAAGGCAAATATGCATAATACATCAACCTAGACTCTCTATCTTAGCTATCTACTTTCTTCCCCTGTTTTCCTTTCCTATTCAGGAACTCTTTCTCAGAGCTTCATAAACATGTCAGGAGCAGGTGAAATCAAGGAGATTGGACATAAGAATACAATTTTATGGGTTGCTCATATAAGAAATATCTGAGCAACAGAGTGCAAAGCACTCGACTCCCTATGATGACCTATTGTTGCACAACTGACAGCCCTTGCAATGGAATACAAGTTTGTCAGTATGAATGCAATGCAGATAGCCAACTCGTCATCTTCCTTGGACATCTTAGAGATCTATCTTCAACGAAATCTGAAGTGATTAGCCTCTACCAAAGAATTGGATCTCTGTAGCACGGTAGAGACTGAGTTCTTTGAAGGAGGTCAAAGAGCTCAAAATCAAGAAAGGATGCCTTGATCAAGACACTGTGCTCTGTTTTGTAGCTTTTTAGATCTCTCTCTCTCTCTCTCTCTCTCTCTCTTCCTTCTTTCTTTTCTTCTTTCCAATCCACATAATGCGTTTTGCAAAGGTTTGGGTTTTTCCACAGTGATCTTTGTAAGTTCTCTCACATTTGCAAGAAAGGAGAAGAGGTTTCTTTTATAGGCAGGAAGCTTTAGATCCGTTGACATTTTCTTTGAATAATCTTTAGTCGTTGTAGTGGTCATTGGATAAGAGTGAATCTTATAGACTGTTGGATAAAGATATCCTTGAAGATCTCTTTTTGAAAAATTTGTCCAAAAGTCAGACTGAGTTGATGTGTCTCTGTTATGTCGGTCTGATAGAATAGTACACTAACATTTGTTTTTCCAATAAAGTTGATTCATTTGAACTCATGGACCAAATATAGAGGGGAATATCTGTTGAATAATATTCAACTAGATCTTGCAGGTTAGTGAGTTGTCAGGGCTTTTCCATAAGTTGACTTTTATGAAGCTTGACCCTTTTGTCATTTCTAAACATCTGCAATGATTCCACTTGTCACATGTGCAGCCTAAGAAGCTTTGAAGGTCTGCTGGTTTGATATCTTGAATAAGAGATTATCAACCCGTAAAAAGGTCTGCTAGTTGATATTCTTGAAGCAGAGATTATCAACCCGTAGAAAGGTTTGTTGGTGCTTGTGTACTGGAAGAACTGGTCTGTTAAGGTCATCACATAAGAGTAGGACTGAGACAAAGACTGTCATAGTCTAAGACCTATGAAATGTTCGACAAGCTGCCACAGTAACTGGTACGCAACCCTTTTAATCACTTATTGGAACATGCAGCAATGGAAACAAGTAAATCATGTTATTCGGAATATGCAAATGTAAAAGTCATACTTCAGCAGGCATATTCGCAAGACAATTAAATTATCAAATTTTAACCATTAAAAATACGTCATTTGATTAAAATATTATTATAAAAATAAAGAAAAACAAAATATTGTACAAGTTAATTGATGATGAGCCAAGTAAAAATGAATAAAATTATTCAAGAATCATAAATAAAACAACTTTCAATTTGAATGGTCTCTAAATTGTGTAATTCTTTTTCTTTTTTTCTTTTTTTTTTTTGTAATTTCAATTGTTAGTCTCAAATGACACAATACTAGGCTAGAAGGGGGGGTGAATTGTCACGCCCCAAAATCAAACCCCCAAATTGGAGTTTAAAATCGAGCATGATAGGTTTGCTATTAACACTAAACCACCTGTAAAACAGAAAAACCAACAGCAACTGGAAGAGCAACATCAAACAGGCTGCGCTACTATATACAACAAACCAAAATAAATTACTATCCAGAGTTATACAAACTCCAACCAAACTATACACAATAGGAAGACATTTAATCTTCCACCAAAAGAAGGTATCAACAAAATCTAAGAGTTATAGACAAAGGTTGGTCGACAAGACCCATAACTACCCAAAATAGTAACCACCTGCTCTCTGGCACTCTTGAACAACTCATGGTCACTTCCTTGCCTGGTTGTGATCTAAGGAAAACAAATAAACAAACAATGAGATTTAAGTACTCAATAAGGTTCCACTATACTTATGTGCATGCTATGAATGGATGCAACATATCAAACATGCCATAATGACAGTTCATATAGAGAGGTTAACATGTTATTTAACATTTAATCAATAAACTATCACATAGATATAGAAATACACAATTAAAGATACAAGATTGAGATACATCTCCAATCATCCACTTCCGACCTTATAACCCATTGTTTTTGTAGTTCTTATCATTCAATCACTTTCAAGAGTATTAGATTATTAACAACCCGGGTACCAAGTCGACACGAGGCCAAGTCCCTACAACCTCAGCAGTCGTGCCACTAAAGAGTATCACCTTTGCTATGGTCATTAGCGAAGGGTTGGATCACATAGAGCTCCACACTTGACTCACATTGCCCTTCACCCCATGTAAACACTTCTCTAAAAGATTATTGTCACATAACCACCACCACCAGGTGTTCAAAGTATTGTCCACAAATATTGTTTGTAATACCCTAGATTATTGCATGCTTGACTTATGCTTGAGTTCATACATTCATAATCATCATAAGTATGTTTACTTAGCTCATATATATGCTTGGATTCAATAACTTACTCGTTGACATCATTTATATGCTTGTACTCATCTTTCCTTCATGTTATGCTTTGAGACTTTGATTGTTTATATATGTTGGATGTACATGTATAAGTGTTAGAGATCATTCATAACATCCTTAACATGATTTAAATCTTGATTGAATGCCTGTTGAATCGACGATTCGATTGTTAGTTTGTTTTTTGTTGTTGTTCTTCTTCATATGACTTGTTCGGTTGTTGTTCGTGAGTGTTCTATGTGAGTTCTAGACCATCTTTGGTTGAGGTTTGAGCCTTGGGTATTTTGGTTATAAGTTTGGGGTCATTTAGGGTTGAATTCTAGACCATTTGTGCACTGGAGAGCTTGCGGCCGCAAGGGGTAGAGACCTTGCCCCCACAAGGTCGGCAGAAAGTTGGGCAGAAGAGGCTAGGAAGCATGCGCTCACATGCATGAAGATCCATGCGGCCGCATGGTGTTGTTCCCTGTTTTGGGTTGTTTTGCTTTGTGATCATTTTTGGCTATTCTAATTATACCCAAACCCATCCTCAACTATTCCTAAGTCTTCCTAACTATCACTAATAACATCCTAACCTATCTAATTAAGTTTTAAGGTGGTTTAGTTGGCCTTAATCAAGGGAGTACTACCACAACATTTGGACACATGTCCCACCCACTTTTTAACCTTTGTGAACCCCAAATGCACCCTTTAAGCCTTCATTTGCTGCCATTCACTTCCAAAAACGTGGAGAGTCTTCTTGGGGAGTTTAGGGAGAGCTCTTTAGGGTTCTTGAGAGTCCTTCCTTGGACTCCATTGCTAGAGAGGTTCTTTGCCCAAGCCAAAGCCATAGAAGTGAAGAGCTTGTTGAGGAAATCATTTCTACCCGATTGTTTTTCTTTATTGGTTGCTTGAAGTGGTGATTGCAAGTAAGTTACTACATCTCTTTCTCTTTGATTTTTGCCTCATTGACCCTAGGGAAAGCAATCTTTGTGTTATTTGAGGTCAATGAGTGTATTTAGGGCTTTTTAGACATGCCATGATTTCTATATGCCTAAATGATGATTTTGGTTGGATGAACTTGCTAGAGACCATGATTAGGATGATATTCATGTGTAGTGTAGTTAGTATGTTAATCAATTCCATGTGATTTGTTCAAGTATTGGAAGCATGTTAGTAGAATTGCTAAAATGTTTATATATGCCTGAAATGTGACTTTTGGACTATGCTTCCTAATTAGGTGTTTTGTTGGGGTTATTGTGATTTGGTGACCTTGAGAACATAGTCATTGACATTAGATATAGAGATAGGAGGGTAATGTGGCCAATGGCTTCTATGCCCTAATTTTTAAAAGTGTAAAAAAGACTCAACGGAGTCAACCTTTGGATTAGTAAGACTTTAATGAACTACATTCTTAAGTCCTATGGAATTTGGGATATATTTGATGGAGGTTAAGCCTCCAAGCATTTTAGAAGTGTATGAAGGACACTTGAGTATTATTATTATTATTATTATTATTATTATTATTATTATTATTATTATTATTTTAAGGAAACAGGGACGGCACCCTGCGGAATTTTATTAATAAAAGAAATAATAAACAAGGAGGGGGACAACCTGCCTCAACAGAGAGGGAGGAGCCTTACCTCTACCAAAAAGAACAACATCATTTGCGAAAATTAAATAAGCCCAAACAGTCCTGTCTAAAGGAGTGACGCACATTTGTCGGAAGTTGAGCCAAAGTCTCATATGTAGTGTAATGAATCGACGAATGAGCAGTATCCGCCAGTCTATCAGCCACCCCATTAATTTCTCTGTAAACATGACTTATGGAATAATAGCCAAGCAACTCCTTACAATCGGACAGCTCATACTCAAATTGCCAAGGAAACTTTTGTGCACCAACCAACCCACGAGCTGCCACCAGAGAGTCAGTCTCTACATACACCTTCACTAAACCCAATCTCCAACATAAAGTGAGCCCATCACGAAGAGCACTAATCTCAGCAAAAGTGTTTGTACACGGACCATAAGACGAGAAGGCACAAACCAATCTTCCTTGATGATCACGAATGATACCACCCCGTCTGATAGCCATTTCTAGCCGAGCCGTCAGTATTGAGCTTGTAAGCACCGAACTCAGGAGGCTCCCACCGAATCCAACGACCACGCCGAAATTTGACACTTTTAGCTGAAACCCACAAAGGATACAGACCCGTAATACCCACTTCATTAGAAACCACTTTAGGAGTGTACAACTGCATCATATCACGTAAGCCATTACGAACTCCCTTTATAATGTCTCGAGCACTCATCGGAATGTTATCAAAGATAGCACGACATCTTGCTTTCCATAATTCCCAACATCCTAAGACCAACGTACCAAGTTTACAAGCACCAATTTGATTATCAATAGAAACCCGATCCAACCAATATGTAAAAAGATGATGAAGAGACACATAATTCTCGGGTAAATGAAAACATTGAGCCAAGAATTTCCAAACTTCACCAGCAACTTCAGAGAATAAAAACAGATGCTCAAGAGATTCTCTATCATGGTGGTGATTACAAAGACACACATTTGGAAACTATCATAATATGTTTCTCCTCAGAACCTAAGATCAACCGCAAAGCTCCTTGACAAAGTTTCCAAATAAAACCACTTACCTTTAAAGGAATCGTCTTTGCCAAATTTTTTGCCCGGAACGCTTTAGGCCACTTCAAACGAGTCGATGCCCGAAACTTCAAAGTTTCCGTAAGTGGTATGAGTGTAAACTATCTTGTCTTCCTTCAGAGAATTCAAACGAACCCTTCTAATTAAAGCCATGTTATCCTCGGAGATGTAGTGAGAAAACGGTCCGGAGTCGAAGTGAATCCCATCGCGAACCGAGAGGTGAATATCCGTCGGAAACGGCCCCTCTAGGGTGACACCACACCAATTGGTACCCCAGAATGAAATATCACCAGCCCCCACTAGCCATCTACTACAACTAGACACCTCACCCATATGATTATAAATGGATTTACTAACCGGCGACATAACTTGATTATTGGCAGAGCCGAGAATACCATACTTAGATTCTGCAAACCGAGCCCATAGACTCTTTCCCTGTATCACCGACCAAGCCAACTTAGCTTGCATCGCATGCATAACCTCCTGCAATGGTCGAATACCCAGGCCGCCTTCCTCTAAAGGTCTACAAACAGCCTCCCACGCCACCCAATGAGTACGTCTATCTCCGTTATTACTCCAGAAAAAGGTCGCTAGCGTAGACTGAATTCTTCTAAAAACCGACTTCGGAACACGGAGGACAGCCATGGTGAACAAAGGAATACTGCAAAGCACCGATCGCAGTAATGTGAGCTTGCCACCAAAGGATAACAACTGAGCTTTCCAGCTGTTAATACGGCTCAAGATTTTTTCCACCAAATCTTCAAAATAAATGGCCTTTATTCGCCCTTTGAACAGCGGGATACCCAAATATTTCATAGGGAAATTCTTATGAGAACAACCCGACCAATCAGCCAATTGTCTATTTCTGCGAATTGAGCAATGTTTTGACGTATAGAAGCCACTTTTCTCCAGATTAATGAGCTGCCCATAAACTCTTTCATATTCACTGAGGATTTTTCGGAGAGCCAAAACCGAGGCTTTGCTAGCGTTGCAGAAAAGGAGCATGTCATCGGCATAAAAGAGGTGAGAAATCACCAAGCCTCCCCTACCATGCATATACGGTTTAATAAAACCTTTCTCAATCCCAGCCGAAATATTATTGGAGAGAACATCTTGAGCTAAAATAAAACAAAAGGAGACAGGTGGATCGCCTTGTCTAACTCCTCTTGTTGATTTAAAAAAGCCAAAACTGTCTCCATTAACCCGAATGGTGTACCAAACATTATTCAATAACCTATAAATCAAAGATTGCACACCAGCACTGAATCCATACCCTTGTAACGCGCGGATAAGAAAATCCCACTCTAATCTGTCATACGCTTTTGACATATCCAATTTGAATACCACATTGCCCCCTCTCGCCCGATTATCAATGCGATGGACTAATTCATGAGCCAAAACAACATTCTCTTGTATGCTACGACCTTTAATAAATCCGGACTGTTCCATCGAGATTAAGCCAGGTAAAATTTTCGCCAAACGAGTCGCAATAATTTTAGAAATCACTTTCCCTGCAAACGGACATAGACTAATCGGACGAAAATCACCAATATTTTCGTGGTTGTTCACTTTGGAATTAGAACTATCGCCGTAGTGGACAACCCCTTATGAAGGTCTCGCTCCCATGAAAAAATCCCGAACCGCAGCCCACTAGGTCTCCCTTAATAATCTCCCAAAGATGATTGAGAAAGAACCATCCTATAGCCGCCCACTCCTGAGCACTATTCGGATTCAAACTTTGAATGGTCATCCAAATTTCATTCTCTAAAGGAACAAAGAATCAAATCTTCATTTTCTTGGGAATGCACCATTCTGGGAAAATTATTGAAAAGAATAGAATCACTACAATGACCCGAACTAGTAAATAAATTGGTGAAAGCACTTTCAGCCATCCCTCCAATGATTTTATTATCAGTACACCAAGAGCCGTCTGAATTCCTCAATTTGATTGAATTCCGCCGACATCTATCCTTCAGACTAGCATGGAAATATTTAGTATTGCGATCGCCATCCTTCACCCAAAGCTGCCGAGATTTTTGCTGAACAAGCTCCGCATTCCATTTAACAAACTGAGTAAGCATCGATTTTGCATCTGTCAATGATTGAAGATCAGAATCCCTTCGATGTTGCATATAAATATCCTCCAAAATCTGAACTTTATCTTGCTGCTGCGCCAATAAGCGATGGACATTGCCAAAGACTTCCCAATTCCACTTCTTCAATTCTTTTCTGAGAAAATAAAGTTTCCTATGCAGGACTTCCATAGCATTCCCCAAAACAGGTTTACTCCACTGAGTCGCAACAAAATTAAAGAAACCCGGATGATCTACCCACATTCGCTGGAAACGAAATTGACTCTTGGATTTGGTAACAAAGGGGAAGCTGACAAGAAGCGGAGAGTGATCCGACATAAATCGACTAAGATGCTCCACCGATAAACCCGAATACCGCGAGGCATAAAAGCCATTAAATAACACCCTATCAAGTCGTTGCCAGATTCTAGTTCCATCCGAGTGATTGTTACACCACGTGTATTTACTTCCATGAAATCCCGCATCATCAAGACCTGCAGTGATCAGGAATTCATTAAAATCGGTCATACCTACAGTATCATAGCCCACCCCGCCAAGTTTCTCATCCACCGAGGCAATGATATTAAAATCCCCTCCTACAAGCCAAGGCTTTGTCAAACCATTCGCCACCACACCAAGATCCTCCATAATCCTGCCTAGCAACATTTGTACATGCGGCATACACAAAGACGCTAGCGTAACCTCCCCATTATTTAAATCTAATTGGACCGTAACTTGCTGATTAGAAACTCCAACAATATCTACCCCAACTCTATCATCCCACATCAACCAGATATGTTTATTTATGGGCCAATTTTGATAGAAAGAATTATACTTCAAACGCCTAGCAATTTTGTGAATTCTGTCCCCATGAATCTTGGGTTCAAGAAAAACGCATAAAGCCGGTTTATATTGAGCGATCAACACCTTTACATAATCTATAGTTTCTTTGTTACCAAGCCCTCTCACATTCCATATTAAGACAGCCATAAAGAAACTTAATTTGATGGTTGAGAATCCGAGGCTCCAGCCTTACTAGTTTTCGCCCGAGTTAGACGTTGATTTTCCTTGACAAATTTCTTCTGCTTGGCTTTTTTACCCATCTTAGTACACTCTTTCTGAAAATTCTGAACCGAAGCTTTGTCCCGAACACATTCTTGTAAATTATCCAAGGATCCCGAGCGAGACATAGGAATCTTCGTTTTTTCGCTCCTCCCATCAGCCGATTGGGAACCTCTATGACCAGCTTGGGGAAACTCCCCCTCCTCCTGTAAACCATCCAATACATCAAAAGAATTCGAAAGAGCAACATCTTCCTGCTCTACATCTTTGGTACCACCGCCATTTAGATCACCAATATCAGCCGAACATGAGGTTTCTGCCTCCACAACTGGCACTTCCTGAGAGCCATTTTTTGAAACCTTATCCGAATCTTCAGTCATCTTTGGAGAGCCGGGAATATCAACAACCTCATCCTTCTCCATTTGTTCTCCTTCAGAAACACCTTTTGACCCCTTATCATTGACCTCGGTCTCCTTTGGAGATGCGGGAATATCAACAACCTCAGTGTCTAACGATTTGCCGTCTTGATCCTTAGCATGAGATGTAGATCCCTTTTCTTTGTGAGCCTGGAGTCCCACAGGTTGCCAACGTGAGGTTGCATGCTGGTGATTAATATTAATCTTAGGGACAGTGGCTGTTGGATTGGGTTTTGTCTCCACCCTTACTTTCTGTTTATCCTTCCCCAATGCATGCTCCTCCATTGCCGGCCTGCCTTTAAATCGTTTACGGCATTCCAATGCGACATGACCTAACAAGCCACAGCCTGAGCAAAAATCAATATTTCCTTCGAACTCAATCCCTTGCCAAAACCCTTCCTCCTTGGACGTACCTAGCCATATTCGAGATGGCAGTGGCTGTGAGACATCCACCTCCACACAAATGCGAGCATACATAGGGTGGGTAAGAGCTAGGGTTCGATCATCGGCCCTTAGAAATGACCCAGTCCATTACCAATCCGTTGGAGATAGGAATTATTGAAAAATGAAAGAGGCAATTGATGCAGCCTTACCCAAACCGCCAACCGCGGACTATCACGTCGAAGCACAAAATCAGGAGTCCATCTAAATGACCTATACATGCAACGTTGGATCATGTGTGACTCCTTTGATAACGCCCTAACCAAGTCTTCTGATGAAGATAAGTGTACCATGACATGCCGAGGATCAAGCAGTCCCAAGACGAACTCACCCGTGAGATTCCACGACTGAAGGATATGGTCTTGAATAATATGAAGTTGCGGCCTCCCCATAGAAAACTTAAGGATCAAGGTATTAGCAAATTGAGCATTAGCAGCCTCCATCTCTACCGATGAAAAGAGGACTCCTGGTTCATTCTCCACCAGAACCATTGGCCGAGGGGGAATCGGCAGATCCTTAAGGACTGCTACCTTGTTAGGGTTGATGCAACGCGTTACTCCTGGACGAGACACTGCCGCAGCATATGATTTCTTAACACTCACCTTCTCCCCCGACTCCTGCGCATCATTTAAACCATCCTTAACACCCTGATCAGCCACCGGAGGATCAGCCTCCAATGGCTTAGGATCTGGCGGTATAAAGCCACAAGAACAAACCCTAAAACAGAAAGATAATAAATCGCACCTACAGTGTGTGTAGTAGTGTGTGCTTGAAAAATATTTCTCTTGAGTATTAGAGTCTTAATATTATTCTCTAATGTGTTTATGTGCCATTTATGAATGAAAAACATGACTAGGTGATTGTAGAGTGTATACCTACTTGATTGAGCATGTGAGTATATATTGCGTATGCTTGAGTTTAAGTCCAGCTGGAGTCGTCTTGTAGAGTCTGTGGCGAGACGATGTATCGTCTTCACGAATTGTGGGATTCGTGATCGCGATTGATCACCGTGCTGGGTTGCACACACCCCTCAATCGATGGTCACGGTGGGGAAGTAGTTGATCTTAGTTATAGTAATAAACATGACTTCGATAACTATGGAACTCAAGCGGGGAATGTCTCGGGGACGTCGATGCCACGAATTGGGTATCGAGGATACATTTGGTTTGCACGTGTTTTTGTAGGAGCGACACGATAGAAAAATGGTAATGGTATCATATCTTCTCTATGTGATTTATCTCACGAGTACTTATATGTGAAAAATATGCTACGTGCATATGATATGATATGATGGTTAAGATGATTTAATGAATTGTTATACTTTATTGATAACACGATTCTTATGATAGTTGAGCATGAATGCATTGACATGATTTTAATGAAATATTATACTATGTCGATAACATGATTTATTATTGCTTGAGTATGATGCCATGACAGGAAGTTATGTTTAGTATCTTACTAAGTCATTATGACTTACTCCATTATGTTAGATTGTTTTCCCTAGATCCGAGTCGCGCTAGCGGATCGAAGTAACTTCTCGAGTTGCGTTGGTGAAGCTTTGCAAGGTTGCTACTTAGTAGTTTAGTACCTTTTGTTTTGGCAAGGACGATTGGGGAAAGTAAAGTTATGTAAATTTTATGATGGGTAGCAAGTCTTATTGTGTACTTGGTATTTGTACTTATATTTTAGTACTTCATCTTTTAGGAGCCGACTTGTGTTAGTCGTGCCTTGTATATATTGACTATTATATTTCAGTTATGTTAATCTTGATGGTTGGTTTACCATGTTTATTCTCTGGCATGTTATTAGTCGTTGAGTGTGTTAGACTAGAGTTATAGACTTAGTTTAATGTTGGGTTCCGGCTGTAACGTCGCCGATGACTTTGTTTATTAATTGCTATATATTGTATGACAGTTGGTTTTTATGTGCATGTCTAATGTTGCATCACACGCTTTGAATTTTTGGACCAAGAGATTTACTATCTCTTAGGTTGTATTTGGTTTGAGCTTGTTAGCTCGGGCGCCATTGCATTTAAGTTTTGCTTCCGCATTTGTTGAAGTCATTGGCGTATCGCTGTTATAGCCTTACCCATTATTTATTGTATTGCTTCTTTTGGCGGCACGACCTTGGGATCTTGTCTTGGGATCTGGGTTGGGTCGTCACATTGTTCATTTATTGACTATTCAAAACTGTAATAAATATGATGAACTATAAAGTAAACTTGTCAACCACTTAACATGGATAATTCACGTATTTCACATAAGCTTGTTAATCTCAACTCAGTCACAATCACAATTTGTAAACATATTCAAAAGCACGGCTTATTATCAAATAACCAACAATATAACCAATTAATCATAAATTAATAACAAGTAACGAATCAATTCCACCTATAACGAAGATTAACCACGATAAATAAACTATTGACCGTGCAACAATGAACATACATAAGCAAGTAGTTCCTTACCAAAAAGGTAGAAATTTGCTCGATTAAAATACGTCAAAATAGCTTTAAAGTAACCCACGAGCTAAACCATAAGCTTTCCCGGTGTTGAATTTAAGAAATAAGCTTGAATTGAAAATTAATAGTAAACCCTCAGTATACTTTCTCTCGTTCATGTCCCTTGTATCTCCAACTTACGGGCTGAATGAACAAAGAAGAAAGAGTAAATAACTTATATATTATATCTAGTACAAAATGGCAAAGGAAATGGAAGTAAAGTTGGTCAACTATTGCGGCAGCGGTCATACACGACAAAATGAAGGAAAGAAAATTGTTACGAGGTATTCTCCACTACTAACTAATTAGACTTCCACCAAAATGTCTAATGAATGGTATATAATATAATATAATATTTAATGTATTATACAAACATACTAACATAATGTTAACAAATTAATATAAAATTAATATTTAAAGTAATATAAAGCATTGACTAGTCAACATTGTACCAATTAATATAAAATTAGTTCCCAAATATTAACAATTTGGTTATTATAATTATAACATTTCGGTCAACATAGCATTTTTATACTATAAAATAATCAACGTTGCTTAGTTAAATTTATTATAATATTAATATTTATTATTTGGTATAATATAATGTAGGAAAGTCAACAAAATATTTCTCAGTCAATTATAACATGCACCGCAGTAGTTAATTATGAGATAATTAAACTTACTAATATCTCGGGTGTTACATTGAATAGCCTAGTAACAATTTAAAACTTTTCGTGAGAGTTTTTAAAACAAGTACTAACAACCTATTGAAAAGGTTGAAGTAACGGAAGATTTGTAAGGAAGACAGATTGAGTCTGCTGATGAAGCACTACCAGTAGACTTGGTTGCTCACTTAAGTTTGATGCTCAATGGAATAAGTTAAATAGAAGATTTTTTTTTTTTTTAGGGAAACAGGGGCGGCACCCTGCTAGATTTTATTAATAGAGAAAAAGAATACAAACTTGAGGGGGACAACCAGCCTTACCCTTATAACGGGGGGACAAAGAAGCCTTACCTCGAAAGCAAAAAAAATTTAAAGAACAGAGAGGACTAGGAGATTCTAACATGAGAAGTACCAAAACTATCTAAAATACTGTTTCCTCTAACAAATGAAGGCAAAGCACTAAGAGAGGAAAATTCAGAATTAACCCCAGAATCTATGGCAAAATTGGCAAGACCATCCGCAACAGAATTGGCTTCCCGGTAGCAATGGCTGAAAGAGAGCAAACAATCACGCTGCATGGATAGGAGAGCTCGAACATAATAATGGAGAGACCATAGATAATGATGACCTTTAGTAAGCCAGAGATAAATAGTCTTAGAATCAATCTCAACCGTCACCTGATTGAACCCATGAGAATGAATCCAACAAACTCCTTGGAAAAGGGCCTTTATTTCCGCTTCAGTGTTGGTAGCATGGCCAAAAAAGGAAGCATAAGCATAAATCATCCTACCATCAGAATCTCTGATAATACCACTGCCCCCACTGATCCCCGGGTTTCCCCGACAAGCACCATCAGAATTAAGTTTGAGAGAATCTCCAAGAGGCTTGGACCAAGAAACAGCCTGAACTTTGACTATCTTTTTAGAAGCAAAAGAAATAGGGATACCAGAAATGTTGTGCAAAACAAAATAATTTCCCCCGCACATGATGATAGAAAGATCATTGGAAATAGCATGAATGATAGAGGATAATGAAGATTTGGAATTATTGAAGATGATAGCATTTCGAACCTTCCAAATATGCCATAGGATGAGAGAGGGAAGAAATATATGAGTAGAAGAAGAGGAAGAGTTCCAACCTGCCATACATCTCTGTTGAATTGAAGAGCCCGTAATAGGAAGACCATGAGATACACTAAAGGCTGACCAAACAGAAGCAGCAATATGACCAAACAGAAATAGATGATTAAAGGATTCCGAAGAGGATTGAGGGCAGCAGACACATCGGGAAGCTAGCTGGAAACCTTTACTATGCAGGCCTTCATCAACAGGAAGGCGTTTGAGAAAAAGCCGCCATATAAAAACACCAATCTTCTTTGGGAGAAGCTTATGCCAAATGAACTTAGTAGAGAGCAACGAAGGAGAAACCGGCGAGACAACCGATAAAGCCGACGTTAGAGAGAACTTGCCTGAAGAAGAACCCGCCCAACAAGGGATATCAAACTGATCAGTTAGAACAATACGCTGATCTATGATAAAATCTCGAGCAGTAGGAGGCAAAATGGTAAAAGCCGCAGCTGATAGATTGAGCCCCGAATTATCGAATAGATCTTTCACCTGGGAAAAAGAGCAATCAGGAGGACGAGATAGCAACTGACCAGGAAGCCATTTATCGAACCAAATCGAGCAGTTACCCAGACCAATGTTCCAATGGATATAAGGCTCGGCAATGGGCTGAATAAGTTTAAGACGATGCCAAATGTGAGAACCCTTGTGAGAGGAGAGGGTGGCATGCATCGAAGAACAATAGCGAGCTTTAAGAAAATCAGACCAAATATTATTTTCTGTACGGAATCTCCACCAGAGTTTCACGGAATAAGCCTGAACCAAAGAAGAAACTGAAGGAATGCCCAAACCACCCATATTCCTAGGCTTGCAACATTGATGCCAAGCAATCCAATGGGCTTTATGAGAGCCCTCTGGACCTCCCCAAAAGAAGTTTGCAAAGACCCGATCCAGAAGACGAATAACAGCTTTAGGGGGTTCAAGAGAAGCGAACAGGTAAGCCAAAACTGATTGAAGAACATGCCGAATGAAAGTAATTTTACCTGCATAATTGAGGAAAGATCCCAGCCAAGACTCCACTTTAGATTGGAGTTTAATGAAGAGAGAATCGAAAATGGCCTTCGTTTTGCGGCCAAAGTAGAGGGGACAGCCTAGGTAGATAATGGGGAAAGAGCCCAGTTGGATACCCAAGAAAGAAGAAATGCGACCAGCCCTTGCAGATCCAACCGAAGGAGCAACATAAATTCGACTTTTGGATTTATTAATTAATTGACCAGACATATGCTCATAAAGTTGCAGAACTTCAAGATGTTTTTGGGCCGACCAACGGTTACCATTACAAAAAATGATCACATCATCAGCGAAGGAGAGATGAGAAATTATGGGGCATCCGCTAATAGTAGAGAACCGGGTGCGAGAGAAAGTAGAATGGAGAGCATTAAGGCTCCTACTAAGCACTTCAGCAATAAGAATAAAAAGGCTAGGAGAAAGAGGATCTCCTTGACGCGGCCCTCGAGAGGAATGGAAGTAGCCAGCCAGGGAACCATTGATGAGAATGGAGAACCAATTATCAGAGATTAGACGCCATATAAGATCTATGAAGGTTTCGCAAAAACCGAACTTACGGAGAACCTGAGTGGGAAACAACCAGGATACCCTATCAAAGGCTTTCGACATGTCCAATTTAATAGCAATATTGGATCCATTAACCCTTTTCCCCAAGAAAGAAATAAGCTCCTGAGCCAAAAGCACATTATCTTGAATAATCCTTCCTTTAGTGAAAGCACTTTGATTAGGAGATATGAGCTGGGGAGATATTGAGCCAGACGGTTCGCAAGAATCTTGGAGATGATTTTATTGCAGAAATTACAAAGACTGATTGGTCTAAGATCCTTAAAAGAAGTCGGCAAATCAACTTTAGGAATCGTTACTATAAGGGTGCTGGTCCAAGATCGAGGAAGAGAGAACCCCGCGAAAAATTCTTGAATAGCTAAATGAAGATCAGCTTTGATAATATCCCAACATGAGACAAAAAAATGGCCTGTAAAGCCGTCAGGGCCAGCCGCACTGTCCAAACCGAGACCAGTAATTGAGGCAAAGATTTCTTCGATGGTGGGAGGACAAATCAAAGCATTATTCCAGTCATTGGTTACAATGCAAGGAATCACGGATAGATCAAAAGAAGACGGGCCAGAATCTTCCGTAAGCTGAGCACTGAAGTAGTCAACCGCACCTCTGACAATAGCTTCCTCACTGTCAAGCAAAATATTATCTGCATTGTGGATGGAGTGGATATGAAGACGGCGCTTAGTTTGTTGAACAGAGGCATGGAAAATTTTAGTATTCCCAACTCCTTCCTTGAACCACTGAATCTTAGATTTTTGACGCCAGAATGCTTCTTCGGTGGAGAGAGCTTTACGTAAAATAGCCTGAGCATGTAACATCTCAGCGCGATTCGAGCTCGAAAGATTCAACTCAAACAGAAGCTTTTTCTCGAGAGCATCAGCTTCAGCATTAGCAACCGCCGAAAATATGTTTCCAAAGATAGATTTATTCCATTCACGAAGGGCCAGTTTAGTAGCTCTAAGCTTATTGGCGAACAGGACCAAAGGCCGACCCGAACTGGGAGCATTCCAAGCTAGACGAACCACATCCTGAAAAGTGTCATGCTTGGTCCAAACATTAAGGAAACGAAAAGGTTTTGTCGTGGAAGTAGAAGACTGAGAAATACATAATAATAAAGGCGTATGATCCGAACATGTGCGATTAAGGTGTTGAACAGAAGTAGAGGGAAACTTGTCCAGCCAAGCCATATTACCAAGAACACGATCTATACGCTGATGAATGGTAGCTCCTTCTTCACGCTTGTTCCACCAGGTAAATTGAGGTCCAGAAAAGCCAAGATCTGAAAGCCCACAAGCTGCAATACAGGCATGAAAATCCATAGCACCCTCTCTATCCCAGCCTCTACCTCCAGACTTTTCTGAAGGAGCTAAAATAATATTGAAATCTCCCCCGACAATCCAGGGCGAGCCATCTAGCTGAGAGCCAATGTCAATTAATTCAGTCCAAAGAAGCTGTCTGTCAAGCAGATCACACTTGGCGTAGACACAGGAGAATATAACTGAAGAAGACCAAGAGAAGTGTTGAATTCAGATGGATACTTGTTGGAGAGAACTTTGCACTATAGAGCAAGCAAAGGCAGATTTAGCAAAAATCCAAATAGAACTAACAGAATTAGAAAAGCAGAAATTAAATTTAAGACGACGGCTAATAAATTTAATTCTGTCCGGATAATGAAATCAAACAGTAAATAAAAGAACACAATGAATACAGATATTTTGAGATGGTTCGTATTATAAAGAGTACTACGTCCACCACCAAAGCAGTCAACCTTGGATTTGAAAGTGCACTATATTTTCTACTAGTTATATTACAAAAATATCTAATGGATCGTGCACAAAATATTTGACTTGTGTTTGGGGGTGTGGAAGTGAATATCTAGGAACACTACAACAATAATGAGTTTTCACAAAATTTATTACACAACGTTTTTTGAGAAACGTTGTAATTGATCCATTTAAGACAACGTTCATCCAGAAAACGTTGCATAGTACTTTTTTTACATTGTATTACAACGTTTTTTTTAAATGTTGTATTATGTGTACAACGTTTTTATAAAAAAAACGTTGTTAAGTCATTCACAATACATGGCACAACGTTTTTTAAAAAAAGTTGTAAATCCAGCCCAAAAAAAAGGCGGCATTATTTCGCCGCGCAATGCAATATTTTCCCGGTCCCTGAAATAATGTCAGTCTCTTTCCCCTCTGTTTCCCCTTCAGTCAATTTCGTGGGACTACAGAAGCACTCTTCAATATTTCACCTCTCTCAAACCTCTCTCTTCAATCTTTCCCATCAACAAGGTATGTAATAAGATTTCAATCCCAACTCTCATAAAAATAAGCTTGCTGATGTTCCTCAGTTTCTTTTCCCTTTCACGCAGATTTCGTGGGAAGAATTAGGGCTTAGGGCTTTGGCCTTGTTTTCCTCGAATTGTGGGCTGTGAACTTACGCCCTACGTTCTTTTACGCCGACCTGACAAGACTGTTACTACCGATGATGTCCTCGAGTCTTCCCCTCTCGACGGCCATTTCTTGAGATACAAGTGGTTAGTTTCATTTAGTTTATACTCTTATCTTTCTTGCTAAATCAATTCCTAGTTTCGTGAATTTCGCATCTGTTTGTGGCTTGTTTAGTTTGAGTTGCTTTCTTGGTAAAATCTTGTTTGAATTTGTGACTTCTTGGTCATTCTTTTGAGGTATAAAAGGTTAGTAGTCTCGTTTTAACTTAACTTTGTTTCTGGTTTGCCAATTTCATTTTAATATGTGGTTTAATTTTGTTTTGGTTAAATTAATATTTGTCAAAAATTGTTTTAGTTCGTGATTTATTTTGTGATTTATAAGTCACTTTTGTAGTTGATTTGTCCAGAGTTATTTACTTGTCCTTTCTTGGGAATAGGTTTTGAATTTGATTATGTTTGATTGTTAAATGACATTCTGTGTAAATTGGTGTTTAAGCTATGATGCTACTGGAAAGTTTATGTGTAACGATCAACTATGGAACTCCAAATCTTCAAAGGCAAGAGAATTATATATAGTCAATACCTGCAGTGTCTCGAAGGCTATACTAAGAGGCTCAAAGAATAACAACAAAAACATGGATGAAGTTACTGTGTTGTTTATCGTCAGACACAGCCTTATCCTGCAAGACCAATTACAAACATTAGAGATATATCAAGGCACAAGTCAAACTCTGTAAAAGTGCCGCTGACACAAATCTTAGAAAAGTAAACAAAAAATCTTCTGCAAAATGGGAGAATTTTCAAGAAAAATATCATCCATATCTAAGAGCTTTGACATTTCAGGGACCTGTAGTGATTAGGTTCAATATGATCAACCAATAAAAAGAGTGACCATATTATTTGCATCAAAATTCAGCCAAGTGAATATCAATTTCAAAAACAAACTTTACAAACATAAAACTCCTTGAAGAAATGGAAGTGATGGCACTACAATTGCAAGTCTAGGAATTGTCTATGTATGTAGCTTTACTCCTACCATTAGAGCAGTTGCTTCCATACTTTGAATATGTGGCCTTCAACTCATAGTAGAGCAACATTAACATGTGTAAAGGCACCGACCTTTTTTTTTTTTTCAAACATCATAAAAGTATGATCACATAGAATGTTCGTTGTGTCATCCATGTATACTATTGGATAATCATAATTGAATATTGAGTTCAACAATCACACACATGCGGAACAAATATTCTGGTAAGAGAGCAACGTATTGGAGTAATGTGAGATCTGCTCATGGCCCTACAAATGGGGTGTTGGGTTTGATCCTCCAGGGGTGTTTCTTGCTATCAATTGAATCCTTCAGCCCATTCTGCTATATCTACCTTTTCTTTCTTCTCACCTCTCAAACTCCACCAAATTATTTGAGTTTGTAACATAAGTTAACACAAAAACCCAAAGTACTAAAGTTTAATGTCCTCGGTAATTAGAAATCCAGTAGAGTTAACCTTCCCTAGATCGCATAATCCAATAACAGAAACCTAAATACACGCCCTCCAATTTCTGATTCCACACCTAAATAATAAATAATTCAAAAGATTAAGATAATATCAAATTCGAATCAGGGACTAATGAATGAAAAATTACAACCAATGAAATGAAATTAAGAGGTAAGAAGCTGGGTCATTAAGAGGTAAGAAGCTGGGTCAATAAATGAAATACCAGTAGATTTCAAAATCAGTCTAAGCAAGAATTGCAAGCAAGAATGAACGAGTTTAGGTTTCAGTTCAGTAAGAGTTCCCAGGGAGGTATAGAGGAACACTAGCTAAGAATCAGTTTGTTACGCCAGATAGAGCTACCAACATGCAAAGAGAAAGTACAAATGACACCCTCTCAAATGCCCAGTATGCCCCTAGCCCCATTGCTTCTGGCTTAACACCCACCATCATTTCTATCATTGCTCCACATCGATCATCAAGGCTTGATACGGTGAAGGGGGTCAACCAAGCCATGGTAAGCCAAGGATATATGGGTTGGGTTAAGGTGCAAGTCGGCTCGGGCGTAATCACGATAACCATTACTGCATGGAGGAAGACGATGGAGCTTGGGCCGCGAGTGTACATGAGTTGGGTTTGTAATGGTGCGAGTAAGAAGGTTACGAGTAGGTTGGATTCGATAGGAAGCGGGCTGAAGGAAGACGCATGGGTTATGGATACAAAAGGGATGCTGGACTCGTCAGGAAGGAGTCCTAATAGACTAGGTTTTTTATTTTAAACTGCCAATTAGTTTTTGTTTCCTAAAATAAGTTAGTTTCCTTTTTAATTTTAATTGTTTAGATGCATGGTTAGGAAGTCTATAAATTAGTAACTTGTTTTAGGGTTTTATTGTAGCCTATTTAAAGGCATTTCGGTTCATGAATAATCAGATCAGATTTTAGTTTTGAAGAAAAAACTCTTCTTGAAGGACAAGGTTGTTCTTCTTAAAAATCGGTACAGTCCAAGCTTGGTGAGTGAAGCCGAGTTTGTTTTGTCCGTCGGATTTCTTTACGTCGAACGAGTGAAGTTCGACCGGTGAGTCCGCCTATCCTTTTATTTATGTTATTCTCGTTTTTATTTCTTTGGTGATTTCGTGGCAGCCTAGTTGAGCATCAAGTGCGTGGCTGTTTTGGTTTTCTTTGGAGTTCTCGGCCAAGGAGAATTAGGGCAGGGTAGGCGAGATCACAAAGGGGATTTTTGGGCAGTTTGTGTGAGGTTTTGTTGCTCTAAAAAGTTGGTAATTTCAAGCAGTCCATACTCACTTTAATTAGACGTATTGGTGGTTGTTTCTTTAAGGATTGAGCAGATTATTCCTTGTACTAATTCTATAAAGAAGGATAGATTTTTGGGCTGTTATTGAGGGTTTTTTTAGAAGGACTTTTGGAGCAGTTTTGTGGCTGATTTCGGGCTGTTTTGGGACTGTTAATTCGGCCAAGAGCTGATCCGAAAAAGCTGGGACAGATTTTTTGTTGGTTCAGATTTCTGACACCGTATCAAGGCTACATCTACTTGTCAAATCCTCTTCAAAGTAAACAACAACATTGCAAAGAAAATGCTATTGCCTTGTTTTGTTTTGATTTTTTTTTATATAGAAAAGAAAATTTTATACATAAGAAGAATAAACAGAGGTGGATAGAAATGATGGTAACCAAAAAGAAACCAAAACAAGACGGACTAAAACTGAGGCTGCCGTTAGAAGCAGATCAACTCTTTAACAAGAAGCCTCTAACAGAAACTACCACAAGTGTTTACATATCAGATTATCCTACAGGCAACAGAGGTGGATAGAAATGATGGTAAGCAAAAAGAAACCAAAACAAGACGGACTAAAACTGAGGCTACCGTTAGAAGTAGATCAACTCTTTAACAAGAAGCCTCTAACAGAAACTACCACGAGTGTTTACATATCAGATTCTACTACAGGCTAAAGTGAAGACCCAAGTCCTCGACGCCACCCCTCCTAAGACACAACTCTCCATAATTAACAGATGACATCAAACAAAACA
The DNA here is from genome assembly GCA_013146195.2 of Codonopsis lanceolata. Classification (NCBI taxonomy): domain Eukaryota; kingdom Viridiplantae; phylum Streptophyta; class Magnoliopsida; order Asterales; family Campanulaceae; genus Codonopsis; species Codonopsis lanceolata. Next base: position 110,775,618 of record CM028380.1, on the reverse strand, counting down.
TCTCTCTAACCCCCTGTCTCTCTTAAGATAGGGTGAGGACATCCATTCTCCCAACTGCCACGCCTACTTGTCCCCTGTTTGAGAAAGGGATCATGATCCCTACGATCAATCCCCTTCCCCAGAGCCTCAATGGATATACCAAGAACTCTATTCCCTTCCCCCTCTTAAACAACATGAAATCAGAGAAAGAATTAGCAGTTTAGCACTTCTTAGAGTGGGAAAGTTGCCTTTCCAATTCGATAAACACACAGTTGGAGACCCGGGAATTAGACCATAATGTCCTTGACAAGAGGCATATCGGTAGCACACTCACCCTCATCCTCCGGCACTGACTGCTCGTTTGATACTTTTTCTCAAGAAGAAGAAGAAGAATCAAGTTCACACCTAAGATCGTCATCAGCGATCCTTCGTTGTCCTCCTCCTCCTTCTCCTTGTACTACCTGTCTAAAATTTTCAATCAGCAACCCCTCCTTGTTCTCAATCTCTTGCCGAAGGTTTTCAATCAACAATCCAAGGAGAATATTGTTCATTCTTTAAGAGGTTTTAAATCTGTTTCTATCACAGATTTCACAAATCAGTGCTAATTTGCCTAAGTTACAGATTCTGCATATAATTTTTCATGTTGTAGATTCTGCTACATCTGTTTAAGTTTACAATTTTAATATGTTTCTACATTAAAACCATAAACACAGAAAACTGATTCTCTAACAGCCTACTCATTGCATTAGTTGTTACTGCATTAGTCTGAATGTTACTGCATTAGTCTGAATGTTACTACATTAACCTGATCCTGCCTTGTTACACATTCAGGCCTTCACTTATTACCTGTTTCAGTTTCAAGTTCTTGTTACTGTTTCTGTGTTTAATCTGTTTTGTTAACACAAATTCAGAAAACTGCAATAAATCTATACTTTGATCTGTTTCTGCTACTGATTATATACTATTCTGTAACCTGCATTTTAGAGCTGCTTATATACTATTCTATTTTAATCTGTACAAATAACAGTTTACTTTTGAAACTGTTGTTTCTGCCTGATTGTATCTGCTTAAAAGTTACAGAATTTAATCTGTTTGTATTCAAATATTTATCTGTTTTGTTAACAGATATTCAGAAATCTGCTTGTTTTTGTTCAGTTTCATTAAGCATGCAAATCTGATTCTGCATCAGTTTTGTTGTAAGAAGTATGCATTAAGCCTGAACAGTTTAATCTGAAACTGAATTAAAACATGTTACTGCATACCAGTCTGTTTTCCAACATACAAATTTTGATTTCTGTAGTTCTGCTATTAATTAGGTGAATATCATCTTTGAGAAAAGAACTAAGATTGTACTATATTTATCCCAAATTGATGATTTGGAATGTTGGACTTTCTTAAGTGACTCACATATTATTTCTTGTTACTTTTGTAGTAACCACCAAAATTTTGCATTTGTTCTTGTGTATCTCATTAATTGATTCTTAATTTACTATTTCCAGGACAAGGCCAATAAAAGCTGGTTCGAGCGAAATGCTGAGTCAATTGAATTGATTGTGGAAGATAATGACAGTGAGGAAGAAAGAGTGAACAATTTCAAGCAAAAGAAAGCAAGTTCCACCAATCTCAAAAAGCTGCAGCAGGTTGTGTTTACTCTATAAGTATTTTTTCACAGTAAATTGAATTGTGTTTCTCATGTGGCACGTTGTCTTATCCCAGAGTTGACCAAATTTCTTATATATAATGCAGGAGCTCAATTTGCTGCTTTCTCGGCCATTGCAACCCAAAACATTCTCGCATCGCTATTTGGCAGGGGTAGATGAAATATTCATTCTTCCTTTTGTTCACTTGACAACCTTTCTATGAAGCAGAGTAGTTTTTCTTTCATTTGTTGGTTATGTATCTTTTGAAGATGTAGGTGTATTTGTGTCTTCTAATAACTCGAATTTGTTGTTTCTAATGTTTGGACAAACTTAAGGTGCAAACAAGATTAGCATGTGAGCATTGTTCTAAAAGTGCACTAGTATATGTGTGTATTTGAGTGATTAACCTATCACGTTCTTGGCACACCAGCTCAAATTGAACTTGAAAATTCTCTTGGCGACTAACATTGCTCCCCCTCCCCAAACATTTTGCAACCGAGATAATAATGTTGTTTGATACTAATTTCCCCACTCAAAATATTCTGCATATGCTTGTGCTAACGAGCTAGTTATTCTCGTAGTTTAGTCTTTTTGAAAATATAGGGTGTTTGACTATTGCTATGCGATGATTTACTACTATTGCATGTGCTGTGTATAATGAAAAGTTTGTTGTTTATCGGAAAAGTTTGTTGTTTATCTTCTATGTCTTCTACTCTGCAGTCTGCAATAGCAATTCCAAAGGTTCATCGTACACAACTTTTACCTATGACTTCTCTTTCTCAGGCAGGCATTTCGCCCTCCTTCAGCCAGTTTGAAGAATTAACTAAACAGAAACACATTGAAGAATTAACTAAACAGAAACACATTGACAAACAAAAGGAGGAAGTTGGGAATCAGGATTGGGGAAAACAAAAGGAGGAAGTTGGTTGTTAGTTGGTCAGGAGGTTGTGTGGAACCACTGCTGCATATTGTCCACTGGAGTTTGGCCAGGAGGTAATGCTGCGGATTTTCACTGTTTATTTTCAATTGTTTTTGCATTCCTAGTTTATTAGATAGAGGACATTTTGATCTTTTTAAAGTTTTCCGTCCAACTTAATGAACGAAAATAACTCTAGTGCTGTCTTAAATGTCCAGATAAAATACAATAATTAAAGTGTGAAAAAAAGTAGCATGACGAAATTAAAACTTTCAATTCTGTGTAAAACTTTTTACATGACATTATTTAGTTCTTTCAATTCTATACTTCTCTATTATAGCATACCCTGATTTCTGCCAACACATGTTTTTTCCGTTACTATGGTGCATTTAAAAACTAGATCGTTGATGTAGGTGGACTGTAGAACTATGATCCTCAGCAGGATATCATGAGAAAGTAAGACAAGTAGTGGGGAGTGAATTAGGAGTACAGACTGAGCAAGTCTAGATAGGTTCAAGTGCAAGGCATTTTGTCTTTGGTATGTATATCTTGAAACTACTATGTACAAATGAAATTATTATTGCCTTATTGTATTTATAGTTTAATGTAGGGGAATTTTTGTCACGTAAGCTAACTTATTGCCTGTGATGTGGATCTGTGCTGACTGCATTTCCATTTTCTGTTATTCTGAAGCTAATTTAGAACAAAAAAGTGTTCCTTGTGTGTACTACAATCTGTTATGAGTGAAAGCATAATATCTAGGTTGATTGATCAAGCAAATTGTTGTTCTCCATCCTTCCTAATTTAGTGTCGTTTCTCTGATGTGTACATGTATATTTTCAGTTTAGGTTTGACCATTCTTGCAATGGATAAATCTTGGGTGTATCTGCCAAGGTTTTAAATCTCAACTCAAAGATCATTTTCTTTTGGCACTAGCATACTCTCTTGGTGCTAGCCAATTAACTTTTTAAGGTTTTCTTTGTAGACCAATTCCTGATACTATGGTGAGCTAGAGCTTTCTTGCAACAGCTATGGAGAAGTTAGAAATCCCCCAAAAATTCAATGTCCTTGTACTCGATGTAGAAATATCGCTTTCTGCACTAGTGATGTAGTGTCAGACCTGATTATGTTTGGGATGGATGAGACATACAAGATATGGATTTTCCATGGGGAAAACATCCTAGCACTTCATCCAAAATGACATGTGATCGTGATAATACATATAGGATGTTCAGAGATGCGCATGTTAACGATGAAGAGATAGATGCATGTTAACGACGAAGAGATTGCAGATCGCATCAAAGAAATGAGAGATGGAGGGTTTTCTAAATTGTTGGAAGAAGCAAACTCCTTCACCCGGTTGCAAACTACCCAAAAACCGATGAGTAGTACTTTTCAAACATAAAGCTGTCAATGGTATTTCGACAAGGCATTTTATCGAACTTCGAAAGTCTTGAATGACATGTTACCACAGAAAATACACTTCCGGTTCAACATACGCAGCCAAAAAGTTACTTAAAACCTTTGACTTGGGGTATGAAAAAATACATGCATGTGTTAATGATTGTTGTCTATTTAGGAAAGACCTGAAAGATCTAGACAATTGCCCAAGATGTGGGAAATCCCGGTGGAAAGTCGTTGGAAAAGGAGATGAACGCAAAATTAAAGTGGGGTACCAATAAGGTTTTGAGGTACTTCAATCATTCCCAGATTTAGAAGGATGTTCGATCACCGTAAAATTTTGAACAACTATCATAAGGCACAAAGACTCATCAGTAAGGATAACAAGATGCATCCGATTGATTCACCTCAATGGAATTTTATTGATATTAATTGGCCCGATTTTGCATCTCGATCATCGAAATCTCGTGACTGACTTGCTACGCATGGATTTAATCCTTTATCGTAATCTAAGTTCCACGATAGTCAAGCCGCCGATGCTTGTTACTTATAACCTTCCCCACGGCTATACATGAAAAGAGAGAACATGATGTTAACCTTGCTAATCCCTCGCCAACCCGAGAAATGATATTGATGTATATTTAAGGCCTCTCATTGAAGACTTGAAAGAATTATGGATAAGCTGGGTCGAGGTGTATGATGCATATAAGAAGAGCATGTTCAATTTGGGGTCATTCTAATGTGGACAATTAATGATTTCCCCAAATTTTTATGGAAATTTGGCCTGATGTACTACAAAGGTAAGACAAAGATGTCCTATTCAGTGGTGTTGATACTTGTTCAATATGGCTACCTTACAAAGAACAAATGTGCATAGATGGGTCATCGACGATTCCTTGCATCCAATCATTCTTTTCGAAAGAAGAAGAGTTGGTTTGATGGAACCATCGAGAAAAGGGCCAAGCCTCCCTCTTATAAGGGCAAGGCTGGTTGTCCCCCTCAAGTTTGTTTTTCTTTCTCTTTAATTTATAAACTCCACAGGGTGCCGCCCCTGTTTCCTTAAAAAAAAAAAAAAAAAAAGGAAGAAACAAGGAAAGGAAGGGGAAAAGGTAAGGGCCACAAGAAGGAAGAGGAAGACTAAACGAAAGAAAGTCATAAAAGGCCTCATGTGGAAGAAGAAGCCAATTTTCTTCGAGTTGCCTTATTACATGAGGTAAACCATTTTCGACTTTATGAATACTTTAATAAAATTGTAGAGTTTATTAGTCAATAACAATGTCATTCTTTTGGCAAGATTTGCCTGGCCCCACCGTTTAGATTTAATGCATGTTGAAAAGAATTGCGGTGAGAGTTTAGTTTGCACTTTGCTTAATATCAAAGGAAAATCAAAGGATGGTCTTAATGCTCATAAAGACTTGGAAAAAATGGGAATTAGGTCAGATTTGCACCCAAGGGTTGAAGAGAATAATAAGATATTTCTTCCACCAGCACAACATACTCTAACAAGTTTAGAGATGGAGACCTTTTATTGGCGATTAAGAAATTTGAAGGTTCCCCTGACCTGGTACAATCAAATATTGCAAATTGTTTTACGCAAGAAGACAAGATATTTGGACTCAAGTCCCATGATTATCATGTTTTAATGCAAACGCTTATTGCCCGCGTGCATTGAGGGAATTTTACCTAAAGGACCCAGAAATGCAATATTTCGACTATGCTCATTTTTCTACGATATAAGTCAAAGAACGATTGATACGTAAAAACTAGAAGTTGTTGAAGAAGAAATTGTTGAGACATTGGCATGCTTGAAAGATATTTCCTCCTTCCTTCTTCGACATCATGATGCACTTGCCAATACATTTAGCACGGAAACATATTATTGTGGACCAAATCAATTCAATTGATGTTTCCATTTGAAAGGTATTCATATTCTATTTATTCTTCAAACATTTTTTCAATAGTTTTAGTTGTTTGTCTCGATCATCTTTTTATTCGATCATCTTTAGATTCACGAAGACAGTAAGGAATGTTAGAAATCCTTCACGCCCCGGGATGCATATGTGAATGTTATCTTGCCGAAGAGTGCATGACATATTGCGCTTGGTATATCAAGAAAGCTTCGAAATTGGTGAAACACATAATCGTAATGAGGA
>CM028380.1:110697099-110769429 GCA_013146195.2 Codonopsis lanceolata | reverse complement strand
TTAGTTGTTATTCTGTTTAGATATTATAACTGCTTAATATACTGCCCTTGCTTTCGTTTATGTCCTGTTACTAAGCATCCTTCTGATTCAGCTCTGTATTTCAGTTTATACTCAACAGTGTATCTTCACTCTCTATTCTTCCATAACAGTTAGTGAAGATACACGAGACTGTGTTAACCATATTATTCAGTATTGTTATTTACTGTTGTGACCCATGATTAAATGTTATCCCCACCCGATTTGTAATCAATAGGTGGTTATTTAGTTATTTTGAAATAACTAGTGTTATCCATTATTTAATCTTGGGTCTGTAATTAATCCGGTTACTCCGATTCTGTACGGGACTGTACCTGGCTATTAGTGTGGTGCATTCACACAATAGGGCTATCTTGGAAAGAGGTCAAGAACGGCATATAATCCTTATGCCTCAAATAAGATATCAGCGCCATCTTGATTCTCTAATAGGCTCTTGTGGCTCCAACCCGAAAGTATTTTTTATCATAACTTCTTTACATTTAGGAATATTGAGCCATTGTCATGTTCCCTTGATTAGCTGATTCGTTCTCAAGTAACTAAAGCCTAGTAGTTTTCTTCTTGGTTAAAAGCCTCTGTAACTCCCAACACACATCCTTGCGTGATTCTTTGTCCTGAATTTATGAATTAAAACCTTCGGGAAGAGAGGTTCGTAATGCAAACAAGGCTTTCCCACATTTCATCTTCCATTTTCTTCTAGACTTGGCATTTTCTCGATGTCTGCTAGCATCTCAAGATATCCTTTCGATCAAAAACTCCCAGATATCTTGTCCCGGAGCAAAATCACCATATTGATAATTGTTGTTCGTAAGCTTCTCTGACGGATTGGTTCCTTGTTCATCCATTGATGTCCATTCAGTTACCCAACATTGACAATTTCCAACTGCGGCCCTCTAAGATCTCACCATCTACTATCTAGCTCTCAAACAAACAAGTCTTATAGTAAGTGGAGAGACCGTGCATTCTATAAAGAGCCACTAGAGATACTAAACTGAACGACTAAGGTTGTTAAGGAAGAACCAACAAAAAGTAGGAAAGAAGAAAAGGATGAGAGGTACACAAGAACTTGATTTGAGTGAAGATACAATATTTATGGTTGCATGAGAATTTTCTAGGCTAAGTACTGACCACTAAAATAAGATAAATAGGACAAATTCATGTAGTACTAAATACATGACCCTAATATATGCATGATTATATGGCCTACTGCAGATTACGAACTACCCATCGGATAAACTTATGGAAGCAACATTGATGCCGGAAAAGGAGAAGTAAATAGGAAAACACAAGTGAAGAATATGAAAGGGATAAACACCCAAATACACTTCGGAATCCACCAAAGGAATTGAGTAAGAAAAGAAGAAATCCTTCTTCTATAAATTGCCAATGGCTCAAAATTACAATCAAGTCTGCCCTCCCCTTTGTGGCATTAGTCAAGTATGGCCATTTGATCCGGTTGATGAACATATATAGCCTTTGACCAAGTGGTTTACACTGGTTTATCAATAAACCAGTGTAAACCACTTGGTCGAAAACTGGTTTATCCGTTGACCACTTGATAAAACAGCGATTTCGGATGTTGAGGGGTGCATTTTTACTGGTTTACCGATAAACCAGTCATGGTTTATCAGTGGTTTGTCAATAAACCAGACCATAAAAGAGTTTTTTTTTTTTAAGTGAGGCTACAAATGACCAAGTCATCTTTGACTTGGCCATTTTTGTAAATCCCCCCTCCCATTTAGATATGAGGGTATTTATAGGCTAGAATGAGACATCCCCCCATTTATGAAGCAAAGATACATGAACTATGAACCTAGGGAGTACATGAATTGAAAATACGAACAGTCATGGCCAAATACAAATGATTTATCCAAAACTAAGAGATAATCTGAATCTATAACACACCTAGGGATGATGAACTTCCAATCTTGACCATTGGAGAAGAATACAAGAAGAAAGATTAAAAAGAAGATGAAAAACGTCTGCTGAAGCTGTGTGTGCAGACAACATGGACACCTTGTACGAAAAATGCATTTTCTCGCTCCACAGGGCTCGAAACGATGAAACGCTTTCCCCCACTTTAAGTAGACTCGTATACCTTTCCAACGAGTATAGCCATGTATTCTGGATCCTCCCGAGTCGGCAGTTTAATAGTTAAAGTTGTCTTGAAATTTTGGTTCTCGCACATTTTGGACAGCAGCTACCTTTAGTCCCATGTCTTGACCATCACATTGCCACTTTGCAGATTTATTTTCATAAGACACTCTAGTGTCATTCTCCCCTGGTTGAAGAAGACTCGTCTTCGAGTCAAAATCATTGTTTTCTCCATGATATGGAGAGAGATCCGCCACATTAAAAGTTGATGAAACACCATAGCTGGTAGGAAGCTCAATCATGTATGCATTTTCACCAATGCGTTTAAGCACCTTGAATGGACCATCTGCTCTAGGCTTAAGTTTTCCATGACGACCCCTAGGGAAATGTTCTTTACGCAAATGAATCCAAACCAAATCTCCTTCTATAAAGGATGCGAACTTCCGATGCTTATTAGCACCCACCTTGTACTTCTCATTATGCTTGATTATCCTGTCTCGAATCTGCTCATGCAACTGCTTTATGTACTTGGCACGTTCCTCCGCATCTGCACTAAAATGATTAGTAATAGGAAGTGGAGCCAAGTCCAAAGGGCTATGAGGGTTCTGACCATAAACTACTTCAAATGGGCTAGAACTAGTAGTTTGACTTGTCGACCGGTTGTAAGCAAACTCAGAATGAGCTAAAATGAGATCCCATTGCCGAGGTTTGCTACCTACCAAGCTTCTTAATAAATTCCTCGAAGTCCTATTAACAACCTCTGTTTGTCCATCAGCTTGAGGATGGTACGAAGAACTAAACTGAAGAGTAGTCCCCAACTTCCTCCAAAACGTACGCCAAAAATGACTTATGAACTTTGAATCACGATCGGAAGTCATGGTCTTTGGAATGCCATGAAGTTTTACTATCTCCTTGACATAAAGATCTACCACATGACTTGAATCCAATGTCTGGTTGCAAGAAACGAAATGTGCCATTTTTGAGAACCTATCAACAACTACCATGATAGAATCTTTGTTCCTTTATGTCCGAGGCAACCCAACAACAAAGTCTAAACTCACATCCTCCCAAGGTGCAATTGGTACTGGTAAGGGAGTATACAAACCTATATTTTGAGCATGATACTTGGCTATATGACAAACTTTGCACCGCCCCACATGTCGTATGACATCTCGCTCCATCCTTGGCCAATAATATTTTTCCTTTAGAAGAGCAAGTGTTTTATCTCTTCCAAATTGGCCAGCCAATCCACCTCCATGAGCTTCAATGATTATAGCCTCCCTTAAAAAACTGTTAGGGATACATAATCGATTGTCCTTGAAAAGAAAACCCTCTTGCACCAAAAAATGATCACTCGGTCCTTCGGAACATTGCTGCCAAATTCTACCAAAATAAGGATCATCCTTATAGAGTTCCTTGAGAATTTCAAAACCCAACACTTTTACTTCCATAGTTGCTAGCAAGGAATGTCTACGACTTAGTGCATCCACCACTTGATTAAGAACCCTAGACTTATGCTTGATATGAAATGAGAAAGCTTAAATAAATTCGACCCATTTTGCATGCCGGTTATTTAGCTTGTGTTGTGTATTGAACTTTAATGCCTCATGATCAGAAAAAAGTATGAATTCCTTACCCAAAAGATAATGTTCCCAATGATCTAAACTTCTAACAATTGCATAGAACTCTTTATCATAAGTAGAGTAGTTCTTGTGAGAGTTATTGCTTTTCGCTAAAAAGTAATGGCCTTGCCTTCTTGGCTAAGAACAACACCAATTCCAACATTTGAAGCAGCACAATCTACTTCAAAACTTTTTCAAAATCAGGAAATGCAAGAATAGAGCTTCGGTTACCTTTCTTTTGAGAACTTCAAAGCTGTCGCCTCCTTTGTCCATAAAAGTTGCATCCCTTTAGACATTCGGTAATTGGAGCAATGACGGAGTTGAAATTCTTGATGAAACGCCAATAAAAAGACGCCAAGCCATGGAAACTACGCACATCATGAATTGACCTCAGAGTCGGCCAGCTTGTAATTGCATCTACCTGGCTTGGATCCATCTTGATTCCTTCCTTAGAAACAACATAGCCTAGAAACACCAGACTAGTAGTAAAGAAATTGCACTTCTTCAAGTTAGCATACAACTTTTGCTCTCTTAAAACTTCAAAGACTTGATGAAGATGCTCCAAATGTTGTTTTTCATCCTTGCTATAGACAAGAATATCGTCAAAATAAACCACAACAAAGCTGCTAATAAAAGGTTAAAAATGTGATTCATAAGACGCACAAATGTACTAGGAGCATTAGAGAGGCCAAAAGGCATAACCATCCATTCGTAGATCCCATCCCTTGTCTTGAAAGCTGTTTTCCATTCATCTCCGGCCTCGTTCGAACTCGATGATAGCCGCTCAAGGTCTATCTTGGAAAAGATAACCGCACCATGCAATTCGTCTAGAAGATCATCAAGGCGGGGAATAGGAAATCGATACTTGATAGTAATCTTGTTTACAGCTCTACTATCAATACACATACGCCAAGTTTGATCCTTCTTAGGCACCAGAAGAGCTGGAACTACGCAAGGACTCATACTCTCCTTCAAAATACCCTTAGCCAAAAGTTCGTCCACTTGTCGATGAAGCTCCTCATACTCCTTTGGAATTTCCTTCGGAATCACATCTTGAAATTCTTCAAGAAGAGGTTTTATTTGTGGAGGAATTACAAATACTTCTTCCTTCCCTTCTAACACCACAGGAGCATAGACCTCCATAGCTTCTTCCATAGCCTTATTAACCTTACATTTGGAAAGGAAGTTATTTCCTTCCCCTTTGGAAGGTTTGGGAGAACTTTCCATCTTAGAAGGCCCCAAAGTGATTTTGACACCATCCTTCTCAAAAGTGTAGGTGTTCTTTTAACCATCATGCTTTGTTTTTCTATCATACTACCAAGGCCTCCTAAGAAGCAAATGACAAGCATCCATAGGAATAACATCACACCAAACTTCATCCTTATACTTATCACCGATGGAAAATTGAACAAGACATCTTTTATTAACCTTTACCTCATTTCCTTTGCAAAGCCATGAAAGCTTGTATGGTTGTGGACGAATCTCTGTCTTGAGTTGCAACTTTTTTACCATCGTTGTTACTACCACATTTTCGCAACTCCCACCATCAATAATAACTTTACATACCTTTCCATAAGAAGTGCACCTAGTGTGAAAGATGTTGCGCAACCATTGATCATCTTCTACACAAGTTGCATTTAAACTTCGACGAACAACTAGAGATTCCCCTTTATCTTCATAGACTACTTCAACTTCTTCCTCCGATTCACCCTCTTCGGTAGCGGCATGTTCGGGCTGCTCCTCTTTATCATCTTCTTCAACTAAAGATACTATCCTTCGATTAGGACAATCAGAAGCTATATGACCAAAACCATGGCATTTGAAACATTGGCAAGAATTAGAATTAGAAGATGTATTAGGCTTAGCTACAACTTCACGATTAGGGGCTGATTTGGAAGTAGATCCCTTTACAAATGAAGTCGACTTGGTTATAGAGGGACTACCTCGGTACGTTGGATGAGCCACCATACTTTGTCAACCGATAATTACTCCTTTTCACTTTTAGTTGACGTTCCACCTTGAGTGCCAACTTGAGAACATCATTATAAGTCCAAAAAGGCTGTAATTTGACAACCTCACAAACTTCAGACCGCAATCCACCCAAATATCGAGCAATGGTTTTCTCTTTCGGTTCCTCAACATCACAACGCATCATGAGATGCTCAAATTCAGCAGTGTACTTTTCAACGGATAACTCCCCTTGCTTGAATTTGTGAAATTGAAGGAAAGAATCTTGTCGAAAGTTCTTCGACAAGTACTTTCGCTTGAGTAGTTTCTTCATCTTTTCCCAAGTCACATTCCGAATCTTCCCATCATGAGCTCGTTGATCCTTGTGGTGTTCCCACCAAATAGATGCGTGCTTCTTCAACTTGATGGCAATAAGCTTGACCTTTCGATCTTCCGCTGCATCCTTGTAATCAAAAACTTTTTCAGCAGTGTTCAACCAATCCATAAAATCATCAGGATTGTTCTTACCTTCAAATTCTGGAATTTCAACTTCGATGTCATCGCGTTGGAAATGACAGTTTCTTCATTCTTGATGACGGGGAAAAACCTCTTCACTCAACGTTGCATTTCGAGCGCGATGGAAGGGGTTAACATTCTCCTCTTCATTCACAGATTCAGTATCCGAACCATGACATGAATCATCTTGATTAGGAGGTTCGTACTGCTCCAATTGCTGCTTGAGTTGTTCCACTTGTCTCTTAAGATCATCCATTTCAACATCTCGTAGGTTTCTTTCACGAGCAACTCGACGCCGGGGAGGCATGGCAACCTAGCTTTGATACCAAACTTGATGTCGGAAAAGGAGTATAAGTGAAATTGATATTGGGAAAACTAAATTGTATTATTGATGTAGTATTGTATATATACAAGAGGAATCCTAACCTAACTTGGAGACCAAGATAATTACAATATGGAAAGGATTACACCACTAAGTAGGAAAGGAAATCATATACAAATAAAAGTAATATTCTAGTAATCTTCTATATCTTCTATGTATTTCTATCAAGGAGAAGTAAAGAGGAAAACACAAGTGAAGATTATGAAAACGATAAACACTCAAATATACTTCGGAATCCACCAAAGGAATTGAGTAAGAAAAGAAGAAATCCTTCTTCTATAAATTGCCAATGGCTCAAAATTACAATCAAGTCTGCCCTCCCCTTTAGATATGAGGCTATTTATAGGCTAGAATGGGACATCCCACCATTTATGAAGTAAAGATACATGAACTATATGAACCTAGAGAGTACATGAATTGAAAAATACAAACATTCATGGCCAAGTACAAATGATTTATCCAAAACTAAGAGATAATCTGAATCTATAACACACCTAGGGATGATGAACATCCAATCTTGACCATTGGAGAAGAATCCAAGAAGAAAGATTAAAAAGAAGATGAAAAACGTCTGTTGAAGTTGTGTGTAAACAGCCTAGACACCTTGTACGAAAAATGCATTTTCTCGCTCCATAGGGCTTGAAACGATGAACTGTTTCCCCCCCCCCCTTAAAGTAGACTCGTATACCTTTCCAACGAATATAGCCATTATTCTGGTTCCTCTTGAGTTAGTACAGTTTAATAGTTAAATTTACTGAAATTTCGGTTCTGCACATTTTGGACAGCAGCTACCTTTAGTCCCATGTCTTGACCATCACATTGCCACTTTGCGGATTTATTTTCATAAGACACTCCGGTGTCAAACATTGAAAGAGAATCATTATTGAACTCAAAAGCTAACATCCAGTTTCTAAAGTTGGAGAGTCATCCTTATTCGGAAAAAACCTTGTATAAGAAAATAGAAAGGCATTACAATTGACTGAGAAAATGTGATTGTATAAGAATTGGTCATAGATATGAGAATAAAAAGGTAGACTTGTCACTCTTGATTATATGTGGTCCTCCCTCGCTCAAAGGTACATAATTAATTTTGATTGAACTGCAAGTCTGCAACCTTTATTTCATGGAAATGCACAGCAAGTTTTATGGTCTTCGGTTCTACCACATATGGATGTCATTTGAACTGCAAGACTAGTCATTCCAAATGCATGTCATTTGAACTGTCATAAACGAAATTTACACTCAATTGTACAGACTGGAATGCCTATTTATGCGTAATAGACAAAAACATTGGGTATGTTTGGCATCGTGATTTAGTGACCAGGTTTTGAGATTAATTTTTCAGTAATAATCGAAGAAAAAGTGAAATAAATAGAGAGAAAGCACTGGTATTATCTACCCTTTTGTGTTGGCAAATCAAACACTTCAATTGCTAGCGATATGAATCTTCCGTTGTCTTGACTTGTCAAAACAGAACATTGAATGGCCGAGATTTAGAAACCAAAGCATGTTCACCTTGGCCACAAGATTTTTCCATGATTGAAATCTATAGCTTGACTCTTGCCTCTGGAAGTCTTTCAGTTGACTTAACAAAAATATGAGACTGTCTAATTTATAGTGCTGAAGATTTTTCATTGTTATGATCAAAATCATTTCAGCAATGGCTTACACCTTTCTTCCTCTCCTTTCAATATTATTTTTCCTTCCAGTTTCAGCCTTGGCACAAACTAATGGCACGATAGATGTAGGTTCAATACTTACAGCAACAAACAATGCTACCCCATGGCTCTCCTCATCCGGTGATTTTGCATTTGGGTTTCAACAAATCCAAGGCAATGATAACTTCATTCTTTCTATATGGTATGACAAGATACATGACAAAACCATTGTCTGGTTTCCAAATGACGCAACTGCACCAGTGCCAAGGGGGTCGAGAGTGGAGCTAACCGCGGATTGCGGATTAGTCCTTCTGCACCCTCGTGGAACACCACTGTGGAGTTCTCGGCCTGTTCGTAATCAAGTTGCCTATGGTGTCATGAATGATACCGGAAGTTTCGAGCTTGTACGGATCAGTGACTCCATCAGGATATGGTCGACCTTTGAACATCCATCAGATACCATGTTGCCAGTGATAGAACCTTCAACAGCTCTCCGTGACTCATGTCCAGCACATGCATAATTGAAGGCTAAACTTGGGCTCCTTAATTTATGTAATTGATAGCTATCTTATGTAATTGATAGATGCAAATATTTTTTGAATATCCTACCTAGAATAGACATAACTGTAACCAATATAAATATTCTGTAAATACTCTAAATGAATGAACTTGGTCATTCTCCTCAACCTTGTATTTCTGTTATGGTATCAGAGCCTTGATTCCATAATTTTTTTTTCGGCTCTCTTCAATGGCCTCATCTGGTTCCCAAGTTCTCATCCCTAACTCCCAAGAACCCACCAAACCTCTCATTATGGTTGCTTTCCATAATTCTGTCAAACTCACCTCTCTCAATTACCTCTCATGGAAGACTCAAATTCAAGCCATTCTTCTTGTCTATGATCTTCATAAATTTATAGACGGCACTCATCCAGTTCCACCCATTACCATCACTAAAAACAATCTTGACGAACCCAATCATGAGTAAACAACTTGGTTTCGGCAGGACAAATTAATCCTAGGAGCTCTTCTTGGCACCCTCTCCCCCATGGCCGCTCCTCTTGGTTCCCAGGCCAAAACCAGTCGCGACCTATGGGACGTCTTGGCCAGCACCTATGCTCGTCCTTCCCGCGGTCACATTAAACAGCTCAAGGACCAACTCAAACAACTCACCAAAGGTTCTCAATCCATCTCGGATTACATGCAATTTATAAAAGCTCGTTCCGATGAACTGGTTATCCTTGGCAAGCCCCTTAGTCATGAGGATCTCATTGAACTAGTTCTTGATGGCCTAGGTGATGATTACCAACCCGTAATCGATTCGGTTAATAGCCGAGATTTGCCTATTTCCTTTGATGAGCTCCATGAAAAGCTTATCAATAAGGAACTTGCCCTTCGCACCAAGACCTCTCCGTCTACCTTTCCTGCCACCGCAAACCCTACCCATGCTCGCCCCTTTAAGCCTAACCCCCAATCTCACCCACCCCGTAACCCACCTTCTATATCCACTACCAACCCGATCAGCCACCACCCCACCCAATCCCACAGACCTTCTCCTCGTCCCTTCCTTGGTCGTTTCCAATGGTGCAACACCAAAGGCCATGTTCTAGCCAATTGCCATCTTTTTACTCAAACCCATCCCAACCAAAGACCCCCCCATCACACCACCCAACCCATGCAGCCACGTCCCAGCACCCCTTGGCAGCCATCCTTTCCCTACCCTCGTGCCCATGTTTCCACCTCCTTTCCCACAACCACCCCAAACTGGCTCCTTGATAGTGGCGCATCTCACCACGTCACCTCTGACCTTCAAAACCTAGCCTACCACACCCCTTATGATGGTTCAGATGATGTAGTCATTGGAAATGGTAAGGGTCTCCCCATCACTCACACAGGCTCTACATCTCTCTCTACTCCCTCTCAATCTTTTCAATTGTCTAATGTTTTATGTGTCCCTCAAATGCAAAAGAACTTAATTTCAATCTCTCAATTTTGTCAAACAAATAATACATCAATAGAGTTCTCACCTTCTTCGTTTTCTGTGAAGGACCTTCGCACGGGGGCAATTCTTTTTCAGGGTCCAACTAAAGACGGTGTCTATGAGTGGCCATCCACCACTTCTTCCCTCACCTCTCCGCTCATTGCCTTCTCAAGTATCAAAACCAACTCGTCCGCGTGGCATCATCGCCTAGGACATCCTTCTGCTTTTATTTTTAAACACATTCTTGCATCCTTTCATTTAGAATGTTCTGATAAGACTAGCAATCTTTGTAATTCTTGTCACATTAATAAAAGTCACAAATTACCATTTTCAATTTCTACTCTTTCCTCCACATCTCCTCTTGAAATTCTTTATTCTGATGTTTGGACCTCTCCTATTCACTCTGTAGATGGTTACAAGTATTATGTTATTTTTGTCGACCATTTCACCAAATACACTTGGTTCTACCCACTTAAGCGCAAATCGGCGTTAAGTGATGTCTTTTCTCGGTTCAAAGCTCTTGTCGAAAATCACTTTCGTACCCGAATTCTCACTCTTTATTCTGACAACGGTGGGGAATATGATGCACTTAAATCTTTCCTTGCTACCAATGGCATCGGTCATCTCACAACTCCGCCTCACACCCCCGAACACAATGGCTATTCGGAGCGTCGTCATCGTCACATAGTCGAGACCGGGTTAACCCTGCTTTCTCATGCGTCTATGCCCTTAACCTATTGGTCTCATGCCTTCTCCACTGCCGTTTACCTTATTAATCGTCTTCCCACCCCCACTCTTGACCTCAGCTCACCCTATCATAAACTCTTCAAAATACCCCCCAACTATTCTAAATTCCGTAGCTTTGGATGCCTATGTTATCCTTGGCTCTGCCCGTACTCTCCACATAAACTTGCCCCAAAATCATCCCCATGTGTCTTCCTTGGCTATTCACTTACCCAAAGTGCTTATCTGTGTCTCAACACCTTCACCTCTCGTATCTATGTCTCTCGTCATGTCAAGTTTATTGAGTCAATTTTTCCATTTGCCACTCCTTCCGCTCCCACTCCCTCCACTCCCTTACTCTCTCCTACCGAATGGTGCTCTATTGCCCTTCCTATAATCTGTCCCTCTCCATCAACTCCTACTCACGTCCAAGTACCACTCACCTCCACGACACCACAGCCTCTCCCTCGCCCCATCCACACCGGCCGCCCGCCTCCCCAGGCCCTGCCCAAACCACTTCAAACCCCCGCCCACTTCTCACCCCCACACCAAACGCCCCCTCTCAAATTTCAAAGATTACCTCGTGCCAAGCCCAGCCTTACCCCGCCCATCTCCCTATTCCCACCCACCGCACACTATCACCACCCGCTCTAAAAACAATATTTTTAAACCTGTCACGAAATTGAACCTTACGGCCCAGCTTCAACACAACCCACCATCCAGTGAGCCTACCCCTGTTACTCAGGCTCTCCGTGATCCTCAATGGCGTCATGCTCTCTCTGCCGAATTTGATGCTCTGGTAACTAATGGCACATGGGAGCTGGTTCCTCCCCACCCTCATCAAAATCTAGTTGGGTGCAAATGGGTGTTTCGCACTAAATACCTTCCTGATGGATCCATTGACAAACACAAGGTGCGTCTAGTTGCGAAGGGGTTTCACCAACGTCCCGGAATAGATTACCAAGACACATATAGCCCTGTGGTCAAGCCTACAACCATTCGGTTGGTTATCAGCCTTGCGGTATCTCGTCATTGGCCTCTCCGACAACTTGACGTGAATAACGCCTTCCTTCAAGGCACACTTTCTGAGGAAGTGTTCATGACCCAACCTTCGGGTTTCATTGACATCGACCATCCGAGCCATGTGTGTAAGCTTAGGAAAGCTATTTATGGTCTTAAACAAGCGCCTCGCGCTTGGTATACTGAGCTCCGCAACTATCTCCTCTCTATTGGGTTTGTGAATTCGATTGCGGATACATCGCTCTTCATCTATCATGGTAAAAATGCACTCATCTACTTCTTAAGTTATGTTGATGATATCATTGTCACAGGCAACAATGCGGATATGGTTCGGGACTTCTTTTTTTTTTTTTTTTTTTTAGGGAAACAGGGGCGGCACCCTGCTAGATTTTATTAATAAGGAAAAACAATACAAACTTGAGGGGGACAACCAGCCTTGCCCTTATAGATGGGAGGACAAAGGAGCCTAACCTCGAAAATAAGAATCTTAATATTACAAGCACGAAAGAGATTAAGAAATAATAAATTAAATCTAGGAATTGGCCAAGCCATCAAACAAAAATTAAGAGATACGAATATAAGGGGTTTCAACCCCATCCAGAAGAATAAGACCTCGAATTCTAGGGGGAAGGGCATTAGGAGAAGAAAAATTCTCCCCAAATCCTTGATCACCTCCAAGGTTCGCCAAGGCATCGGCAACAGAATTAGCTTCTCTAAAGACATGATGGTAAGAAAGCTCCATAAATTGAGAGAGAGAAATAATTTTCCGGATAATATAAATGCTATGCCAGGGAGGTTGAGATGTACCCACAATACAATCAAGAAGACACTTTGAATCTATTTCCACAACAGCCTTCGAAAAACCATTAGCAAGCAGCCAAGAAAGACCATGAAGGAGGGCTTTACCTTCAGAAATAAAGCTGGAGGAGATCCCATAGAAAGAAGAAAAGGCAAAGATCATCTTCCCCTGAGCATTACGGACAATTCCGCCACCGGAACTAGGACCTGGATTGCCACGACTAGCACCATCAGTGTTGAGTTTCACCCAATCATCAACCGGCTTGGTCCAACTGACTGACCGAATAGATCTACTAGAGATACGCCCCAGATTAGTAGAAAAAATGGAGTTCCAGTCAGAAGTAGATCTAAAAGACATGCCCGAATTCCTGATAATGGACTCTATCATGAACTTGATGCGATCAAGGAGAATTCTAATTGAACATCTATTGCCTTCATGAAGAGCTGAATTCCTGAATTTCCATAACTCCCAAAGAATGATAGAAGGAGTGATGGCGTAGAGAATAGAGTTATCCTTCTTTAACCACCAGGCAAAGCAGACTTGGTTTATAGAATTTCTTCGACGGCCGCAAGAGTGTTAAATTCTGTCCAAACAATGGACGCAACCGGGTTGGTTAAGAACACATGAACATAGGATTCAATCTGACCATCCACGCAACATGAGCATCGAGAGGCCAATTGAATGCCCTTCTTGATAATACTTTCGTCAATCGGAAGCTTGCACTGCCAAAGGCGCCACATGAACACACTAATATGTCGAGGGAGAGACTTATGCCAAATGAATTTAGAAGATTCCAGAATGGGCCATTTTGAACGAACTAAATTCCAAGCTGAAGTGAGAGTAAAATTACCTCTGGAATTGAGACTCCAACAAGGATAATCTGGACAATCAGAGAGTTCAATGCCTTCACTAATAATCAAATCTGTATTGGCCGAACCCAGCACAGTGCGAGCATCTTCATTGATTTGAGAAGAGCCAATAAACAGATCACTGACCACAGAAAGATGACTGTTAAGGGGCTGAGAAATTAAACCAGCAGGAAGCCAATAATCAAGCCATATCGAACAGGCCCCCTTACCAATTATCCACCGAATAAACTGATCAGCTTCACTTCTAATAAGACACATTCTACGCCAGGAGTTGGATCCCCGACATGGTGACACTAAAGGATGCACATAGGGACAGTAACTCCTACGCATAAACTTAGCCCAAAGAGAATTAGAGGAACGAAATCTCCACCACATGTTATAGGAGAAGGCCGTTAAAACATCTTTAACAGCGCGAATACCAACCCCGCCGAAAGCAGTGCAACACTTGTCCCACGCAATCCAGTGCGATTTAGCCCTTCCCTCAATGGATCCCCAAAAGAAGTTAGCAAACATTCTATTAATATTGTGAATGATAGAGGCCGGCGGATCAAGGACAGCAATCTGGTACATCACAATTGAATGAAGAACAGAATTAATGAGGGTTATCTTGCCAGCTTGATTAAGGAAAGCACCGATCCAGGAATTAATCTTGCCTTGTAGCTTGTCAATCAGAGGGTCAAAAAGAGATTTCTTCTTCCTTCCTTCATAAAGGGGGCAGCCTAAATAAGTAACAGGAAGAGGTTTAAAATTGAACCCAAGATGGCTTCGAATAGAAGCAATTCTAGCAGGACTAGTCTGACTGGAAACCATGAAACAGCTCTTGCTCACATTAATCAATTGACCCGAGCATTTCTCATAAGAAGCAAGAAATTTCCGATGATGAAGCAAGGAATGCTTGTTACCATTACAGAAAATAACAATATCATCCGCAAAGGCGAGGTGAGAAATAATGGGACAACCAATAGAGGAATGATAAGCAGAACGGGGGTTCTTGTTTTGCAAATCATTCAGGCCTCGACTGATCACTTCAGCAGCGATGATAAAGAGACTAGGAGAAAGCGGGTCGCCTTGGCGAAGACCACGAGTCGAATGAAAGAAACCCGCAGATGAGCCGTTTATCATAACCGAAAACCAATTATTAGAGATCACCCTCCATATCATGTCAATAAAAACTTCGCCAAAACCAAATTTCCGAAGGACTTTAATCAAATAGATCCATGAAACTCTATCAAAGGCTTTGGCCATGTCAAGTTTAATGATGACATTGGAGCCATTGATTTTTTTCTTTAAGTGATGGGATAATTCATGGGCCAGAAGAAGATTATCTTGAATAATTCTCCCCTTAGTGAAGGCGCTATGATTTTCAGAAATTATGTCAGGAAGAATGGGGGCTAAACGGGCTGCCAGAAGCTTCGTAATTATCTTGTTACAAAAATTACAAAGACTGATGGGGCGAAGATCTTTAAAAGACTCGATATGATTGGTTTTCGGGATAGTAAGTAATAAAGTGCTTGTCCAAGACTTCGGCATATCAAAACCAGAAAAGAATTCAGTCACAGCAAGATGAAGGTCCATGGCAATGATATCCCAGCAAGAAAAATAGAATTTACCCGAAAATCCGTCCGGACCCGCAGCACTATCTCCGTTAAGGGAAAAAACCACCTTACGAATTTCATCAAGAGAAGGAGGAGCAGAAAGGATACTGTTCTGGTCGTGGGAGATGAGAGGAGGAATATGCATCAAAAGATCCTCATCAGATCTGGAGCAATCCGCGAGCTGGTCACAATAAAAATCAACTGCAGCCTTCTTAATGTCATCTTCGTTGTTAATAAGGTTGCCATGCATATCTTTGATTTCTCGGATGAAAAGTTTGCTGTGAGCTTGCTTGACTGAAGAATGAAATAATTTAGTATTCCCATGTCCTTCCTTGAGCCAACGGAGGTGAGATTTTTGTCTCCAGAAATCCTCCTCAGTTTTGAGGTTACGTTGAAGTTGCGCTTTAGCCAAATGAAGAGCAGCCCTATTAACATCAGTAGGGCTAGACTCGTAAAGGAGTTCCTTTTCTAACACGTTATCTTCTGCTGACTGAATGGCCTGAAAAATATTGCCAAAAGTAGATTTATTCCAGTCTTTTAAAGCCCTCTTAACAGATTTCAGCTTGTTGGCAAATTTAACCATAGGCCTACCATCACACGGGTTGATCCAAGCTTTTCGAACCACATCAAGAAACGAAGAATGGGATGTCCAGACATTTAAGAAACGAAAATGATACTGCCGAGCCTTAGTAGAATCATTGATTGAGATAAGCAAAGGAGAGTGATCCGAACACGTCCGATTAAGATGCTCCACAATGGTAGAAGGAAAAGTGGAAGACCAAGCCATATTACAAACGACCCTATCTAAGCGTTGATAGATAGAAGTGAACCATTTACATTGTTATTCCATGTAAAGCCTTGAAATCCCAAATCAAAAGTCCTGCATTCAAACAAGATTGGAAGTCTTGAGCCCCTTGTCTATCCCATCCCTTCCCACCAAGTTTCTCATGTTGTCCAAGAATGATATTGAAGTCCCCAGCTACTAGCCATGGCAAATTGTTGAAAGTAGTCCCCATATCAATAATGTCATTCCACAGGTCGAGCCTTTCAGCCGAAGAACATTTAGCATACACTGATGTAATATACGCCGTTTGATTCCAAGAATAATGCTTGACATTAAGGGTAATATGCTGCATCGAATCATTAATAAGGTGGCAGGTGAAGGAGGATCTAGCAAGAACCCAAATAGAGTTAGAAGTGTTACAGAAGAAGTAACGGAATTTAAGTTTACGGGCAATTAAAGGAAGCCTATCTTTAGCAATCATAGGTTCACTAATAGAAATAAAAGAAATCTGATAAAGCTTAACCAATTTTTTTAGGCGGGAAACCGTGGAATCGTTACCCACTCCTCGAATATTCCAAAAAAGAGGCTTAATCGTCATTGCAAGCAGTACAGTTAGAACCTTTATGGACCTTAACTTGCTTGCGGGAGCGAGTTGCTCGATCAGTAGCTGGGGCTGTGGGAGGCTTATCACTCAATTATCCAACAGATTTTCTCTCAAGGATCTTGGCCCTCTCGCTTACTTCCTTGGCGTTGAAGTTCAATCCCATGCAACTGGGTTGTTCCTTTCCCAGCGCAAGTACATTCTGGATCTCCTTGCAAAGCACAACATGTCCACTGCAAAGCCGGTTGCCACTCCTCTAGCCACAACACCCATCCTCACTACTGCATGCGGCTCGCCACTTTCATCCCCAACTGACTATCGTGCTCTCGTCGGTAGTCTTCAATATCTTTCTCTCACCCGACCCGACATTGCCTACACTGTCAGCAAGTTATCTCAATTTATGCATCAGCCTACAACAGTTCATTGGCAGGCCGCAAAACGCCTTCTCCGTTACCTGTGTGGTACACTAGATCATGGTCTTACTCTCCATCGTAACTCTGATCCGATTCTTCATGCCTTTTCCGATGCTGATTGGGCTGGTGACAAAGACGATTATACGTCTACCTCGGCTTATCTCATTTATCTCGGTCGCAATCTTGCACTACAACAAAAATGGGCTTTTACAACGTTTTTAAAACGTTGTAAAAGGGTGTTCGCAACGTTTTGTAAAACGTTGTTATATGTAACGTTGTAATAGGTCATTTAATTTCACAACGTTTTGGAAAACGTTGCAAAAAACGTTGTCTTTGTCCTCCCACATTGTCCCCAAAACTGTTAGACAACATTTTTAAAACGTTGTAAAAAACATTTCACAACGTTTTCTAAAAACGTTGTAAAAAATATAAGACAACGTTTTAGTTAAAAACGTTGTAAATTTATATAACAACGTTTGGATAAAAATGTTGTGAAAAAGTGATTTTACAACGTTTCTATAAAAAACGTTGTGAATTATATACTACAACGTTTCTTAAAAAATGTTGTAATATATCATTTACAACGTTTTTTATAAAAACGTTGTAATAAATATATTACAACGTTTTTTATAAAAACGTTGTGAATTTTATTTTTTTTAAAAAAAATAATACATTTAATTATCCTCCCACCTACATCCAATTCTGCTCCCACCCACAAACACCATTGCAAATAATAATATACATTTAATATTAATGTGATAGAAGTAACCCCAAAAGAGATCAAAGAAGAAACTATTGCTTAATCACATACATCAAGCACTTTGATCTATCAATCTATGTTATACCCAACCAGTCTGTCTCTGTTTCTACTCACCAAAATGACAGAGCCGTTTGATTGAAAGAGGCACGAGTTAGAAAAGGTGCAAATCAATTCTACAACTCCCTCCAAACGTTAACTAGTTAAATTGTCCAAATTTATAACTTGGTTTACCCATGTGCCTCTAGTTACAAAAGTTATAAAAGTTTCTTAGTAATTTTTGCGTTGACGATTACTACAAGTGAAAATGACACCAATCTTTTCAAACTAAAATTGTTATACAAGTCAGTAGCTTCATCTCTTGATGGTCTTCATCTCTTGATGGTCATATACTTTCCACTTCAAAAGTTCAAAATTTTATAGCTATCATACTTGACTTCTTTTGAGAACTATTTCTCGATTTGGTTCATCACACCCGCCCATCATTCTTTCTTTCTTCCTTTCAGCGCAGCCGCAAACTGGACCAGTCACTTGCCACTTCCATTTCCTGCAGATTACTAATAGTCTCAGCAATTACCATTTTCGTTTCCAACATCAGGAAACAACTTAAACAAGTCTTGTTATTGTACTTCTACCAAGTTGCCATTCATGCCATTGTGCTTTCCACTTTCGATAATTGCATAAATAAACTTTTTCTATACGATTGACTGTGAGTGATTACCAAATGAAGCAGGTTATGAGCTAGGTATCTTCAACACATAAAAGACCTTGAACATAGCAGACTGAAGTGCATAGAAACAATTTAAAGAGTTTTCGGTAACAAACTATTACGCATTATACTGAAAGAGAACAGAAACAATTTAAAGATATTTCTGTAACAAATTTCAGAATTCAGGGGATTTTAATCATCAAAAACACATTGCGAGTCTGAAAGGGATTCGTCAAAGAATTGAGTTTAGAAAAAGAAGAATACCTCAAAAATGTGTTTCTGAAGCTCTAATCCGCAAGATTAGAGCTTACAAAAGCCCATTGCCGCCGCTTCGTCTTCATTGCCTCCAGTTTCTGAATCATTGCCATGTGACAAGAAGGCTCCAAAGAAACCCATACTGCCTCAAAAAACCACCATGGACTCCTACCCTGTTTAAACACCATGGTACAAAGATCCAGCACCTAACAGCCGCCACCTAGGGGTGGCAAAAATTTATCCAATCCATTGGGTTATCTATTATATCCATTATAAAAGACTTATTGGTTATTATCCATTAACACCCAATTAGGTTAATGGGTGTTAATGGATATTATCCATTAACACCCATTAACAAAATGGATAATTATGGATAATTAACCGGTTATCCATCGGATTTATCCAATAATGTCACCACCGTCAACGGTCTCCACCCACCTCCGGCCACCACCTCCCACCCAACGTCGGCAACCACCACCGCCCGCCACTGCCCACCATCGGCCAACGCCTGCCGCTGCCACCGCCGCCGCGACCGCCGCCACCGCTTCCAACCGCCGCTGCCCACCATCTCCAACTGCCACCGCCGCCCACCATCACCACCCGCCGCCGGAAACTGCCACCAACCACCGCCAACTCTTTACTTAAAAATAATAATAATTAAATGCATAGCTTACCATTAGCGAGATTCGAACCTGTACCAAATTGTCTTACAACAATGCTTGTTACCACTAAACTAAACCACCTTTTGATATGTAGTTGAAAGTTAATATAAATATAAATAAGTAATCATAAAAATTATTGATTATTATGAACGTATTTGTTATTTATTTTGGATTAAGAATATTTGTTTGTTATTTATAATTTATAATTTATAATTATAATGAATATAAATTTTTAATTTTTTAATAATGTATTTGACTTTTTAATTTTTTTTCTTACTTTTACATAATTATTTATTAGTGTCAAATCAATAAACACGTATATTTTATATCTCACAATTATAAAGACTATTATAAAATTTTGACAACTTTATATATATTAGATGATAAAAATAGTGTCGCATTGCAAAAAGCAAGGGAGCAACTGCAAGCTCTTAAAGTTTTGAAGGGAAATTTTGATTTATTTTAGTTTCTGTTGTCTTTAGTTTTTACAAGGAAAATTAGATTATGATTTTTGAGATTCATTATGATTAGCCGAAAGATGTTGGTTACTTGTGAGTTTTGAAGGCTTCTTGTTTTAATTTGGATATGAGAAATAGTATTTTTAGTTATATTTTTATGACTAAATTTTTGAAAGTTGCTAGAACGAAGAGAGTATTGGTCTGATAGTCGTGAGTGTTTGTTAGTATAGTCGGAATCATAACTATCCATTGCTTGTTGTCTTTTTTAAATTTTGTATATGTTACTTTTTTTATTCTACTATAATTTCTCTAATTTATTTGGAAGGACAAAAATATTTTATAGCCAACATGTGTCGAGACAACTGAAGCATTTTGTGATATAGAGTTTCCTAGAAAGGTCCCTAAGCTATGGTTGTTTTGCTTGTCAATTGCAATTAACACAAGTTATAGTTGTGTTATTCTTTAAGCAGGTGTTGTGTGAGTGCTCGCATGTATATATATATATATATATATGTGTGTGTGTGTGTGTGTGTGTGTGTATAGTTTTGTACGTTTTTTTATGTGTTGTGATTGGTGAATAATAATATATCTAGAAAAGTAATACTCAAAAATAAATTAAAATATGATGTTACTTAATGGGTATTATCCGGATAATATCCATTTATTAATGGGTAGAATTGGATATTATCCATTAACACCCATTAAGTTAATGGGTGTTTTTGGATAATATCCAAAAACACCCATTAAGCTTAATGGGTACATAATGGTTTTATCCAAATTATCCGGTAACACCCAATTGCCACCCCTACCGCCACCGGAAAGAGACACCATCTGTGCAAATACCAAAACTGATGGAAACATCACCAGCATATCAGACATGGTTTCCATATGCAACTACCAAGGAAGGGTTGCATCACTCAACCTCTGAAATGATCAAATTATTTTAGCGCTAACAACAGGTGTAAGTAAAAAACTTATCATAATTGGAGCAAAATAGAGATGTAATTTGTGGTGGGTTAATTCCGTTGGGACAGCTTGTTAATTCAAGGGTTGTCTCACGCATCAGTGCGTGTGCGCACGCATGTGTGTGTGTGAGAGAGAGAGAGAGAATGCACCTTGGTAGCGTGTACACTTAGAAGAACTCCAGCATATTTGTCCTTCAAGTCATCAATTGCAAAGACATAACTCGCTTCTTCCACCAACCTGACCCTGGAAGGCCAGATCCATCATAATCCTCTCTTCTTCCGCATGCTTCGAGAGATGAGGGGTGTCTGAAGCCAAGGCAGAGTCAGAATAGTCCTCTGAGGATTTCTAGATTATCAGAATGTATGGCCTCCAAGATATTAGAAACCCAGTACCAAGAAAATGAGTGTCACCTTTGAAAGTAAATTAAGACAACATATTAATTGTTCGTTGCACCCCAAAATTGTTGGTGTAGGCACACTTTGCTCCTTAATGTTTGTGAATACTTGATTTCATCCTTCAATTAACGAAAGTGTTGCCACGTGGTCATTTATCTAATCCTACACTTTCTAGGAATGGAGGGCAGAAGATACCTTAGCATTTCTTCCAGTAAAAATACTTTAGAAGTCTTATCAAGTGTTGCAGTTGTCTCCTTTTCAATTTCCTTCTTTTTTCCATCAACTCCTCTTCGAATTTCTGTTTTAACAGATATAGAGAGCAACGTTGCAATAATGTAAGGTTTATATATAGGTAACACTGAGCACCCTGGGCAGAGAAAGGTCTTTCTGTCTTTGTAACCGACAAGACTGAAGCTACATTTTTATGCAGATTCTTAACAGTCATCAATTGTCGTACAAACACCTGTAAGTAGCAAATATGTTGCACAAAATGCACTTCTATTTCACCCTGAAATCAATATACTGAGCAGGAAATTATCAATTTACCTTTCTGAAATAGTCAAGGGCATCTTCACTTAGATTACATAGATCTGCACAAAGCTGGATCCCAGTTAAGAGAACTCCATGGTGCTTTTCCTTAAGTAAGGCAGCAACAGGGTTTATAAAATTTTCTGCATGGTCTGGGACTTTCTTTATGATCCGTATAGAGCATAGAGCTGCCTACATAACAGGAACTTCAGTGAATACAAGCTATGAAGACTGCAACTGTGTTTACTGTTTAGAGAATAATAGATCGTAGTCTGAAGAGGAATAGTAGCTCCATAGTATAAAAAATAAGGAAATCCGACCATCATGTAGAAAGGTAGAGTGGTATGAAATTGCATTGGATACACCAAATGAAATTCATCGCATGATTATTTTGTGCAACAATAAGAAACGTTGGCACAATCTCCAAGAAGAGAAACACAGGTCACTTACGCAATAATTTCATCTCCAAGCAGAAACAGATAGTAGAAGAATAGTGTTGTATCATCCCCCTTTCAAAATAATTTCTACATATGAGCTAATCATGTCAAATAGCAACGTCTCGAGTTTACAAAACAATAGATTTGTACCTAAAGTAACTACAGATAATAAATCAATAACGATGGACTAAATATAGATAAAATATTTCACTATCTACTTTGGAATGAAATCAATAGTCATCCCCAGAGTCCAGTTAAGTCCATCATAGTGAAATCAAAATCAAAAACAGGCAAGTCTTTCACATCACATGGGAGAAGAGCCCCCTCCACCGTCACACCCTTAAGACCCACTCCCTCTGTTTCTTCTCATTATACTCCTCTCTCTCTATTTAGCTAGCCGGTTCCCCTTCATTCGCCCACCAATTCTACCTCTAGCCCTTGTTCTCCCTTATTGAATCTTTGCTGCTGAAGTATGCTCAATTTTTGAATTTTGGGTTTTTGTTGTTCGGATCTATCTATTAAAGGTGGGTTGTTAATTTGATCCGAAATTGTTGATCTGGGTTTGGTGGGGTTTGTTCAAATTTTGGTTGAGAGGGGAATATATCTATATATAATTATATATATTTATAAATATATAGAAAGATGGAGGAGAACCGTTTGTGTTCGTGGACCGTGATTCGTTCCCTATTCGCCATCTTTCAGTGGTGGAGTTTCAACGTTGCCGTTATCATCATGAACAAATGGATCTTTCAGAAACTGGATTTCAAGTTCCCTTTGTCAGTATCATGTATACACTTTATATGCTCATCTATTGGTGCATATGTGGTAATCCATGTGCTGAAGCTTAAGCCACTTATCGTTGTTGAGCCTGAAGATCGTTGGAGAAGGATATTTCCTATGTCCTTTGTGTTCTGTATCAACATAGTATTGGGAAATGTCAGCTTACGTTACATTCCCGTTTCTTTAATGCAAACCATAAAGTCGTTCACTCCAGCAACAACAGTTGTTTTGCAGTGGCTGGTGTGGAGAAAATACTTTGACTGGAGAATTTGGGCATCTTTGGTTCCTATTGTTGGAGGAATTCTTCTTACATCTGTTACAGAGCTTAGCTTTAATGCGTTTGGATTCTGTGCTGCCTTATTTGGCTGTCTTGCTACTTCTACAAAGACTATTCTGGCAGAATCTCTGTTGCATGGCTACAAGTTTGACAGCATAAACACAGTGTACTACATGGCACCCTTTGCAACTATGATACTGGCTTTGCCGGCCCTAGTATTGGAGGGAGCTGGGGTTTTGGAATGGATTCATACGACTCCAGCTCTTATTCCATCCCTTGTCATCATCTTAGGCTCAGGAGTAACAGCCTTTTGCCTCAACTTTTCTATCTTTTACGTGATTCACTCCACAACTGCTGTCACCTTCAATGTTGCTGGAAATCTCAAGGTTGCTTTTGCTGTTGCATTTTCGTGGATGATGTTCAAAATTGTGTTCTCAAGATCTAAATCATGCTCGTGAAGGGATTAATTTCGCTCGTAAAGTGATTGGATTGGCCAATCATCCAAACACGTGCTGATACGGAAATCTCTGTCTCAGCTAAAGAATCTGTTCCTCATCGGCTGAAAGATCCCGACAAACCTGATGTTTCCGGTGATTTATTTGGCCATCTCGTTGCTGCAGACAACGACTCAGTTCCTCCAGGTGTCACAGGACTTACAGACGAGCCAGTAGGACAGATGACAATATTCTATTGTGGAAAGGTGAATGTCTATAATGATGTGCCTGCTGATAAGGCACAGGCGCTAATGCAGCTTGCTGCAAGCCCACTCCATTTGCCGAATGCGGCTCCATTCAATGGAAATACAGCAGCGCATTCCTTACCATACCATTTACAAGCTCCAAGTATCAAAGTAGGCCCAGATTCTTCTGCTATGCTCTTGCCGACCTTGCAAACAGTGAGAACGACAGACAACACTTGGCTGCCCAGGGAAGAAAGCAACATGTTCCGTGAAGATAATGCTGCTGAAGGTTCTGCCAGCAGAAAGGCATCAGTGCAAAGATATCTTGAAAAGCGAAAAGATAGGTGAAGGTTTAAGAGCAAAAGAAAGGTAGGGGCTTCTGCATGTGGTAGCTTGGACATTTACTTAAGCCATCAGATGGGGAATCAGAACCCAAATGAGCAGTCAAGTAGGATTGACACATGTTCCCCTCCCCCAGTCAGACCACCCAACACGCCTAACAGGTGCAGCTAAGTGAAGAACAATATATTTAAGAACAATACGGTCTATGCCGTTATCCAAGTTAGAAATGAAGAGAGGATTTTCTAGTTATTTGGAACAATACGGCCTATGCCGTTATCCAAGTTAAAAATGAAGAGAGGATTTCTAGTTTTCATACGCTGTTGTGCTTAGTTTTTGGGGTTACTAGTTCTCATCTCAGTCTCTTTCTTATATAATCAGGACCAAAATCAAAACAAAACAGATCTACCTCTTTGGTAGTTTGAGCTTCTGCTACAGATTTGCATAAAATTGAACCTGTGAATGGGTTTATTCAGTGCAAAAAAAAAAGCACCAAGAAAATCCTTGATAGATTCAGAAAGAGTGCTTTTCCAGAGAGAATCAATCAATTCTCTTAATCAAGCTGGCCAAATTGATAAGGGTGATCCAGAGGCTACATTTGATTTGGGACTGGAAAATGCTATGCAAAGGAATTTGGATATATCTTTTGAGAATGCAATGTTTAGCTCAGTATATGACAAAAGCACTATCAAATTTATACTGTTACCTCCAGACAGTGGATTATAAAGCGTTAGAACGTTTCTAGAAACTTCAGAAACTCGAAAGGTCCTAATCAAATTTATTTATCAAAAAAAGAAGAAAAGGTCCTAATCAAATTTGTTAAATAATTCCAAGACAGCCCTAAAAGGGACTCAATCGCAGTATTTAACTCGTCATACCAGAAACTGATGTTGGAGGATCCACTTCGTCGTCATCTTCATCGTCCTCATCATTTTCATTTGGTCCTGCATCTGCATCAGCTGGAGCTCCACCTTCGCCATATATAACATATTCTCTTTCCAATTTTCTCTGCAGAATTAGTTAAATACCTAGTCAGTTCACATGAATATTGTCCGCACAGCCAACTCACTTTCACCATCATGCTTATTCAGAAGTTTAGGACCCTTGAGTAAAAAACATGAGATAACTCTGGAGCCACAGACTAACCAATCACATGCTAGGGATCCCAAGGTATTATCCCAACTTTCACGCCGACTCTTGTGGCAGTGACTGTGATTGGTTAGAAATCAATCGATTAACTCTGGAGCCACAGACTAACCAATCACATGCTCTGCCACATAAGTTAGGGTGGAAAGTTGGCATGAAATCTGGATATCCCTAGCATTTATCTTTGCAGAATGCAGCACTAAAGAATTCACCTACCTTGAGCATATCAGCCCCCATCCATATAAAAGTATAAAACTAAGAGAAACATATAACACGGTAAAGGACTCTATGATAGCTTTTCATCCAAAAGAAGGGGAAAAAGAATCGTTGAGCAATAGCCAATCGTGCCTTCAGCATTACTGGTACAAATACGACCTAGTTTCCATAAAGCATGTAGTTGAAATGCTAAAGAATTTAAGAAACATATACAAATTACAAAGCTCACTAAGTGCCTAATATCAAAATTCATTGGAAGTGACTTGTCAAGAAACACGTGGAGTGCTGCCAACAATAGATAATTGTAGGATTCTGACAGTTAATATTTTGCTATTCTGTTCTAGTATATCAATGATAAGTTTCAAAAGGTGGATCAGTAAATGCGGCTATTGTACCCGAGAAATTCAGCCTATTGAAATTGATTCTTTAATTAGGTATTTAATCGGGGGATCATTCATCAATGAGCATACATACTCCCACAAAGTAAAGTACAACTTCTTTATAACAGTACTGTAGATCTAACCAAAGAGGGCAGGACAGTAAAGAATCTGGAAACCGGCAAGTATAGTAGCCACGACACACGATAGTATCCATCAATACAGGACCACATTTCCAATTTGGTGCCACCACGGCAGCTTATCACCTTGAGGTTTTTGGTCTTGGATAATGTCCAAGTTCTGGCTGGGATCAACCTTGGAAACTACCTTGACTCTACCTAATTCATAAAGTCAAAGTCCAATTACAAAATTGGCCATTTTGAAAAAAAAAAAAGAGATTATCACAATGCTAAAGATAGTGACAAAATATGTGTCCATAAACAGGTTATCACATTCGCTGATAAAGTTAAAGGGGACAAACCTGAAGTACTAGCCTAATAAGAAAGTTGTACCTTCACTAACAAAAGAGTCTTGAAAATCCTCGCCGCTTTCATTGATGAAAGCTGAATTTGGGGAGCTATTACGTAAGTAGGTTATCACACCAGCGGACAAAGTTGGAGTATCGTACCTGCGTTGGCACCCTACAATCTTCAAACATTTCATGTTACTGAATGGGGAACGTGTATTTTCCAGTAAATGCAAACTCCAGGAAAGGACCTCAATAGTGTACAAGGTAAGAATTTCCAAAGCATCCCCAAACTTTGATTGCTGTTCCAATAGAGAAATGTATACACTGAGAGCTACAACAAGTTCCAAGACTCAGGAAAAAGAATACGAAAATAATAGAAAAAGAAATTCGTTAGCTAGTCGATCATGTATCTGCAAGAAAAATCGTAGCTCACCTTCTGGCTCATGCAAGCTATGAGAAGCAATGTGCTTCTTCTTGATCATAAGAACACTTTTGTGAAGGATCAATGTGAAGGATCAGGGAGGTTTGACCTGCAAAATAGAACACTTTTGTTTAGATCCATCCTGATCATAATATCAATGCTGTAGTCAAACACTGAATAACAAACTATAAATCATGAAAATGCAACTTTCCCAACACTGAATAACAAACTGCATGCATGCTGATTAGTAAACACAACCTGCTGCAGCTTTTTGAGATTGGCGGACCTTGCTTTCTTTTGCTTGAAAATGTTCACTCTTTCTTCCTCACTGTCATTATCTTCCACAATCAATTCAATTGACTCAGCATTTCGCTCGAACCAGCTTTTATTGGCCTTGTCCTGGAAATAGTAAATTAAGAATCAATTAATGAGATGCACAAGAACAAATGCAAAATTTTGGTGGTTACTACAAAAGTAACAAGAAATAATATGTGAATCACTTAAGAAAGTCCAACATTCCAAATCATCAATTTGGGATAAATATAGTACAATCTTAGTTCTTTTCCAAAGATGATAACTAATTAATAGCAGAACTCAGAAATCAAAATCTGTATGTTGGAAAACAATGGTTGCAGTAACAGGTTTTAATTCAGTTTCAATTAAACTGTTCAGCTTAATGCAACTTCTTACAACAAAACTGATGCAGAATAGTTCAGGTTTTTTGGAAACTGAACAAAAACAAGCAGATTTCTGAATATCTGTTAACAAAACAGATAAATATCTGAATACAAACAGATTAAATTCTGTAACTTTTAAGCAGATACAATCAGGCAGAAACAACAGTTTCAAAAGTAAACTGTTATTTGTACAGGTTAAAATAGAATAGTATATAAGCAGCTCTAAAATGCAGGTTACAGAATAGTATATAATCAGTAGCAGAAACAGATCAAAGAACAGATTTATTGCAGTTTTCTGAATTTG
Organism: Codonopsis lanceolata; assembly: GCA_013146195.2. NCBI lineage: Eukaryota > Viridiplantae > Streptophyta > Magnoliopsida > Asterales > Campanulaceae > Codonopsis > Codonopsis lanceolata. Next base: position 110,741,543 of record CM028380.1, on the reverse strand, counting down.
TGTTAACAAAACAGATTAAACACAGAAACAGCAACAAGAACTTGAAACTAAAACAGGTAATAAGTGAAGGCCTGAATGTGTAACAAGGCATGCAGGATCAGGTTAATGTAGTAACATTCAGACTAATGCAGTAACAACTAATGCAATGAGCAGGTTGTTTGAGAATCAGTTTTCTGTGTTTATGGTTTTATTGCAGAAACATATTCAGGCCTGTAACTTAGGCAAATTAGCACTGATGTAGCAGAATCTGCAATATGAAAAAATATATGCAGAATCTGTAACTTAGGTAAACTTAAACAGATGTAGCAGAATCTGCAACATGAAAAATTATATGCAGAATCTGTAACTTAGGCAAATTAGCACTGATTTGTGAAATCTGTGATAGAAACAGATTTAAAACCTCTTAAAGAATGAACAATATTCTCCTTGGATTGTTGATTGAAAACCTTCGGCGAGAGATTGAGAACGAGGAGGGGTTGCTGATTGAAAATTTTAGACAGGTAGTACAAGGAGAAGGAGGAGGAGGACAACGAAGGATCGCTGATGACGATCTAAGGTGTGAACTTGATTCTTCTTCTTCTTCTTGAGAAAAAGTATCAAACGAGCAGTCAGTGCCGGAGGATGAGGGTGAGTGTGCTACCGATATGCCTCTTGTCGAGGACATTATGGTCTAATTCCCGGGTCTCCAACTGTGTGTTTATCGAATTGGAAAGGCAACTTTCCCACTCAAAGAAGTGCTAAACTACTAATTCTTTCTCTGATTTCATGTTGTTTAAGAGGGGGAAGGGAATAGAGTTCTTGGTATATCCATTGAGGCTCTGGGGAAGGGGATTGATCGTAGGGATCATGATCCCTTTCTCAAACAGGGAACAAGTAGGCGTGGCAGTTGGGAGAATGGATGTCCTCACCCTATCTTAAGAGAGACAGGGGGTTAGAGAGATGCTTTGTTTGATGTCACCTGTTAATTATGGAGAGTTATGTCTTAGGAGGGGTGGCGTCGAGGACTTGGGTCTTCACTTTAGCCTGTAGTAGAATCTGATATGTAAACACTCGTGGTAGTTTCTGTTAGAGGCTTCTTGTTAAAGAGTTGATCTGCTTCTAACGACAGCCTCAGTTTTAGTCCGTCTTGTTTTGGTTTCTTTTTGCTTACCATCATTTCTATCCACCTCTGTTGACTGTAGGATAATCTGATATGTAAACACTTGTGGTAATTTCTGTTAGAGGCTTCTTGTTAAAGAGTTGATCTGCTTCTAACGGCAGCCTCAGTTTTAGTCCGTAGCCATTAGCCAGGCGTGGCTGGGAATAGGTAATAGCTTCAATTCCATTCCATTGGAACAAGGGGCTAACTGCTATAACGCTTAATAGAGTTGAAACACTCTTAATGGTCATCCTCTTGTTGAATATGCAATATTGTAAACAAAGTGTGGACTTCTGATTTCAAAATTTACTAATTATCTATCACATTCAAATACATAACATTCAAATACATACAGAGCCTGTGAAACTGAGAGGGGTGGAGGCGAAAGAAGATGGAAAATTAACTTAGTTTTAAGAAGAACTAATGCAAATGGCAGCAACACACTCTGGGGATGATGAAAATGATATTGGTCTGAACAAACCAGTGGAGAGTATGACCGTTGTTGATGCTGTTAAGTTTTGTAGCCTTACTAGAGTTGTTTAAGAGAGGATTTCTTAGGAAGATTTATGTATCAGTAAAGCAGACATTTGTCCTCCTTAGAATTTGGGTCGAGGCTGAGTTTTTTTCAACACTAAAACTCTTCTAGGTATGACACTGGATGAAAATAAGCATCATCATATAGAGTGACATGAAGATGCATCACCCGTAAAGAAGGCAAGTAAATAAAAGAAAGTAACAGATGGGTTTTGGATGACCAGAAAGGAGAAAAAGAGAAACAGATGAACACAATTTTAGGACTGTTGTGGTTCGAAAAACACATCATGGGACTGTTTTAACAAGCAATGAAGATGCAAAGTCGAAAAAGGAAGCGACAGTGGGTATCACAAGAGTTAGAGTCATGCTAGTCCTTTCCAATACACTCCTAGATGCATTTTGTATCTTATGGATTTTCACTTCTCTTTCAAAGACACTAGAAAAGGACAGGTCTCATTTCTCGCTCATTTTTTTTATTAAAATGAGGTTTAACAAATCATTTAAGCCAAAGCATTTACGTACAACAACAAAACAATGGTGCACACCCATCAAACGAGGGCACCCCAACAAAGCATTTACGTACAACAAAAAAACAATGGTGCACACCCATCAAGCGAGGGTACCCCAACAAAGCATTTGCTATTCTACTTTTACCTAAATGAATAAAAAAGAAAAAGGTGAACATAAACCATTATGGACTGCCGAAGACAAGGTTAATTCTCAGCCTCAGTTAGAGGAGCTAAAAAAAATGTATTTTTGGTTTCTTTTTGTTTACCATCATTTCTATCCACCTCTGTTTATTCTTCTTATGTATAAAATTTTCTTTTCTATATAAAAAAAAAATCAAAACAAAACAAGGCAATAGCATTTTCTTTGCAATGTTGTTGTTTACTTTGAAGAGGATTTGACAAGTAGATGTAGCCTTGATACGGCGTCAAAAATCTGAACGAAAAAAAAATCTGTCCTAGCTTTTTCGGATCAGCTCTTGGCCGAATTAACAGTCCCAAAACAACCCAAAATCAGCCACAAAACTGCTCCAAAAGTCCTTCTAAAAAAACCCTCAATAACAGTCCAAAAATCTATCCTTGTTTATAGAATTAGTACAAGGAATAATCTGCTCAATCCTTAAAGAAACAACCACCAATACGTCTAATTAAAGTGAGTATGGACTGCTTGAAATTACCAACTTATTAGAGCAACAAAACCTCACACAAACTGCCCAAAAATCCCCTTTGTGATCTCGCCTACCCTGCCCTAATTCTCCTTGGCCGAGAACTCCAAAGAAAACCAAAACAGCCACGCACTTGATGCTCAACTAGACTGCCACGAAATCACCAAAGAAATAAAAACGAGAATAACATAAATAAAAGGATAGGCGGACTCACCGGTCGAACTTCACTCGTTCGACGTAAAGAAATCCGACGGACAAAACAAACTCGGCTTCACTCACCAAGCTTGGACTGTACCGATTTTTAAGAAGAACAACCTTGTCCTTCAAGAAGAGTTTTTTCTTCAAAACTAAAATCTGATCTGATTATTCATGAACCGAAATGCCTTTAAATAGGCTACAATAAAACCCTAAAACAAGTTACTAATTTATAGACTTCCTAACCATCTAAACAATTAAAATTAAAAAGGAAACTAACTTATTTTAGGAAACAAAAACTAATTGGCAGTTTAAAATAAAAAACCTAGTCTATTAGGACTCCTTCCTGACGAGTCCAGCATCCCTTTAGTATCCATAACCCATGCGTCTTCCTTCAGCCCGCTTCCTTGCGAATCCAGCCTGCTCGTAACCTTCTTACCCGCACCATTACAAACCCAACTCATGTACACTCGTGGCCCAAGCTCCATCGTCTTCCTCCATGCAGTAATGGTTATCGTATTACGCCCGAGCCGACTTGCACCTTAACCCAACCCATATATCCTTGGCTTACAATGGCTTGGTTGACCCCCTTCACCGTATCAAGCCTTGATGATCGATGTGGAGCAATGATAGAAATGATGGTGGGTGTTAAGCCAGAAGCAATGGGGCTAGGGGCATACTGGGCATTTGAGAGGATGTCATTTGTACTTTCTCTTTGTATGTTGGTAGCTCTATCTGGCGTAACAAACTGATGCTTAGCTAGTGTTCCTCTATACCTCCCTGGGAACTCTTACTGAACTGAAACCTAAACTCGTTCATTCTTGCTTGCAAGTAGACTGATTTTGGAAATCTATTGGTATTTCATTTATTGACCCAGCTTCTTACCTCTTAATAGAATTTCCTTGGTTGTAATTTTTCATTCATTAGTCCCTGATTCGAATTTGATATTATCTTAATCTTTTGAATTATTTATTATTTAGGTGTGGAATCTGAAATTGGAGGGCGTGTATTTAGGTTTCTGTTATTGGATTATGCGATCTAGGGAAGGTTAACTCTACTGGATTTCTAATTACCGAGGAACAGGTTTTATGTGTTCTATGAATTAACCCACACAAAACAAACAGGTGATGATTACTTTGTGCTTGCAAAGTCAGCCCTGTATAAAATAACCAAATAGTACAACATTCACTAACTTAAAACTAAATAAAGGTGTTGTAAATTGATCAAAATTTCATTTGCAGTTCTACTAAAGTTTTTTTTTAAAAAAAGAACATAAAAAAAGAGTGAGAATACCAAACCACCAGCCCCTTCATCAAAGCACCCTGCAGAGGAAGGACTTGTCATCCTCTGCTTTATGAAATGTAAGACATCGTTTCACCTCCGGCTGTTTGACTTAGACAACGTTGCACAACCATCAAACAAACGTTTCTGATCACTCGGCGTCTACCTGAGACCATCTACCCACGAGTATCTACATATCATCATCTCCCTCTGTGTCATCAATATCATCATCATCATCTTCATACTCATACTCATCATCATCTCCCTCCATATCATCTACATCATCATCTTCATCCTCAAATTCCACATCACTATCATCTAGCTCATCATTCAACTAGTCACTATCCCCCTCAATTTCACCAACCCCATCGAGTTCATCCAACGAGTCTATGAGAATACGCCCCTCAATTTTACCTTTACCATTTTCCTCCATGTTGCCTACATAATAGTTTTCATCCTCGTCTTCTACCACATCATCCTCGTCTTCATCATCTCCCACGATGACCTTTACCGTCTCATACTCCTTACCATCTACCAAAATATTTACATCAAGTTTATCCACATTCGTTTCCGCAACTTTTACTCTTGGGGCAAAATAAGACTCTAACAACTTATAGTTGAATTTGTCTAGTTTAGCCCTATCTCTCTCGACAGATTCCGCCAAGCGGAGGTAACTCATAACATATTCTCTTGAGAGGAGATCAGACTCATCATCTTCTCTCGAGACCAAATCAACTTCATCCACTATTTTTGAGGCGAGAACAGGCTCATACTCTTCTTTTGAGGTGAGATCAGGCTCATACTGTTTGTTTTGTGTGGGTTAACTCTACTTGATTTCTAATTAACCAAAACAAAATTAAACCACATATTAAAATGAAATTGGCAAACCAGAAACAAAGTTAAGTTAAACGAGACTACTAACCTTTTATACCTCAAAAGAATGACCAAGAAGTCACAAATTCAAACAAGATTTTACCAAGAAAGCAACTCAAACTAAACAAGCCACAAACAGATGCGAAATTCACGAAACTAGGAATTGATTTAGCAAGAAAGATAAGAGTATAAACTAAATGAAACTAACCACTTGTATCTCAAGAAATGGTCGTCGAGAGGGGAAGACTCGGGGACATCATCGGTAGTAACAGTCTGTCGGCGTAAAAGAACGTAGGGCGTAAGTTCACAGCCCACAATTCGAGGAAAACAAGGCCAAAGCCCTAAGCCCTAATTCTTCCCACGAAATCTGCGTGAAAGGGACAAGTAACTGAGGAAGATCAGCAAGCTTATTTTTATGAGAGTTGGGATTGAAATCTTATTACATACCTTGTTGATCGGAAAGATTGAAGAGAGAGGTTTGAGAGAGGTGAAATATTGAAGAGCGCTTCTGTATTCCCACGAACGAAATAGACTGAAGGGAAACGGACCGGGAAAAAATTGCAATGCGCGGCCAAATAATGCCGCCTTTTTTTTTTGGCTGGATTTACAACATTTTTTATAAAACGCTGTGCCATGTATTGTCAATAGATTTAACAACGTTTTTTATAAAAACGTTGTACACATAATACAACGTTTATTTTAAAAATCGTTGTAATACAATGTAAAAAAAAGTGCTATGCAACGTTTTCTGGATGAACGTTGTGTTAAATGGATCAATTACAACGTTTCTCAAAAAACGTTGTGCAATAAATGTTGTGAAAACTCATTATTGTTGTAGTGTGAAGATACGCATCTTGACTTTCAAAATAGAATAATTAGCATTAGTCAAAGTTGGAGGACGACCAACATTCTCATACTGAGAATCCATCACGGCTACTACCAGAATTAACTCTTAGTGATGTCAAGAGGCTACTCTAATACCAATTGAAAGAACACAATAGCTAGGATTTTCAAGAGTTTCCAATGTAATCTCCAATGTAGCTTCTGATGTAGCTACAATGGAAGTCACAATGATCAACAAGGAACAGAACAGCGGAAGACGAGTAAATAAAACAACGAACTGAAACACAAAAGTTTACCAAACAATATACAAGCCTATGCTTGTAGATCTAGCTTCATGGCCAAAAAGATTTCACTAAAAAGATTAATTGTTTTACAAAAAGATTGTGAAATCACCAAGCAAAACACTCTCACAAGACAACACGTCTTGGAGAGAAAAAACCCCCACATAAAACAGGTATAACAAACGTGGGAAGAAACAAATAACTTCCTAAAATCTAGCAGGAAGACAAAACACCATCAACGCTCAATGTAGTTCCTAATGCTGTAACATTGGAAGCTACAATGAGGACAATGTGCTTTGTATGCTTGCATAGTAGTATTTCATGCTAGAGTGCATGAGAATTATTGTCATGTCTATTTCTAATATCTATGTGCATGAGACCGAATTTTAAAGGATGCTTTTGATGCATGAACCCTTCGCATCCTTCACGACGGAAACTCTTGAAGTTAATTCAGCAGGTAGCCTGAATTGTTTGTCAAGAGGTATTCGTCGTTGGACTATAATGGCTATGGATAGGTTAAAGAATTGCCCAAACCTTTTACCAAACGGAACGAATGCGAAATAAAATGAATTTCTTGTTGATGCAAATATGTGCTCTTGTGTGTTTAACCAAGTTTAGATCAATCGTGGGTATGATGAGTTTGGATGTTATGGATGCCTGGTTTGGGAGTGGTGGAGTGAAAGAACCTCTCTCCTTGATTGTGTTTTGCTATATAGGCAATTCTTGTATTGGTTGCAATGTGTTAATTGACATGTATTTATGTGCTATATCTTGAAACAAATAGTTTCGGTATAATAAATGATGAGAATGGTATCTGATTATAGTTAGCAAAGCGATAATAACTTTCTTGGGATGGGTTGCTAAAAGTAGTAGAACTTCATGGCATACTTGTAACCGAGGATGATATGATTCTATCCGGGGAGTTATGCGATATTGGTTTATGGTCGCGACTTAGTTACCGAATTGCGATAGTTTAGTCTTGAGCGTTATTTTTGAGGCGTAAGATATCGGGTTTGATGTCCGAGTTTGTTATTAGGTCGAGATGTCGACCCAGGAGTTGAATTACGAAACTCAGAATTCGAGGTCGAATTCTTTTTAGTGGGAGAGAATGTAATGCTCCGGAACTTTATGTGATCGTTTGGCCAATATGATAAGCCTTAACGTGGAAGACTTCTTATGCCTGGGTAGGCTAAGGTAAGGACGATACCCTTGGGATGTTTGATTTACACTCGTTAGCATGTTAGAGTCTTTATTGCGCGATTTAGCATTGTTGGGAACTCGACTTGGTAGAGTGTTATCTTCCATAATTATTGTTTACGACCTTTGAGATATCCTAAGTCTTCGTATACTTTCTTGAATAAATTTAATATCCTTATAATTATGTTTATAAAGTTTACATGTGGTCACGACGTTCAAAGTATAGTCGTCGTCATAAGTTTGATTTCGCAATTCGCGTATCGTTAACGTATCGCCTTTGGTTACTTTGGTCGCACTTAATTTTGGTTTTACCTAGCGTATGTGTTTGATACACTTCATTAGGCTTCTAACATGTTTTAAAACAAGTATGTATTCTTGTTCGTTCGTTGTTTCAATTGTTGGGTTGTCTTGCGTAGTTTCGTCCGTTGTACAATAGTTACGGACCGATTTTGGTACGCGTTGAATTGTTTTGATCGAGGAACCCCCGAGAAATTATTTTTTTGGTTTGGTGTTTTTAAGGCTTTTACTTAGGACATTTACAGAGTGGCAGGAGAAAAAACTGCGTCGTTTCGTCGAGAGGTGTTCAAACTGGAGCCGTCGCAAGTTGGACGCGCACAGCGCGCGCGTTACTGTAGCAGTACGAGTTGGCAGCTCATTTTCTTGATTTTTGTTGTGAAATGTCCATCATACTCCTAACTAATCTCCCTCCTTCACCCTTGGCCACCCAATTGAGGGCATTTTTGTCCCCTTTTACCCCGTTTTAGATCTGATTTTCCCCTTCCCCTCCTCATTTTTGTGCATCTACCATTAGAGAATAGAGAGAGAAAGTGAGGTGTGTTCATGGAGGTTTTCCGGTGATTCCCGGAGTTCCGGCCAACCGATTGTCGAGCCGAGTACGCCATTTTGAAGCCCTCGATGCATGGATTCTTTCAATCCGGTTTGTTTTCATTTCCTTTGTTGGTTGAGCCACGATTGAGGTACGTTACTAAATCCCCTTCTTTCTCTCTCTAGCCCATTTTGATGCTAGGATGTTAGAGATGTATTCCTCTTGATTTATTGTGTTGATACATGTCTAGATGGCATGTTTATGATGGGTTTTGATTAATGAACATGTGGGGATGGATTTGTTTGAGTTTATTCGGTTCGTTGAAGTGATTGGATACGAAATTGTTAGTTGTCGAATTTAGAAACCCGGGTGAAGTAAAAATCTCAAAATTGTGTTTTGCCCTAGATTTTGGGAGTTGGTATTTTGACTAAACGGAGTATATTATATGTTTAAAATGCTATTTTGAACCCTAGGATAAATTCCTACGACTTTTCATGTTCATCGGGACTCACGTTGGAGATCTCGAGTTTTGGTCGGGTGAGACCAAATGGGTGTTTTGTGATAATTGATGGTTTAGGACTCCAATGGAAGTCCTTGGACGACATTAGTGTGAAATTATTACTAATCAATTGGTCTTATTTGGTTTGGGTATTTAATTGTGAATGGTTGCTCGTTTAAGTGTTTGGTCGGGCACGATGGTGCATTGACTTTATTGAAGGTTGTGTTTGAGGGTTGAATGACAATCCTAGATTAATTATGAGAGATTTAGGAATGGGGTTAGACAACCGTTTCATTGCGAATGTCGGGGATGTACCCTTGGACACTAGGTAATTTAAGACTAAATATTTGTCGCGAACCATTTGTTAATGCCTTTAATAAATATACTTAAGTTGGTTGGGTTTTGACGGTCAAACATTGGATGCCGTCTCGTTTACGTTAAGAGGGTATTGTGAGACTAAAGGTTGGGGAACGACCTGAGTACAAATGGTTTGAATTAGACTCAAGGAGTCGATCAAAGATTTAGTTAACATGTGGGTAATTAGAAGTGTTGAATCCTACGGGATTTGAGATGTGTTGGTCTCGGTTGGTTGACTGTGGGGTCATGTTGTAAATCTGTTAAATGACACCTAGACTTGATAGATTCTTTGGGAACTAATGCTTTTGAGAACTTTAACTAAACTAGTGAACTAGTTAGTCAATCTATGAGAGTTACTTGTGGGCGTGCACAATAGGGCACGAATTATAGGAAGACTACTTTAGAGTCTTTATAAATGATAGGATGATGAATCGATGGATGGACAACCATGCCATCCGAGATGTTACTAAGTGTACTTAGTGGGAAATTATGACTGTTGAGTGATGATAGTCATATTACGCTTTAAGCATGACTATGAGTGTATAGGTATATACACTATGATTGATAAAGGCTAATAGAAGTCCGACAAGAAACTAAGGGTGAGACTATGGTATAGTCTTGGTTTGGGAGTTGACGTAAGGCTACTTAGTGGTCTTGACGGGTTTAATTAAGGGTTTTGAAGGCGTTAACGAGTAATTGTTTTGAACTAAATACATAGCTCTGTTGTATGGTTTGAGGTTAAGTAATTATGACCTTGGTATGTTATTATGGGAATTATGATAGCCCTCAATAAATAAGGATTGTTTTTAGACTAAATGTTTAGTCTTAAATTCTAGATTGGAGGTGAGAGTTGATTAATCACCTCAGAATATGTGAGTATTTATTCATGACATGAATATTCTTGTTGGTTATATACTAGTAGAGTGTGAACCCTACTTGACTGGATCGATTGGGAACTCGATCCAAACTTGTGATGTTATACTTGAGGAAAATAAAGAACTCGATACGGAATATGATTAATAGGCTAAATAATTAGTCTTGCTATGTGTGTTATACTTGCAAAATACCTGCTCGTATATGATATTAATTACCTTCCTGCATGTGTAAGGTATATTGTTTAAGTAGGAATACTAACCTGCTTGGCATTGACAGGGTGATCGGATATGGAAGCCTTGTTGAGTTTGGTTTTGGATAAGGTCATCGGGTACTGAGGCCTTATCTGGTTGTAGTGTGGTTAGTCAATGATGGGACGACACCTCGTCTTCACGAGTTATGGGACTCGTGATTGCGGTGGGTCGCCGTATTGGAGACTAAGGGTTCCACACGCCTCCACTGCGGCCGTGTGGGGAAGTAGTTGTCCATTGTTCATAGCAGAAAAACATGACCTTGGAAGCTATGGAAATTGAGAGGTGGTCTCAAGGCCGACGATACCACGGAACCGGTATGAAGAGCACTTGTGATTGTGCACGTGATTTGCAGGAGCAGCGCGCTAGAAGAGAATCAAGGAAGTGTACCTTCGTTCAATGGGTTTGTTTAGATTAGAGTAGTAAACTCTAATTTATGTTGAGATTTATATGCATGCCTATGATCATCATACTGTGGCATAAAGAATTTTTGAAAGGAAAGAAATTGTATATTGTGGTTTATGCATTTACTTGAATATCATTATGTTGCATGAAAGCTTTGGAATCCAAAAATGATAAAAAGTGAAATTATGTAGTATCGAGATCATTGTGATACATGCTCATGGATTATTATTGTTTAACATTATGCCATGATTATTTAATAACCGTGCATAATAATATGTTATTTATAGTAGTGTACTGGGTCATTTTGACTCACCCCATACTTTGCTTAGTTGCAGTTGTTCGTTAGCCGCGAAGAGGTCGAGTAGATCATGACTGTAGCGGAGCACAATAGATTGGTAGATTGAGCTGAGATCGTGTGTTCGTGTGGTTCGATTTAGTTCGTATAGCTCACACTTGTCGCAGCCGACTCTTCCGAGTTATACCTCACGGAGTCCCATTACTTATAGCAACATTACTTTCTTTTATGTACATTGTTATTCTTGTGAGGTTCGACTTTATCTAAAGTCATATAGACTTTACGGTCGGGTAGAAGATTAGGGTAATTTGTTGGTTGTATTTTGTAGCTGACATGTTTCCTCGAGCTTGTGTATTTTAATTCTTAGTATTCTTTTAGTTGTCTTCCGGGCATGCAGTAGCCTCGGGGCCTTTGGTTAGTCATTGTTGTTGTCTCTTGCTTGTACAACCATTGAGGATTATATTTATTTGTATATCAGGTTGGGTTCTTGTTGTCTCGCCTGCGTTGTGTTGCCGATGGTTTATTGCTCGTAGCATTGTTGCGTCACGCGGTTCGAATTTTTGGGACCAAGAGATTTTCCATCTCTTTGGTTGTATTTAGCTTTGAGCTTGATAGCTCGGGCGTGTTGTTATTATTTTGCTTCCGCGGTTTTAAATTTCTTGTTCGCCTAGCCGTTACGGCTTTACTTCCTCGTCAGAGCTTGCGTAGCTCGACTGCTTGACTTGTGCCAACATGTTTAGCAGGTATTTGTCGATTGTTTAACTTCTTTTAGAGACCAACCTTGGGATTTCGTGTTGAGGTTCGGGTCGGGTCCTTTCATTTGGTATCAGAGCTATTGGTTAGCTATTCGCCAGGATAGGATCCTTAGCCATGTCGGGGTTAGGTTTATTGTTGAGTTGTTTCCGCTGAGTGTTCTGTATTGATGCCTTGATGACAAGTATTCATTGTAAGACTTGTACCGGAAAGCCAAGTCTAGCACGGATGAGATAGCCCCGAGAGTAAGGTTTGTAATCAAGGGAACTATGTCCCTATTATTCTGCTATTATGTTGACAATTACACCCAGTGTGTGTACTGCGGGTCGTTAGAGGCCATTTTATGTGTCTTTACTCTATCATGAGAGGTCGGAGGAGTTAGATTATCGGTCCGGTTAGTGATTGTCGTGGTGAACCTTAGGGTTAGGATTCACTGACACTTGTGTGTAGAACGGAGTAGTTGAGCCTCCGTAATTGTTAAGGATATCTCGTGCCTTGCGAAGTCGGAAACCCCGTAGTCGTAGATGCGGTAACTTCGTGGTTATATACGTTAGGCCTATCGTGAGAGAACTTACAATTTTGTTTTCTGGTTTCGCGATGTGGCATACTACAAGGGTAGTCACACAAAGAATATTAGATATCGGGTTATGTTGTGATCAGGGGAGATGCCCGATCAGAGATTTGAGTTTTGGGCGAGATAGGTTGTGGCAGACCGATAGTCAGTCACGAGTTGATTAATTATTATTGAATCATACCTAGAAATGACTAGATTACGTAAGAGGTGAGAGATACAAATAAGTAATCACGCGTTGCATGTCAGTCTGAAGGTTATGTTTATATATGATATTATGAAATGCGTATTATGAATAATTGTGCATTAATAATGAGGACAATGTGCTTTGTATGCTTGCATAGTAGAATTGCATGCTAGAGTGCATGAGAATTATTGTCATGTCTATTTGTTATATCTATGTGCATGAGACCGAATTTTAAAGGATGCTTTTGATGCATGAACCCTTTGCATCCTTCACGACGGAAACTCTTGAAGCTAATTCAGCAGGTACCCTGAATTGGTTGTCAAGAGGTATTCATCGTTGGACTAAAATGGCTATGGATAGGTTAATGAATTGACCAAATTACCAAACGGAACGAATGCGAAATAAAATGAATTTCTTATTGATGCAAATATGTGCTCTTGTGTGTTTAACCATGTTTAGATCAATCGCGGGTACGATGAGCTTGCTTGTTATAGATGCCTGGTTTGGGAGTGGTGGAGTGAAAGCACCTCTCTCCTTGATTGTGTTTTGCTATATAGACAATTCTTGTATTGGTTGCAATGTGTTAATTGACATGTATTTATGTGCTATATCTTGAAACAAATAGTTTCGGTATAATAAATGATGAGAATGGTATCTGATTATAGTTAGCAAATCGATAATAACTTGCTTGGGATGGGTTGCTAAGAGTAGTAGAACCTCATACTTGTAACCTGGGGATGATATATGATTCTAACCAGGGACTTATGCGTTATTGGTTTATGGTCGCGACTTAGTTACCGAATTGCGATAGTTTAGTCTTGAGCGTTATTTTCGAGGCGTAAGATATCGGGTTTGATGTCTGAGTTTGTTATTAGGTCAAGATGTCGACCTAGGAGTTGAATTATGAAACTCAGAATTCGAGGTCGAATTCTTTTTAGGGGGAGAGAATGTAACGCCCGGGAACTTTACGTGATCGTTTTGCCAATATGATAAGCCTTAACGTGGAAGACTTCTTATGCCTGGGTAGGCTAAGGTAAGGCCAATACCCTTGGGATGTTCGATTTATACTCGTTAGCGTGTTAGAGTCTTTATTGCGCGATTTAGCATTGTTGGAAACTCGACTCGGTAGAGTGTTATCTTCATTAATTATTGTTTACGGCCTTTGAGATATCCTAGGTCTTCGTGTACTTTCTTGAATAAATTTAATATCCTTATAATTATGTTTATAAAGTTTACATGTGGTCACGACGTTCAAAGTATAGTCGTCATAAATTTGATTTCGCAATTCGTGTATCGTTAACGTATCGCCGTTGGTATTTTGGCCGCACTTAATTTTGGTTTGACCTTGGGTATGTGTTTGATACACTTCATTAGGCTTGTAACATGTTTTAAAACAAGTATGTATGTTTCTTCGTTCGTTGTTTCAATTGTTGGGTTGTCCTACAAAGTTTCGTCCGTTGTACAGTATTTACGGACCGATTTTGGTACACGGCTGAATTGTTTTGATCGAGGAACCCCTGAGAAAATTTTTGCTTGGTTTGAGGTTTTTAAGGCTTTTACTTAGGTCATTTACAGAGTGGCAGGAGAAGAAATCGCGTCGTTTTGCGAACGGTGTTCAAACTGGAGCCGTCGCAAGTTGGACGCGCGCAGCAAGTGGTACTGTAGCAGTACGAGTTGGCAACTCATTTTCTTGATTTTTGTTGTGAAATGTCGATCCTACTCCCAACTAATCTCCCTCCTTCACCCTTGGCCCCCAATTGAGGACATTTTGGTCCCCTTTTACCCCCTTTTAGATCTGATTTTCCCCTTCCCCTCCTCATTTTTGTGCATCTACCATTAGAGAATACAGAGGGAAAGTGAGGTGTGTTCATGGAGGTTTTCCGGAGATTCCCGGAGTTCCGGCCAACCGATCGTCGAGCCTAGGACCCCATTTCAAAGACCTCGACGAATGGATTCTTTCCATCCGGTTTGTTTACGTTTCCTTTGTTGTTTGAGCCACGATTGAGGTACGTTACTAAATCCCCTTCTTTCTCTCTCTAGCCCATTTTGATGCTATGATGTTAGAGATGTATTCCTCTTGATTTATTGTGTTGATACATGTCTAGATGACATGTTTATGATGGCTTTTGATTAATGAACATGTGGGGATGGATTTGTTTGAGTTTGTTGGGTTCGTTGAAGTGATTGGATACAAAATTGTTAGTTGTCGGATTTAGAAACCAGTGAAGTAAAAATCCCAAAATTGTGCTTTGCTTTAGATTTTGGGAGTTGGTACTTTGACTAAACGGAGTATATTATATGTTTAAAATGCTATTTTGAACCCTAGGATAAATTCCTACGACTTTTCATGTTCATCGGGACTCACGTTGGAGATCTCGAGTTTTGGTCAGGTGAGACCAAATGGGTGTTTTGTGATTATTGATGGTTTAGGACTCCAATGGAAGTCCTTGGACGACATTAGTGTGAAATTATTACTAATCAATGGGTCTTATTTGGTTTGGGTATTTAATTGTGAATGGTTGCTCGTTTAAGTGTTTGGTCGGGCACGATGGTTCGTTGACTTAATTGAAGGTTGTGTTTGAGGGTTGAATGAAAATCCTAGATTAATTATGAGAGATTTAGGAATGGGGTTAGACAACTGTTTCATTGCGAATGTCGGGGGTGTACCCTTGGCACTAGGTATTTAAGACTAAATATTTGTCACAAACCATTTGTTAATGCCTTTAATAAATATACTTAAGTTGGTTGGGTTTTGACGGTCAAACATTGGTTGCTGTCTCGTTTACGTTAAGAGGGTATTGTGAGACTAAAGGTTGGGGAACGACCTGAGTACAAATGGTTTGACTTAGACTCAAGGAGTCGATTAAAGATTTAGTTAACACGTGGGTAAGAAGTGTTGAATCCTACGGGATTTGAGATGGGTTGGTCTCGGTTGGTTGACTGTGGGGTCATGTTGTAAATCTGTTAAATGACACCTAGACTTGATAGAGTCTTTGGGAACTAATGCTTTTGAGAACTTTAACTAAACTAGTGAACTAGTTAGTCAATCTATGAGAGTTACTTGTGGGCGTGCACAATAGGGCACGATTATAGGAAGACTACTTTAGAGTCTTTATAAATGATAGGATGATGAATCGATGGATGGACGACCATGCCATCCGAGATGTTACTAAGTGTACTTAGTGGGCAATTATGAGTGTTGAGTGATGATAGTCATATTACGCTTTAAGCATGAGTATGAGTGTATAGGTATATACACTATGATTGATAAAGGCTAATAGAAGTCCGACAAGAAACTAAGGGTGAGACTATGGTATAGTCTTGGTTTGGGAGTTGACGTAAGGCTACTTAGTGGTCTTGACGGGTTTAATTAAGGGTTTTGAAGGCGTTAACGAGTAATTGTTTTGAACTAAATACATAGCTATGTTGTATGGTTTGAGGTTAAGTAATTATGACCTTGGTATGTTATTATGGGAATTATGATAGCCCTCACTAAATAAGGATTGTTTTTAGACTAAATGTCTAGTCTTAAATTCTAGATTGGAGGTGAGAGTTAATTAATCACCTCAAAATATGTGAGTATTTATTCACGACATGGATATTCTTGTTGGTTATATACTAGTAGAGTGTGAACCCTACTTGACTGGATTGATTGGGAACTCGATCCAAACTTGTGATGTTATACTTGAGGAAAATAAAGAACTCGATACGGAGTATGTTTAATAGGCTAAATAATTAGTCTTACTATGTGTGTTATACTTGCAAAATACTTGCTCGTATATGATATTAATTACCTTCCTGTATGTGTAAGGTATATTGTTTAAGTAGGAATACTAACCTGCTTGGCATTGACAGGGTGATCGGATATGGAAGCCTTGTTGAGTTTGGTTTTGGATAAGGTCATCGGGTACTGAGGCCTTATCGGGTTGTAGTGTGGTTAGTCAATGATGGGACGACACATCGTCTTCATGAGTTATGGGACTCGTGATTGCGGTGGGTCGCCGTATCAGAGACTAAGGGTTCCACACGCCTCAACTGCGGCCGCGGTGGGGAAGTAGCTGTCCATTGTTCGTAGCAGGAAAGCATGACATTGGAAGCTATGGCGCTTGAGAGGTGGTCTCAAGGCCGACGATACCACGGAACCGGTATCAGGAGCACATGTGATTGTGTACGTGATTTGTAGGAGATGGTTCAAGTAGCGGAAGTCTTGTAAGGAAGACAGTTCAAGTCTGCCGATTAAGTACCATCGGTAGACTTTATTGAATACTCAAGTCTGCTGTTAAAGGGGTAAGTAAATGTAATAAGAACAAGATCAAAGTAGTAAGTAACAGTGACTGATGAAGAGTGCTACGTCCACCACCAAGGCAGTCAACCTTGGATTTAAAATGTGCACTATGTTTTCCACTAGTTCTATTACAAGGAATATATCTAATGGATCGTGTACAAAATATTTGACTTGTGTTTGGGGGTTTGGGAATTGAATATCAAGATAAACAAGATATTCAATTCGTGTGGAAGAATAGTTTAAGGAAGACAACAGTAAGAAGCTTAAGATAAATGTTGAAACAAATCTTCTTCATTGTTATCGAGGGCTTCTTGATCAGATTGTGATCTCTTGGATGCACTGAATATAAATACTTAGAGTTGTAGAATTTCAGAGCATTTCAGGACGGAAAGTAGTATATTTCTTCAGTCTTTAATGGGAGTATTTATAGCAGGAGCATTCTAGAGATCCGTTGGAGAAGACGAAGTGTAATAGCTTTATTAGGTTGAATACATTAAACGTATGGAGCTGTCTTGTAGAATTCGTCCTCACTGATACTGAGCAGGGAGTGGTGCAGAGTTGTTTGCAGGAGTTGGTAGCCGAACAATCAGAATTTCAGACCTACAAGTGTCAGTCTGTTCACCTGCCTGTCACTGTTCAGTAGGTGAAAGTCTTCCAGCTTTTCAGAAAGTAGTTCAGGCGTGTTTGAGAAGTTTAGGGATGTTTGAATTCAAAATCAAATTGATAAAGGATAAACTTGAATTAATCCACTAAGTATTGATAGGCTGGACACGTCATGCTTGAGCACGTGCAGATAAGGTTTGCCGCTAAATGCTGATGAAGGTCTTCCAGTGAAGCATTTGCTGAAGTCTTCCGCTGAATCTGTGAAGCCTATAAACAGGCTATTCTATGGAAAAGTTCTATACATAGTTGCCACGCTAATTGATACGCAGCCCAATTAGCCACTAATGTATACAACTAATGTAATGTATGAACATATGTAAACCAAAATATAAATGAGAAACAACAGAGATCCGGCACTTTATCATGTATTCCTCAGGATATAACCAGGTTGTTTTGCTGGGTCTTGAGTGCACTTCTTTTTATAGGGCAGACAGGATACTGTGCCAGTTTGGCAGGGAGAAGCTCATTCCTGACCCGAGCCGTCTTGTGTTTTTGGAGTGGGACAATAGCAGGGACCTGGGTGCCACCATCCAGGAAATGTGGTCTTTACGCAAGTTTTAAGGTTTATGAGCTCGAAGTAAATCAAGCTCTAGAGCAAGACAAACAGTTTAGAACTGTGTCCTTGCCCGCCATGGTACAAGAAGAGACCACAGTTGAAAATAAACCTTCCACTTCCTCCAATGAAAATGATTTTCTTTCAAACGAACAGTTTGCTATGTTCGTAAAACGTTTTTAAAAATTTGCAAATTATGGAAGGAAGGACACACACCAGCAGCCTTTTAGAAGAACTAATGAGAATTCATCTATCGAAGAGCTTGTGTGTTACAACTGTAGAAAACCTGGACACTTCGCCTCCAAGTGTCCAAAGCCAAAATTTGAAGCATACCGAAAACCTCAATATAAGAAATTTTAAAAAGATAAAGGTATGCTGACTGAAGACATAGAAGAAAACCAGGTTGCTACATGGTTTGAGACTGATTCAGAAGAGGAAGAGGATGATTGTGAGAAGCTGGCTGCTGAGAAATCTCTGTTGACAACTGAGATTCAAACTCTCAATAGCTGTCAACAAGAAAGTATCAAGCTTAAAGGAGAAAACAAATTTCTTTCTGACAAAGTTGAATGACTCACTAAGCACATCAAGGGACTAAATTGCCTTGCAAAAGACAATTGACTCCTGGAACAGCTCCAAGGATACCTTTGAAGAAATCATTTCAAGACAAAATTCAAGTACAGATAAATCTGGGTTAGGATATTCTGATGAACCCAGTGAGACCCACTCTTCTGTCATGGAGAAAGGTGGCTGCTTAGGGGCCTTCCCGCATGATCAGGCGTGGATTGAGGCAACTACTGGGCCGTCACATTGCTAGCGGCATAGATGCCCGCCTAATGGAAATAAGCGAGGACTTAGAGAGTTCGGGGCTAGTTGTCTCCCAGGCCTTACAGGAGGAATTCAGGCAGGTGCACAATCTTGGTGCCCAGACGGCTCCTGGTCCAAATGCAGCAAGTCCTAGCAATGCGCCTCCTCAGCTGAGTAATGTAAACAGACAGCACAACCCTTGGGAACCAGAAGTGGCTATTCCTCCCCCTCAAACTGGATGGGGTACCGCCTTTAGGAATGATGGCAACGAGCCTCCTCGGCTGAGCAATGTGAGTAGGTAGCATAATCCTTGGAAGCCAGAGGAAGTTATCCCTCCCCCTCAGATTGGATGGGGCACTGGTCATAGGAATGATGGGGCCGGTCAAAGTAATACGACTGCTCAGGAGAATGGAGATGTTGATGATGAGGAAGAGGACACTTCTGGGGGCTCTCATGCTGATGAGAATAGAGCTTCTTCTGCGCCTCACATGAGGAGTATATGGGCTCGGCTGGGCGGATGCTGTAGGTACTGATAGACCACTTCGGGGCTGAGGCTGCAAACGAAGGATAATTGGGGGGAACAAGGGGGTAGAGGTAACATGATAACATATATGTACAGGCAAATAATGCATAATGTAAATATCTTAAGCAGGTATTCCTAAGTTGCACCTTAGGACATGTAATATTATATTTTGGTTTATTTATTGCGAGCTTTTTGTCGTGGTTTTTCTCTTTCTTTTGTCAGTCGAGCCCCTGCATGCTGAAGATCGGAGGTAGGATGTTGAGGATTCAGAAAGAATGCATTCTCTCTCCTTTTCCTGATATATATATTTTTATTTTGCTCTAACTTTTGCTTAGGTAGCCCTTTTAGGTTTTCAACCTAGCGAGCCCTTATTTCTCCGTTTTCTTTGTTTTTTTTTATTTATTGCTCTAATTTTTGCCTAAGCCGCCCTTTCGGGTTTTCAACTTAGCGAGCTGGGGAGGGAAGCAACTACTAGATAGATCAGCTCAAACATAACACCTTTTTAGCTTGTCGAGGTTGAAGGGCTGAACAAGATATTCTCCTTCTTGGTTCATGAGGAGTACAACACCTCCTGACCGGATTTCTTTGACAATATACGGTCCCATCCATGGAGATTTCCATTTTCCCCTAGTATCAACATAACTAGGGGGTTTTCTCGTAGCACGAGATCCCCGACTTGGATGTTGCGGCCTTTAACATTTTTATTGAAGGCTCGGGCTATCCGCCTTTGATATGCTCGGGTATGCTCTAGGGCTAGCAAGCGTCGCTCATCGATTAGGGCTAATTCTTCATATCGCCCTTTGACCCAGTCGACTTATGATATGCCGGATTCTATCATTACTCTCAATGATGGAATTTCAATTTCTATGGGCAGCACTGCCTCCATGCCAAATGCCAGAGAATAGGGGGTAGCCCCAGTGGGTGTGCGGACTGACGTGTGGTAGCCCCATAGGACTAGCGGTAATTTTTTTGGCCAGTCTCTTCCTGTGTCAGCCATTTTCTGATAATATTTTCTAATGTTTTGTTGGCTACTTCAACGACACCATTTTCTTGCGGCCGAATAGGGGAAGATTTATGCCTTTGAATTTTGAACTCGTCAAGTAGACGATTCACGTCCCCTTCAAAATACGTGCATTTGTCGGAGATCATTTCGAAAGGCACTCCGTAACGATATATGATATTGGTCCAGATAAATTCAGACGCCTTTCGAGCATTCAGGATTTTGTAAGAAGAGGCTTCTACCCATTTTATGAAATAATCGACGGCTACCTGGACATATTCGTGGCCATTGGATCCTTTCGGTTGAATTTGGCCTATAATGTCGATTCCCCATGTTGAGAAGGGATAGGGGGCTGTGGAGTTGTATAAGATATACGGGGGCACGTGCTGCAGGTTTGCGAAACGCTAGCACTTGTCGCAATGACGCACCCACCGAATACAATCGGTTTCAAGCGTATTCCAATAGTATCCCTGTCGAATAACTTTCTTGGATAGCATATGGCCATTCATGTGGGGCCCATAGGTACCACCATGAAGTTGATCCATGATTTGCTCGGCCTTGGCTTGATTGACGCATAATAGGTTAAGGCCTTGATAATGCCTATTATACAGGCTGCCACCGCTAAATACGAATTGCGATGCCCATCTCCGCAGGGAGACTTTCCTTCTGTTGTCTAGGCTGGGATGGTAGATTCCTTTCTGAAGAAGGTTCAGGATATCAGAATACCAAGGCTCGTGATCTGCTTCAGGGGCTGCATTGATTTTGAAGCAGTATGCCGGGGTGACCTTTTTCCCGACCACGAATGGCTGGACATTAATTTCTATGGGAATTTGGACCAACGATGCTAGAGTGGCTAGTGCATTGGTAAATTGATTCCTATCTCGTGGCAGATAGTGGAAGGAGATAGAATCAAATCAGGCGGCAAGTGCTATTAACTTGGCATGATAGAGCTGCAGCCGGGGATCTTGGGTTTTCCACTTCCCTCTTACTTGATCTATAATCAAGGCGGAGTCTCCGTAGACTTCCAAGTCTTTGGCTCCCTTTTGGAGAGCTTCTTCCAGAAGCAATACAGGCTTCATACTCAGTTGTATTGTTCGAGCACTTGAACTCCAATCGTATGGCCAGTGGGGTGTGGGAATCTACTGGATCAATTAGCAAGATTCCTATACCAAAGCCTCTTTTATTTGCGGCTCCGTCAAAGAACACCTGCCAGCGGGTGTCGTGGTCAGTGATTTCGAGGACACCTTCGTCTGGGAAACTAGGCTCAACTACATCTTCTGCTTTTAAAGGCAAGTCGGACTAAGTGGTCTGCAATTATGCTGCCTTTGATAGATTTGAGTGTGACATAAGTTATGTCAAACTCGTTAAGAAGGAATGACCATTTAGCCAGTCGGTTGGAAAGTGATGGCTTGCCGAAGATAAGTTTTGAGCCTTTGAGTTGCCCAGACTAGGCCGGTGTAGCTTTTCTCCAATGCTGAATAATTTAGCTCACTTCCTTGTAGCTCTATACTTATGAAATAGATGACATTTTCAACGTAGGAATTTTCTTTTTCTTGTGCGAGCATAGCCCCTACTAACGTGTCTGTGACGGTTAAATATATGAGGAGAGGTTTATGTGTATATGGGGTGGAGCTAGCATAGGATGATTGGTAAGGTAAACTTTTATTTTTTCGAAGGCTTGCTGGCATTTCTCGTCCCAGACTTGGTCAATATTTTTCTTTAGGAGTTTGAAGAGGGGCTCACATGTGAGTGTCAACTGCCTGATGAAGCGGCTGATATACTGCAATCTGCCTAGGAAACCTTTGACTTTGGTTGGAGTTTTTGCCGCGACATTTCTAGGATGGCTTTGACTTTGGCTGGCTCGATCTCGATGCCCTGCTCAATCACTAAGAATCCCAAGACCTTGCCTTTGGTAACACCAAATGTGCATTTTGTTGGGTTAAGCTCCATTTGGTGCTTTCTTAACCTTTCGAAGAATTTTCGAAGGTCTTTAACATGGGCACCGTTGGCATTGCTGAAGTGACGATCATGTCATCAACATAGACCTCCATTTCTTTGTGGATCATGTCGTGGAAGAGGGTGGTGGCAGCCCTTTGATAAGTAGTTGTAGCATTCTTTAGCCCAAATGGCATGACATTGTAGCAGTAGGTCCCCGAAGGAGTAGTGAATGAGGTTTTCTCCTGGTCTTCTGCTGCCATTTTAATTTGATTGTAGCCCAGCATGCCGTCGACGAAAGATCTGACTTTGTGAGCAGAGACGGCGTCTACCACAATATCAATATTGGGTAGAATGAAGTCATCTTTGGGCGATGCCTTGTTGAGGTCGCGGAAATCAACACAGATCCGGACCATCCCATTGGGCTTAGGAACGGTCACTATGTTGGACAGCCAGATCGGGTATTCAACTACCCGAATAAACTTGACGCACAGCTGCTTCATGATTTCTTCTTTAACTTGTAATGACCATTTCGGCTTAATCCGACGGAGCTTTTGCTTGATTGGCCGAGCATCTGGATATATAGGAATCCGGTGTTCGACTATGGCTGGGTCTAGCCCGGGCATATCTTCGTAGGACCATGTAAATATGTCCACGAACTTTTTGAGGAGATCGATGAGTACTACCCTTTTAGAGCCTTGTAGGTAGCTGCCGATTTTTATTTCTTTCATGTCGTTGTTCAGCCCCAGATTGATAGTGGACAAGTCTTCAGTTGCTGGTGATAAATGATGTTGTTCCTGGTGCTCAACTGACTTTACAAGCTCAAGAAAATAATTTTTATCTTTTGGGTCCATTTCATTAAATGACTCATTATTATTTTTATTTAATGCATCTTTTAATGTAGGTGAAACTAAGGAATAAGCAAAGACATTTAGATTATCATTAATAGCAAACTGTACAAGGTTATTTACATTATTGAGGACCTGGGGTTTGAGGTCCTCAACCTTAGGGAGCGGATCGGTAGATGACCAATCCGTAAAGCTAGGGGAAGAAATGGGAATAATATATCCGAAGCGGTCCACCAGATCTGCGGGCGTCAAAAGCAGGCCGGTCATAATATACTAATTCTGCAGAGGCTTATCAGCAATAGGCTCAAACTTAGCAGGGAGCCTTTCATAATTAGCACCTCCGTCTATCATACCCAGGAAGCTGTCTCCTGGACTTTTATTAGAAACTCCTTTTATTGATGAGCATATTTACAGCACCTTTATTTCTGGCTAAAAAGGGTTCACCTGCCCTTTAGACCTCTCTGGCTTGATTTGTTTCGAAGATTCTTGTACCTGCCACTGTAATTACCTCGCTATCGATAAGATCTTGGATTGCACTTCTAAGTGAGTAGCATTTATCGGTAAGATGACCACTGCAGCGATGGTACTCACAATACTGAGCGTGATTCCATGTAACGGGTAATGGATTGGGTGGTTGGTAATTATCCACGGGCTTAAGTATCCCATGGGCCCACAGTGTTTGGAGTATTTCAAACCTTGGGCAGGTAAATCATCATAGTACCTTGGAATTATTTCTTTCCTTCCTCTTGGCTTAGGCAAATTACCAGATTGAGATTTGGTCAAGCAACTGGGTGGAGTTTTCTCTCTCGGGTAATATTGCACTGGGATTGGATTGCTTGGACCTTGACTTAAGGGGGATTTTTTTTCTGGTACACAAATTATTATTTTTGGAATCCCTGGGGTTAATTGCTGAGAATAAGTATTTGAGGGATCAAGAGGGAGATAATTCTTTTGGTTATAATAGCAAGCATTTAGGTGAGGGAGATAATTCTTTTGCTTATAATAGCAAGCATTTAGGTGAGGGAGATCAGGGTTGATTTATGGAGGATATGGATTAGAATTATGGGCATTTGAAATCATACCTCCTTGGGCAATGGGATCATTATTTGGCTGATGGCAGGCATTTGGTTGTTTTTTGGAGGCTTGGAAAATGATATTTTCTGAGGCATCGGGAAAGTTTACTTCAGGGAGGCGATAAGTATTAGGAATATATTTTGGGACTTTGATTTTTTGGGAGAAGGCGGAAAGAGTTTCTGAGAAACCTGCTTTCCTTTTGTACCCATACGAAATTCGGGCACAACTCAAAGGGTCTTATAAATGATAGTTGACCAGAGAGAAAGAGCTTGAGGTCTGCCATAATATTCCTAATAATCACTTCTTTTGGCATCCTGATATTATCAAAAGAGGCCTTATTTCGAAAAATCCAAATATCCCACAATGTAATCGATGGAAGAAGGATAAAAGGAAGCGAATTACAATGCATCCACCAAGAATAACACTTTTGTTGAATATTGTCGGGCTGAATAGGAACCTCGAAGAGAGTGTGGAGAGCTAACCAAATCTCAGAGGCTGTTTTGCTGAGTAAAAAGACATGCTTGAAAGATTCTTCATGACCTTCATCACAATAATGGCATTTAGAAGCCAAGGAGATTCCTTTTCTGCAAATAGCTTCATCAATAGGAAGCTTGAGAACGAAAAGCCTCCACATGAAGATCGCTGATGTGACGCGGCAGCGCTGCATGCCAAATAAAGGAAGCAGATAGATAGGTTGGACGGACATCTCTAATCAAAGCGAACACTGAAGAGAGGGAAAAACTTCCTGAAGAGGTGGCAGTCCAGAAAGGGCAATCTTCAGAAACGCTAAGAGAGATCGATTGATCTTCGAGCAAGTTCCAAAGAACTGATGGTAGCTGTGATCTAGACTCCCGGTTAGGGGCTAAACAAAGGATCTCCCGAACCTTTTTAATGGAGCAATCTGGCGGCTTTTGCAGCTGGAAATTATGGATCCATTTGTCATACCAAGGCGAGCAAAGACCATTACCAATAACCCAGAAAATCCGAGACTCGGCGATGTCTCTAGCCTTCAGCATCCTATTCCAGACGTGAGACCCCTTTTTCAAAACTTGCGAAGGATGGGTGTTTGAACAATACCGAGCCTGAAGGAAAGAAGACCATAGAGTGCACGTGGTGCGAAATCGCCACCAGAGTTTAACTCCAAAAGCCTGGATGATATCTGCCATACTATGGATGCCAATCCCGCCTTCTTGAGTTGGTCTGCAACAGTGCTTCCATGAAATCCAGTGGGCTTTTTTCTTCCCGTCTACCTGGCCCCAAAAGAAATTAGAGCATATACGGTCTATCAAAGAACTAACAGATGCCGGAGGATCTATGGCTGCAAACTGGTAACTTAACATGGAGTGGAACACGTGATTTATAAGAGTAATACGACCTGCTTTGTTAACGAAATTCCCAGCCCATAAAGAAATGCGGTGCTGCATTTTGCTTAAGAGGCCATCAAAAAAATGACGTTTTTTCCGACCAAAATACAACGGGCAACCAAGGTACGTAATGGGAAGCTGGCCTGATCTGAAACCCAGGATATCAGAGATCGAAGTTACCTTAGCAACATCAGTTGAAGGAGCCACATAGAAGGAACTTTTCGAGGGATTTACTAACTGACCAGAAACTTGCTCATAATGATCAATCACAGCTTTATGTTGCTCTAGAGAATTTTTACTGCCGTTGCAAAAAATGAAAATGTGTGTGTCCCAGAGGGTGTGATGTGTGCTGGGGTAAAGAGTTAGGCATGACACGTTGCTATCAAAGAACCTCAAAGAGTATAGGATCGGGGTGGAAGCCAAGACTGATCAAACAAAGAGAAAGAGGGCAAAAGTTGATGCCATAGAGTTCTCTCTCTAGTACTCACTAGGTTCTCAATCAAATGAATTCTATCAAATGATTACCGATCCTTGAAAATGAGGTTTTCACCTCTATTTATAGTGAATGTAGGATGACACGTGGAATATTCCCAGCTAGGTGTCATCATCCTATTGATCATGCAATGATCATAAGACAAGTGTCCCATAAGTGGGGACCACAATCAGCTCTTTCTCTCTTAGTGATCAGGTCACACGTGTCGCACGTACGTGGTATCGCACGCATACAACGGGTGCGACTTTATCTTGACTTCAGCCACCAAACCAATAACCCCGAGGTTCCCAAAAACCGGCTCAGTCTTGTAAGGGTTCATGAAAAGATCATTTATCACATAATTTGTTATCCTTTCCGCATGGGCATCCAATTCTCTTTTTAGCCAAGCTTCAAGCCCAGGAGGAGGTGCGTACTTAGGAGTTTCTTTTTCTGGTTCCCAACTATTCCAATTATTGCTAGTCCCCATCATAGCTTGTTTATCTTTAGCGGCCATTTTGCTCGTATTTGCGCCTTTTGGACTGATTCTACCCTTATATGATATGTTTATGATATTCTCTGATTTACTTTTTGCACACCGTATCCCGTATCAACCGGCCAGTACTATCTCTGCCTTTCCAAATTCGGGCCATGTTTATGAGGAAAATGGGTTCGGATGTATCAGAAGGCTGGCTGAAGGCTTTCTGAGCTTGGAATACAGCGTGCCTTTATTAGTTTTTTTAAACTAATTTTCCCTACAATTGACCGGATAAGCACCTGCTTTATTTTGACAGTCTCAAGACTTTCCTGGAACAGTGGATTCTTTTTCCAGAGTATAGGACCAACGTATTCCACCTGTCTTTCGACTCCCCAAGATCGGACTGATCCCAGGCGAAGGGCCTATACTCTTTCCGGGATCCACCATTTAAAACGGTCTAGGTCGAGCATCAGAGAATAATCAATCAGCGCCTGTGTATTTATTATTACTATTTTTTTATATGCGCATATTTTTTTTGTATATATATATTTTTTGACTTGCACATATATATATATATATAATTTTTTTTTTTCAATCTCTTTTTTTTTTTTTTTGCAGAGATCGATCAACTATTCAAATATGCAAAAACTGGTCGGTCTTTGAAGTGACCCGAAAATCTATATGCATTCTAACGATGGCTTATGTAGGGGTAGACTGGCCATGGTGTAGGGTAGCAATTCAGAATATATTTACATGCGTGCGCGTGTGTGCGACATCTAAAAAGCAGTAAAATCTTTTTAAAAAATATAAAATATAAAATAAAACAGATATGGTTTGTCTTGCTGTTGTTTGTGGATTTTCTCGGCCTTTTTAGTTTGAGCGCAAGAAAGCAAACCAATCACATTAAGAAATAGAAAGAAAAGCGAGGAATCTATCTATTCCTATTAATTACAAATCGGTCCTAGACCCCAAAATAAAATGACAGAATGAATGCAAAATATAGAACAAATAGCATATATATTAAATCAATAAAATAATAATAATAAACAGAACAAAATAATATTATAGAGCCGAAATTTTATAGAAGCAATATTAAAAATAAAGCCCCGGCCCTTTTGTTGTGCTGCCCGGAATTTTATTGCACACATATTTTTTTTTTTTTTATATATATATATATATATATATATATATATATATATATATATATATATATAATATTTTTAAACATACATGTAATAGTTACTAGAATGAGACTGCTGCAAGATTGCTGATCATATCCACAAATATTGACACGGATGTATAGGAACGCAATATTCAGATGCATAAATTAATATAACAAGCATACTTTAGCCAGAAACAAAGAAAAACAAAAAAAGTTTTTTTTTAATGAGTCTAGCCCTCCATTTTTATTTAAAATAAAAAAGATCTTCCCAGTAGAGTCACCACTGTGGGTTCCCCAGGTTGCGCACGCGCCCCGCACGCCCTTGGATAGGGGTGCACATACGTGCGAATGCGGGATACCACGCTTTCCATTCCACTTTCCCTTGTTTAGGGAGGATGAAATTAAAAATGCGAAAAGGGTGTTGTCTATAATAGCGCGTTGAATACGCCTCGGTGACTTTAGTGAATTTTTGGTCCATTATGGGAGATTTGAGTTTTCTATATCAAGTTATCCCTTATTTAGGGGATACTAGGATATAGGAATACATCACCCTTTCATTCTCATTCTCCCTTTTTTAGGGGCAAACAGAAAAGTACAAGAAAGGATGTTGCGAGGCCCCACTATAGATTTTATGAATATTGCCTTATGGCTTATTTCAGATCGTTATGAGTACTTTGAGTTTTCTATATCAAGTTATCCCTTGTTTAGGGGATACCAGGATATATGAATACATCACCCTTTCATTCAAATTCTCCCTTTTTTAGGGGAAAATGAAAAAATGTAAGAAAGGAGTGTTGCCATGCCCTATTGGATCCAAAATATTTTATAGAGTCACCATCTTTATTTTAAGGAAGAAATAAAGCAAAATCAAAAAAAGAAAACCAGAGATTGCAAAAACGAGTTCAGAGGCTAAGTTACGAGTTGGGAAGGTGCTAGGCACCCAACTCGCCCTTTCGGTCTCAAAAGCGGTGTTTGGCTGAAGTATGTTTTTTTATATTTATTTAGCAAATAAACAATGCATTAAAAGACAGGAAATAAAAACAAATACATCTGTGGCTACATTATTTACGGACTTGCAGCTGTCTCTTTACAATAATTACAAATACATTTAAAAATATTTGGCCATAATAACGGCTCTTTTACATAGTATTTCCTAACTAAATCCGGGTAGCACAACGACTTATATTTTTTACATTGGGCCGGTTTTGAAAATAACTTTTATAAAATAAATGCTCTTAAAGGTTTTACCTTTTAGAGCGTAGTGTGCTCGCTCTGTCTTTCTTGAGAGAGGGAGACTTTTTATACTGTTGCTGCTGCGTTTTGGCCAGAGTAACAACTTATTTTTTGTGGTTTTGGCCTTTTTACTCGGGCAGAGCAACGACTCTTTCCGAGGTTTTTGGGCCGGGAAAATAAGGTGGATACTTAATTAGAGGGCTAAGGATCACTTTGACCGGTTGGTTTAGGTTTGGCGGAGTTTTGGCAGGGTTTCGAGGCTTTATAGGAGGATCACTCCCTATTCTCACTTCGCTCTCTATTTTCTCAGTGTAACAATGACGCAGAGAAATTTTATTGATGTCTTCGGTGTGTTTGAAAGTGAGCCCCAAGCCTTCTATTTATAGGCTGAGAAGAGGACTCATCGGGAAATATAATTTCTCTTAGCGCTTTAATTCCTTGTACTCCGTGCTCCACAAGCTGCACATTGCGTTAACTGGGGAGCAACTGTAGCTACACTGTAGCTCTTTGGGCGCTGCCATAACCCCATATGGGCGCCACACCAAGGGCCTCTTTTGGCCGCACCAAGCCACTGTTCCAGCTTCTGATTTTGACGCTTTAGCCCCTACATTTTACTATTTTACGCATCCTGTTTTGCCTTTTACATTTTTAACTCCTGTAACTTGACATTTGTTAAGTTTTTACAGGTCTTGATATCATATGCCAGAGTTACATACCAGGGGTACGAAATTGGAGTGCTTACAACCGTTATTCATAAACTTTATTAGTTTCTATAGTTCCCACTCCCCAATGAAAAATAGCTAAAAACTGAGGCAACTTTTTGGAAATCGAACCATTACTCTTGGAAGAAGAGTGGTCTGTTTGGGGAAAAAAACTTGAAATTGTTGATGGGCTTTGCTCTTACATGAAGCACCGTTGCGGCAGGGCTCACATGATAATTGAGCTTTCGGTCAGGTCATTGTGTACTTGCTAAAAAGGTGCAAAGAGACCATTATGTTGTAAATGTGTAAAATGTTTCGTCTTTCTTCAAATTTCTCATTTGCTTTCTCGGTGCTGCTAAAGTAAGTTAAACTTTAACGTTGATTATCAAGGTCCTTGTGTTGCTTCGACACTTGGTTACTGCCTTCTTTAGTCATTAGTTGTTACTATTTTTTTATTAGTTGTATTGGGTTTTTTTTCGTCATAATTCGCCCGAAGAAAGTTGTAGTATTATACGTAAATTTTTCCTTTCGACGCTAAATTTTTTTAGTGATGCCCAATTTTTTTCTTTGAAAAGCCCAAATTTTGGGCAGTCACTTTTGGATAACGGCCCAAAATTAGATAACAATCATAACTTTTAAATCTAAATGTGTTGCTGAAACTATGGAAGAAGAGAATGATAGGTTTAGAATAATATTTCAAAAAATTGTTTTTTGTTTTTTTTAAAAGGTACACTTTTCAAGTTAGAAATTTTAAAAAATAGAGATTCCAAAAATTTTCCCAAATATTTAAGTACTGATCTTGACCCGGTGATTGTGACTGTTGGTTGCAATTATACACTTTTTCGATTGTCGTATTTGGTCATTTTGATCGACACGTGAATAGACCCAATAATGAACCCCACTGTCTAGATTATTTCTCATTTGCTTTGTCGGTGCAAGAACTAATTTGTCGGTCTGACAACATTTGTAGGCCTAAATTATCATTCAAAGTGAAGAAAATATGAAAGCTTTTATTTCTGTTGATCATTAATAATTGTGAAAAAGTTACAAGGTTAAAAAAACATGGCATAGCCTAATCAATACATGGAAAGATTTCAAGCTAGTTTTTCTGCTTAATAATTGTGCTATTTTGGAGAATACTGATAAATTTTTCCATGGACTTGTCAGAAAGAGGTTCAACAGTGAAGAAAGTCTGAACAAAACTTAAGAAAAGAAGAGAAAACGCACCAAATAAAGCAAAAGTTCTCCATGGGCTGCTGAAGTAAAGTGAATTCAGTTCTCCAAGCCATGTCTTGGTTAAGCTATGGCAATGATTTTCAATCTTCCTCTTGAGTCGATCAAACATGAATACGTTGACACCGGGCGAGTCTATCTCCTCAAACATCTTGGCTACTTCTTCGTCACTCGATAGGCTGTGGATTAGTATTCGCCTTGAACGCAACTCCTTCACATCATCACGGTGAACTATGAGTGACTTCATGAATTTGATGTATGTTGCTACTCTAAAGTCATTAGGGTTTCGAGGGCTCATTTCGTAGGCAATCATATTCAAGAGAATGACCTTGGTATTTGGAGAAATTACCCTCCTAGGAAGTTCGAGCTCCCCGTACCAAAATCTAGAGTTGAATCTGATATCTGTAGAAGAATCGCTGTGTCTTGGGTTAAATCTGATTCCTTTTGCCTTGAGCTCTGTGACTGAAGCAAATGATCGATTCTTCTTCATGTAGTTTAGCTCATCATGTCTATCGTAGTTCCTCTTCAGTTCATCCCATTTCACATCACCAAGTGGTCTACCAATTGAACCCAAACCAGAACCAGGCGGAGAGATCGAAAGAAAAGATGCCCGGTAAATTTCAAGAAGATGAAGAGGCTGCTTGTCATTTTCACCAGGAATTACTGTTTCCCCCCTCAGAAACAGCTCTCCGAAATTCACGTAATTAAAGAATGTCTTGAGCATGTCGTCACCTCCATCTTTGAATTTCAAGCTCAATAAGATCTTGAGAATCATAAAAGGAAGTTGATTCTCAAGCAATAAGATGTCCCGAATTACACTAGCAAATCCCAAAGCTCCCAAATACTCGTTAAACAACATCGCTCTCTTCCTTCGATGCGTTAGGCACTCGATGAAGTACAAGATAAAACAACCATCAAGCAACATCATTTCTGCAAATTTCTTGTCATCGTATTCATCGGTTGAACCTTCAAGATAGCATTTTCTAGCGTCGCCAATCACCTCAAAAACCTTGTCGAAAAAACAATCTACTTTGTTTCCGGTGCTCGAAACATAGAGTTGAAAGGTCATATGCTTGCACTTCTCCGCTTCTTGAAGTTTCGGCCATTCGTGGTGGTAAGGGCCAATTGCTACTACCACGGGCTCGTAATAATCTCTCTTACTAGTCCTCAAGAGTAGCGGTGGAACTTTCTCAATTCGACGTTTTCTAGTATGGTTGTTGATCGATTCGTTGCTGGAAAGGGCTTCCAACCACTCCTGGGCGATGGAATCATAGTAGGCTTCTTCATCTAGCATCTCGATCGCCATAGAATCTTGTTGTTGCATGCTTTCGTTTGATATATCAGAAACTTTGTTATCACTCTTGTTTGGCCGCCTTGCCAATCTATATATATATATATATATATAACGACAAACGTGATTTTTGGCCTAAAACTGATTTCCATAAATAAAAATATTGGAAGCTGAAACACTTTATTTTTTTGTTTTTTCTTTTGTTTTCATACTAAACATTTAATATTCTTAGATATGTTGACATGAATATATTTATACATTTTTAAAATTTTGAATACAAGTAAACTGTTGGTATTCTCAGCACAATTCACAATATCATGCTTGACATTTTATTTTCCATCACATTTATATAAAGTATGTGGATATTCTTTGCGGATGTTCAACCAATCTTCTGCAAAATTTTAAAAAAAATTGATCACAAAATAAACTTTAGACATTTTGAACCCAAATATTTTACTACAATTATTATGGCTTCCATATCATCCGTCCTAAGAGACGTCTACAATCAAAGATTCGAATAAATTCTCAAAATCAAAGTCGTAAGGAAATAGTTAGTTTCGGCTGAAATAAACAATGAAGTTGACATAGTCTAACTATAAAATTATATTTTATAAGTATGAAGAATAGTTAAATAAAAAATATTAAGAAATGTAATAGATAAATTCATCAGTTATAAATTCAAATCTCAAAATTTGAGTTATGTATTCTTTTCAAAATAACCTTAAGAAGTATGTTTAAAAATTTAGAATATAACAAATTTCAGACAGTAAAATAAAATATATATCATTAAATAATGTTTTCACTAAATACTTGACTTTATTTTAAATATTGAAGTCTCAGATTATTATATTTGTATTTTTTAAAAAAAAACTTTAAAAGCTGTACAATGAAATAGAATTAAAACAAAATGATATAGACTCAATTTTCAGCTCAATGAAAAATTAAAAAGATTTGAATAATCTGAAAGAGATCGCTACGATTTCTTACCGAATGTTAGGTGAATGAAATTTTGAAGTGAAAGAATATACGTCAAATTAAGGATTCTAGATGAAGGGTTCTAACTGAAGGGTTGTATTTGTTAGACAACAGATGTTGAATTTGGTTAGGTGTTGAGGTCGTGTATTGCTTTATTAATAGTAGTTTTTCGGTAAGACCATCTTACGAGTTTTAATTCGTAAGAGGGAGCCACACTATCTGACAACGCAACTTATCAATACACGGTGGGTCGAGTCAAGAAGATACATTCTTACATAAAATACATGTAATATTATTTTTTTGTAAGTTTTTATTGTATATTAATAGGTTAAAAGGGACAACTTGCATGACATGAGGCTTAAGGGTGGATGTGAGATTTTAATGAGCTAGGTTTTATATATAGTAGGCCTTTTAGTGTTTTTTAATGAGGTGAGTTTTTTTATTTCTCATTTTGGGAAAGAATAATTACAGGCCGGTCCCTTTTTTCTAAAATGTTAACCGTTAAAATACTTTTTATTAACCACAAAAGTACTTTTTTTTTCTTCCTTAACCGCTGAATCTTTTATGACGTGTCATATTTGCAAGGAAGGGTTATACTTGCCCCGACTCTTGATGCTTTCGACACCATAAATGAGTACATGGTATCTAACAATCACTTAGAAGAAAAAACTTATTTGAGTTCAAATTATATGTGTAGGGCAGAGAACAACACAAGTTTGTTTGAAGACAATCATCCTACAGAGTTTTTGAATAGTATAAAGTGTTCACTATTGTCTAACCATGAATTAACACTTAAGGTTCGTGTTTCGGTGATGTTGTTGAGAAACATTGACCATGCTGCTGATGTTGTTGAGAAACATTGACCCTGCTGTTAGGTTGTGCAATGGAATAAAACTAATTATTACCATGCTTGAGAATCACGTTGTTGAAATAAAATTTTTAAATGGAAGCAATGTTGGAGACAAAACGTTTATACCAAGAATGTCATTGTCCCAATTAGATGTGAGATTGTCTTTCAAGTTTCTAAAAAAGATAATTTCAATTGGTAGTATCGTATGTTATGACAATTAACAAAAGTCAAAGTCAATCACTTTCACATGTAGGATTCTTCTTGAAGAAGTTAGTATTCAGTCATGGTCAGTTGTATGTTACAGGTTTTAGAATAACAAATCGTTCTGAATTGAAGATATTAATACTGATGAAGATGGAAAGTTAACAAATAAAACAACAAATGCTGTGTATAAGGAAATTTTTAAAAACCTATAATATTACCAATAAAATGAAGTACTTATATTTAAGTAGTTGCCTCAAACATTACTTTTCTTAATTTATTCTTTTGATTTTGATTTTCTTATTTGTATTGCTTGAATATTATATAATTAAAAAAATATTTTTGTTCGTGCGTTTAACGCACATGTGTAAAACTAGTTGTAAATAATGTTCGAGGGGCTTTGCATGCATTAATACAAGGTCACAATGATAGACATAGTTTCACTTTCTTACAATTCAGTCCACCAACATATGATACGTTGGAATATAGGGATCCGTGCTTCAGAAAATATGTGTAAAACAACTTTACTAAGTTCTTGCATTGTATTAAGTAATTTTATACCTCTCCCTTCTCTGATACTTCATCCATTCAAAAATTATTGCTCAGTTTGGCGGATTAAATAAAAAAATATTTGATTATTAATATTGATATATTTGGTGTTTTTCTTTTAGAGTATTACCAATATTAGATTTTTGACTTCTTCAAGCTTGGAGAGTGTGCATTAGTGGCCAAGTAGGAGAGAGAAATCTCCAATTAGGAGAGAGAATGTGTGTTTGCTTCTTAAATAGGAAGTTGACTTGGGGAAGTGTGAGGGAAAGGGGGGGAGGCTTGAGTGTTGGGGGGAGGGGGGCCTATTTGGTGGAGTGTGTGCGTGGTGTGGGGGTGGGGTGGGGTGGGGTGGGGTGGGGGTAGGGGAGGGTTTTGTATTTATTATATGAGATGGTGTTAAATTTAATATTTTTTATGTAAGAATATGTGTAAGAAGATTATACAATGGTGAACTGCTCGGCCCAAATAGGCCCAAGCCATGAGTCACGCGCCAAGCATGTGGGCTTCATCCGAATGAGCGAGCAAAGGTTTCATGCGAGCAAGCAAGCAGAGCTTTGGCTTTTATCAGGTGAGTTGCCTGTGAGCTGGGGGCTTGACTAGCGAGCAAGATTGATATACGGGCATGATTACTTATGCTCGACAGCACGAGCTGTCATTAGATGAGGACATTTGTGTCCGGGGAAGATCAAGGTAACCGAGAGGCGGTTACGCCCGAGCAGAGTTACGCTTAGCGCAATGACCGGGATTCCTTATTTAAACCGTCGTTATTAGTGGGCTCGTTAATGCGCCTGCCATTAAAGACCACGTCCATTTATAGGCAGTTAATGATGATCATGGGCACTTAATGGCGATCATGGGCAGTTAATGTCAATTATGGGCGGTTATTAATGGTTATCGGCAGTTATGCCTTCCGGTAAATATAAAAACCTTGGAAAATGAAGGAGAAAAGTATGCACAATCCAATTCTCTAGCTGAAACTCTGCCAAATTGCTTTCTCACTATTGTATCGTGTACTAATTCTCACACCGGAGGGCCTTTGCAGGGAACGCCCCTGCCTAGTTCACGGTTGTTCTTTCATATTGCAGAGTTGGGCTTTGAGGATTGACGGACACGTTGAAAGCCATGTGTTCAGATTGGGCTTATACAGTGCATCTAGATTTCTTGGACGCATCAAATGAGAAGATATATTTTTAAGTGAGTAAGAAGATAAAAATGTGTAGGTGACAGTGAGGCCTAATTAAGAAGTTGTATAAGAATATACAACATTGAGGATGCTTTTATACTCATGTGCATGTGAGATTTTTATTAAAGTTATAAAAAAATATAAAATAATAAAAATATTTATAAAAAAAGAATTTATAAATAAGACAATTTTTTAGACGAACGAAAAGATAAAAGGTGACAATAATGTAGGCACAGTATTGTCGTGTCGTGTTTGAGTCCACGGATTCAAATAAATTAATTATACTATAAACATCATGATAACGTTTATTTTTCAAAGCTATTTGTGTGATAGTGTGACCACACGTTAACCTACTTTTAACAAGATTGACGAGCACTTTGAGAAACAATACTCCCTGATGTGGCAAAATCCTCAGCTTGGGCCGTCTGTTCTTTGGGTAGCATATCTGGGCTTGTAGCTGCTTCCTTGAACCTGGCTGAGAGCACAGAAAACCTGAGTGGAAGTGCAAGGCGGGCTCGCGAAACCCCTGGGCGTGAGAGTAAGTACCTGTATGAGAACGTAATACCGTAACTCAAGGAAGAGGCGGAGTGTATGAGAGCATGTACCTTTGTGGTGTATGGCGGAGGAGTATTTATTGGCCCTTGTGTAGTTGAATCCGGGTAGGATTTGGTTTCTGTAGTTACCTTGTTCAACAAGGAGTGAAACTCTAGATTTCCTGGTGATATACGATCGCCGCGTGATATCAGAATGGATAAGGCAAGTGTCCCGCCTACATATGATATGATAACTTGTGGCCGTGTCTTGGCGGGCAAGCTACTTGGTGTCATTTGCTCGATGAGGAATGAGCGGGCAAGGCCCCGCTCGTCTGTATGGTAGATGATGTATATGAGTTGATCACGCTTCCGCAAGGCCCTCGACGGACAGCGACCCGTGTCCCACCAGCCGGGTCGTGAACGTCATGCTCGCTGTATGGGGTTGCTCTTCTTATGCTTGCTGGGCCTGTGGGCCTCTAAAGGCCCATGCTCGTGATCGGCACGTGATGATAACTCGTGCTCT
Organism: Codonopsis lanceolata; assembly: GCA_013146195.2. Classification (NCBI taxonomy): domain Eukaryota; kingdom Viridiplantae; phylum Streptophyta; class Magnoliopsida; order Asterales; family Campanulaceae; genus Codonopsis; species Codonopsis lanceolata. The sequence continues at coordinate 110,704,583 of CM028380.1, read as the reverse complement.
GCTCGTGACTAGATTTGGGCTGGGTATATCAGTGGCCCCTAGCTTCGCGCCTGGCGAGTATTTATGCTCGAGGCGAGGAGCGTGCAGAATGTATTGAAGTTGCCCGAAACCCGGGCTTGTACACTTACGAAATCTGGCGATGCCAATGATCGGGCTGAACTTCTTCGGAGAGGGTTCTAGAACTCTGCAACTTGTTAGATGAGGCGTATCCAGGAAGCCTCATCGCTGAGTGGTACTGTCAGGGAGCAGGACGGGGCGCGCGTGAATTGTCCAGGAAGTGATCGAAAAGACGGGAGCCTTTCTCGAGGGACGGCGCATTAAATGCGCGTGTGTGGGCTGACGCCGGCACAATTGCCTTTTCAGTCTCCAACGCGTGTGAGCTGTCGGGCAGATTCGCCTTTTCATTTTCCGGTGCATTCTCCCACGTTTTCCTCGCCTATTTAACCCAGTTGCCTCCTTCATTCAAGCCTTTACGCTACTTGGAGATTTCTAGAGAGAGAAAAAAGAGTAGAGAAAGAGGCTTTGATAGTTCTTGCCACCGTTCTTCCTGACTATTTCGCCGCCAAGGCTATCATCAGCCTTAAGAATCCAGATCTCACGAAGCAATCTTCATCTAAAAACCAACAGTAAGTTCCTCTTTCGTTTTCATGTATGTCTATCTCTTTGCTCTTCTGCATTTCGTGCTCATTTTATTTCGAAGAAAAACTTTTGCTCCTTTTCTGTTGAATTCTCTAGGCAAACTACGTAGGGTCTTAGGGGGTCCCCTAGGCTGAGATCGAGGAGAGTCCTCCATCAGGTCCTCGCTTTGCTGGCGGGTGGCCTCTTGGATTTACCTAGAGTTAGGTTTTTCTCCCCTTTTTAGTGATCGTTTTCGCAACGACAGATCTCGACCATGTTTTTTTCCTCGATCTCTCAGATGTCCGACGGAGAGTTTTCGACAATGATCGAGAAGAGTTCGCTTATGGCGGCAAAATGACCCGCTGAAAGCAGGAATCCCCATCCTCGACGTAGCAGGCGAAGAAGGAGACGCGTCCGTGGCCTGTGAGGTCGTAGTCACGCGTCCTCTCGTGCCCGTTGATCCAGAGGCCCATGTGCCTGTAATTACCTTGTCCGCTTCAAGTCTGTCCGAGGGGGAGGTTGAGCAAGGCCGCCGAGCCACTGGCGGGCCGGGCCACGCACAGTTGGCCGAGCAAGAAAACGTGGTCGAGGAACGGGCTGATGAGGACGTGTTGCCCGCTGTTGGGGAGACTTTGCCCGTTAACGAGGCTTGTGTTTCGGCCGGGGAAGATTCTGACAACATCCCAATTGCTCGAAGAAGAAGAAGACAACGAGTTGACCGCCCCATAGATGAAGCTACTACTTCTGTCCCTGGTCCTGTCTGGATGTCCGAGGCCGATGAGACGTTGTACGCGGCCCACTGGGCATCATTGGATACCCCAGCTAAGTTGACCGCGTGGTTTACCTCCACGGGTATAGACGCCAGGGACTACCCGCAGAAGGTCAGATTAAGGACTAGCGAGTATCCCCGTGAGCAAGATGGAAAACTATTGTTTTACGCGGATTTCTTCCGAGTGGGATTGCGGTTGCCCCTCGACCCCTTCTTTCTCGAGTTTCTGAGAACCTTTTGCCCGATGCCTAGCGACTTGATGTTGAACACTGTGCGGGCATTGATGGCATATATAGTGGCGTGCCGGTTGCTGCGAATAGAGCCCACCCTCAAAATATTTCGGCGTTTATTCATTTGACCGCTGATGGTTATGGCCGTTAATGCTCTGGCCTAACTCAAGCTTTCTCGTAAGATTCTATCCGACGTCCCTGCAAGGTTGATTCTTGGGACCGTAGGGGCCTGTTGATCGAATCGAGGAGAGGTTGGCCAATAATGCCAATGAGCCAAGCTAGCATCCACGTCTCCAAACTTCCTCGTGGCAGCTTTCAAACCGGGGACACTGGTCGTATGGCCGTTATCCGGGAGGCTCTAGGATGTGTAATGGAGGGCGAAAAACGGATTAGCCAGGAGTATTTGTTCGACTGGAAGGAACTTTGCCGCAATCCTAGAATTTGCGCTGGTCGGTGTCTCGGTGCACTGCTCCTGGCCGAGCCTTTGTGTTTATTTGATGAAGAGGAGGCCCACATGTATTGGGGCGGTTGTCATGGCCAAAACTTTCGGGCAAACTGCCAGGAATGCTGCAGGCTCGGGCACGACTGCACGCCCGCTTATACCTCGCTTCCCGGTTTCTTTCCTCTTGAATTTAAGAGGTTGCCCGACTTTTTTTGCTAATTATTTTGCATACAAATGTCATAATCGATTTTTATTACTCTTTGCAATGATGATGACTCTACGACAACTACAGGCTTGAGGTCAAGACTTCCCTAAGTACTCATCACATAGAAGGGTAGCCGCCTGGGCGAGCAAACCACCACAATGGCTCGTGATGTCCCGCTTAGTCCCCCCCTCTCCCAATGTTTCGGCCCTTCAACCAAGAAAACTCACCGCCGCGGCTCACACAGCGATGTTTAGAAGAACTTCATACTAAGCAACCTGGCCGAGACGCCTCCTCCTCCTCCTCCTCCGCTCAAGAAGTACCCGCCTCGCTAATGGGGGGGCGCTGCCGGCTAAGCAGTTGTTGCTCGGTCACTAGATATACAACTAAAGGAACCCGAGGTAGCTTAGCCGCTATCCGACGGGCAGGCCCCTACCGCTGGCGGCATCCTAAGTACGTGAACCGCATGGCCGCATCTCACCCACGAGAAATTAAGTTCACTAGTACTGGGTATTATTGAATGTTGACTCGGGCTTGGCTCGTCACTTGTAGATAGTAGATGCTAATAAAATCCTAAGTAAAATATTATAGAGAAACTTGCCTTTATTGAATAAATTTGGACCTCAACAGGCCGAGGGTCTTCCCGCCTATGTATGGAGGATTAACGATTCTACTGTATAGTATTTTTTCGATGATTAGCATGCCACGGGTGTTTTAGCTCTTTTCCTTCCCGAGTTCGGAGTGTGTAGGTGCCTTCTCCGATAATACCGGTGACTTGGAAGGGTCCTTCCTGGGCGATAGCTTTCCCCATTCTCGCCGTCCTGGCACTTCAATCTTTTCTCGAGCACCCAGCCCCCACCACGAAGGCTCGCTCTAACCTTTTTGTCATGACGGGCCTCGCTCCTGCTTGTAGTTGACCATTCCGAGTCGAGCATCCAAATTCTTCTTTCTTCTAGAGGTCAAGGTCTATTCGCTCGCAAGCTCGTTGTTTTGTTCGGCCGTAGTGGGAGACTCGATAGCCGGGCAAAGCCATTTCAATCGGAATCATTGCCTCTCGATCCGTAAGTGAGAGCAAATGGGGTTTCCTGCTGACCGACCGCTGCATGCAGTTCTCGACGCCCATAAAGCCGATGGCGCCTCGGCCCATTTCCCCGCCGCCTCTTCTAGATTTCTCGAGTGCAGAGCCGTTTGTTCCGGGCGCTTGCCCTGCCTCCTCGAGGATAGGCGTAAGATTGCCAATGCTTGACACCTGGGCCGCCACATTCTAGTAAACTTGTCCGAGAACCGTGCCGTGGTCGGATACAATTGCCCGCGAAGGCCAAACCTACACCACACTTGATCATGGACTAACTTGATGACATTTGCTTCCGTGATTTTGGCCGAGGCTTGGCTTCTATCCATTTTGTGAAGTAATCAATGGTGACCACTACATATTTGTACTTTCCTCAAGGCGAGTGGAAACGGTCCGACAGTCGATCCCCCACATGTCGAAGGTCAGCCGCAACAACCGGGTTTGTATGGTGAGGGAAGTCTTGGTATGTCTTGGTATGTCCGCGCATCTTTGGCACTTGTCACATTCACGAACATATTTCTCTCGCATCCCTTCTGAGAGTTATCCAAGAGTATCCTCGCGCAAGCAATACCCTCTTTCTCGCTAGTGGCTGGTACCGATGGCCGCCGCATTCCCCTCATGTACCTCATATAGGACGCCTTCGCTAGCTCGGGGTACGCAATGAGCAATGGTCCGACCTTAGATCGCTGCACTCACCCTACTACCGAGCACCGACAAGCCCGGCTTCTCGACCGCGTGGCCTCGACCTTGCTCGGCGGTAAGATCCCTTGCTCGATGTAAGTCTTTGTAATCGCCAATCCAATTCGGCCGTCTGCTCGATGTCCATTACCACTAGTCTATCGATAGTCGGAGTATCTAGGTGCTCGACCATTATTGAAGGATTCAATAGTGATAAGCTTTCTTCAACGATCTTAGATAGATAGTCCGCTCACATGTTGTCTCGCTCTGCCTATTCTCGATTATTTCCCGTAACTTGAAATTTTTCAAAATTCCTTTGACAAGCTCGCAAAGATTTGACTAGTGTGGGGTGATGTACCATGTATTCCCCCCGACTTGGTTCACAACCGCCAGAATCCGAGTACACCGGATCGTGATCAATTCCCCATGTCCGCCGCTAGTTCGAGACCGGCGACATCGCCAGACTCGCCACGCTTGTGAGGCGGGAACTTGAATCGTAATGCTAGCTCAAATTCCGCGTGACTGGCCTGAGCTATGAGAAGGATGCCGCCTCCTCCCCGACCTTGCTCGCCGCCCCATCAACATATAAATCCCAACAAGCAGAGGCCTGGTGGCACTGCTTTTGCTCTGACTCGCTTGTCCGCCGGTTCTCATTGCTCTTCTTGCCGGGTGAAGCTTGTTTCGACCGTAAAATCGCCTAATGCCTGGCCTTGATTGCTCTCCCGGCAAGTAGTCGATGTGGAATTCGGTGAGCTCTATCGCCTGGCTTGAGTAATCCGCCCGATGAGTCAAGCCAAGGATCTTCAAGGCATGGTGCATCCGTATACTATGATTACATGTGCGTAAAAGTAAGCCCTTAATTTCCTGGGCAACATGACAAGCGAGTAAGCTAATTTTTCTCATTAAATACCGCCTCAACAGATCGAGGGCTTTGGATACATAGTACATGTGTTTTTGAATGTCTCGATTCTTTCTCTATCTAACACGGCCACGGTCGTGGCCGGTATACATATAGTGGTTCTCCCAGCACGTGATCGCCGAGGGGTGGTTTGCCCAAGTATTCCCTCGAGCCGCCGAGGGCTCGTGCACAAGATTCCACTCGAATCCTTTGTTGCCAAGCAAGATTTTGAAGAACGGAGGCATTTCTCCGCCGACCGGGAGATGAAGCGCCAAGGGCAATTATTCTTCCGCTCGCCGTTGTATGTGCTTAATGCAAGAGGTCGCTCCATGTCGAAGCGTGGCCTCGGATCTTTCTCGGTTTGCTTCTATACCGCTACTGCTGACCATAAACCCGAGGAATTTTCCCGCCGAACCCCGAAAGCGCATTTGCCCTGATTAAGCTTCATGTCAGAGCTTCCTGAGATTGGCAAATGTTTCGCCAAGTCCGTGGTGTGGTCGCGATCTTTTGTTTTAATGACCATGTCATCAATGTACGCTTCCATGTTCCTTCCGACCGCGAGCCGAAGACTTTGTTGACCATACCGATAGGTTGCTCCTCGCATTCTTCACTCGAATGGCATCATTTTGTAGCAAAGATAGCCCCCGCCGCCCTAAGGTCGCTTTTAGCTTTGTCTTGCTCATTCATCCCGACTGATGATACCCCGAGTATGCTGCCCAGAAGCCGAGCATCTCGAAACCCAAGAATGGAATCCACGAGCATGTCAATCCGCGGTAGCGATAACGTTTTTCTGGGCAGCCTTATCGAGGTTGGTGAAATCAACGCACATTCGCCATTTGTCGCTTGCTTTTCTCGACCATTACCACATTTGCTAGCCGTGCCTGCATCAGATTTCGATGATGTCCGCCTTCAAGAGTTTTTCTACTTCGCCCTGATGGCATCACTTTTTTCCTGGGAGTATTGCCGCGACGCCGCTGACTGGCCTGAATGCTGGGTCAACATTCGTCATGGCGCGCAACGCCATCGCCGATCCTCAGATGTCTTCGATACCAGCAAATACATCCAGATCGTTTCTTCAATAAGTCAATCAGCCTTTCCCGAGCTTCCGAGGCATGGCCTTCCCGATTTTGATTTTCTCGCCTGGTAGAGGGATTGATGATAATTTCTTCCACCGCCTCAGTTTGATATCGTTCATCCCAAGACTGGTATCCATCTCAATATCCCGTCCTGGGCGCTTTTGCCTTACGCCTCGAATGAGCCGGGACGGGCTTGTACTGGCCGGTTCAGGTCCACGGGATCATCTCGCTCCGGCTTCGCCGATCTCTATGCGCTTTATGGAGGTGGTAATAGTTGTAGTGCCTGCACTTTTTCGCTTGTCCGATCGGAAGGTCCACATCGCCTCGCTTCTTGGGAGTCTCTCGACATACTCCCACATTGCCCGAGGCTTGCTATTCAATATACCTACTCCATCTTCTCAGGTAAAATTTTGCTTTCGTGAGGTATCGAGGTGACCATTTGAAATTTGGCTGGCCGGCGCCCAAGATGCAATTGTACGCCGATTTGAGGTCAATCACTAGAAAGTGATCATTTCGTCCGGCTCAGGCCCCTCGCCTCCCATGAACACTTCCACTGATGGTCCCTTTTACGCCCACTTGTGATTAGTGAACCCTTCTAGTTTTCCAAGGTAGGGTTTGTACGTGCCTCGCTAACTCTAACTCTTTGAAACAGAACAGAATAAGACATGATATCTCTCGCCTCGCACTGTCGAGCGTAACCCTATGGACTTGCCATTCGCTTACTGCATGAGATGACTAGCGGTTGCTCTGAGGTTGTAGGGTACTCGCTAACTCGCGGTAAAAGATGTCGGGTTCCTGCCGTCAGACTACCGAGAATTCATCGCCCGAGAGTGAATATATATGCTTCCCAAGTCATGTGGTCGATGGAAGCTCTTCCTGAATCATGTTGACCACTCGACTCAGGGCCTCGGCCACCTCTTCCTCGTGGAGGTCCTGCCTTGTCTTTCATTGTCCGCATTGTTCCCTGCCGCCCGGTGTTTCTTAAAGCGATTTGTATTTATGAGCTTTTGTATCCGCTCAAGCATTCAAGATTACGCATTCTTCTATAGTGTGCCCTGCCATGATGGTAGTCGCAGCATTTATTGGGATCCCCGTACGGGCGAGCTCTGATCGTGGATATGGGACTCGCGTAGCGCCCCCGATCGGAGCATGATGTCCTCCCGCTTGTGTTTAACGGTAAACCGAGCTTCTCGAATAATCTTTGGCCTGGAGTGACGACTCCTCCCCGCCTCAGCGAGCGATTCCTCGTCCCGGTCACTGCCGAGCTGCCCCTGGCCTTGTCTTGTTCTTATTTTGTCCGCTCGAACAGCCTCGCCGAGCAAAACATGGGAACTTGCTAGCAGCCAAATTTTGAGGCTCCCCACGGCCAACATTGTCTTCGTGAGGCCCCCGCCTCATGTTGTTTAGATAGCGTAAAAGTAATCTCTGGATCACCGTCAGCGGTCACTGGGTCGAAGTGTCTCCTCAAACCTTTCGTAACTTCCATAAGACTCATGCTC
>CM028380.1:110641030-110696999 GCA_013146195.2 Codonopsis lanceolata | reverse complement strand
AAAGAACTTGTTAAAAACAAAAGAAAGAAGTGGATTTTGAAAGAAGCAAAGAGTACCGAAAGTGTGAGACAAAATAGGTAAGAAGATTTTCAGATCATACGGGCGTTTGTGTTCTCCTATGATACCACACTGCTCGTGAGTGTTTTTACGAGTATCAATGGAGTTTCCAAACCGATATACTTTAGCTTTTAGGCTTTGAGGAAGAAGAAGAAGGATTTTAGAGAGAGAGAAAGTAGAGAGAGAAAGTAGCGTAAGAGAGAGAGAGGTAATAGAAAAGTTGAGACAAATGAGTGGTTTTTAAAGGGTATAAGATACGCACGATGCTTATAGTGGGTTTTAAAAGCGAAGATATGTAGTGTAGTGATAAAGTACAGTAATTTTGGTTTTTGTGATAAAAATGGAAATTTATGACGTATAGTCATTATCACAATGATGAGCCGCTTTTTGTGAAACCACGTCATTTCAACCGCCAGAGTTGGTGGGTTAGTGGAAAGGTCATTTTGGCTTTTCAAGAAAGCTTTGCGAGTTCCAAGGAAAATAAATGGCGGGAAATAAATAAGGCATTTTAAATACTTTTGAGATTAAGTCTTAGCTGAGATACGATCAGCTTTGACTTAGGGTTTAGAGGCTACCTGAACAGTGACTGTTAATCACTACATTATATGTCGCTTATGAGTGTTTGTCGCCTTCTGGCTGACAAATTTAATCAAGGAATGAAGATAGTTTTGTCAGCTGACGGGTGTCAGCTGAGAGGCTTTGTTGTACCGTAGCTTCATGTGTCACCTCGGCCGACAACTATTTCTCGAGCCGCCGGGTCGACCATTTGCTTGTCGATATAAGTTGTCAAGACAAAACAAAACCAAGTATACCCTCGCATACGTTAGTCAAGCCAAATGTATTGATCTATGACATTACAAGCATTCCTAATTCTCCTCTTAAGAACTCAAACTGTCGCCTTTCGTGGCTTTTGTAAAAATGTCAGCTAATTGGAATTCAGTAGGGACATATTCTAACTGAACATTTCCTTTCTCCACATGATCTTTCAAAAAATGATATCTGATGTCTATGTGCTTGGTTTTAGAATGCATGACAGGATTTTTAGAGACTGAAATAGCAGAAGTATTATCACAATAAATAGGACAAGTTCCCATGGGCATTTCATAGTCCAGGTTTCATCCAAAGAATCTGAGAACAACAGCTTCCAAAGAAGAATATATTCAGCTTGTTGAAGTGGAAATCAAGCTTTTTACATGCCCATGAAACTAGTCTGCTTCAAGGAACCGACATGTTCCATCGGTGCTCTTTCTATTTACTCGCAGCCGCAAGGTCAAGATTCCGAATATCCCGTTAAATTAAATGAAGAGTCTCTCGATACCAAATACCAAACTTTTCAAGATCAATCAAATATCTAATGATTCTTTTGGCTGCAATCATATGAGATTCTTTAGATTAGCTTGAAAACGAGCACATATACATACAAAGAAACATGATATCAGGTCTACTAGCTGTTAAATAAAGAAGAGATCCAACTATACCTCTGTACTCAGTTGTATTAACTGACTTACCCTTTTCATCAGTGACTAAATGACATTCAACTCCCATTGGAGTGTTTGCTGAATTTGCTTCTTGAAGATTGTATTTATTTTTGATCGCTCTCTAGTGTATTTAGATTGATGAATGAAAATTCCTTCCTCAGTTTGCTTGATTTGCAAACCTAAGAAGTATGTTAGTTCTCCCATCATACTCATCTCAAACTTTCCTTTCATGAGATGCTCAAATCTTTTGCACAAAATTTCATTAGTAGATCCAAAAATAATATCATCAACATAAATTTGGACTAGTAAAATATTACCTTTGTGCTTCAAAGAGAAAAGAGTAGTGTCAATTTTACCTCTTTGAAAACCTTTTTCCATAAGGAATTTGGATAGAGTTTCATACCATGCTCTTGGTGCTTGCTTAAGACCATAAAGGGCTTTTCTTAATTTGTAGACATGGTCCTTCTTTTGAGGTCAATGAATCCAGGAGGTTGTTCAACAAATACTTGTTCTTGAAGGTCTCCATTTAAGAATGCACTTTTCACGTCCATTTGATATACCTTGAAGTCTTTGAAGGTTGCATAGGCAAGAAATAATCTGATGGCTTCAAGTCTAGCTACAGGAGCAAAAGTTTGGTCATAGTCAATGCCCTCCTCCTGTCTATAACCTTGGGCTACCAACCTTGCTTTATTCCTAGTAACATTTCCTTCTTCATCCAATTTGTTTCTAAACACCCATTTTGTTCCAATGACTTGTTGATCTGTAGGTCTAGGCACAAGTTCCCAAACCTTACATCTTTCAAACTGATTCAGCTCTTCTTGCATGGCCTCAATCCACTGGGGATCTTCCAAGGCTTCATCAATCTTTTTGGGTTCAATGGAAGAGACAAAAGCATGAGAATCAAGAGTTTCATTTCTGGAGCTACTTCTGGTTCTTAGACCAGCAAAAGGGTCTCCAATGATATTTGAAACTGGATGGTGTCTAGCTTCCCTAATTTCCCTTGGAAGATCAAGAGGCTCAGTTTGCAAAGGTAAAGAGGGGTGTATGTCAGTTGGCTGAATGACTTCAGGACTAAGTGTGTCAGCTGACTGATCTATTGTAATAGGATGAGAATTGTCAGCTGGCTGAAGGGTGTCTGACTGATTAGATTCATTTTGAAGGTTTAGAGTTTCTGTAGTAGGAGTTGAAGATGGAGGATTATTTTGAATTGAACCTGTAATATTTCCTGTCTCAAATATTTCAAAATTGTTAGTAACATCAGGAGTTTCATAATACTCAATTAAACTTGATTCATCAAAATTAACATGCATAGATTCAACAATTACTTGAGTTTTTCTATTATAAACTCTATATGCTTTACTATGCTTGGCATAACCAACGAAAATACCTTCATCAGCTTTTTCATCAAATTTACCTCTGTAGTCTCCACCATTGTAATGAATGAAGCATTTACACCCAAAGATTTTAAAGAAAGCAATATTTGGTGTTCTACCTCTCCATATTTCATAAGGAGTCTTACCATGAAATTTGTTTATAAGAGATCTATTTTGAGTAAAACAAGCTGTGTTGACAGCTTCTGCCCAAAAATATTTTGGCAATTTTGCTTCAGCTAACATTGTTTTACCTGCTTCGATCAAAGTCCTGTTCTTCCTTTCAGCTATACCATTTTGTCAGGAGTTCTTATCGCTGAAAAGTTATGATCAATTCCATGATCATCACAAGATGTGTCCATCCCAAGATTTTTGAACTCGCTCCATTGTCGATCTAACACTTATAATCTCACATTCTTTTGAGTTTGAAGGATTCTCGAATAGGAAGTGAGAATGTCGTAAGTCTCATCTTTGGATTGCATCATCTCAACCCAAGTATATCTAGAGTAGTCATCCACAACAACTAATGTATACTTGCTTCCTCCTAAGCTTGCAGTAGTTACAGGACCAAATAAATCCATGTGTAGAAGCTCAAGAGTTCTTTTGGTAGAAAGATATGGTTTTGGTTTAAAAGGGACTTTTGTTATTTTTCCCAAAATACAAGCATCACATTTTTGTCGAGGGACAATTTATGGAAGGCAATCCTTTACCAAATCTCCTTTTGAAAGTTTTGAAAGATACTTAAAGTTTAAATGTGAAAGCCTTTGTGCCAAAGCCATGAATTTTTGGAAATGTTATTTGCTACAAGACAAATTTGAGTATCGTTATTTAAGGAAAGTAAATCTATAGCAAAAACATTTCTTTTCTAGTACCAAGAAGCAAAATTTCATTTGTGAGACTGCTTTTTGATGAAACAATGTGTGGAGGAGAATGAATTTCATACCTTTATCACAAAATTGTGAGATACTTAGAAGATTGTGTTTCGCACCTTGTACCAAAGAGACATTTTCAATTATTATAGATCCTCCGATAATGGATCCATAGCCAATAGTTTTTCCTTTTGAATTGTCCCCAAAGATTACGTAAGGTCCTTTTGTCGCAATAATGTTAGTAAGAAGTTCACCGATCCAACCATGTGTCCGAGCATCCATCGCCTAATATCCATACGCCGCTTGAATGATCATCACCATTAAGCATACCCGAAATATGAATATTTAAATCATGGTACCCTTTATACTTTTGGGTCCAAAGGGTTAGTTTTCTTCAAGATCCGCACTTGCCTATAATTAGGCTTTTTGATTCTTTCAATAGGTTTAAATCTATATAAACATTCATGTGTCCGATGACCAAACGTAGAACAAATATTACACTTGTGGTAACCTGTGTTTATCACCATTTGAGGTGAATTCTTTGATTCTTTTGATTCAACTTTGAGGTCTTAGCAAAGAACAAAATTTATTGGCTTGAACTTGTCGCTTGCCCTTCTTCTCGAATCCTCCTCTTTGTCGCCTAGTCGACACTTGTCGCTTGACCGACATTTGTCGGCTTTTGAGTTAGCCGACCGATTTTGAGGTTTGTGACCGTAAGACCGACAACTTTCATTGTTCACCCTATCCTTTTGTTGATGTTCCTCTTGTGCCGATTCTTGTTTCGATAAGTAAATGGTACAAAGATTATAGACTAATCCCTTGTCCTTTTCGTAATCTTAGGTTCACCTTTTGACCTGCCCGATCTCACAACCTTCATCATTTTTGAGTATCCAAGACCATGTTGGTCTTCATGATCTTTCGTTGTCCGATGATAGTTTCTACAAGCAGCCTTTTGACTTTGAATAAGTATCAACAACATTGGTCACCGAAGATTTCTTTCTACAAGGTCGCAATTTGGGCATCCGAGATTTTTGCTTGAGTTTCATATTTTTCATTGAGACTTTTAAGTTCCAAAGAACTCTTTCTCGCCGAACTTTGTAAAGTTCATTGATCTTCTTAAGCTCACGCTTTCTTCGTAAATTCTTTCAAAGTCACTAGATAAAGAAAAATGGATTCTTTTAAGTGTTTCAAACTTGGAATACATTTCTTGCATTTGTTCCAACAAATCATCAACACTTGAGTCAGTAATCTTCTCCTCCTGCCTTTTTGAATCATGAGTTATTTTAGCAGTCCTTGGAGAAACTGACTTGACTTTCTTTTCTTGCTGACTTATTATTCCTTGTCCATAAAATCCATTTCCTATTTTCTTAACCACAAACTGATCAGGTTTGATGACCTTTGTCGCTTGGGGTTTGTAATAGGTGAGCTTGACACTCATTATCGGGCATTTTTGAGTATTTAGGACTTGAAGCTCATTTTCTCGAATCATATATAGCCGATTCTCGCTACAAGACACAAATTTGCTTCTTGCTCAAAATCGCCAGATTCATCTTCGTAGTCTGTTTCAATCCAAGTTGCAAGATTTTGATCTTCTCGCAACCAAACCTTTTTGTTTTTCAAAATTTCGGGAGCTCTTTTATAATACTCATTTCTTGTAAAAGGACGCTTGAAGCAAAGTGACTGTGCTTTCTCAGCTTAAAGCATCAAGCTTTTTCTTTTCTCAACCTTGTCTTCATTTGATTTGAAGTAAGGTTTTTGAAAGTTTGGAGTAGATGGTTTTTGGAAGCTTGGAGAAGGTTTTTGATAATTTGAAGTAGACTTTTGAAAATTTGCTGAAGGTTTTTTAAAATTCTTTTTGAAAGATTTGTATTTTCTAAATTGTCTAGCAAAGGCAAAGAATTCATCTTCATCAAAGTCATCATCCGACCGAGATGTAGAAGTTTTTAATGTTTCTTCTTCTTCACTTGAAGAGATATTCCCTTGAAATTTTTCTCAATTTCTTGAGTTTTGAGAACTTCTTTTCATAAATTTTTAGACTTGCAACAAGACTACGATATGAGTTTTGTTCAAGTCTCTAGCTTCCTTTATGGCGCCACTTTTACATGCCATCTACTTCCTAAACCGCTAAGAAAACGCATATTTAAATCTTTCATACTATAAACTTTGCCAAGAGAAGAACATCTGTTACTTACCTCGAGAAATCTGTCAGAGGCATTTTTAAGGATTCTTTTGGGTCCTTCTTGAATGCATCAAATTCTTGTATGCAACAGATAGTTTGTTGTCCTTGGTATTCTCGATCTCCTTCTACATATTCTACAAGAGCATCCCAAATTTCCTTGGCAACACACATATATCCGCTTGTAGTTTTCATCGTACCGCACTTGACAGATATGTACTGCATCCAAATTCATCGGTAATCTTGTCTTCCTCACCCATTCTCGCTTGAGGTTTGAGAACATATTCTTCTTCGCCAGAGCAAGAGGGTTTACAAGATCATCATCCGCAGCAGTAAGATTTACCAACTTTAGTGTTTATTTTCATTGGTTGCATAGGACCACCTCTTACACATTCCATCAACCGCTTGTCTATATTGTTCATATATCTTGTAATTCTTTCCTTCCGTATATCAAAGTGATCTTCATCAAAAATGGGAACTTGAGTGACATTGTTTGATTGAAAAGCTTTTAGAGTTGCCATGATCGAGCTTTCAAGCTGTTAGGCTTGGAAAATAATTTTTCAAAAAGCTTAGCTCTGATACCAATTGTAAGTCCAGATGGCAACAGTTAAGGCTAGAGGGGGGTGAATAGCCTTTAAAAACTTTTGGTGGTTGATTTGAAAATCATAAAATATTGGCAATGAAAACTTGATCTTGTCAATAATCAAGAGATGGTCAGCTGGTCGACACTTTTGAAATTCCTTAAGTCGAAGTGAGTTGGTCGCTTGACCGACACAACAGCTTTTCAAAAGAAATTTGTTTTGATGTTTGATCACCGAATATAGAGAAGAAATTCGAACACAAGTTAACTAAACAAGTAAGCAAACAGTGTTGTTAATCGGCCGACACTTAATCGCTTTAATAACTTATTAAGTGTTAAGTCGCTAGCGTGGATATAAGAAATGGCCGACAATTCGCTTGAAGTGGTTCACGATAAACCGCTACGCCCACTACCAAGTTGGTCGACTTGGATTTTTGAAGTGCACTAATTTTATTAAAAATCTTAATTGATCTCTAATGGATCGTTGTACAACAAAAGACCGGTGTTTGGGAGAATGATTGAGAAACAATCAAACTCGTGAGACAAAATTTACCGAGTTGAAATAATTTGAAATGAAGTACTTTGTTTTGCCTAAACAATAACTAGAAAGAAATTTTCAATGACAGGTATCTAGCTAAAGTTTTCTGAAGACGAAGACTGAGAGTTTGTGAGTGGAAAGTTTCTTGACTTGAAAAATTCTTCAGATTCGTTGTCTTCACCAGTGCTTCCAATGGGTATATATAGATAGTCCGAGTGAGCAACCCGTTAGGAACACATTTGAATTTTGAAAATGTGTTATCACGCATGTAAGATCGCAAAGGATCTTGGGAGATATTATATGGCGTGACATCTATCACAAACACAAACAAGGGAAGAGTTAGTACTAGAGAATGTTTAAACAAATAAGGAAAAGATAAACTCATTTCATAGCAACGTATTGATCAGCTGAGAAGATTTGCCAACAAAATAATAACCAGCTGACCAAATTTAAGCTGCTTGTCCTGGCTGACAATCAAGTGAAATGTTTTTAAGAAAATCCTTTAATTTTAAAGATTCAACACTATTCATAGCATCAAACACAGAAATTTCAACTGTTTCACCTAGGACTGACATTGTGAGTTTACCATTTTTCACATTTATCATTGTATTAGCAGTTGCCATAAATGGTCTGCCTAACAATATTGGGACTTCATTATTAGTGCATATCTTCCTTTCCATCTCAAGAACCACAAAGTCTACTGGTATGATTAATTTATCAACCTGAACTAGGATATCTTCCACTATACCCAAGGTATATTTAACTAAGCGATCAGCTAATTGTAATTGCATATTAGTGGGTTTTAGTTCTCCTAGACCTAATTGTTTATAGACCGAGAAAGGCATCAAGTTAATACTCGCTCCTAAATCTAGCATTGCTTTCATCTTTTTAGAGTCTCCCAAGGAAACTTGGATATTAAAGCTACCTGGGTCTTTCAACTTAGGTGGTAATTCGGTTGTAAAACGAACCGACGCTTTAGAAACAACAATCTTTTCGTTGTTTTCAAACTTGTGTTTCTTAGAGTGAAGATCTTTGAAAAACTTTGCATAAGCTGGAATATTTTTAATAACATTAAGCAAAGGTAAATTTACATTTACTTTGGATAACATATTATAAATTTCCGTGAATTGTTTGTCCATTCGGTTTTTCATAAGTCTTCTTGGAAACGGAATTAGAGGAACATAAGGTGGTGGAGCCACATAAGGTTCCTCTTCTTCTTGATTTAATTCTTTATCTACTTCAACTGTGTTGTCTTTATTTTGAATTTCTTTCTCTTTTTCTTGTTCCTTATTTGGAACCTCTAACTCTACTTCTACTTCTTTTTCTTTTTCTACCTCTTGATTACTTAAATCATCAATCACTTTATCACTAACACTATCTTTCTCAATTTCTTTTTCTATAACTTTTTCAGAATTTTCTACTGTAGCATGCATATTAGAAGGGGGATCAGAATCACTTACCTCTTCACCTATCACCTTACCACTTCGCAAGACGGTGATTGACTTAGCTTGCTCAGTTTGACTAGGGAACTTCCCTTCTTCTCTTTTATTTGCTTCTGAATTTTCGATATGTTTCTTCAGATTTTCAATTTCTTCAAGCATGTACTTCATCAAAGCTGCTTGACCTTTACTAGCCACTTCTTGCTTGGGAACTTCTTCAATTCTCAACTGATTTTGATTTTGATTTTGCAACTGTGGAGGTTGTGGTGGCTGAGGTTGGAATTGTTGAGGTTGCAAAGGCTTATTTCCTCCCCAAGAAAAGTTAGGATGATTCCTCCAACCAGGATTATATGTATTGGAATATGGATCATTCCTTGGCCTTTGAGGGTACATATTCATAGCATTAGCCTGTTCAGAATACATAGCACTTGACGGACAAAAATTAGTAGCATGAGAATATAATCCACATAGAGCACATGCTTCTTGAATTTGCCAATTTTCAAATTGAGCTTGTGTATTTGAATTATCTTGCAATTGATATAGGCTCCTATTTTTACCTCTAGCACTTTTCTGTTGGGAATTAATACTTAGCATCTCAAATAATTCTTCTAATGCTTCTGGTGTCATTCTATTAATAGAACCACCAGCTGCACTATCAACCATAGTTTGTAAACCTGGCGAAAGACCATGATAGAATTGAAGCACTAACACATGTTGAGCCAAATTATGATGAGGACACATAATAAGCAGATTTTTAAATCTATCCCATGACTCATGGAATGTTTCACCTGGTTCATTTTGGAATGACATGATTTGTTTTCTATACTCTGTAAGAGATGCATGTTTGTAAAATTTGCTCATAAACAAATCATATAATTGTGCCCAAGTAAAAACACTGCTTGGTGTTAGGTTCATAAACCATCTCTTTGCCAATTCTTTTAATGCACTGAAAGTATTTCATTTTAATTTGATCTTCGCTAACCCTCCTAAAGGAAAAGTACTCATCATGTATTCATATTCTCTTAAGAAACCCGACAGATCTTCATTAGGCATCCCATGAAAAGATGGTATGGCATTAAAATAATGTCCTTTTAGTTCGAAATTCCTAACAAAGATCGGCAATACTAAACATGATGTTACCACATTTAATGAAGGTCTACTAAAATCATTAATAGTTCTTTGATTTACTACTACTTCCATATTTCTTCTTGCGTGCTCTTCTTGTCTTTGATTCCTATTGACCGGGTCAACTAGGTTTTCGTGGATTACGATTATTGTTATTATCTTCCATTGTAGGATCAACCGAGAGGATCCTCTCGATTCGATTATCTTGATTATCGTGCTCGAAAACTAGATTTTCAAAATATCTTTGGTATCTTTTAACAATATTTATCTCTTGATCTAAGTCTACCAATTCAGATTTAAAGATCTACGACCTTGCATAAAAATTAATTAAAAGCAATTTAAAAACAACTAACTATTAAGGCAAAATAAAATAAAATCTTTTGTATTTTTATTTTTATAAAACAGAAAATTAAACTAAAAACTAAATTAAATTAAAAACTACGCTACCTACAAACTAACTACGTGAACTAGCTTGTCCCCGGCAACGGCGCCAAAAACTTGATCGATGTTTTATTTTATCTATTTCCTTGCAAGTGTACAAGACTATTATAGAATAGACTGGAAGCAAGGGTCGAACCCACAGAGACAAGTGATCACGAACAAGGCGGTTATAGATAGCAAATTATTAACCTAAGGGGGTTTTTATGTTTAATTCTACTCTAATTTACTAGTTATAGATGTTAACTAATTAGACAGTAATAACAGATATGAAGATCTTATGGTGAGTGGAAATCTAGGATTCTGGGTTTCACTTATATCTCCTTTATGTTCAATTCATAATAATGTCATTCAATGTCTTGGGTTCGTTCACTAAAAATAGATATGGTCTGTTGAACAATTGGTTCAGCCTCCCTCCCCGCAAAATTCACCCATTCCATATCCTAAGCACAGAACTGTAATCTAGTCTGTCACCTAGATTTATGATCTATCTGTCACCTAGATCATGTAAGAACCTGGTCCTAACTTATCACTCTCGTGCTTCGATAGGTCCAATTTATTGTGTTGGTGAGTCAGTGTACGACATATGCACTTGGTCATGCAGGTATCCACACCTCTAAGCCTTTATTATTTGCGATTACATTCATTTGTTCAAAGCGAAATAATAGAGGGATTGATAAACAACACAATCAACAAGCATTGAATAGACATATATATGAGAATCAAAACATAAATTCGATACAAGTTACCTCCCACCTCCTAGATTAGGGATGATTTAGTTCATCATAGACGATGAACAGCACATGGAGATGATGGAAGACATGATTTGATCTTCAATACTTGAAATTACAAAACCTAATTATGTTATACAATCTAAAACTACCTAAAATCTATGTAAAGAGAGCTTCCAGCCGTCCTCCTTATGCTTAGGCTCGGCATCTGACTTCTATATATACTTGGGAGTTATGATTGAATCGAATGACTGTGTGAAAACCCGAATTTCGCACATTCTGCCTACCTTGCGGTCGCAAGGTGCTGGATACCTTGCGTCCGCAAGGTCTCCAGTGTGTGTGCTTCTTGGCTCTTCGATTGCTGGCTTCAGGGACCGATACTGCCTACCTTGCGGTCGCAAGGTCTGAGGCACCTTGCGTCCGCAAGGTGTCCAGAATGACAGATTCCATTTTTTTCTTCAATTTTTCTTTCTTTGTAACTTGCACTTAAAACCCTGGAGTTTCGCGTATTTTCACGAACAATCCTGAAACTTACAAAACTCTCCAAAAACATATATTAGTACTCAAAAGACTCATGAAATAGCCTAATTCAAGTCACAGAAGCATATAAAATCGACGTATAAAATACACCGATCACTGTTGAACAAACGGCAAAAATCCGGGTGATCCAACCACATCCTTTGAAAGCGAAAGGAACTCTTCGGCTTCTTTGTGCATGGGAAAGTTAGCAACAAAGGGGAATGGTCTGATTGCACACGACATAAATGCTGAACCCGAATACCAGATAATTGAGACTTGTAAAACCCGTTAACAAGAACTCTATCTAAACGCTGCCAAATACGACGACCACCGTCCTGATTATTGCACCATGTAAAAATACTCCCTTCGTAACCCGCATCATCAAGGCCTGTTAACTGCATAAAATTTTGAAAATCTGCCATACCGCCAAAATCATAACCTCTGCCTCCTAGTTTTTCCAAAGTGTGAGCGATAATATTGAAATCGCCGCCAACAACCCAAGGAACCCTAGCGTACGCAGCAAAATCAACCAAATCAGCCCATAAATCTTGTCGCTCCTCCCTACTACATTTAGCATAAATGAACGAAGCCAAAATGCTAACATTACTCATAAGAGTTAACCGAACTGTGATGTACTGATTAGAAACTGCCAATAAATCAACATTAAATCGCTCTTCCCAAAACAACCAAATATGGCTATTGTCCGGATTTTTTTGTAAACAGTGTGTATAACCTACACGACGAGTGATCTTACTAATACGACTACCATTAAGCTTTGGCTCCAAAATAACAACTAGCTATGGTTTATATTGCCTTTTGAGCAATTTTAAATGATCGATCGTATCCTTCTTCCCAAGCCCTCGGGCATTCCAAATAATCGCAGCCATAAAAAATACCTTAAGAAGAAACAGACCAAGCTTTCGCGGCAGCTCTAGTAACCCTTTTATTAACCCTGATTGATACCTTTTTTGGAGTTTTTTTGTGCATTGTCTTATAAAATTTCTTAAGAGCTGAAATGGATTCCGGATTGACCTCCCTGCACGTATCACCATCCACAGATTTAACACGACCCACTTTCTGAATTGTACACCCTTCATAACTATCAAGCGACTTGCTACAACCTTTTTTTAACTGAGCCAGTTTGCCTGATAACACCGCTCCCCATGCCTCCTCGAGCCCATCCAGTACTGCAAAAGAGTTAGACAAGGGTGGACATCTTCCTGCATCACACGGCTTATTAATTTGAGACTCAGATTCCACTCGCTGAGTCTGAGCACTATCCCGCAAAACCCCATCCTGACTGACGACCGAGGCAACCCTTTGCGGACTGGCGGAAGGCACATGAACCGTAGCACTAGCTGGGACACTATCCAACACATCAATAATTTCCTTCCCACCCGGCATACCATTCCCATCTTTTCCTATCGAGTTTTCGCCTTGTTCCTGCTGTTGGCTAGCCACTTTAGGGATCCATTTAGAATGCATCTCCTTTTGCTTAGCCTTATCATCTTGAACCCCCTTCGATTCTAAAATTGGTTCCTTCTCAGTCGCTCGGGTATTCTTCAACCTTTTATTATCCACATTACAACCCTCTTCTGTCATAAAGACTTGACCCTTCTCTTCCTCTTTGTGATCCATCAAACCCTGATTGTTGCCATAACGAGGACCAGACCACGGCATTTGCCTACCCTTAATCTGCTGTCGGCATTCACGAACTCCATGTCCCAATAAACCACAACCTGTACAGTATGCAATATTACCCTCGAATTCTAGCGCCTGCCAGAAACCCTCTTCCTTTGTCGTGCCAATCCACATTCTTGACGGCAGGCACTGCGAAACATCGACCTCAATACATACTCTTGCATACATAGGATGAGTGAGGGCCAAAGTCTTATCATCTGCCCTTAAGAACTTCCCTAGCGAATTACCAATCCGTTGTAAGTAGGATGGTGTGAAAAATGGGAGTGGAAGTTGATGTAGTCTCACCCAAACCGCCACTAGAGGGCTATCTTTTTTCAGAACAAATTCTGGTGACCAACGAAAGGATCTATACATACACTGTTGAATCATATGAGATTCTTTCGAAAGGGCTCTCACCATATCTTCGTTAGACGACAGATGAACCATTATATGACGGGGATCCAGCAACCCTATCACGAACGGGCCTGTTAAATTCCAATGCCGTTGAATATGATCCTGAATAACATGCAATGAAGGCCTACCCACCGAAAACTTAAGCACTACTGTATTGGAAAATTGTTTCTCAGCCGCATCCATTTCAATAGGTGTAAAAAGACAACCCGGCTCTGAGTTAATGGAGATCGGTTGCCGTGGAGGTAAAGGGATATCACGCAAAGTGGGTGATTTATTCGGATTAAGACACTTGGTACCTGCCGGCTGCACAACTGCATGAGCATAGGATTGTGGTTTAGTAGAAGAAGAGGGAGGTGTCGCATCCACACGTTGCCCAGACAAAGGGGGAGAAGCGAGGGGAGGGATGGATCCCCCGGCGGCGTCTCAGCCGGAGGGGTAGCCATGACGGAACCCTAAAGAAACCAAACCCTAAAAAGGGTAAAAGCCGCCAGAAAGAAAATATTCTAGAGAGAGAAAATCTCTATTCCTCTGGCTAAAGTATTCCGACTTAGCCACTCAACCAAATCTTTCAAGTTTGTTAACCATTGGTAATCTAAAACTTAATTGTTTCGCTATGAATCATCACAACTAATTCTTTTTTTTTATGTCCTTGCTTCAGAGTGTTGTACCTTACGCTTGAGGAGTTGTACCAAAAGCAAGTTGCAACATTTTACATGAGCAAAATGGATGTACCCTACAACATACTTGGGCATGTCACCCAAGCATGTATGGGGCTGCTCCCATTTACTTTTTTATCTTCCTGTTTTGGCACTTTAACCCCCTGCAATTCACTGTTTGTTAATTTTTTCGTTATTTTGCACTTTAAACCCTGTAACTTAACATTCGTTAGTCCTTTTTGATAGATTTTGATATTTTATGGAATGTCATAAACAGGGGTACGAAATTGGGGTGTCTACACAATGTTGATATGTTGGTCATTGGATGACTGACGGTTAACTTTGTTGGAGATTGCTACTTTCGTTAAGTCTCCGTTAAATCTCAAGGACCAAATTGCAATTCGGGCAAACCCGAGGTTATAGTTACTGAAGCTGGACGGGGAGAAGCAGGCAATATCAGCAAAACATATCTGGGTTCGCTCCCTCACCATTCTTGCCGATAGTTCTTCCATTTCTTCAAATTTTCCAATTTCTTCCTCAAATCAAATTTTGTGGTTCATAAATTAGTTTCTTCCTCACGATCTAGGAAGGGTAAAGATCTTCTTTACCCGGAATTGGGCCAAGGATGTCGGGAAAATCCTCCTTTGGCAAGAAATGTTATTAGATATTAGTTTTCGAACGATGTTTGAGACAATATCCACCGAGATCGGGGCACCCATGTCTCACATCTTCCTAATCCTGTTGTAAGTTTCGATTTTCTCAAACTCATTTGGTTCAATTTTGGGATTTTTGGATGATGATTTTTGTGTTTTTTGTGAAATGTTAGCATGTATGAATGATGTAAGTTTAGCATGATATATTAATTAGCATGAGGGTATATATTTGCAAAAAAAAATATGAAATTATGCTATTTTGATTATGATGCGTGCCTATTATGACTGCATTTTCATATATGGAACATTTTAGTTTAGCAAAACAAAATCGTGCAAATGGATGCATAAATATAAGATACCATTGACTGACTTTTTCAAAAGAGCACACTATATGCACAAGATTCATGCCCTAAGTGGGTAAAAATATGCATATTACGTGTTTGATAAAATGACCCAATGAATAGTAGGACGATAATTATTACATGCTCAGGGAAAAAATGTTTTTAGAACATTCTTACTGACTAGATAACAAGGAAATGGGTTTAAACCCGATGATGTCATTTACCTATATTTTCAAGAAAATGCGCATATAAAATGACAGATAAATACATAGAATATGCATGAGAAAAAAAGAAAATCTATCACACATTGTTTGTTTGTTTGTTTTGTTGTTGTTGTTGTTTTTTTTTTTTTGGAAAGAATGTACAAATAATATGGCATGAAATACATCTTCATGAAAATAATATGGCATGGAACACATATATTCATGGATGGATAACAAAAATGAATGAAAATGTCATATGCTATTTTTGTTGCGTGTTTTTTTTTGTGTGATGATGATGGACATAATCATGAAAGCATAAGGATTGGTGGATGATGACAATGATGATGATGATGATGATGATGATGTTGTTTCTGTTTTGTGACTTCTTTTTCTTGTTCTTGTTTTGTTTGGTTGTTCGTTTATTTGGGAGTGTTGTTTCTTATATGTATCTTGATGTGCATTTGTTCATTCATTACATTAGGTTCTATACTTTGTAGCTAAATGGGCTGCGTACCAATTAGCGTGGCAACTTGTATAGAACTTTTCTTTAGAATAGTTTTTAGACTTCACAGGTTTAGGCATAAGACTTCGGTTGAAGGCTTCACAAGCAGACTTCTCAAGCAACCTACAGCGACAGACCTTGTCTGCACTCGGATATCATGACGTGTCCAGCTCATCCGGATATCAAGCTTAAGTGGATTATTTAATTCAACTTTATTTAAGGTTTGAATTTGAATTAATCCATCTTCAAATCAGCTCCTGACTTCCAAGACACGCCCCTCCAGCTTTTCCGAAAGAATGAAGACTTTCGCCTCCTGAATGTGGCGTAGTCAGCATACCGACACAAAGACAAGTACCAACTACCGCAGTTTGCAACTCTGTTCGTGTCCTCCTGCCAGTTGAACCACTCTTCACCATTCCCTGATCAGTCCAGTTGAAGAATGAAGTCAATGAAGCAACTCCAGTGATTTAATGCATTTAACCTAATAGAGTTGTTTCTAACTTCGTCTTCCTCAACGGTCTCAAGGATGCCTAGCTATAAATACTGCCATTATAGACTGAAGAAACATAATGCTCTGAATCTTAACAACAACATCAAGCTTTATACTCAGTGCATTCAAAAGATCATTAACTGATCAACGAAGTCCTCAACAACAACAAGAAGATCTGCATCAACTCTTAATCATTTACTTCTTATTATTGTACTCTTTACTATTCTTCTGCACGTTGAATATTCAATTTCTCCAGATATTCAATTTCCCACCCCCCAAACACAAGTCAAATATTTTTTACACGATGCATTGGATATTTCTGTAATAGAACTAGTGGAAAATATAGTGCACATTTAAATCCAAGGTTGACTGCTTTGGTGGTGGACGTAGCACTCTTTATAGTGCGAACCATCTCAAAATACTTGTGTTCCTTACTTACTATTTTATACTGTCTTCATTGTATTTACTTATTCCCTTGAGCAGCAAACTTAATTAATCAGCTTAGTCTACCGGTAGTGCTTCACCAGCAGACTTAGTCTATCCTCCTTACAAGTCTTCCGCTACTTCAATCTTTTTAATAGATTCCAAGTGCTTGTTCTAGGAATTATTACGAAAAGTTTTAAGTGTTAAATAAGCTACTCAACCCCCCCCCCTTCTAGCTTATTATTGTGCCCTTTGGGACTAACAATTGGTATCAGTGCTAAACTCTTCGAAAACTAGTTTTTCCAAGATTAACCTCTTGAGAGACAAGATCCAATGGCACAAACACATTACATGCTGCCTACGTCAAATGCGAACCATGTCCCAATATTGAACGAAGGCCATTTCGATGTTTGGAAGGATAAGATAATGCATTTTATGAATTATATTGGCAATTGTTGGTTATGGTAGTACGTGCTAGAAGGACGTCATGTACAAATGAAGGCAAATCTTCTAGCAAGCGTTGGTGGAAATCCTACGAAAATTCCAAAAGAAGAAAAAGAATGGACTGAGGACAAAACAAAACTAGCAGAGCTGGACAGTAAAGCCATTAACATTATTACAAGCTCACTAGACACAAGTAACTACCAACAAGTGATCCGGTGTACGTCTGCCAAAGAAATGTAGGAAGCTCTTGTCAAATACTTGGAAGGAGACTAAGATACAAGAGACAACAGAAAGTACACCTTCATCCAACAATTCGACTCCTTCAAAAAGGATCCCAAGGAGACCTTGACACAAGCATACGATTGCTTCAGCGAGGTAATAAATAGGTATGCTGACTGAAGACATTGAAGAGAAACATGTTGCTACATGGTTTGAGACGGATTCAGAAGAGGATGAGGACAATTGTGAGCAAGCCAACATATGCTTAATAGCTTATGAATCAAGTCCCACCTTTGACTCTGAACATGAAGTCGAAATCTCACCTAGTCCTGTCGTAAAAGGTGAGATCAACTGTGAAAGCTTCAGTAAGGAAGAACTGCTCAAGGATAATCAAGAAATGCTTGAGGAGTTCAACTCTTTCAGAGTAGCCTATGTAAAACTCATGAAGAACTTTGAAAAGCTTGCTGCTAAGAAATCTATGATGGCAGCTGAGATTCAAACTCTCAATAGCTTTCAACAGGAAAGTATCAAGCTAAAAGGAGAAAAAAAATTCCTTTGTGAAATTGATTGCTTGACTGAGCGCATCAAAGCACCAGACCAAGAGAAAATTGCCTTACAAAAGACTATTGATTCCTGGAATAGCTCAAAGGAAACCTTTGAAGGAATCCTATCCGGCCAAAAGCCAAGTGGAGATAAATTAGGCTTAGGCTATAATGATGAGCCCAACATTGCATGCTCTTCTGTCATAGAGAAAGGTGAATCCTCCGAGACTACTTATGATACTTCCTTCTCCAAACAAACCTTCGGCAACAAGGGTAAAAATTGACTTGGCTATACAAGTGTACCATATGTTTACCCCAAGGCTCTCAAAGGGAAAGCCAAAGAAACTGCTTCTAATGAGAAGCTTGAGAAAGGAACGGTAGAGAAATCAAAGTCTACCGACAACAGCTCTGCTAAAACAAAGTCTGCTGGCGGTAAACAAACGAAATCTCTGCTGGTACCTGTCAAGTTTGTCTATGAAATAGCCAAGGCTCCCAAGCTAGTTGACAATAAACTTAAAGGAATTCTATCGAATCCTCCTAAATCAGTTAACACCAAACCAGCCAAGGCTAAGTCTACTGGTAACAGATCATGGAAGACTCACCAGAAACCCCTTAAGCCTACTGTCAACAAGCAAACTGAACCCAAGACTGCTGTTGGAAAGAAGGAAAGTCACAAGCACCTTACAACAAAAGGTGATCATAGTCATCCATGGAACTTTCATCTTTGTCATTCTTGCAATTGTTTAGGCCATCTGGTCCCAGAATGCCTGCTAAGGTTCACACCAAAATTTGAGAGACCTAGTTCTCTCAAGGTTAGGCAGGTATGAGTCTCAAAAGGTTGCTAATCCTCAGGACCCAAAAGAAAACAAAGGGGACCTTGTTCCTTTGACTTTTTCAGGTATGCTTCATGGCTATAGATTCAGAAGATAAGGACATCTGGTACCTCGACAGTGGCTGTTCAAGGCACATGATAGGAAACAGAAGTCTACTCTCAGATATAGCTGAAGCTAAAGATCCTATGGTGATTTTTGGCAACAATGCAAGAGGGAAAACGATTGGGTATGGCTCAATCACTAGAGGAAGTCTCTCCATCAGCAAAGTTTCTCTAGTGAATGGCTTAAAGCATAATCTTATGAGTATATCCCAATTCTGCGACAAAGGTCTTATCTGCCAATTCTCCACCAACAAATGCCTCATTAAAGATCATGAATCTTGCTCAACTCTGCTGACCGGCAATAGACAAGGAAACGTCTACGTCGTGGACTTGAACCTTCTAGGGAGATCCTCCAGCCTTTGCCTAGTTGCTAACAACATTCGTGACAACAGTTGGCTTTGGTACAAGCATCTCAGTCACCTCAACTTCAAGTACCTCTCTAAGCTCTCCAAAGATGGGCTTGTCAAAGGTCTACCTACGGTGTCTGCCGACTACGACAGAAGTTGCAAAGCTTGCCAACTAGGAAAACTCTCAAAGTGTTCCTTCAAGAGCAAGTCACTCATGTCAACTTCCAGACCTCTTCAACTTCTGCACATGGGTCTCTTTGGACCAATCACTACCATCAGTATCTCAAGAGACAAGTATACTCTTGTAGTAGTTAATGACTACTCTCGATTCACCTGGATCGAAACAATGACTTCAAAGGATGAGACATACGATCTAGTCACCACTCTTTTCAGAAGACTTTAAACTCAAAAGCTTGAAGACATAAGTGACATCAGATCATACAACGATTCCGAATTCAAAAATAACGGTGTTGAAAGATATTGTGATGACCACGGGATCGGCCACAACTTCTTTGCTGCTGGAACTCCTCAACAAAATGGTGTAGTTGAACGGAAGAACAGAACACTCATCAAGCAAAGAAGAACTATACGCGTGACTTCCGAAATACTTCTTGGCGAAGCGTCAATTCGCATGTTTCACCTGCACCGATCCCGGTAAACAAATTCCATAATAAAACTCCATATGAAATATGGAGAGGAAGAGCCCAAAATATAGGATTTTTTTCAAAATCTTTGGCTGTAAATGTTTTATTCTATACAATGGAAAAGAATATAGAGGCAAATTTGATTCAAAATTAGACGAAGGAATTTTTTGGGCTCTTCCAATCATTCAAAAGCATTTTGCATATTTAACAAAACTTCATTGAAAATTGTAGAATCTGTGTATGTTACTTTTGATGAATATGATTTATTAGAGGCAAGAGTGGCTCCAAATGTTGCTGATGATTCTGATGATGTTGAGACATGTACAAATCAAACTTCTACTTCTTCTTCACCTCAGAATCCTCAAATTGCATACTCTTCAAGTTCTGCTAATCTAACATCAGCAGACTTCAACTCTGCTGGTACCTCTTCCAACCCTTCTGTTGACCTAGAACCTATCTCTTCTGCTCTACCCCACACACCTTTGCAGATCACTCACCCTTTTTATTCACCAAAAAATGAAGGTCTCGAAGATCCTATCTCTTATGAACCTGATTTTAGTGAATCACCTTCTCTACCCTCTCCAGAATCTTTTAGGGAAGAACTCTCCAGAAGTGATATTCCTCAAGTTGTTATTGAAACAAGAGATCACCCCATCTCTCAAATCATTGGTGATCTTAACTCAGGAGTTCGTACGAGAAGCATTGTTCGAAATGAGACTATGTTTGCCTTCGCATACGTGTCTGAAATCGAGCCAAAGAAGATTGATGAAGCTATTGAAGACCATTACTGGATTGAAGCTATGTAAGAGGAGCTGAACCAGTTTGAAAGATGCAAAGTGTGGAGCTTAGTTCAAAGACCTATTGGCCATCCAGTCATAGGCACCAAATGGGTATTCAGGAACAAGAGAGATGAAGATGGAAATGTCACCAGAAATAAAGCTAGATTGGTTGCTCAAGGCTATCGACAGGAAAAATGAATTGACTTCAATGAAACATTCACACCTGTTGCCAGATTAGAAGCAATCAGGCTCTTTCTAGCCTATGCGTCGTTCATGGACTTCAAAGTATATCAGATGGATGTAAAGAGTGTCTTTCTCAATGGTGATCTACAAGAAAAATTATTTGTTGAACAACCTCCAGGTTTTGTCATCCAAGACAAACATGATTATGTATACCGACCCAAGAAAGCACTCTATGGCCTCAAACAAGCTCCCAGAGCATGGTATGAAACTCTATCCAAGTTCTTAATCAAACAAGGATTCGTGAGAGGTAGAATAGACACAACTCTGTTCATCCTCAAGCACAAAGGTCATTCTCTTCCGCTACAAATCTATGTGGACGACATCATCTTTGGATCTACTAATCAAAGCCTGTGCAAGAGATTCGAGAAGCTGATGCAAATCAAGTTCGAGATGAGAATGATGTGAGAGCTCACCTACTTTCTAGGACTTCAGATTCAACAGACTTCATATGGGATCTTCATCAGCCAAACCAAATATGCAAAGGAACTTATCAAGAATTTTGTTCTTGATTCAGCTAAAGGATTCGAGACACCAATGTCTACAAACTGCCATCTTGACAAAGATGAGAAGGGAAAGCAAGAGAACGTGACAAAGTATCGAGGAATCATAGGTTCACTTCTTTACCTTACTGCTAGTAGACCTGACATTATGTTTGATGTTTGTGTTTATGCTAGATTTTAGGCAGATCCAAAGGAATCACATTTTCTTGCTGCTAAACGTATCATCAGATACGTTTCAACAAATAAAAATCTAGGTATCTGGTATTCGAAAAGGAACAACTTTGATCTAGTTCGATACTCAGATGCAGACTATACAACCTGCAAAGTAAGCAGAAGAAGCACCGGTGGGACTTGTCAATTTATTGGAAATAGACTTGTCTCTTGGTCATGCAAAAAGCAAGGATCAGTTGCAAACTCAACCACAGAGGTAGAATACATTGCTGCCAGTAGCTATTGCTCTCAACTACTTTGGATGAAGCAACAACTAGTGGACTACAACTTCAAGATTGCAAATTGTCCCATTATGTGTGACAACACTTCTGCAATTTCAGTCTCAAAGAATCCAGTGATGCACTCAAAGACAAATCACATTGATATTCGTTATCATTTCCTCAAGGATCATGTGGAAAAAGGTAACATCAGTCTGGAATATGTTCCAACTGAACATCAATTGACTGATATTCTCACCAAGCCACTGGATGCTACCAGGTTTGCTAATTTAAGGAGAATCTTGGTATGATTGATCCTACGTCTTAAATTTTATTTTTAAGTTTATAAGTTTTCTTTCATGCCAGTAGACTTAATTGTTACTAACTTTGTTAATGGTATAGCTCAACTACGTTAAGACCATGTTAGTATCTCAGTTATTAGTCTATTAAGGGTAAAAGATTTTCTAAAGAGGCTAAGGGGTTAAAAGTTACTTTTTGATGTTACTTTGAAAATATCTTAAGTTAAAAGCCTTTTGAAAGACACCTGTCAATCATCCAAGGCATTTTCGCTAAAATAATTTTTCTCCTTCTTTAAATAGACTTTGAACCGCCTTTTTCAAAACTTTCACAAATCCTCTCTCTCAGATATTCTCTCTACTCAAACCCTTAGTTATTCTCTGCAATTGCTTCATCTCTTCGATTATTTCTCGCTTCTTCTACCTTATAGCAACAATGGTAAGCTTTACGATACTCATTAGTTTACTCTCTTATGTTTTATGTTTAAAATTTCTTCTTTTGAGTCATTTTCTTGAGGAATCCAAAAGGACGCTTTGCCTATCCTGACGGTTTCCGCCATTGTTGTTTATTTCAAAACCTTGAAACCAATAGTTTTCTCTGTACTTTGATTACTTATTTCTTAGAGAATTATTTGTTGATGTTTCTCTGCATTTAACTCTCCAAACATTCAAGGGTTTCAATTTTTTTTCTATCTGAAAAATTTATTTTACTTGTAAAAATGAAATCTTTGGTTGTTTGTTCTGTCAAGGGAAAAGCCCTAATTTCTGAAAACAGATTTTGTAGGTGAAATCTTCTGCAAAATCAAATACCGGGAAAAGGAAGGTGCTTGACCTTGAACAAGTCATTCACCCTGTCCCCTCCGTCAACATTCCTGGTTTCCTCTCTATCCTACTCCACATGACATCATTCAGGAGCAGGAACCGAAAATTTATCTCCCAGGTATGTGCATTGACTTGAAGACAGTTCGTACATTTTCTGCCGGAGCCAAAACGTGTGACGACATGAATGAGTCTGGGATTCTCCCCCTCTTCTGTCTTCACGACGAAGACTTCAGCAACCTCCTCGCTGAAGAATTCTACCAGCACATGGAAATCAATCCCAAGACACCGTCTGTCATTCGTGGATGGATTAGTGGATATCCCTTCTCTCTTTCTGCCAAGGTGATATCCAAAGTCATTGGAGTTCACTACGGCGGAGACTGTGAGGTATCCATTCTTTGAGGCTAATAGATGAGGCTAATGAGGAAGCAATGAAGGGAACCAATCAAGGGAACTCAAGGGAACCTCGAGGAAAAATTATGAATTTCCTTCGGTTCGTCATCTATTCAAGAATGGAGCCACGACATCTATTCAAGAATGGAGCCCACGACATCTTTATAACCCAATAGCTCAACCTTTCAAGCGCCATTCACTAGAGGACTCACCTCAACTTCGGTGCCATTATCTTCAACGAGCTCCGCAACCACATTGCCACTGTGAAGAATAGTCCTTACACCAAGAGGCCCTTTGTCTGGCTAATTAACTCCCTGCTAAGGGATACGCTAGAAATAAGGTCTGCCGTTAAGCCAGATGAGCTCACCAAGGTGTCAAAGGACAAACAACTGACTCCTACCTTCCTCAACAAATATGTTGAACATGAGAATAAGAGGAGGCAGTAAAGAGGGCTCCCCAATGTTACTGTTGAAAGAATAGCAGAGCCTACTCCTATGATGGTCACGCGGTTCGACATGGACATGTATGATGATTCCAGTGCATCCATCCGTGCAGCCAAGGCAAGATTTAAAAAGGCTACCTCTACCGTTACCTGTGACAACCTGCAAGAAGCCCGAAAGCTAGCAGATGAGTCCGAGCACATGTGGAAGTGGCGAAAGGTTGCATGGGCGAAAAAGGCAACTGGTTTCTCACCAGATGAGAGTGAGGTTTTGGCTGATATATTCGCCAAAACCAAGGATACTGTTGGTGCCAAGGCAAGGAAAGAAGCTGAAGCTGAAACTGAAACAGAAGAGCTTTAAGCAGAATGGATTCGGAAGGAACTAAAGGCCAGTAGACGTGCAAAGTCTGCTCGCAGCTCCTCTGCTGCTGGACAAACCTTTTCTCCTCAACCATCTAATCCTGAACCAACAACCTCCACTCCTCAACCATCCCAAACCCCAAAACTCAAATCATCTTCTGACCAACCCTCACCTTCACCCAAGCCTAAATGCAGGCGATTGCGTAAAGGCCTATCGACCAAGCCACCAGCAGACCCTGTCATCTCTGCTGATGAAGCAGCTGGATCTCCTATCCAGCCGTTGAGGCATAAAAGGAAGTCTGCTGGCAACCAACCATCTAACCCTTCTGCAACCACTCCTACCGAGTCATCTACTTAGATGGAATCACCCTTTCCAGAGGAGTTTATCCCTCAAGAGGAGCCAATCACTCTTAAGGAGTCTATCCCTCATGAGGAGCCTACCAAATCATCAACTCCAACACCTCCATCCCCCTTCAACTACTCTCCAAACCCATCTACCCCTTCCTCACCCACTCCTACCCAAACCAACACTACACCATCCGAACGAAACCAACCCATTCTACTCATCCTAACCCCCTAGTTTCCGCCCATCCTCTCCTCTGCTGCTACGAAGTTCATCTTTGAACTTTCGTTAGTAACATAACTCTTCTCCAAGCCTGCTCCCCCTCCACCAGAACCTCAACCTGTGAGACCAGAAGCCCTTTTATATCCCCCTCCTTCCTTCTGGTTCTCCACTGAACTCTTACCAACCCCTTCCAATATCTGTGATCATTCAGACACAGATATTGAAATCCCCCAACCCCTCCTTCATCCCCACCTCAATCCAATTCCTCTTCTACCCATATGTTCCCTACACCCGATTCTGCTTCCACCTCCAACTCAGTAACTCCCCCCTTCCAGCAGCCCTTCCGCCTTGTCGCCACTGCCGATTACGCCTCATCTACTGGTATTGAGCCTATACATGTGGACCTCGACCCTTCTTCCTCCCAACCGGCAAACACCAAAATCCTGAGCCGCTTAGATGCCATATACAATAGGCTGGGAGAACTTACAAGTATCTCCACAACCGCAGCAGAGCTTGCAACTGTATCTTCCAGGGCTGTAGATAAGAATGTGGCCATCCTCTACCAATTCCAAGAGGATGTTTGGACCAAGTTGGGAGAAATGAGGCACGAGTCTACCGATCTGAAGATCAATATGGAAGCTCAACGCAATGAGTGTGTCAGGCTCTGCTCAACACTCTTCTACCAGCTCTTTCACAGCATCACCCTCCACCTGGGTCACGGACGCCCTCCAGTACTATAGCTCAACAATCAAGCTCTTGATGCCGCACATGATCGGATCAACGCTGAGCGCGAACGTGATCTAGCCATCACGAAGGAGAAACAACTGTGGTCTATGAACCAAAGTCTGATGGACGAGAACAACAGACTTCGAGAGGAACTTGACTACCGTTCTCGCTCCACCAGACAACCAACCTCTATTGATGAAGAGTACACCAGAAGAGTTGAAGAACTCGAGTGCCAACGCCGAGAAGCAGAAGCATCTGACAGAGCAGCCAAAGGAAAGGGAAAAAGGCCTTGGTAGCTTATATCTTTCTATCCCTATCCTTTGTATCTATCTTTTTATGAAAACTCTGTACAAATTAAACTTCTTGTTTGAAATATAGAAGTTCATTCTTTTCAAAAATGTCTACTGTTTAAATTCTTGTTATTTAAATTCATACTGCTTGGAATTTAAACATCCAGTTTAAATTTATTTGAACTGTTTATCTCTAATCATTGTGTTTGTTCTTTATATCTCTTATGTTGTAAGTAGTTAGATTAGTTGTTACATTTGAGGTGTTTTCTTTTTGATAGAGGCGTGTTTGTTGTTATAAAATTTATAAGTATTTTCTGACATGCTATTATCTATCCTCAAAGTTTTCGTAGCCCTCACTTGTAAGTAATGATGACCAGATGCAAATAGGAGGAGATTTTTGTTTCTCATATGTATCTTGAATTGCATTTTTTCATTCATTTACATTAGGTTCTATAATTAGTGGTTAAATGGGATGCGTACCAGTTAGCATGGCAACTGTGTATAGAACTTTACCTTAGAATAGTTTTTAGACTTCACAGGTTTAGGTAGAAGACTTCGGCTGAAGGCTTCACAGCACTTTTCAGCATCTTTTCAAGCCAGCACCTTGTTCGCACTCTGACAACATGACGTGCCCCATTTCATCCGATATCAATCAAGCTTAAGTGGATTATTTAATTCAGCTTTATTTAAGGTTTGAATTTGAATTAATCCATCTTCAAATCAGCTCCTGACTTCCAAGACTCGCCCCTCCAGCTTTTCCGAAAGAATGAAGACTTTCGCTTCCTGAATGTGGCAGAGCAGGTACACAGTCTGACACAAAGAGACTATACCAACTACTACAAGTCTACAACTCTGTTTGTCGCCCTTCTGCCAGTTGCTGCAACCACTCTTCACCATTCCCTGATCAGTCCCAGTTGAAGAATGAAGTCAACAAAGTAGCTCCAGACATTTAATGCATTTAACCTAATAGAGTTGTTTCTCACTTCGTCTTCCTCAACGGTCTCAAGGATGCCTAGCTATAAATACTGCCATTAAAGACTGAAGAAACATAATGCTCTGAATCTATCCAACAACACCAAGCTTTATACTCAGTGTATTCAAAAGATCATTAACTGATCAACGGAGTCCTCAACAACAACAAGAAGACCTGCATCAACTCTTAATCATTTACTTTTTATTGTTGTACTCTTTACTATTCTTCTGCACGTTGAATATCCTGTTTCTCCAGATATTCAATTTCCCCACCCCCAAACACAAGTCAAATATTTTATACACGATCCATTGGATATTTCTATAATAGAACTAGTGGAAAATATAGTGCACATTTAAATCCAAGGTTGACTACCTTGGTGGTGTACGTAGCACTCTTTATAGTACGAACCATCTCAAAATACATGTGTTCCTTACTTACTATTTTATATTGTCTTCATTGTATTTACTTATTCCTTTGAGCAACAAACTTAAGTAATCATCTATGTCTATTGGTAGTGCTTCACTAGCAGACTTAGTCCGTCCGCCTTACAACTCTTCCGTTACTTCAATCTTTTTAATAGATTGCAAGTGCTTGTTCTAGGAATTATTACGAAAAGTTTGAAGTGTTAAATAAGCTATTCAAACCCCCCCCTTCTAGCTTATTATTGTGCCCTTTTGGACTAACAGGGAGGACTATATATTCTTGGGTTTTTTGATTGTTGGTTGTTTATTTGTTTCAGGCATGGAAGAAACTTGAGCGGCTGTGGGCCAACACTAATGACATAGCCACGCTCTATGAGTTGCACCCGTTGCAGGCCAAGTGTTTAGTGGAGCAAACCGGTCTGACAACATTTATGAGAGCTGTGGGGTCCTTCCGTAGCTATATGTTGATACATGAAGTCCTTAGGGAGTATTGGTGGGACACCACCCATGCTTTTTATTTCAGCTAGGGAGAACCTACTATGACTCTTTGTGACTTCGCTGCTATTACCGGTGTTCCTATTGAGATTGGTAGGCATTTGACTCCAGATTTCAACCTTCGATATCAGCATGAGGTGGTTGAGGAATTATTGGGCCTTGCACCAGAGTATAAGATCACTGACGAGGTGCATATTCTTAGTGTGAAAGCCTGGCTCGAAGTGAACGCGGGGCTTGTAGATACTGATAGTGAGGAGGTCGTGGCGCTCGTGGCCAAGGATTTTCTATTTTTCTTCTTGGGGACGACCCTTTTTACGAACTCGTCACCACTCTGTGTGTATCTGTCCTCGGATGCCTCTATGATTTGTATTGGGTATCTAAGTTTGATTGGGGACATGCTAGCTTAGCAGAGCTATATTTCTCGATGGACCATGCTTGTCACAACAACTCTCCCAACCTTATTGGCTTTTCGGTCGCTTGGGAGGTAACTGCTTGATTTAATTATTCACGTATCTTTCTTCTTCTTTGATACCTACTTGTCCAATATATGCATCATTTAATTCTTTTCTATCTTCTCTCTTGTATGTATGAGCCTATACATTTTTTGATTTTGCTCCATTTCCACTTCGTTGATGGTTTCTGACACTTCCTTTCTTTCCGAAGTATCTAACAGGAAATCAGGTAAAGATTGAGCGAAGTGCTCCTAATGTGACGACCCGACCCGGATCCCAAGACGAAATCCCAAGGTCGTGCCGCCAAGAAAACAAATAACAACAAGCAAGTAGCAAATAATGGGTAGGGCCATAACGGCGATACGCCAACAACTCAAAACATACGCGGAAGCAAAATATAATATAACAGTGGCGCCCGAGCTAACAAGCTCAAACTAAAAACAACCAAAGAGATGATTAATCTCTCGGTCCAAAAATTCGATTCGCGTGCCGCAACATTGGGCACGTATGACAAACTCCCTGTTATGCAATTCAAATATAGCATAAAATAAACCAAGTCATCGGCGAAGCTACGGCCGGAACCCAACATTAAACTAAGTCTAAGACTCTAGTCTAACAACTCAACGGCTAAACACATGCCGGAGAACAAACATAATACTTAACTAGCAATGTAACATGCTAAACATAATCACCAATTATCCAAGCGCGACTAAAACCAGTCGGCTACCAACAACATAAGTACTAACAATTATAAGTACTAACAACAAGAAAACATGTGAAGATATAACCATAAATATACATCAAGCACGACTTCTACTTGTCGGCTACCAAAAGAATAGGCTAACAACACATTTACAATATTACAATCACATTAAGGTTTGCTACCCAATCATGAAGTTTACATAACTTCATCTTCCCAACGACCTCACCAAAAACAAAATAAACATCTAAGTAGCAACCTTGCCAAAAGAATTCCTTGCCAACGTAACCTTCTGGAATTACTTGGATCCGCTCGTACGGCTCGGATCTAGGGAAAAACAACCAACAAATAAAAGTAAGTCACAAAGACTTAGTAAGTTACTAACCATAACTTCCTACCATGGCATAATGCTCAATCATAAATTATATCATGCTATCGTCATGAAATAACCTTATATAAAATCATGTTATGGCATCCATGCTCAACATTAAATAAATATGTTATCATTACAGTATAACATCTCACCAAAAATCCTTGTCAAGGCATATTAGACTTAACAATAATGATTTATACCTTTAGCATAAAACAACCTTCCCATAATGTTCATGTGATAGCATATATGCTTAACAACATTAATCAATATGTTATCTATCAAGTATAACATGTAAGAAACCAAAACAAACACCATATCATATCCAATTCACTAAGCACGTTATTCACTTAAGCACTTGTGAAACAATTCATATATAAGGGATATGATACCATTACTCAAATTCCTCCGCGCGTGTCGCTCCTGCAAAAACACGTGCAAAACCCTTATGTGCCCTCGATATCTCTCTCGTAGATATCGACGTCCCCGAGATAGTCTCCGCTCGAGTTCCATAGTTATCAAAGTCATGTGTATTACTACAACTAAGATAAACTACTTCCCCACCGTGGCCATCGATGGAGGGTGTGTGCAAACCCGACACGGCGATCCATCGCGATCACGAATCCCACAATTCGTGAAGGACGATGTATCGTCCCACCAAAGACTCAACACCGACGCCACCGGTGGACTCAAAACCCAAGCACAAGTAATATATACTCATATGCTCAAAACAAGTAGGTAAACACTCTACCATCAAACTAGTCATGCATTTCATCCACAACTAGCATAAACATCACAACCGAGAATCATATACGCTCTCATAATCAAGTGTGCTTCACACACTTCAAAACTTCTTGGAGGCTCGACCTCCATGAATTCTACCCAAAATTCTGTAGGACTTAAAATTATAGTTCCTAGGATTCATACTAACCCAAAGGTTAACACCGTTGAGTTCAATCTAAGTTTTCGAAAATTCAAGGAATAGAAGCTTAGGCTTCATCATCCCCTATGTTCATAACTATCGCCAAAACCATAATCCCAATGTTCAATAAACTCACATAAACCCCACAATTTATTTAACAATGCAACTTAGAACAAATTAGCCATCTTGTGCATAAATTCATTCAAGTAACCATACCAATCATAATCTTCAAATCATGATTAAATTATACAACATGGTTTAATATACTCTATTAAGCATTATAAAACATATTAATCAAGCTCACATCAATAAATTGCAAGCTAAAACAAAGATTAGGGCAAAACACCCTCCAAGTATCTCAACCTAAATCAACATCAATACTCATGGAAAATCAACATAATCAAGTTCAATAGACTAGTTAGAACATGAATTTCACATATATCATGGTCTCACATAGGTCAATCAAGTTCTATCATTCAATTGAAAACCTAGGGTTCATGCTTCTTCTACAACCCTAACAATGGCTTCCATTGACCTCAAATAGCACAAATGGTTGTTTCCCTAGGGTCAATGGAGCCCAAAATCAAAGGAAGAGAGGTAGAAACTTACCTATGTTCAGCCCTACAAATTTCGAAACCCAAATTCCTTGGATGATGTCTTCTCCTCAACTCTTTCCTCAAGTTCAAAACAATGGTGTAAAGGGGAAAAGATCCCAAGCTTTGGCCTCCAAGCTCAGCCCTTCAAGAATCCTAGAATCTCCTCCTCAAGCTCTCTCTAGGTTGTTCGCAGAAGAGCAAGGTGAAAGTCGTATTGGCCGAACAATGAAGAAGAATGCGGTGATTTGGTTTTATATGGGGGATTAATTCCTCTAATCAAGTCACTAATTAACCCCTAAATCTCTAATAGATGTTTAGGATTAAGATTAGGCTAAGTAAGTGGGTTTAGGATAGGTTTAAGAATGGGTTTAATGGTTAAAATTTCGGACGGCGCACAAAAAGGCAAAATCCCGTAATTCGAATAAGGACCCTTGCGGTCGCATCACATAAGTGATGCGACCGCATCACTATTTTCAGCATTCTTTCTTGTTTCCTTGCTCGGTCCGGACTCTCCCGCATGCAATCTCGAGTCCTTCAAGCCAAAAATGGTCTATAAATCAACCTTAATAACCTCCAAATCATAACCAAACAATCAAGTCCTCAAACCTCAACAAAACAAGGCCAAGAACTCGAGGCGAAGAACTCTCCCGACGACAACCGAAAAAGTCAAGCGAGAAGGGTTAACGCTAGAATCAAACTAGCAACCAAACCGACAATGCAACAAGCATCTAACCAACATCCAAGGCATGTTAATGATGTTTATAAATGCCTTCTAACAATTATCCATGTGATAACCACATAAAACACAAACCCGAGATTCAAAGCATCTCGTGAAAGAAAAATGCATACGTGCATCTCAAACAACGTCAATGATCATGCTATTGACTCTAAACATATACGGGAGCTAAATGAACATATTTATGATGATTATAAGTGTATGAATCCATGCATAACACAAGCAAGCAACATTTCAGGGTTTTACATTCTCCCCTACTTTAAGGAATTTAGCCCCTAAATTCTTACCGTAGTCATCAAACAAATGAGGATATTTCTCTCGCATCTCCAACTCGGTCTCCCAAGTTGCTTCCTCGATCTCGTGATTCTTCCAAAGAACTTTCACCAATGGAATTCTCTTGCTCCTCAAAACTTGCTCTTTCGTGTCAAGTATCTTCACTCCACATAAGACAAGTCATTTGTGAAAAGTAATCTCCTCATACTCAAGAACATGGGAATCATCCTTAAGATATTTCGAAGCATAGACACATGAAATACATTATGGATCTCCGACAAAGACGGCGGTAAAGCCACCCTATATGCCAAACTCCCAACTCGCTCCAGAATCTCAAAAGGTCCAACGAACCTCGGTGATAATTTCCCTTTCTTTCCAAATCTCTTGGTACCCCTTCTAGGCGATACCTTAAGAAACACAAAGTCTCCAACCTGAAACTCCAAATCTCTCCTTCTATTATCCGCATAGCTTTTCTGTCGACTTTGAGCGGTGAGCAATCTATCTCGAATTATCTTCACACTCTCAACTGACTGCTGAACAATCTCTGAACCCCATAATTTTGCTTCTCCAACCTCGTCCCAGCAAATAGGAGATCTACACTTCCTCCCATAAAGAGCCTCATACGGTGCCATCTCGATGCTCGATTGGTAACTATTGTTGTACGCAAACTCCGCCAAAGGAAGATGTGTATCCCAACTCCCTTTAAAATCAATCGTACAAGCCCGTAACATATCCTCAAGTATCTGAATTGTTCTCTCGGACTGTCCGTCGGACTGAGGGTGAAAAGCTGTGCTAAAAGTTCAACTTGGTCCCCATAGCTTCTTGCAAAGCTTGCCAAAACCTCGATGTAAACCTCGGATCGATGCGAAACAATACTAACTGGAACCCGTGCAATCTAACAATCTCACTGCACATACAATGCCGCTAAGCGACTCAATGAATAAGTCATAGCAATCGGAATAAAATGAGCCGACTTCGTGAGCCGATCAACAACAACCCAAGCGGCATCAAAACCTCTGATGCGTGGAAATCCGAAACAAAGTCCATCGTAACATGTTCCCATTTCCACTCTGGAATATCCAACGGCTGTAACAACCCCGCAGGTCTTTGGTGTTCCGCCTTCACCTGCTGACAAGTGAGACACCTCGACACATAATCTGCTATCTGTCGCTTCATGCCACTCCACCAAAATTGTTTCTTCAAATCTCTATACATTTTCGTACTTCCCGGATGGATAGTATACTTTGCCTTGTGAGCTTCATCCAACACAAGCCGTTTTACATCTTCAACTGAAGGAACACAAACTCTACCCTTAAATGTTAAAATACCATCTTGGTTCATCGCGAACTCATTCTCCTTATTCTCACTCAAACCATCAATAATTTTCACCAACTCTGGATCTTTCTTACGAGTCTCCTTAATTCTCTCCAATAAAATTTGGAATAGCCCGCACACTAGCAAATAATACTCCATGATTAACCTCGCTAGGATTCCAATCACGGACATCTTCCAACATTTTCCATTCCCGCATCATCAAACATGACAAGTGTACTTTTCTACTCAAAGCATCTGCAACTACGTTCGCCTTCCCCGGATGATACAGTATCGTGCAATCGTGATCCTTCAACTTCTCCATCCATCTCCATTTGTCTCATGTTCAACTCTTTTTGAGAAGAGATATTTCAAACTCTTATGATCGTGAAAATCTCAAACTTGAACCATACAAATAATGCTTCCACTTGTGCAAAGCAAATATAATCGCCTTGAGCTCAAGATCATGCGTAGGATAATTCATCTCATACGGAGACAACTTCCTTGAAGCATAAGCAATCACTTTCCCATTTTGCATAAGCACACATCCCAATCCTTCTTTCGAAGCATCACTATAAACAACAAAATTATCACCTCCGCTAGGCAATGCTAACACTGGTGCCGTAGTCAACCTCTTCTTCAACTCTTGGAAGCTTTCTTCACATTTATCACTCCATACAAATGCGGTCTTCTTTTGAGTCAAATTTGTCATAGGCGTAGCAATCTTCGAAAATCCCTCTATGAATCTCCGATAATAACCGGCTAGCCCCAAGAAACTCCGAACCTCAGTAACTGTGGTCGGTCTCCTCCAATTCATTACTGCTTCAACTTTGGAAGGATCCACCGCTATCCCGGCACTAGAAACAACGTGCCCCAAGAATGAAACCTCCTCTAGCCAAAAAGCACACTTGCTAAACTTGGCGTAGAGTTGCCTCTCCCGAAGAATAGACAAAACCATCCGCAAATGTTGTGCATGCTCTTCCCGAGACTTAGAATACACAAGGATGTCGTCTATGAAAACCACCACGAAGCAATCAAGAAAATTATGAAATACCAGGTTCATCAAATCCATGAACACCGCCGGCGCATTAGTCAACCCGAATGGCATCACCATAAATTCATAATGCCCGTACCTCGTGCGAAAAGCCGTTTTCGGAACATCTTCGGCTCTAACCTTCAACTGATGGTACCCAAATCTCAAGTCAAGTTTGGAATAGACCACCGATCCTTGCAATTGATCAAACAAGTCATCTATATGTGGCAATGGATACTTGTTCTTGATCGTTGCCTTGTTCAACTCTCGATAATCAATGCACAATCTAAGGCTCCCATCTTTCTTCCTCACAAATAATACCGGCGCACCCCAAGGCGATACACTTGGCTTGATAAAGCCAATGTCAAGGAGCTCTTGTAACTGAATCTTCAACTCCTTTAATTCC
Organism: Codonopsis lanceolata; assembly: GCA_013146195.2. Classification (NCBI taxonomy): domain Eukaryota; kingdom Viridiplantae; phylum Streptophyta; class Magnoliopsida; order Asterales; family Campanulaceae; genus Codonopsis; species Codonopsis lanceolata. Next base: position 110,662,660 of record CM028380.1, on the reverse strand, counting down.
ATAGGTGCCATTCTATACGGCGCCTTCGAAATTGGTGTAGTCCCCGGCAACAACTCAATGCAAAATTCAATCTCTCTATCTGGAGGCATCCCAAAATCTTTAGAAAACATCAGGAAACTCACACACACATCTTCAAGATTAGAAGAAGAAACCCGCTTGTCCACTACGCAAGCAAGATACCCGGGCACCCACGCGACAACCGTTTCCTAGCCTTAAGCGCCAGAAATGACGCGTAAACCACTAGGTGCATTATCTCCCAAAAACACAAAGTTAGGAACGCCAGGCAAAGCAAAAGTGACCCTTTTACTAAGGCAATCCACCAATGCATGATATGTGCTCAACCAATCCATACCAAGAATAACATCAAAATCACGAAGTGGTAACACCACCAAATCCGCATGCAACACATGTTTATCCACAAGTACATCGCATGCTCTATAAATATCTGAAGCCAATAAACATTCCCCAAGAGGGGTAGATACTTCAAGCACATATGGTAAAGACTGAGGCATAACACATAGCTTGTCAACAAAATGCGATGCAACATATGAATGCGATGATCACGGGTCTATAAGTACACGAGCCTCATTACCGAAAATAGAAAGCGGTACCTCCAATCAACTGCTGTGTAGACTCGGGTACACCTCTCGATCTAGAGCAAAACACGACCACGCACCTTAGCTTTCCCATCGCTATCTCTCTTTGTTGTAGTCGACTAGAACCTCTGATTATTCTTCAGCTTAGGACAATCCTTCTTCATGTGTCCCGAAACTCCACAGTAGTAACACTCCATTGGTGCTCCATTCTTACTCCAGTATCTATCTTTTGTATGCCCAATCTTGGAACAATAAGAGCAAACCAATGCCACACTACGATCCCTCTGAGTAGATGTAGTACTAGCCCCCTTGCCACTAGGCGATTCTTCGCATGTCCTTCATAATGAGATTTTCCACTTCCTTTCTTGCGATCATTGCCTCCACTAAAATTTCCACGGTTACCGATCCATGACTCGCCCCTGCTTAGAGGCTGAGAAGAACCCGAAATAGGCATAATGCGGTGCTCATCAATGTCTCTCTCAATAATGTAGGCTCTATCAACGGCCTTCTGTACTCCACAGGCGATGAGAAAGAAGCTGTTTCTGTACTCGTCCTCAAACCCTTAACAAATTTACGTGTCCTCCTTGCCTCATACGGAATCAAATGTGTGCGATGCGAGCCAACTCGTGAATGCGGCGAATCTTGTGAAAGCTGTCATACTCCCGCACCAAATCCGAAATTCTTTCTCTCTTTTCTCTCGAACCACTTAGGTACATAGGAAGCTCGAACTCTCGAGCGAAATTAGGCCATATACGTGGGACTCTATGCGGTTCCCAACTCTCCCTCGGTACACGCCACCGGTGCTCTGCGGCACCCTCAAGCTTGAACACGGCTAATACAACTTTACGTTCATCATCGCAACCCAATGGTGCAAATATTTTCTCAAGTGTTCGATCCAAAGCTCGGCTTTTGCGGCGTCCGGCTCTCCATTAAAGCGCCTCGGCTTTAACTTCACAAATCTTTCAAGCATAGAATTATCATTATGTCTAGCCTCTGCCTCGGCCTCTCTACATGTGGCTCGGCCGTGGTCCTCCTTGTTGCTCCACTCTGCAAAACCTCTTTGATTCATCTCGTTCATCAAATCAAGCATGCCACGATACATATTTGCCATCGCCTCATCTTGCTCTTACGGTGTTCGCGGTGGAGGAATATTACATTGACGGTTATCGTTAGCATTTCTGCCACCGCCAATACCTCTACCGGCACCTCTACCAGTGCCACCTCCGGAACTAGCTCCTGCTCTAGTATCCACCATTAAACCTACAATAACACTCGGCGTTAATAAAATAAATCTATCACACAAACCAACCCCCAAGCCAAGGAACCTATCATTTGAAAGCTAAATTTATAATCATAGCTCGATACCAAGCGTGACGACCGACCGGATCCCAAGGCGAAATCCCAAGGTCGTGCCGCCGAGAAACAAATAACAACAACAAGTAGCAAATAATGGGTAGGGCCATAACGGCGATACACCGACAACTCAAAACACATGCGGAAGCGAAATAAAATAAAACAGTGGCGCCCGAGCTAACAAGCTCAAACTAAAACAACCAAAGAGATAATTAATCTCTCGGTCCAAAAATTCGACTCGCGTGCATAACATTGGGCACGTAGAACAAACTCCTGTTATGCAATTCAAATATAAGCATAATATAAACCAAGTCATCGGCGAAGCTACGGCCGGAACCCAACATTAAACTAAGTCTAAGACTCTAGTCTAACAACTCAACGGCTAAAAACATGCCGGAGAACAAACATAATATTTAACTAGCAATGTAACATGCTAAACATAATCACCAATTAACCAAGCGCGACTAAAACCAGTCGGCTACCAACAACATAAGTACTAACAATTATAAGTACTAACAACAAGTAAGCATATGGAGATATAACCATAAATATACATCAAGCACGACTTCTACTTGTCGGCTACCAAAAGAATAGGCTAACAACACAATTACAATATTACAATCACATTAAGGTTTGCTACCCAATCATGAAGTTTACATAACTTCATCTTCCCAACGACCTCACCAAAAACAAAATAAACATCTAAGTAGCAACCTTGCCAAAAGAATTCCTTGCCAACGTAACCTTCTGGATTTACTTGGATCCGCTCGTACGGCTCGGATCTAGGGAAAAACAACCAACAAATAAAAGTAAGTCACAATGACTTAGTAAGTTACTAACCATAACTTCCTACCATGGCATAATGCTCAATCATAAATTATATCATGCTATCGTCATGAAATAACCTTATATAAAATCATGTTATGGCATTCCATGCTCAACATTAAATAAATATGTTATCATTAAAGTATAACATCTCATCATAAATCCATGTCAAGGCATTTTAGTCTTAACAATAATAATTTATACCTTTGGCATAAAACAACATTCCCATAATATTCATGTGATAGCATATATGCTTAACAACATTAATCAATATGTTATCTATTAAGTATAACATGTAAGAAACCAAAACAAACATCATATCATATCCAATTCACTAAGCACGTTATTCACTTAAGCACTTGTGAAACAATTCATATATATAAGGGATATGATACCATTACCAAAATTCCTCCGCGCGTGTCGCTCCGCAAAAACACGTGCAAAACCCTTATGTGCCCTCGATATCCTCTCGTAGATATCGGCGTCCCGAGACGATCTCCGCTCGAGTTCCATAGTTATCAAAGTCATGTGTATTACTACAACTAAGATAAACTACTTCCCCACCGTGGCCATCGATGGAGGGGTGTGTGCAAACCCGGCACGGCGATCCATCGCGATCACGAATCCCACAATTCGTGAAGACGATGTATCGTCCCACCAAAGACTCAATGCATCGACGCCAGCTGGACTCAAAACCCAAGCACAAGTAATATATACTCATATGCTCAAAACAAGTAGGTAAACACTCTACTATCAAACTAGTCATGCAATTAATCCACAACTAGCATAAATATCACAACCGAGAATCATATAAGTTCTCTTAATCAAGTGTGCTTCACACACTTCAAAACTTCTTGGAGGCTCGACCTCCATGAATTCTACCCAAAATTCCGTAGGACTTAAAATTATAGTTCCTAGGATTCATACTAACCCAAAGGTTAACTCCGTTGAGTTCAATCTAAGTTTTCCGAAAATTCAAGGAATAGAAGCTTAGGCTTCATCATCCCCCTATGTTCATAACTATCGCCAAAACCATAATCCCAATGTTCAATAAACTCACATAAACCCCACAATTTATTTAACAATGCAACTTAGAACAAATTAGCCATCTTGTGCATAAATTCATTCAAGTCACCATACCAATCATAATCTTCAAATCATGATTAAATTATACAACATGGTTTAATATACTCTATTAAGCATTTAAAACATGTTAAACAAGCTCACATCAATAAATTGCAAGCCAAAACAAGATTAGGGCAAAACACCCTCCAAGTATCTCAACTAAATCAACATCAATACTCATGGAAAATCAACATAATCAAGTTCATTAGACTAGTTAGAACATGAATTTCACATATATCATGGTCTCACATAGGTCAATCAAGTTCTATCATTCAATTGGAAAACCTAGGGTTCATGCTTCTTCTACAACCCTAACAATGGCTTCCATTGACCTCAAATAGCACACATGGTTGTTTCCCTAGGGTCAATGGAGCCCAAGAATCAAAGGAAGAGAGGTAGAACTTACCTATGTTCAGCCCCTACAAGAATAAATCCCGAAATTCCTTGGTGTGGTGTTCTTATTCTTGACCTCCTCTTCAAAACAATGGTGTAAATTGGGGGAAGAAGATCCCAAGCTTTGGCCTCCAAGATCAGCCCTTCAAAACCCTAGAATCCCCTTCTCAAGCTCTCTCTCAAGCTCTCTGTTGAGTGCTCACAGAAGAAAGAAGGCTGAAGTCGTATCTGGTCTGGCCGAACAATAAGAGAGAGAGAGCGGCTGTTTTGGGTTTTATATGGGGGATTAGTTCCTCTAATCAAGCCACTAATTAACCCCTAATCTCCTAATAGATGTTTAGGATCAAGATTAGGCTAATTAAGTGAGTTTAGGATCAAGATCGAGGAAAGACTCCACCAAGTTGCTTGACCAAATCCCAATCTGACAATTTACCTAAGCCAAGAGGAAAGAAAGGGGTAATTCCAAGGCATTATGATGATCTGTCTGCCCCAAGATCTGAAATGCTCCAAACATTGTGGGCCCATGGGATACTGAAGCCCCTTGATAATTATCGACCACCCAAACTGTTGCCTGCTATCTTGAATCATGCCCAGTATTGTGAGTACCACCGTTGCAGTGGTCATCTTACCGACAAGTGCCATACACTCAAAGCTGCAATTCAGGATCTCATTGATAGCGAGGTAATTACAGTGGCAGGCACAAAAATTTCTGAAACAAATCAAGCCAAGGAGGTCTAAAAGGGGCAAGTTAGTCTAATTAGCCATGAATAAAGGTGCTGCAAAATATGCTGATCAATAAAGGAGTTTCTAAATAAATGTTCGGAGGAGACAGCTTCCTGGGTATGATAGACGGAGGCACTAAGTATGAAAAACTCCCTGATAAGTTTGAGCCTCTCACTGCTAAGCCTCTGCAGAATTGGTACGTTACTACCGGCCCGCTCTTGACTCCCGCAGAACTGGTAGACCGCTTTGGATATACTATTCCCCTTTCTTTTCCTAGCTTTACGGATTGGTCATCTACCGATCCGCGCCCTAATAATGAGGATCTCAAACCCCAGGTCTTCAATAATGTAATAAACCCCATGCAGTTTGCTTTTAATGATAATATAAATGTCTTTGCTTATTCTTTAGTTGCACCTACATTAAATAATCATAATAATGAGTCATTTAATGAAATGGACCCAAAAGATTAAAAAAAAAATTTGCTTGAGCTTGTAAAGTCAGTTGAGCAACAGGAACAACATCACTCAGCAGCAGCAGCTGAAGACTTGACAATCGTCAATCTGGGGCTGAACAATCAAGTCAAAGAGATCAAAATCGGCAACTGTAAAACCCTAAAATGTTTCTTGATTGTGTTATGCATGGATTCATACATTGATAATCATCATAAACATGTTCATTTAGCTCCCGTATATGTTTAGAGTCAATAGCATGATCGTTGACGTCGTTTGAGATGCATGTATGCACTTTTCTTTCGCGAGATGCTTTGAATCTCGGGTTTATGTTTTATGTTGTAACTTCATGGTTATTTGTTAGAAGGCATTCAAAACATCATTTACATGCCTTGGATGTTTGTTAGATGCTAGTTGCATCGACGGTTTGGTTGCTAGTTGGATTCTAGCGAAAACCCTTTTCAGTTTCACTTTTCCTTAGTCGGGCGAGTTATGCCTGAGTTCTTGGCCCTGTTTTGATGAGGTTGGAGACTTGAATCCTTTGGTTATAGATTAGAGGATATTAAGGTTGAATAGTAGACCAATTTTGGCTTGGAAGGACTCGAGAACGCACGCGGGAGAGGCCGGGATCGAGCAAGGATTGGACAAAAACCCTAATTGCTGAAAATGGCTTGATGCGGTCGCATCAGCCATACCCCAAGCGACCGCAAGGGTCCTATTCCAGAAAGTCGGGATTTTGGTTCCTGTTGTGTCTTTGTCGAATTGTTTGACCAATTAACCTATTTTTAAGCCACACCTTGACCCAATTACTTAACCTAAACTAATCCTAACATCTATTAGGAGATTTAGGAGTTAATTAGTGGGGTAATTAGTGAGTTAATCCCCCATATAAAACCCCAATCTGCCGCTCATTCTCTCCATATTTCGGCCAGCAGAAACTTTGACTCCCTCTTCTTCTCTTCTTGCGAATTCTGGGAGCTCTCAACAGGGAGCTTGAGAGAGGGCTTGAGAGTGTTGATTCAAGGGTTTCAAAGGGACCAAGCTTGGAAGCCATAGCTAGGGCTTCATCTTCCCCATTCTTCCTACAAACTTGAAGAAGGAGATGAAGAGAAGACATCATCTCTAGGGCACGAATTTTCACCATTGTTAGGGCTAAGCTTTGGTAAGTTTCTACCTTTCTTCTCCCTCTTTTTAGGCTCCATTGACCCTAGGGAATCAACCATGTGTGCTATTTGGGTCAATGGAAGCCATTGTTAGGGTTTCTAGAAATGTATGAACCCTAGGATTTCAAGTTTATGTTAGAGCTTGATTGGCCTATGTGAGACCATGTCTATGTGAAATTCATGTTCTAAATTGCCTATTGAACTTGATTATGTTGATTTTTCATGAAGATTGATGTTGGTTTGGTTGAGATTCTTGGAGGGTGCCTTGCCCTAATTTTGTTTTAGCTTGCAAATGGATGATGTGAGCTTGATTAATATGTTTTATATGCTTAATAGAGTATACTAAACTTTGCTATATGAATTGATTATGTGTATTGAGCTTGAATGACAAAGATACTTGGAAGGGGATTTTCCCCAAATTGTATTTGGCTTGTTAAAGATGATGGTAAGCCTAATTAGCATGTTATACATGTTTAGTGGAGTTTATTGAACTTAGTTGTGTTGATTATCCATGAGTATTGAAATTGGTTTGGTTGAGATGCTTGGAGGGTGATTTGCCCTAATTTGGTTTTAGCTTGCAATCTAATGATGTTAGCTTGATTAATATGTTTTACAAGCTTAATAGAACATATTGAACCATGTGGTGAATTTTAATCATGAATTGAATGTTATGATTGGTATGATGACTTGGATGATATTATGCACAAGATGGCTAAATTATTCTAAGTTGCATTGTTAATTAGTTTGTTGGGTTTATATGAGTATATTGAACATTGGGATTGTGGTTTTGGGCGATAGTTATGAACATAGGGGGTTGATGAAGCCTAAGCTTCTAATCCTTGAATTTTCGGAAAACTTAGATTGAACTCAACGGAGTTAACCTTTGGGTTAGTATGAATCCTAGGAACTATAATTTTAAGTCCTACGGAATTTTGGGTAGAATTCATGGAGGTCGAGCCTCCAAGAAGTTTTGAAGTGTGTGAAGCACACTTGATTATGAGAGCTTATATGATTCTCGGTTATGATGTTTATGCTAGTTGTGGATGAATTGCATGACTAGTTTGATAGTAGAGTGTTTACCTACTTGTTTTGAGCATATGAGTATATATTACTTGTGCTTGGGTTTTAAGTCCAGTGGCGTCGGTTTGGTTGAGTTTTGGTGGGGCGATACATCGTCTTCACGAATTATGGGATTCGTGATCGCGATGTATCGCCGTGCGGGTTGCACACACCCCTCCATCGATGGCCACGGTGGGGAAGTAGTTTATCTTAGTTGTAGTAATACACATGACTTTGATAACTATGGAACTCGGCGGAGACTGTCTCGGGGACGTCGATATCTACGAGAGGGATATCGAGGGCACATAAAGGTTTTGCACGTGTTTTTGCAGGAGCGACACGCGCGGAGGAATTTGGGTAATGGTATCATATCCCTTATACATGAATTGTTTCACAAGTGCTTAAGTGAATAACGTGCTTGGTGAATTGGATATGATATGATGTTTGTTTTGGTTTCTTACATGTTATACTTAATAGATAACATATGGATTAATGTTGTAAGCATGTATGCTATCACATGAGTATTATTGGAATGTGGTTTTATGCCAAAGGTATTAATCATTATTGTTAAGTTTGTATGCGCCTTGACATGAATAGTATGGGAAGGCTATGTTATAACAATAACATGAGTTACCGTTGTTAAGCTAATATGCTTTATCATGAATATTATTCGGATATGGCATTTTGTTAAAAGTGAATTATTGTTGTTAAGTTTATATGCCTTTACATGTAACCCATCGGAAGGCTATGTCATATCAATAACAAGAATTATGATCGTTAAGCATATAATTGTCTTGACATGGATTTTAGTGAGATGTTATACTACAATGATAACATGTTTTATTAATGTTGAGCATGGATGCCATAACATGATTTTATATAAAGTTATTTCATGACGATAGCATGATGTAATTTATGATTGAGCATTATGCCATGATAGGAAGTTACGGTTAGTAACTTACTAAGTCTTTGTGACTTACTTTTATTTGTTGGTTGTTTTCCTAGATCCGAGCCGAGCGGATCCAAGTAAATCAAGAAGATTGCGTTGATGAAGTATTATTTCTGGCAAGGTTGCTACTTAGATAGTTTATTTGTTTTTGGTGAGGTCGTTGGGAAAGATGAAGTTATGTAAACTTCATGTTGGGGTAGCAACCTAAATGTGAATTGTGTTATTTGTAATTATGTTGTTTAGCTTATTCTTTTGGTAGCCGACAAGTAGAAGTCGTCTTTGCCGATGTTTATTTATGGTTATATCTCCATATGTTTTCTGGTTGTTAGTACTTATAAATGTTAGTACTCATGTTGTTGGTAGCCGACTGGTTTTGGTCGCGCTTGGTTAATTGGTGATTATGTTAGCATGTTAAATTGCTAGTTAAATATTATGTTTGTACTCCGGCATGTTTTTAGCCGTTGAGTTGTTAGACTAGAGTCTTAGACTTAGTGTAATGTTGGGTTCCGGCCGTAGCTTCGCCGATGACTTGGTTTATTTTATGCTATATATTGAATTGCATAACAGGGAGTTTGTTCTACGTGCCCAATGTTGCGGCACGCGAGTCGAATTTTTGGACCGAGCGATTAATCATCTCTTTGGTTGTTTTAGTTTGAGCTTGTTAGCTCGGGCACCACTGTTTTATTTCATTTGCTTCCGCATGTGTTTTAAGTTGTCGGTGTATCGCCGTTATGGCCCTACCCATTATTTGCTACTTGTGTATTGTTAATTGTATTCTTGGCGGCACGACCTTGGGATTTCGTCTTGGGATCCGGGTCGGGTCGTCACAGCAACTACCTGCAAGGCTCTGAAAGGGTAGCACTCATCGACCTCCTCAAAGAGTTCGTAGACATCTTTGCCTGGTCCTATGAAGATATGCCGGGGCTAGATCCAGCTATAATTGAACACCGGATCCGTATCTATCCAGATGCTCGGCCAATCAAGCAGAAACTCCGCCGAATCAAACCAGAAGTGGTCACTGCAAGTCAAAGAAGAAATTATGAAGCAGCTCCGTGTCCACTTCATTCGGGTGGTTGAATACCCGATCTGGTTGTCCAACATAGTGACTGTTCCCAAGCCTAACGGGAAAGTTCGAATCTGTTTCGACTTCCGCGACCTCAACAAAGCGTCGCCCAAAGATGATTTCCCGCTACCCAACATTGATATTGTGGTAGATGCTGTTGCTGCTCACAAGATCAGATCCTTTGTCGACTGCATGCTCGGCTATAATCAAATTAAAATGGCAGCAGAAGATCAATAAAAGACTTCATTCACCACCCCTTGGGGTACCTATTGCTACATAGTCATGCCATTTGGGCTCAAAAATGCCGGGGCTACTTATCAAAGGGCTGCCACCACTCTCTTCCACGACATGATCCACAAAGAAATGGAAGTCTACGTCGACGACATGATCGTGCATTCCAGCGACGCCAACGGTGCTCATATCAGAGATCTTCGGAAGTTCTTCGAAAGACTCAGAAAGCATCAAATGAAACTCAACCCCACCAAATGCACATTTGGGGTCACCAGAGGCAAGGTCCTGGGATTCTTAGTGACTGAGCAAGGCATTGAGATCGAGCCGGCAAAGATCAAAGCCATCATAGAGATGCTGCAGCCAAAAACTCCGACAGAAGTCAAAGGCTTTCTAGGCCGACTGCAATACATCAGCCGCTTCATCAGGCAGCTCACCACCACATGCGGGCCCCTCTTCAAGCTTCTAAAGAAAAATACTGGCCAAGTCTGGGACGAGAAATGCCAGCTAGCTTTTGAAAAAAATAAAAGCCTACCTTACCAATCCCCCTGTGCTAGCCCCAGTTCATACACATAAACCTCTCCTCATATACTTAACCGTCACAGACACGTCAGTGGGAGCCATGCTTGCCCAAGAAAAGAAAGACTCCTACATTGAAAACGTCATATACTTCATCAGTAGGAAGATGCAAGGAAGCGAACTGAATTATTCGGCACTGGAGAAAAGTTGTGCTGGCCTAGTCTGGACAACTCAAAGGCTCAAGACATATCTGCAGGGACGATCCATCAAGCTCATCTCCAGGATGGATCCTATCAAATACATCTTTGGCAAACCATCGCTTTCCAGCCGACTGGCTAAGTGGGCCTTCCTTCTCAATGAATTTGACATAACATATGTCACACTCAAATCTATCAAAGGGAGCGTAATTGCAGATCACTTAGCCGATCTACCTCTAAAAACTGAAGATGCTATTGAGCCCAGTTTCCCAGACGAAGGTGTCTTGGAAATCACTGACCACGACAACAGCTGGCAGATGTTCTTTGACGGAGCCGCAAACAAAAGAGGCTTTGGGATAGGAATCCTACTCATCGACCCGGCAGACTCTCACACTCCACTGGCCCTAAGGTTGGAGTTTAAATGCTCCAACAACACCACTGAATACGAAGCTTGCATTGCCAGCCTAGAAGAGGCCCTCCAAAGGAAGGCTAAAAATCTCGAAGTCTTTGGAGACTCTGCCTTGATCATAAACCAAGTCGAAGGGAAGTGGAAAACCCAAGATCCCCGGCTGCAACTCTATCATGCCAAATTAACAGCACTTGCCGCTCAGTTTGATTCCATCTCATTCCACTACTTGCCGCGGGACAGAAATCAATTTGCCGATGCACTGGCCACTCTGGCATCATTGGTCCAGATTCCCGCAGAAATCCAAGTCCAACCCTTCGTGGTCGGGAAGAAGGTCACGCCGGCATACTGCTTCAAAATTAGTGCAGCTCCTGAGGCAGATCACGAGCCTTGGTACATTGACATCCAAAATCTGCTTCAGAAAGGAATCTATCCTCCTGACCTAGACAAAAGAGGGAGGATTTCCCTGCGAAGATGGGCATCGCAATTCATATTCAGCGGTGGCAGCTTATATAAAAGGCATTACCAAGGCCTAAATCACTTATGCGTCGATCAGGCCAAAGCAGAGCAAATTATGGACCAACTCCACGGTGGTACATGTGGACCCCACATGAACGGCCACATGTTATCCAAGAAAATTATCCGGCAAAGGTACTATTGGAGCTCGCTTGAAACCGACTGCATTCGGTGGGTGCGACACTACGACAAGTGCCAACGTTTTGCAAATCTGCAACACGTGCCCCCACACATCTTATACAACTCCACAGCCCCCTGGCCCTTCTCAACATGGGGTATCGACGTCATAGGCCAAATTCACCCGAAGGGATCCAACGGCCATGAATATGTCCTCGTAGCCGTGGACTATTTTACAAAATGGGTAGAAGCCTCTTCCTACAAGATCTTAAATGCCAGAAAGGTGTCTGAATTTATCCGGGCCAATATCATATACCGCTATGGGGTGCCTTTCGAAATCATCTCCGACAACGGCTCTCATTTTGAAGGGGACGTGAATCGTCTTCTCGACGATTTCAAAATTCAAAGACACAAATCCTCCCCCTACCGGCCACAAGCAAATGGTGTCGTTGAAGCAGCCAACAAAACCCTCGAAAACATCATTACAAAAATGGCTGACACAGGAAGAGATTGGCCAGAAAAGCTACCGCTAGCCCTCTGGGGCTATCGCACCTCAGTTCGTACACCCACCGGGGCCACTCCCTATTCTTTAGCCTACGGCATGGAGGCGGTGCTGCCAATTGAAGTTGAAATACCATCATTAAGAGTAATGATGGAATCTGACATAGCAGAAATCGACTGGGTCAAAGGGCGGTTTGAAGAATTAGCCCTGATCGATGAACGTCGGTTACTAGCCCTCGAGCACACTCGAGCCTATCAAAGACGCATAGCCTGGGCATTCAACAAAAAGGTCAAAGGCCGCGACATCCAGGTCGGAGATCTGGTGCTTCGAGAAAAACCCCCTAGTTATGTTGATACTAGGGGAAAATGGAAATCTCCGTGGATGGGACCGTACATTGTCAAAGAGATCCAGTCAGGAGGTGTCGTACTCCTTACAAACTAGGAAGGAGAGGACCTTGTTCAGCCATTCAATCTTGACAAGCTCAAAAGGTACTATGCCAGAGCCTTTCTATCCGACAAAAGTGCTTCTCTCTCCAGCTCGCTAGGTTGAAAACTCGAAAGGGCGACCTAGGCAAAAGTTAGAGCGAAAAAAAAACAACAAAAAGGAGAAATAAGGGCTCGCTAGGCTGAAAACCCGAAAGGGCGGCCTAGGCAAAAACTAGAGCATAAAAAAAATCAGGAGAAAAAGGAGAGGGAAGGCACTCTTTTAAAATCCTAGGCATACTATTTTCAGTCTTCGGCATACAAACAGGCTCAACTAACAAGGAAAGAAAAGAGAAAAACCACGACAAAAGCTCACATTAAAATACTTAAAATATATTACAGGGTCCTAAGGTGCAACTTAGGAATATTTATTTAAGACATTTTTTTATTATACATTAACTGCATTACATATATATACATATTCCTACCTACACCCCCACTTGTTTCCCCCAGATACTTCCCTCCTTTTGCAGCTCAGCCTCCAAGCGGTCTATCCATGCCTGCGGCGTCCACCAAGCCGGGCACATATCCCTCTTCGGCGAGGCACAGAAGAGCCCCTGTTCTCAGAACCACCAGAAGTATCTCCTTCGTCATCACCAGCATCTCCATTCTCATGGACTGTTGTGTTGCTAGGTCCAGCTCCGTTATCTCTGACACCAGTACCCCATCCAGGCTGAGGGGGAGGAGCAACCACTTCCGGCTCCCAGGGATTATTCTGCTGATTACCATCATCAGGCCTTATATCAGTGCCCCATCCATTTTGAGGGGAGGGGACAACTTCTTCCGGTTCCCAAGGATTATGCTCTTGACCTGTATTGTCATGACGAGGAATCTCATAGTCAACATATCTGAAGCCAGTACCCCATTCAGGCTCACGGGGGGGAGCAGCCTCCGCCGTTTCCCAATTATTGGGACCTGCTTCATCTGGTCCGGGAGCCACTGGAGCGCCAATGTTATGTACTCGCCAGAAATCTTCCTGCAGAGCCTGAGGAATGACCAAGCCTGAGCTCTCGATCTCCTCGCCTATCTCCATAAGGCGTGTGACGACCCGACCCGGATCCCAAGACGAAATCCCGAGGTCGTGCCGCCAGGGAAACAAATAACAACAAACAAGTAGCAAATAATGGGTAGGGCCATAACGGCGATACACCGACAACTTAAAACACATGCGGAAGCAAATGAAATAAAACAGTGGCGCCCGAGCTAACAAGCTCAAACTAAAACAACCAAAGAGATGATTAATCTCTCGGTCCAAAAATTCGACTCGCGTGCCGCAACATTGGGCACGTAGAACAAACTCCCTGTTATGCAATTCAATAATAAGCATAAAATAAACCAAGTCATCGGCGAAACTACGGCCGGAACCCAACATTAAACTAAGTCTAAGACTCTAGTCTAACAACTCAACGGCTAAACACATGCCGGAGAACAAACATATTAATAACTAGCAATATAGCATGCTAAACATTTTTCACCAATAAACCAAGCGCGACTAAAACTTGTCGGCTACCAACAACTTAAGTACTAACAATTAAAAGTACTAACACAAGTAAGCATATGGAGATAAAGCCATAAATATACATCAAGCACAACCACCACCGGTTGGCTACCAAAAGAATGAGCTAACATCATAAATACAACATTACAATCATATTAAGGTTTGCTACCCAAATCATGAAGTTTACATAACTTCATCATCCCAACGACCTCACCAAAAAACAAAATGAACAACTACGTAGCAACCTTTCCAAAAGAATTCCTTGCCAACGTAGCCTTCGGGATTTACTTGGATCCGCTCGAGCGACTCGGATCTAGGGAAACACAACCAACAAATAAAAGTAAGTCACAATGACTTAGCAAGTTACTAACCATAACTTCCTATCATGGCATAATGCTCAATCATAAAATTTATCATGCTATCGTCATGAAATAACCGTATATAAATTCATGTCGTGGCATCCATGCTCGACATTAAATAAATATGTTATCGTTAAAGTATAACATCTCATCATAAAACCATGTCAAGGCATTTTAGTCCTAAACAACAATAATTATACCTTTGGCATAAAACAACATTCCCATAATATTCATGTGGTAGCATATATGCTTAACAACTTAAATCAATATGTTATCTATTAAGTATAACATGTAAGAAACCAACACAAGCATCATATCATATCCACATTCACCAAGCACGTTATTTACTTAAGCACTTGTGAAACAGTTCATATATATAAGGGATATGATACCATTACCGAAATTCCTCCGCGCGTGTCGCTCCTGCAAAAACACGTGCAAAACCCTTATGTGCCCTCGATATCCTCTCGTAGATATCGACGTCCCCGAGACGATCTCCGCCGAGTTCCATAGTTATCAAAGTCATGTGTATTACTACAACTAAGATAAACTACTTCCCCACCGTGGCCATCGATGGAGGGGTGTGTAAACCCAAGACGGCGATACATCGCGATCACGAATCCCATAATTCGTGAAGACGATGTATCGCCCCACCAAAGACTCAATGCATCGACGCCAGCTGGACTTAAAACCCAAGCACAAGTAATATATACTCATATGCTCAAAACAAGTAGGTAAACACTCTACTATCAAACTAGTCATGCAATTCATCCACAACTAGCATAAACATCATAACCGAGAATCATATAAGCTCTCATAATCAAGTGTGCTTCACACACTTCAAAACTTCTTGGAGGCTCGACCTCCATGAATTCTACCCAAAATCCCGTAGGACTTAAAATTATAGTTCCTAGGATTCATACTAACCCAAAGGTTAACTCCGTTGAGTTCAATCTAAGTTTTCCGAAAATTCAAGGATTAGAAGCTTAGGCTTCATCAACCCCCTATGTTCATAACTATCGCCCAAAACCACAATCCCAATGTTCAATATACTCATATAAACCCAACAAACTAATTAACAATGAAACTTAGAATAATTTAGCCATCTTGTGCATAATATCATCCAAGTCATCATACCAATCATAACATTCAATTCATGATTAAAATTCACAACATGGTTCAATATGTTCTATTAAGCTTGTAAAACATATTAATCAAGCTAACATCATTAGATTGCAAGCTAAAACCAAATTAGGGCAAATCACCCTCCAAGCATCTCAACCAAACTAACATCAATCTTCATGAAAAATCAACATAATCAAGTTCAATAGGCAATTTAGAACATGAATTTCACATAGACATGGTCTCACATAGGCCAATCAAGCTCTAACATAAACTTGAAATCCTAGGGTTCATACATTTCTAGAAACCCTAACAATGGCTTCCATTGACCCACATAGCACACATGGTTGATTCCCTAGGGTCAATGGAGCCTAAAAAGAAGAAGAAGAAAGGTAGAAACTTACCAAAACTTAGCCCTAACAATGGTGAAAATTCGTGCCCTAGAGATGATGTTTCTCCTCAACTCTTTCTTCAACCTTGAAGATGAAATGGGGAAGAAGAAGACTCCATTAATGGCCTCCAAGCTCAGCCCTTCAAGACCCACGAATCTCCTTCTCAAGCTCTCCCTCTCAAGCCCTTTGAGTGCTCCCAGAAATTTGCAAGAAGAGAGAAGGGGGAAGTCACAGTTTCTGCCTTGGCCGAATGAAGAGGAATGCGGCAGTTTCTTGGGTTTTATATGGAGGATTAACTCACTAATTACCCCACTAATTAACTCCTAAATCTCCTAATAGATGTTAGGATTAGTTTAGGTTAAGTAATTGGGTCAAGGTGTGGCTTAAAAATGGGTTAATTGGTCAAACAATTCGGACAGATTAGAGAAAAGAACAAAAATCCGACATCTCGGAATTCCACCCTTGCGGTCGCTTGGGTGTGGTATGATGCGACCGCATCATACCCTATTACAGTTCAATTCAGCCTTCGTTCATTGCTTGCTCGATCCCGGCCTCTCCGCGTGTTCTCGAGTCCTTCCAAGCCAAAATTGGTCTACAAATCAACCTTAACATCCTCCAATCTATAACCAAAGGAATCAAGTCTCAAACCTCATCAAAACAAGGCCAAGAACTCAGGCAGAACTCGCCCGAACGACGACCGGAAAAGTGAAACTGAAAAGGGTTTTCGCTAGAATCCAACTAGCAACCAAACCGTCGATGCAACTAGCATCTAACAAACATCCAAGGCATGTAAATGATGTTTTGAATGCCTTCTAACAAATAACCATGAAGTTACAACATAAGTCTTAAACCCGAGATTCAAAGCATCTCGCGAAAGAAAAGTGCATACATGCATCTCAAACGACGTCAACGATCATGCTATTGACTCTAAACATATACGGGAGCTAAATGAACATGTTTATGATGATTATAAATGTATGAGTTCATGCATAACACACTCACGCAACATTTTAGGGTTTTACATTCTCCCCTACTTTAAGGAATTTAGCCCCTAAATTCTTACCGTAGTCATCAAACAAATGAGGATATTTCTCTCGCATCTCCAACTCGGTCTCCCAAGTTGCTTCCTCGATCTCGTGATTCTTCCAAAGGACTTTCACCAATGGAATTTTCTTGCTCCTCAAAACTTGCTCTTTCGTGTCAAGTATCTTCACCGGCTGCTCCACATAAGACAAATCCGGCTGAAAAGTAATCTCCTCATACTCAAGAACATGGGAATCATCCTTAAGATATTTCCGAAGCATAGACACATGAAATACATTATGGATCTCTGACAAAGACGGCGGTAAAGCCACCCTGTATGCCAAACTCCCAACTCGCTCCAGAATCTCAAAAGGCCCAACAAACCTTGGTGATAATTTCCCTTTCTTCCCGAATCTCTTGGTACCCCTTCTAGGCGATACCTTAAGAAACACAAAGTCTCCAACCTGAAACTCCAAATCTCTCCTTCTATTATCCGCATAGCTTTTCTGTCGACTTTGAGCGGTGAGCAATCTATCTCGAATTATCTTCACACTCTCAATGCATCGCCGAACAATTTCGAACCCCATAATTTAGCTTCTCCAACCTCGTCCCCAAAGAAATAGAGATCTACACTTCCTCCCATAAAGAGCCTCATACGGTGCCATCTCGATGCTCGACTGGTAACTATTGTTGTATGCAAACTCCGCCAAAGGAAGATGTGTATCCCAACTCCCTTAAAATCAATCGCATAAGCCCGCAACATATCCTCAAGTATCTCGAATCGTTTTCTGACCGTCCGTCTGACCGAGGGTGAAAAGTCGTGCTAAAGTTCAACTTGGTCCCCATAGCCTCTTGCAAAGCCTCGCCAAAACCTCGATGTAAACCTCGGATCCCGGTCCAAACAATACTAATCGGAACCCCGTGCAATCTAACAATCTCCTCGACATACAACGCTTAATCGACTCAATGAATAAGTCATAGCAATCGAATAAAATGAGCCGACTTCGTGAGCCGATCAACAACAACCCAAACGGCATCAAAACCTCCGAGTACGTGAAATCCGAAACAAAGTCCATCGTAACATGTTCCCATTTCCACTCCGAATATCCAACGGCCGTAATAAACCTCCAAGTCTTGCCTGTGTTCCGCCTTTACCTCGCCGACAAGTGAGACACCTCGACACATAATCGCTATCTGCCGCTCATGCCACTCCACCAAAATTGTTTCTTCAAATCTCTATACATTTTCGCATCTCCCTGATGGATAGTATACTTTGCCTTGTGAGCCTCATCCAATACAAGCCGCTTCACATCTTCAACCGATGGAACACAAACTCTACCTTTAAATGTCAAAATCCCATCCCGTTCATCGCAAACTCATTCTCCTTATTCTCACCCAAACCATCAATAATTTTCACCAACTCTGGATCTTTCTTCTGAGTCTCCTTAATTCTCTCCAATAAAGCTGGAATAGCCCGCACACTAGCAAATAATACTCCATGATTAACCTCGCTAGGATTCCAATCACGAACATCTTCCAACATTTTCCATTCCCGCATCATCAAACAAGACAAGTGCACTTTTCTACTCAAAGCATCTCGAACAACGCTCGCTTCCTGATGATACAATATCGTGCAATCGTGATCCTTCAATTTCTCCATCCATCTCCGCTGCCTCATGTTCAACTCTTTTCGAGAGAAGAGATATTTCAAACTCTTATGATCCGTGAAAATCTCAAATTTCGAACCATACAAATAATGCTTCCACTTGTGCAAAGCAAATATAATCCGCGAGCTCAAGATCATGCGTAGGATAATTCATCTCATACGGAGACAACTTCCTTGAAGCATAAGCAATCACTTTCCCATTTTGCATAAGCACACATCCCAATCCTTCTTCAAGCATCACTATAAACAACAAAATTATCACCTCCGCTAGGCAATGCTAACACCGGAGCCGTAGTCAACCTTTTCTTCAATTTGGAAGCTTTCTTCACACTTATCGCTCCACACAAATGCGGTCTTCTTTTGAGTCAAATTTGTCATGGGCGTAGCAATCTTCGAAAATCCCTCAATAAATCTCCGATAGTAACCGGCTAGCCCCAAGAAACTCCGTACCTCAAGAACCGTGGTCGGCCTCCTCCAATTCATTACTGCCTCAACTTTGGAAGGATCCATCGCTATCCCGCACTAGAAACAACGTGCCCCAAAAATGAAACCTCCTCTAGCCAAAAAGCACACTTGCTAAACTTGGCAGAGTTGCCTCTCCCGAAGAATAGACAAAACCATCCGCAAATGTTGTGCATGCTCATCCCGAGACTTAGAATACACAAGGATGTCGCCTATGAAAACCACCACGAAGCAATCAAGAAAATTATGAAATACCCTGGTTCATCAAATCCATGAACACCGCCAAGATTAGTCAACCCGAATGGCATCACCATAAACTCATAATGCCCGCATTCTCGTGCGAAAAGCCGCTTGAACATCTTCTGCTCTAACCTTCAACCGATGGTACCCAAATCTCAAGTCAAGTTTGGAATAGACCACCGATCTTGCAATTGATCAAACAAGTCATCTATATGAGGCAATGGATACTTGTTCTTGATCGTTGCCTTGTTCAACTCTCGATAATCGATGCACAATCTCGTGCTCCCATCTTTCTTCCTCACAAATAACACCTGCACCCTAACCCTGCAAGCGATACGCTTGGCTTAATGAAGCCAATGTCAAGGAGCTCTTGTAACTGAATCTTCAACTCCTTTAACTCCATAGGTGCCATTCTATACGGCGCCTTCGAAATTGGTGTAGTCCCCCCTAATAACTCAATACAAAATTCAATCTCTATCCGAGGCATCCCAAAATCTTTAGAGAAAACATCCGGGAACTCACACACAACCGCACATCTTCAAGATTAGAAGAAGAAACCCGCTTGTCCACTACGCAAGCAAGATACCCCTCGGCACCACCACGCGACAACAGCTTCTAGCCTTAAGCGCTAAATGACGCAGAAACCACTCGGTGCATTATCTCCCAAAAACACAAAGTTAGAACGCCACTGTGCAAAGCAAAAGTGACTCTTTACTAAGGCAATCCACTAATGCATGATATGTGCTCAACCAATCCATACCAAGAATAACATCAAAATCACTGAGTGGTAACACCACCAAATCCGCATGCAACACATGTTTATCCACAAGTACATCGCATGCTCTATAAATATCCGAAGCCGGTTAACAAACATTCCCCAAGAGGGGTAGATACTTCAAGCACATATGGTAAAGACCGAGGCATAACACATAGCTTATCAACGAAATGCGATGCAACATATGAATGCGATGATCCCGGTCTATAAGTACACGAGCCTCATTACCGAAAATAGAAACTGCACCTCCAATCACCGTCAGACTCGTGTACACCTCTCGATCTAGAGCAAATACACGACCCGCACTTTAGCTTTTCCATCGCCGTCTCTCTTTGTCCCAACTCGTAGTCCGACTAGAACCTCCTGCTCCGATTGCTCTTCAATTTAGGACAATCCTTCTTCATATGTCCCGAAACTCCACAAGAGTAACACTCCATCGGTGCTCCATTCTTACTCCAAAGACCTATCTTCGTGATGCCCAATCTTGGAACAATAAGAACAAACCAATGCCACACTACGATCCTCCGAGTAGATGTAGTACTAGCTCCCTTGCCACTTGACCGACTCTTCGCATGTCCTTCATAATGAGATTTTCCACTTCCTTTCGCGTCAGCCTCCACTAAAATTCCCACTGCATTACCGCCTCCATGACTCCGCCTATTGAGTCGCCGAGAAGAACCCGAAAAAGGCATAGTACTATGCTCATCAATGTCTCTCAATAATGTAGGCTCTATCAACTTTCCCGTAGTCCACAACCGATGAGAAAGAAGTCTGCTTCCTGCACTCCGCCCTGCACTTAACAAATTTCTCGTGGTTCTCCTAGCCTCGCCTCGAATCAAATGTGCAAGAACGAGCCAACTCGCGAATCGTCAATACCGTGAAACTGGCATACTCCCCGCACCAAATCCGTAAATTCTTTCTCTCTTTCTCTCGAACCACTTCCTAGACATAGAAGCTCTCAACTCGAACTAAATTAGGCCATATCTGTGGACTCTACGCAGCTCCCAACTCCTCCCTCGCACCGCCACCAATGCTCTAAGAAGACCCTCAAGCCAACACCGCTAATACAACTTTCTGCTCATCATCGCAACCCAATGGTGCAAATATTTTCTCCAAGTGCTCGATCCAAAGCTTTCTGCCAAGGCCCGGCCCATTAAATTGCTCTATGACTTCACAAATCTTTCAAGCATAGAATTATTACATGCCTAGCCTCGCCTTCTACCTCTCAAGCCGCGTTCTCGGCTGTCCCTTGCTGCCCACTCTACCAAAACCCTTTGATTCATCTCGCTCATCAAATCAAGCATGCCACGATACATATTTGCTACGCTTCATACCTTTTCTTCTGTGTTCAAAGGGAGGAATATTCTGACTTCGCTATCGTTAGCATTTCGCCACCGCCAATACCTCTACCAAGACTCTACCAAAGGC
>CM028380.1:110595880-110640930 GCA_013146195.2 Codonopsis lanceolata | reverse complement strand
GACTCATACGGATTCACCTTTAGGTTGAGTATGAATCTAGGAACTATAATCTTAAGTCCTACGGAATTTGGGTAGAATTCATGGAGGTCGAGCCTCCAAGTTTTGAAGTGTGTGAAGCACACTTGATTATGAAACTTATATGATTCTCGGTTGTGATATTTATGCTAGTTGTGGATGAATTGCATGACTAGTTTGATAGTAGAGTGTTTACCTACTTGTTTTGAGCATATGAGTATATATTACTTGTGCTTGGGTTTTGAGTCGGTGGCGTCGATGCAGTGAGTCTTTGGTGGGGCGATACATCGTCTTGCAATTGTGAGATTCGTGATGGATCGGCCGTCTTGGAGTTGCACACACCTCCATCGATGGCCACGGTGGGAAGTAGTTTATCTTAGTTGTAGTAATACACATGACTTTGATAACTATGGAACTCGGCGGAGGCTGTCTCGGGGCGTCGATATCTACGAGAGGATATCGAGGGCACATAAAGGTTTTGCACGTGTTTTTGCGGGGCGACACGGAGGAATTGGTAATGGTATCATATCCCTTATATATGAATTGTCTCACAAGTACTTATGTGAATAATGTGCTTTGTGATTTGGATATGATATGTTGGTTAAATTGGTTTCATAATTGTTATACTTATGGATAACATGAATCTTATGGTTGTTGAGCTTATATGCCTTCACATGAATATTATGGGGATGATATGTTATACTAATAACATGTATTATTATTGAGCCTAATATGCCTTAACATGAATTTTAGTGAGATGTTATACTATAATGATAACATGTTTTAGTTTGGTTGAGCATGAATGCCATGACATGAATTTAATACAATGATTATTTCATGATGATAGCATGATGTAATTTATGATTGAGCATTATGCCATGATAGGAAGTTATGGTTAGTAACTAAGTCTTGTGACTTACTTTTATTTGTTGGTTGTTTTCAGATCCAGAGCCGTGCGGCGGATCAAATAAATCGAGGAGGTTGCGTTGACGATTCTTTTGGAGGTTGCTACTTAGATAGTTTGTTTTCTTTTGGTAGGTCGTTTGGGAAGATGAAGTTATGTAAACTTCATGATGGGTAGCAAACCAAAATGTGAATTGTAATATTTATAATTGTTGTTTAGTCTATTCTTTTTGGTAGCCGACAAGTAGTAGTGGTGCTTGATGTATATTATGGTTATATCTCCATATGTTTTTCTAATTGTTAGTACTTATGTTGTTGGTAGCCGATTTGGTTTTAGTCGCTTGGTTAATTGATGATTATGTTTAGCATGTTACATTGCTAGTTAAATATTATGTTTGTTCTCGGCATGTTTTTAGTTGAGTTGTTAGACTAGAGTCTTAGACTTAGTGTAATGTTGAGGTTCAGGCGTAGCTTCGCCGATGACTTGGTATTTTATGCTATATATTTGATTGCATGACGGGGAGTTTAGTCCTACGTGCCCAATGTTGCGACAATCGAGTCAATTTGGACCAAGAGATTTATTATCTCTTTGGTTGTTTTAGTTTGAGCTTGTTAGCTCGGGCGCCCTTGTTATATTATATTTGCTTCGCGTATGTTTTGAGTTGTTGGCGTATCGCCGTTATGGCTACCCATTATTTGCTACTTGGTTGTTATTGGGATCCGAATTCGAGATTGGAATCCTGATTAATATCGAGCTATGATTATAAATTTAGCTTTCGGTAGGATAGGTTCCTTGGCTTGGGGGTTGGTTTGTGTGATAGATTTATTATTTTTAACGCCGAGTGTTATTGTAGGTATAATGGTGGATACTAGAAGGAGCTAGTTCGGAGGTGGCAGCTAGTAGATGCTTGGGTAGGGGAGTCTTGGCGGTGGCGAAATGCTAACGAGAAGCCGCCAGAACATTCCTCCACTAGGGACACCGGGAAGGCAGATTCGGCGATCTATGTATCGTGGCATGATTGAGAACAAAATGAATCGAGATGATTTGGGAGAGTGGAGCAACAAGGAGTACCACGGCCGGATCGCGGCCGAACCACAAGTAGAGGCCGGGCAGGGAGGCTAGACATAATGACAATACTATGCTTGAAAGATTTGTGAAGTTAAAGCCTAGGCGGTTTAATGGAGAGCTTGACGACTGCCAAAGCCGAGCTTTGGTTGAACACTTAAGCAAAGTTTTTGCACCGTGGGTTGCGATGATATCTGAAAGTTGTATTAGCTGTGTTCAAGCTTGAGGTCTTTGCAGAGCGGTGGCGGTGGCGAGAGAGTTGAGGCTGCATAGAGTCCACAGATATGGCTGTGGATTCCAGAGTTGGAGCTTCCTATGTTAGGTGGTTCGAGAAAAAGAGAGATTTACGGGTTGGTGCGGGGGGGGAGTATGATGGTCGGCTGCACACATTTGATTCACGGCTGGAGGACACAAAAATTTGTAAAGGGTTTGAGGGGCGGAGCAGAGAAACAACTTCTTTCTCATCGATTAGGTAGTACGGAAGGCCGTTGATAGAGCCTACATTATTGAGAGAACATTGATGAGCACCGTACTATGCATATTTCGGGTTCTTCTCGGCCGGCTAAGATCTTAGAAGGCGGGTCATGGATCGGATAACAGTGGAAATTTTAGTGGAGGCGTGATGCTTAAGAAGGGAGTGGAAAATCTCATTATGAAGGACATGCGAAGAATCGGATCAAGTGGCAAGGGGGCTAGTACTACATCTACTCGGGGAGATGGTGTGAATGATGGTATTGGTTTGCTCTTATTGTTCCAAGATTGGGCATACGGAAGATAGATGTTGGAGTAAGAAGGAGCACCTATGGAGTGCTATGTGGAGTGGAGTCGGGACACATGAAGAAGGATTGTCCTAAGTTGAAGAACAATCGATCGGGAGGTTCTAGTCGGACTACGGTTGGGACAAAGAGAAGCGATGGTAAAGCTAAAAGCTAAGGTGCGGTCGCGTGTTTGCTCTTGATCGAGAGAGGAGTGCTGAGTCTCTGGCGGTGATTGGAGGTCTGGTTTCTATTTTCGGTAATGAGGCTCGTGTACTTATAGACCCGGGATCATCGCATTCATATGTTGCATCGCATTTTGTTGACAAGCTATGTGTTATGCCTCGGTCTTTACCTTATGTGCTTGAAGTATCTACCCCTCTTGGGGAATGTTTATTGGCTTGAGATATTTATAGAGCATGCGATGTACTTGTGGATAATCATGTGTTGCATGCGGATTTGGTGGTGTTACCACTTCGTGATTTTGATGTTATACTTGGTATGGATTGGTTGAGCACATATCATGCATTGGTGGATTGTCTTAGTAAAAGGGTCACTTTTGCTTTGCAGGCGTTCTAACTTTGTATTCTTGGGAGATAATGCACCTAGTGGTTTTGGCGTCATTTACGCTCTTAAGGCTAGAAATTGTTGTCGCGTGGGTGCACGAGGGTATCTTGCTTGTGTAGTGGATAAGCGGGTTTCTACTTCTAATCTTGAAGATGTGCGGTTGTGTGAGTTTCGGATGTTTTCTCTAAAGATTTTGGGATGCCTCGGATAGAGATTGAATTTTGCATTGAGTTGTTGCCGGGGACTACACAAATTTCGGCGCCGTATAGAATGGCACCTATGGAGTTAAAGGAGTTGAAGGTTCGGTTACAGAGCTCCTTGACATTGGCTTTATCAAGCCAAGTGTATCGCCTTAGGGTGCTTAGGTATTATTTGTGAGGAAGAAAGATGGGAGCCTTAGATTGTGCATTGATTATCGGGAGTTGAACAAGGCAACGATCAAGAACAAGTATCCATTGCCACACATAGATGACTTGTTTGATCAATTGCAAGGATCGGTGGTCTATTCCAAACTTGACTTGAGATTTGGGTATCATCGGTTGAAGGTTAGAGCCGAAGATGTTCAGCGGCTTTTCGCACGAGTACGGGCATTATGAGTTTATGGTGATGCCATTCGGGTTGACTAATGCTTGTGGCGGTGTTCATGGATTTGATGAACCGGGTATTCCACAATTTTCTTGATTGCTTCGTGGTGGTTTTCATAGGCGACATCCTTGTGTATTCTAAGTCTCGGGAGGAGCATGCACAACATTTGAGGATGGTTTTGTCTATTCTTGGGAGAACTCTAACTCTCGCCAAGTTTAGCAAGTGTGCTTTTGGCTAGAGGAGGTTTCATTCTTGGGGCACGTTGTTTCTAGTGCCGGGATAGCGTGTGGATCCTTCCAAAGTTGAGGCGTAATGAATTGGAGGAGGCAGACCACGATTCACGGAGGTTAGGAGTTTCTTGGGGCTAGCCGGTTATTATCGGAGGAGGTTCATAGAGGATTTTCGAAGATTGCTACGCCCATGACGAATTTGACTCAAAGACCGCATTTGTATGGAGTGATAAGTGTGAAGAAAGCTTCCAAGAATTGAAGAAAGAGGTTGACTACGGCACACGATCTTAGCATTGCCTAGCGGAGGTGATAATTTTGTGGTTTATAGTGATGCTTGAAAGAAGGATTGGGTTGTGTGCTTATGCGAATGGGAAAGTGATTGCTTATGCTTCAAGGAAGTTGTCTCGTATGAGATGAATTATCCCACACATGATCTCGAGCTAGCGGCGATTATATTTGCTTTGCACAAGTGGAAGCATTATTTGTATGGTTCGAAGTTTGAGATTTTCACGGATCACAAGAGTTTGAAATATCTCTTCTCACAAAGGAGTTGAACATGAGGCAGCGGAGATGGATGGAGAAGTTGAAGGATCACGATTGCACGATACTTTATCATCGGGGAAGGCGAGCGTGGTTGCGATGCTTTGAGTAGAAAAGTGCACTTGTCATGTTTGATGATGCGGGAATGGAAAATGTTGGAAGATGTTCGTGATTGGAATCTAGCGAGGTTAATCATGGAGTATTATTTGCTAGTGTGCGGGCTATTCTGGCTTTATTGGAGAGGATTAAGGAGACTCGAAGAAAGATCCGGAGTTGGTGAAAATCATTGATGGTTTGAGTGAGAATAAGGAGAATGAGTTCGCGATGAACCAAGATGGGATTTTGACTTTCAAAGGTAGAGTTTGTGTTCCTTCAGTTGAAGATGTGAAACGATTTGTGTTGGATGAAGCTCACAAAGCAAAGTATACTATCCATCAGGGAATGCAGAAAATGTATAGAGATTTGAAGAAACAATTTTGGTGGAATGGCATGAAGCGACGAATAGCGGATTATGTGTCGAGGTGTCTCACTTGTCGGCCAATGAAGGCGGAACACCAAAGACCCGCGGGGTTGTTGCGGCCGTTGGATATCAGGAGTGGAAATGGGAACATGTTACGATGGACTTTTGTTTCGGGGTTTCCACGTACTCGTAGAGGTTTGATGCTGTTTGGGTTGTGGTTGATCGGCTCACGAAGTCGGCTCATTTTATTCCGATTGCTATGACTTATTCATTGAGTCGGTTAGCGGCGTTGTATGTTGCGAGGAGATTGTTAGATTGCGGGGTTCGATTAGTATTGTTTCGAGGCCAGGGATCGAGGGTTTACATCGAGGTTTTGGCAGGCTTTGCAAGAAGCTATGGGGACCAAGTTGAACTTTAGCACAGCTTTTCACCCTCAGTCAGACGGACAGTCCGAGAGAACAATTCAGATACTTGAGGATATGTTGCGGGCTTGTACGATTGATTTTAAAGGGAGTTGGGATACACACCTTCCTTTGGCGGAGTTTGCGTACAACAATAGTTACCAATCGAGCATCGAGATGGCACCGTATGAGGCTCTTTATGGGAGGAAGTGTAGATCTCCTATTTGTTGGGATGAGGTTGGAGAAGCAAAATTATGGGGTTCAGAGATTGTTCAGCAGTCAGTTGAGAGTGTGAAATTAATTCGGGATAGATTGCTCACCGCTCAAAGTCGACAGAAAAGTTATGCGGATAATAGAAGGAGATTTGGAATTTCGGGTTGGAGACTTTGTATTTCTTAAGGTATCGCCTAGAAGGGGTACCAAGAGATTTGGAAAGAAAGGGAAATTATCACCGAGGTTCGTTGGACCTTTTGAGATTGGAGGCGAGTTGGGAGTTTGGCATATAGGGTGGCTTTACCGCCGTCTTTGTCGGAGATTCATAATGTATTTCATGTGTCTATGCTTCGGAAATATCTTAAGGATGATTCCCATGTTCTTGAGTATGAGGAGATTACTTTTCAGCCGGACTTGTCTTATGTTGAGCAGCCGGTGAAGATACTTGACACCAAAGAGCAAGTTTTGAGGAGCAAGAGAATTCCATTGGTGAAAGTTCTTTGGAAGAATCATGAGATCGAGGAAGCAACTTGGGAGACCGAGTTGGAGATGCGAGAGAAGTATCCTCATTTGTTTGATGACCACGGTAAGAATTTAGGGGCTAAATTCCTTAAAGTAGGGGAGAATGTAAAACCCTAAATTTATGGCTTGCTTGTGTTATGCATGAATTCATACATTCATAATCATCATAAACATGTTAATTTAGCTCACTCATATGTTTGAGTCAATAGCATGTTCGTTGTCGTCGTTTGAGATGCTCGTATGCATCTTTCCTTCACGAGATGCTTTGAATCTCGGGTTTGTGATTTATGTTGTAAACATGGGATAATTGTTAGAAGGCATTCATAACATCATTTACATGCCTTAGGATGTTGGTTGGATGCTTGTTGCATCGTCGGTTTGGTTGCTAGTTTGATTCTAGCGATAACCCTTCTCCGTTTGACTTTTTCGGTTGTCGTTCGGGAGTGTTTGCTGAGTTCTTGACCATGTTTGAGTGAGGTTTGAGGCTTGATTGCCTTGGTTATAGATTGGAGGTCATTAAGGTTGAATTGTAGACCCTTTTTGGCTTGGAGGACTCGTGGTTGCATGCGGGAGAGTCCGGGACCGAGCAAGGAAGCAAGAAAAGTTGGAAGAATTCGTAGCATGATGCGCTCATGCATGACCCCTACGGCAGCGACCCACATCCCTGCAGGAATTTTCAATTGTTTTTGGCATGTTACTTTTTATCCCCACCAAACCCAATCTAAACTAACCCTAAACCTTCTAAGTGTCTTAAGACTTGTCCTAACCATCTAATTGAGTTTGGGAGGTGGATTAGTGGTTAATTAAAGAGAAACATCCCATTAACCTAACCCAAACCCACTTACTTTCTATCACTATATAAGCCACAAACACTTGTCTTAACCTCTCATTTTCTGCCATACTTCACCAAAAACGTGGGAGACACATTTGAGAGCTTGAGAGGAGACTTTCTAGGGTTCTTGAGGGTTCCATCTTGGAGGCCAAAGCTTGGGATCTTCTTCCCCCAATTTACACCATTGTTTTGAAGAGAGGTCAAGGATAAGAACACCACACCAAGGAATTTCGGGATTTCTTCTTGTAGGGCTGAACATAGGTAAGTTTCTACCTCTCTTCCTTTTCTTTTGGCCCCATTGACCCTAGGAAAACAATCATCTTGCTAAGTGAGGTCAATGGGTGCAATTTCTAGGGCTTGTAGAGATGCCATGAACCCTAGGTTTCTAGTTGATGAAGATTCTTGGGTGAACCTATTGGGACCTTAATTATCATGAAATTCATGTGTTAAATAGTCTATTGAACTTGGCTATGTGAATTATCCATGAGTATTGAAACTTGATTTGGTAGAGATACTTGGAAGGGGTTTTGCCCCTAATTATGTTTTGGCTTGTTAAACATGATTGTAAGCTTAATTATCATGTTATTCATGTTTATTGTAGTATATTAAACCTTGTTATGTGATTTATTCATGTATGTTGAGCATGATTTGGTGAAGATACTTGAAGGGGATTTTGCCCAAATGTTGATTTGGCTTAATGAGCATGATTTTAAGCTTGATTAATGTGCTATATATGTATAGTATAGTGTATTAATCCATGTTATATGATTTATTCAAGTTTTGGAAAGCATGATTGGTAAAGTGACTTAAATGAATTTATGCACAAATTGGTGAATTTATTCTATGATGCATTGTTAAGTATTTTGTTGGGTTTATGTGAGTTCATTGAACTTGGGATTATGGTTATTGGCGATAGTTATGAACATAGGGGGGATGTTGAAGCCCATGCTTCTATGCCCTAATTTTCGGAAAGTTTAGATTGGACTCAACGGAGTCAACCTTTGGGTTAGTATGAATCCTAGGAACTATAATCTTAAGTCCTACGGAATTTTGGGTAGAAATCATGGAGGTCGAGCCTCCAAGAAGTTTTGAAGTGTGTGAAGCACACTTGATTATGAGAGCTTATATGATTCTCTGTTGTGATATTTATGCTAGTTGTGGATGAAATGCATGACTAGTTTGATGGTAGAGTGTTTACCTACTTGTTTTGAGCATATGAGTATATATTACTTGTGCTTGGGTTTTGAGTCCAGCGGTCTGTTGAGTCTTTGGTGGGACGATACATCGTCTTCACGAATTGTGAGATTCGTGATCGCGATGGATCGCCGTGCCGGGTTTGCACACACCCCTCCATCGATGGCCACGGTGGGGAAGTAGTTTATCTTAGTTGTAGTAATACACATGACTTTGATAACTATGGAACTCGGCGGAGATCTCGGGGGCGTCGATATCTACGAGAGGATATCGAGGGCACATAAAGGTTTTGCACGTGTTTTTGCAGGAGCGACACGCGCGGACGAATTGGTAATGGTATCGTATCCCTTATATATGAATTGTCTCACAAGTACTTATGTGAATAATGTGCTTTGTGATTTGGATATGATATGTTGGTTAAATTGGTTTCATAATTGTTATACTTTACGGATAACATGAATCTTATGGTTGTTGAGCTTATATGCCTTCACATGAATATTATGGGGATG
Organism: Codonopsis lanceolata; assembly: GCA_013146195.2. Classification (NCBI taxonomy): domain Eukaryota; kingdom Viridiplantae; phylum Streptophyta; class Magnoliopsida; order Asterales; family Campanulaceae; genus Codonopsis; species Codonopsis lanceolata. Next base: position 110,632,138 of record CM028380.1, on the reverse strand, counting down.
ATATGTTATACTAACAACATGTATTATTATTGTTGAGCCTAATATGCCTTAACATGAATTTTAGTGAGATGTTATACTATAATGATAACATGTTTTAGTTTGGTTGAGCATGAATGCCATGACATGAATTTCAATACAATGATTATTTCATGATGATAGCATGATGTAATTTATGATTGAGCATTATGCCATGATAGGAAGTTATGGTTAGTAACTTACTAAGTCTTTGTGACTTACTTTTATTTGTTGGTTGTTTTCCCTAGATCCGAGCCGCAGCGGATCCAAGTAAATCGAGAAGGTTACGTTGACAAGGAATTCTTTTGGCAAGGTTGCTACTTAGATAGTTTGTTTTCTTTTGGTAAGGCCGTTTGGGAAAGATGAAGTTATGTAAACTTCATGATGGGTAGCAAACCAAAATGTGAATTGTAATATTTATAATTGTTGTTTAGTCTATTCTTTTGGTAGCCGACAAGTAGAAGTCGTGCTTAATGTATATTTATGGTTATATCTCCATATGTTTTCTAATTGTTAGTACTTATGTTGTTGGTAGCCGACTGGTTTTAGTCGCGCTTGGTTAATTGATGATTATGCTTAGCATGTTACATTGCTAGTTAAAGTATTATGTTTGTTCTCCGGCATGTATTTAGCCGTTGAGTTGTTAGACTAGAGTCTTAGACTTAGTGTAATGTTGGGTTCCGGCCGTAGCTTCGCCGATGACTTGGTATTTTATGCTCTATATTGAATTGCATGACAGGGAGTTTAGTCCTACGTGCCCAATGTTGCGGCACGCGAATCGAATTTTTGGACCAAGAGATTTATTATCTCTTTGGTTGTTTTTAGTTTGAGCTTGTTAGCTCGGGCGCCACTTGTTATATTATATTTTGCTTCCGCATGCATGTTTTGAGTTGTTGGCGTATCGCCGTTATGGCCCTACCCATTATTTGCTACTTGTTTGTTGTTATTTGTTCCTCTTGGCGGCACGACCTTGGGATTTCGTCTTGGGATCCGGTCGGGTCGTCTAAACTCATGCCCTCAATTCATCCCGAAGTCACGTAAGCTAATTCATTAGTCTAACGCACTACAAATGTTGTAGGGATTGAATGTCGATATTGTTCAATAACTCTAATCTCGAGCGCGACTCCGGTGAGTCATTACTAAAATTCAACCAAGTAGAGAATTGATACTATATGTATCACATTGCCCTTTTCTAAGTTCTCCGTTCATTTAGAACTCGATAACTAAGCCGTTCATGTTCTTAAAATAACCTTAAACACATTCTCGAGTTTCAAACCCTAGATTTGGTGATTTCGTTAAACTTATAATTGAAACATGTTCTTTCACAAGAGTTGTTCCTAAGCTTATTATAAACAACATTCATGCTTTACAAAATGTCAAAATCACAACTTCATAGAGAATTCATAAAAATCCACAAAGCGAATATTTCTTAGGTTGAATTGGAGGATTTGTTTCTCACAAAAGATGTTCATAATCATCAATAGAGCAACTATAATGAAGGGGTCATGTTATTTTATTGAACATGAAAATCTCAGGGAATTATCACTCACCTTAGTCCTAAGATTAATGAAAGAAAGGATGATCAAAGCAAGGATTGTTGTAGAGGAGATCAAGGCCTTCGATTTGGCGGTCTCGGATCGCCGATCGGACCAACAGAACTCCGGGAAATGGTCTCTCAAGCTAGGGTTTCCTCCATGGACGAAAATGGAGCTTGAAGCTCTGAATCTCTGAAGTTTTTGATCACAAATGGCTGAATTAGGCTGAAAGAATGTTTATATACTTACCATTTCGACTCTAATCCATGTGAAGGGGTTAAATGGCTTCTCATTGGCCAAGGCATGTAAGCCTTTGATAAGGAATGATCTAAGGGCCAAGAAGGGTTGTAGGAGAGTCAACAAAGAGGGGCTTGACTCACTTTGGCCGGCCAAGGGCAAGGGCACAAGCGTCAACAACCAAAACCAACCAGAAAACTCACGAATCCTGAATTTGCCTTGATGCGGTCGCATCGCTTTGGACCCATGCGAGCGCTTCAACTATTTATGGCCAATTTCCAGATTGTTGTTACTGGACAGTCGATCTTGTAAAATCGACCATAAATTGTTCACCACTCCAAATGAGGTGATTTTTGATTTTTCTGAACGTATACTCATTACAATATATTTTAGAATTTTAAATTACTCAATTTGGACTTATATTCATCAAAATAAAGTTACAACAAAATCAAGTACTGAAGCTGATTTCCTGAAAATAGAATTATGGCACAGCCGTAAGTCAAGACCTAAATGAAGTACTTAGACACCTTGGAAAATTACCAAATTTTACAGGGAGTATCCTAACATATGCAAGTAAAATATACTAAATTTTTAGAAAATACTCTTTAGTATATTGGTACCATAATCTTCCCGAAGTTTGCCCAAAACCGGACTGAATCTGTGAAGTAATATGTTGGTCATCTTATTTCCAAATGCAACAAGTCTACGATCAATGATTATGCAAGCATGGTAAATACTAGTACACTTGGTTTAGAACTCAAATGAACTTCTCGCAAGTTGAAAACACAAACAATACAAGCAACGAAGGCAATCCCGAGAAACCCTAAGGCTCAAACGAAGCAACAATGCTTCTAAACTCTCAACCAAGCATACAACAACTAAGATGAACATTGTAAATCTTATATGAAAGGTACTAAGACTCCAATGAGACTTATTTAGGTGCTATCATGTTAAGATAAACACTCGAAACACCAACAATAAGGCATGCAACGCATGGAAGATCAACACTCTAATATGATCTCAACCAACTCAATGCAAACATGGTATGAATGAAATGAAGTCTCTAACATGTCAAGACACTTAATAAACATGTTATAATGATGACCAACATGAAATGGGTTCGGGTTCTCACACTAGCGAGCCCTTATTTCTCCTTATTGTTTTTTTTTTTTACTTTTATATGCTCTAATTTTTGCCTAGGCTGCCTTTTCGGGTTTTCAACCTAGCGAGCTGGAGAGAGAAGCAATTGCCAGATATATTTTTGGCTCATGCATAATACCTTTTAAGCTTATCGAGGTTTAAGGACTGAACAAGATCCTCCCCTTCCTGATTTGTGAGGAGTACTGCACCTCCTGACTGGATCTCTTTGACAATATATGGCCCTATCCAAGGAGATTTCCATTTCCCCCTAGTATCAACATAACTAGGGGGTTTTTCACGAAGCACCAGGTCTTCAACTTGAATGTCACGGCCTTTGAATTTTTTGTTGAACGCTCAAGCTATTTGCCTTTGATATGCCCGAGTGTGTTCTAGGGCTAGCAGCCGTCGTTCGTCGATCAGGGCTAATTCTTCATAGCGCCCTTTGACCCCATCAATCTCTTGATATGCCTGATTCCATCATTACTCTTAATGATGGGATTTCAATTTCAATGGGCAGCACTGCCTCCATGCCGTAGGCTAGAGAATAGGGGGTAGCCCCAGTGGGTGTTCGAACTAAAGTGCGATAGCCTCAAAGGGCTAATGGGAATTTTTATAGCCAGTCTCTTTCTGTATCAGCCATTTTTCTGATAATATTTTCCAGCGTTTTGTTGGCTGCTTCAACGGCACCATTTGCTTGTGGTCGGTTAATCGCAAATAATATAGGGGTTGAGGTGCGGATAACTGCATGACCGAGTGCATATGTCGTATACTGGCTCACCAACACAATAAATTGGACCTATCGACACGAGTGATAAGTTAGGACAATGGTTCTTACATGATCTGGCGAGGTGACAGATAGATCATAAATCTAGGTGACTTGCCAGATTACTCGCTCCTCGCAGTTCATTGTGCTTAGGAATATGGAATGGGTGAATTTTGCGGGATGGAGCTGATCGACCAATTGCTCAATTGCAGACCATATCGTATTTTTAGTGAGCGATTCAAGACATTGAATGACAGGAATTGAACAATTGAAACTCAGCTTAGATTGAATCATAAAGGAGATATATCGAAACCATCGCATTCATAACTAGATTTCCATGTCACCATAAGATCTAGGTTATATACATTATCATACTGTAGCTGGGTTCAGCCCGTTACTTTCAGCTTCAGTATTCTTGTCTTGTATCTTTAGTAGAGGAAATAGATAAATAAAACATCGAAAAACCCCCTTGTTTTATTTGCTATCTATTTCCTTGCAAGTGTACAAGACTATTATAGAATAGACTCGAAGCAAGGGTCGAACCCACGAGACAAGTGATCACGAACAAGGAATTATAGATAGCAAATTATTAACCTAAGGGGGTTTTATGTTTAATTCTACTCTAAATTACTAGTTATAGATGTTTAACTAATTAGACAAGAATAATGATATGAAGATCTTATGGTGAGTGGAAATCTAGGATTTCGGGTTTCACTTATATCTCCTTTATGTTCAATTCATAATAATGTCATTCAATGTCTTGGTTCGTTCACTAAAAATAGATATGGTCTGTTGAACAATTGGTTCAGCCTCCATCCCATAAAATTCACCCATTCCATATGAAGGCGTCAATCTAGCTGTCACCTAGATTTATGATCTATCTGTCACCTAGATCATGTAAGAACCTGGTCCTAACTTATCACTCTCGTGCTTCGATAGGTCCAATTTATTGTGTTGGTGAGCCAGTGTACGACATATGCACTCGGTCATGCAGTTATCCGCACCTCTAAGCCTTTATTATTTGCGATTACATTCATTTGTTCAAAGCAAAATAATATAGGGGTTGATAAACAACACAATCAACAAGCATTGAATAGACATATATATATGAATCAAAACATAAATTCGATACAAGTTACCTCCCACCTCCTAGATTAGGGATGATTTAGTTCATCATAGACGATGAACAGCACATGGAGATGATGAAAGGCATGATTTGATCTTCAATACTTGAAATTACAAAACCTAACTATGTTATACAATCTAAAACTACCTAAAATCTATGTAAAGAGAGCTTCCAGCCGTCCTCCTTATGCTTAGGCTCGGCATCTGACTTCTATATATACTCAGGAGTTGTGATTGGATCGAATGACTGTGTGAAAATCCGAAAAGGTCGCATTCTGCCTACCTTGCGGTCGCAAGGTGCTGGATACCTTGCGTCCGCAAGGTCTCCAGTGTGGTTTGACTCTTCGATTGCTGGCTTCAGGGACCGAGCATACTGCCTACCTTGCGGTCGCAAGGTCTGAGGCACCTGCGTCCGCAAGGTGTCGATTGACGCCTCTTCATTTTTCTTCAATTTTCTTTCCTTGTAATTTGCACTTAAAACCACGGAGTTTCGCGTATTTTCACAAACAATCCTGAAACTTACAAAACTCACCGAAAACATATATTAGTACTCAAAAGACTCGTGAAATAGCATTATTTAAGTCACAGAAGCATATAAAATCGACGTATAAAATACATCGATCAGGGGGGGATTTATGCCTTTGAACCTTGAATTCGTCGGGTAGACGATTCACGTCCCCTTCAAAGTGTGTGCCGTTGTCGGAGATAATTTCGAAGGGTACTCCGTATCGATATATGATATTGGTCTTGATGAATTCAGACACCTTTCAAGCATTCAATATTTTATAGGAAGAGGCTTCAACCCACTTTGTGAAGTAGTCGATGGCTACTAAGACATATTCGTGGCCATTAGATCCCTTCGGATGGATTTGACCTATGACGTTGATTCCCCAAGTCGAAAAAGGCCAGGGGGCTATGGAGTTATATAAGATATGCGAGGGCACGTGCTGTAGATTTGCGAAACGCTGGCATTTGTCGCAATGACGTACCCACCGGATACAGTCAGTTTCTAGTGTGCTCCAATAGTACCCCTGTCGGATGACCTTTTTGGATAACATGTGCCCATTCATGTCTGGCCCGCAGGTACCACCATGAAGTTGGTCCATGATTTGCTCGGCTTTTGCTTGATTGACGCATAATAAGTTTAGGCCCTGATAGTGCCTTTTGTATAGGCTGCTACCGCTGGCTACAAATTGCGATGCCCATCTCCGTAGGGAGACTTTCCCCCTTTTATCTAGAATGGGAGGATAGACTCCTTTCTAAAGCAGGTTCATGATGTCTGAATACCAAGGCTCGTGATCTTTTTCAAGAGCAGCATTGATTTTGAAGCAGTAGGCCGGAGTGACCTTTTTCCCAACTATAAATGGTTGGACATTGATTTCTGTGGGAATTTGGACCAATGATGCTAGAGTGGCCAAAGCATCGAAAAATTGATTTCTATCTCGCGGCAAGTAATGAAATGAGATATTATCAAATTTGGTGGCTAGTGCTGTCAATTTGGCATGATAGAGCTATAGCCGGGGATCCTAGGTCTTCCATTTCCCTTTGACTTGGTTTATGATTAAGGCAGAGCTTGCATAGACTTCCAAGTATTTGGCTCCTTTTTGGAGGGCTTCTTCTAGACCGGCGATATAGGCCTCGTATTCAGCTGTGTTGTTCGAACATTCGAACTCCAACCTTATGGCCAACGGAGTGTGGGAATCTGCTGGATCAATTAATAAGATTCTTACGCCAAAGCCCATTTTGTTAGTGGCTCCGTCAAAGAACATTTTCCAGCTGGTGTCATGATCGGCAATTTCTAAGACACCTTCGTCTGGGAAGCTAGGCTCAGCTGCATCTTCTGCTTCTAGAGGCAGATCAACTGAATGGTCCGTAATTATGTTGCCTTTGATAGATTGGAGCGTGACATAGGTGATGTCAAACTCGTTGAGGAGAAATGACCATTTAGCTAGTCGGTTGGAAAATGATGGCTTGCCGAAGATGTATTTTATAGGATCCATCCCGAAGATGAGCATGTTGGATCAAGCTTGTAGATAGGTCTTGAGCCTTTGCGTTGCCTAGACTAGGCCAGTGCAGTTTTCCTCCAATGTCGAGTAGTTAAGCTCGCTTCCTTACAACTTCGTACTTATGAAGTAGATGGCATTTTCGATGTAGGAATTTTCTTTTTCTTGGGCGAGCATAGCCCCTACTGATGTATCTGTGACAGTTAAATATAGAAGGAGCGGTTTATGTGTATGGGGTGGAGCTAGCACTGGTGGATTGGTAAGGTAGGCTTTTATTTTTTCAAAGGCTAGCTGGCATTTTTCGTCCCAGACTTGGTCAGTATTTTTCTTTAAGAGTTTGAATAGGGGCTCACATATGGATGTCAGTTGTCTGATGAAGCGGCTGATGTATTGCAATCAGCCCAGGAAGCCCTTAACTTCTATTGTAGTTTTTGGATGCGGCATATTTATGATGGCTTTGATTTTGGTCGGCTCGATTTCGATGCCTTGCTCAGTCACCATGAATCCCAGGACCTTGCTTTTGGTAACCCCAAATGTGCATTTGGTGGGGTTAAACTTCATCTGATGTTTTCTTAACCTTTCAAAAAAATTTCAAAGGTCTTTGATATGAGCACCGTCGGCATCGCTAGAGTGCACGATCAAGTCATCAACGTACAGTTCGATCTCTTTATGAATCATGTCGTGGAAGAGGGCAGTGGAAGCCCTTTGATATGTAGCCCTGGTATTTTTTAGCCCAAATGGCATGTGGCATTATAGCAGTAGGTTCCCCATGGGGTGGTGAATGATGTTTTTTCCTAGTCTTCTGATGCCATTTTGATTTGGTTATAGCCTAGGATGCCGTCTACGAAAGATCTTATTTTGTGAGAAGCGACGGCGTCTACCACAATATCAATGTTGGGTAGAGGAAAGTCATCTTTGGGTGATGCTTTGTTGATATCGCGGAAGTCTACGCAGATCCGAACCTTTCCATTGGGCTTTGGAACAGTCACTATATTTGACAGCCAGATCGGGTATTCTACTAACCGAATAAATTTGACATGTAGCTACTTCATGATTTCTTCTTTCACTTGCAGTGACCATTCTGGTTTGATTCTGCGGAGTTTTTGCTTGACTGGCCAAATATCTTGTTAAGTGGGGATCCGGTCTTCAACAATGGCTGGGTCCAACCCATGCATATCTTCGTAGGACCATGCAAAGATGTCCACTAATTCTTTGAGGAGGTCAATAAGTGCTACCCTTTCAGAGCCATAGAGGTAGCTGCCGATTTTGATTTCTTTGTGTAGACACCCCAATTTCATACCCCTAATGTGTAACTCTGGCATGTGATATCAAGAACTATTTAAACTTAACAAATGTCAAGTTACAGGAATTAAAATTGTGAAAGGCAAAGCAGGATGCACGAAACAGTAAAATGCGAGGAATAAAAGTGCAAAATATGAAAGTCAAATAGTACCATGGCGCGGCCAAAAGAACCATCTGGCGTCGAACCAAGAAGAGGTTGGATCCGCGCCCAGCTAGCTACAGAAGCTCTCCCAGTTAACGCATTATGCAAGTTCGGAAGCCTTGTGTACAATGAAATTGAGCGCACAGAGACGATTTTTAATCCCCGATGAGTCCTTCTCCCAGGCTATAAATAGAGGCATTGGGACTCACTTCAGAAGTCCGAAAAAGAGAAGAGAGAAAACACCGATAAAATTTCTCTGCGTCGACCTAACGCTGAGAAAGCAGTGAGTGAAGTGAGATAGGGAGTGGTCAGCCTATAAAGCCTTGAAACCCTGCCAAAACTCGGCCAAACCTAAAACCCACCGGTTAAAGTGATTCCTAGCCCTTTAGTTAGGTATCCACCCTATTTCCCCGGCCCAAAAACCATAAAGTAAGCTGTTACTCTGCCCGAGTAAATAGGCTGAAATCACCAAAAGTAACCCGTTATTTCGCCCAACTAAATAGGCTAAAACCACCAAAAATAAAGCCGTCATTATGCCCAAGTGAGCGAACCAAAACCACCAAAAATAATCCGTCACTCTGCCCAAATCACAGCAGCAGCAGCATAAAAGTCTCCCTCTCCCGAGAAGGACAGAGCGCGCACACTCCGCTCTAAAAGGTAATAGTCTTTAAGGGCGTTATTTAATTAAAAGTTTTTCTTTAAATCGTGCCCAATGTAGAAAATATAAGCCGTTGTGCTGCCCGGATTTAGTTAGAAAATACTATGTAAAAGAGCCGTTATAATGGTCAAATATTTTTAAATATATCTGTAATTATTGTAAGGAGACGGCTGCAAGTCCATAAATAATGTAGCTGCAAATGTATTTACTTTTATTTCCTGTCTTTAAATTCTTTGTTTATTTGCTAAATAAATATAACAAAAAACACACTTTAGCCAAAAACCGCTTTTGAGACCGAAAGGGCGAATTGGGTGCCTAGCACCTTCCCAACTCGTAACTTAGCCTCCGAACCCGTTTTATAATCTCTGGTTTTTCTTTTTTTGGTTTTGCTTTATTTTTTGTCTTAAAATAAAGATGACGACTCTATAAAACATTTTGGATCCAACGGGGCGTCACAACAATCCTTTCTTGCACTTTTCTGTTTTTCCCTAAAAAAGGAAAAATGGGAATGAAAGGGTGATGCATTCCTATATCCTGGTATCCCCTAAACAATGGATAACTTGATGCAGGAAACCCAAAGCACCCATAGTGATCGGAAGAAGGCCATAAGACTATTTTCATAAAATCCATAGTGGGGCCTCGCAACATCCTTTTTTGTACTTTTCCGTTTTCCCCTAAAAAAGGGGGAATGAGAATGAAAGGGTGATGTATTCTCTTATCCTCGTATCCCCTAAACAAGGGATAACTTGATGCGGGAAACCCAAAGCTCCCATATTAGACCAAAAATCCACTAAAGTTAATCGAGGCGCATACCAACGCGCTATTTTAGACAGCCCTCCTCTTTCACTTTTAATTTCGTTTTCCCCTAAACAAGGGAGGATGGAATGAGAGCAGTGGTGTCCCACATTCGCACATACGCGCACCCCTATCCAAGGGCGTGCGGGGCGTGGGCGCACGTCGGGCGACCCACAGTGGCGACTTTGTTGAGGAGATCGTTTTATTTTAAATAAAATGGAGGGCTAGACTCATAAAAAAAACGTTTTTTGTTTTTCTTTGTTTCTGGCTAAAGTATGCTTGTTATATTGATTTATGCATTTGAATACTGCGTTCCTATACATCTGTGTCTATATTTGTGGATATGATCCTCCATCTTGCAGCAGTTTCGTTCCAATAACTGTTACGTGTATATTTAAAAATATTTAATATATATATATATATATATATATATATATATATATATATATATATATATATGTCATATATATGATTGCAATAAAATTCCGGGCAACACAATAAAAGGGTCGGGACTTTATTTTAATATTGCTTTATTTTCGGCCATATATATTTATTTTGTTATGTTTATTATTTTCATTTCGCAAATTTGTATATATTTGCATTCATTCTGCCATTTTATTTTGGGGATTTAAGACAAATTTTGTAATTATTAGAAATAGATAAATGTGCTTGCTTGCTTGCGCTCAAACTAAAAAGCCGAGAAAATCCACGCGTAACAGCAAGACATGCCATATCTGTTTTATTTTCTGTTTGTATATCTGAAAAAAATAATAATAGAGATTTTATTGCTTTTTAGAGGCTGCACACTCGTACGCGCACACATATAGATATATTCCGAACTGCTACCCTTCACCATGGCCAGCCTACCCCCTGCATAAGCCAACGTTAGAATGCATATAGATTCTCAGGACACTTCAATGACCGACCGGTTTTTGAATCTTTGAATCGTGGGTCAGCCCCTGAAAAAAAAATCATAAAAAAAAAAGAGAAATAAAATAAAAATGCGCAAGTTTAAAAAAATGATGAATGAAAAAATAATAAATTGCGCAAGAAAAAAAAGAGACGAATAAATACGCCGGGGCTGATTTATTATTCTCTGATGTCCGACCTAGACCATTTCGAATGGTGGAATATGTTGGTCCTATACTCTGGAGAAAGAATCCACTGTTCCAGGAAAAGTCCTGAGACCGTCAAAATAAAGCATGTGCTTATTCGGTCAATTGTAGGGAAAATACATAATAATAAAAAAATACTAATAAAGGCACGTTGTACTCCAAGCCCAGAAAGCCTCCAGCTAGCCTTCTGATACCTCCAAACCTATTTTCCTCAGAAACTTGGCCTGAATTTGGAAAGGCAAAGATAATATTGGCCGGTTGATACGGAAAATAAGTGCAGAAATCAGATCAGAGAGTATCAGGTCAGATAAGGGCATAATCAATTCAGGAGATACAGATTCGAGCAAAATGGAAGCAAAAAATAAACAAGCTATGGCAAGGGCTAGCAATGATTGGAGCGACTGGGAATCAGGAAAAGAAACTCATAAGTATGCACCTTCCCCTGAGTTTGTGGCCTGGCTAAAAGAATAACGAATCAAGTGGTGGGTAATCATTTAAAAGGTTTCTCAGAGGTTCTGGCTGCTCTCTCCCAAACGGTCAAAATCCCAAAATATGTTCCTAATACTCCTCACCTCCCTGAAGTAAATTGTCCCGATACCTCAGAAAATATCCTTTTCCAAGCTTCCGGGAAACCACCAAGTGCCATCCATCAGCCAAATAATGACCTCATTTCCCAAAGTAATATGATTTTGAGTGCCCATAATCATAATCCATATCCTCCAGAAATCAACCCAGATCTCCCTCACCTAAATGCCTGCCATTACAACCAAAAGAATTATATCCCTTTTGATCCCTCAAATACTAATTCTCAACAAACAACCCCAGGGATTCCAAAAGAAGTAACTTGTGTACCAGAAAAAGAATCTCTCTTGGGCCAAGGTCCAGACAACCCAATCCCAGTGCAATATTATCCAAGAGAAAAAACTCCACCCAGCTGTTTGACCAAACCTCAATCGGGAAATCTGCCTGGGCCAAAAGGGAGAAAAGAAATAATTCCAAGGCACTTTAATGATCTTCCTGCCCCAAGGTCTGAAATATTCCAAACATTGCGGGCCCATGGGATACTTAAGCCCATGGTTAATTATAAACCACCCAAACCAGTGCCTGCTACATGGAATCATGCCCAGTATTGTGAGTACCATCGTTGCAGTGGTCATTTCACCGATAAATGCCACTTACTCAGAAACGCGATTCAGGACCTTATCGATAACGAGGTAATTACGGTGGCAGGTACAAGAATCTTCGAAACAAATCAAGCCGAGGAGGTCTAAAAGGGAAAGATAATCTAATTAGCCAGAATAAAGGTGTTGTGAATGTGCTTGTCAATAACTGGAGTTTCTAATAAAAGCCTTGTGGACAGCTTCCTGGGTATGATAGATTAAGGCACTGATTATAAAAGGATCCCTGCTGAGCTCGAGCTTATTACTGATAAGCCTCTACAGACTAGTATACTACGACCGGCCCGCTTTTGACGCTCGCGGATCTGGTGGACCGCTTCGGATATACTATCCCTATTCCTTCCCATAGTCTTACGGATTGGTCATCTACCGATCCGCTCCCTAAAGTTGAGAATCTCAAACCCCAGGTCCTCAATAATGTAATAAACCCTGTACAGTTTGCTTTTAATGATAATCTGAATGTCTTTGTTTATTCCTTAGTTGCACTTACATTAAAAGACGCATTAAATAATAATAATAATAATAATAATAATAATAATAATAATAATAATAATAATAATAATAATAATAATAATGAGTCATTTAATAAAATGGACCCAAAAGATAAAAATTATTTGCTTGAGCTTGCAAAGTCAGTTGAGCACCAGGAACAACATCATTCATCGCCAAAGAATCGAAGACCTGGCCCATCATTAATCTGGCTGCGGGCAACCCGACCCGATCCCAATACGAGACCCGACGCGTCGTGCCGTCAAAAACACACAAGGTAACAAATAACGGGTAAGGCCATAACGGCGATACGCCAATAACTCTAACTCATGCGGAAGCGTAACATAATGAAACGGTGGCGCCCGAGCTAACAAGCTCAAACTAACACAACCAAAGAGATAATGAATCTCTCGGTCCAAAAATTAAAATCACGTGACGCAACATTGGGCACGTATAACAAAACCACCTGTCATGCAATATCATTAAATAGCAATTTATATACCAAGTCATCGGCGACATTACAGCCGTAACCCAACATTAAACTAAGTCTACAACTCTAGTCTAACATGCTTAACGACTAAAAACATGTCGGAGTAAATCATAACCAACGATATAAATAACTTGATGTAGATAGAAACAATATTATTGTAACATGGCACGACTAACATCCGTCGGCTCACAAAAGACTAAATAACATAAACAAGTACCAATTAAATAATCACAAGGCTTACTACCCATAGTGAAGTTTATATAACTTCACTTCCCAATCGACCTTTCCAAAACAAGGACTACAAATATATAAACTAATAGCAACCTTCTCACAGAACCAAACGTTCCATCGTAGACTCGGCGGATTCCTTCAATTCACTATCTCGACTCGAATCTAAGGAAAACAAGGTAAACATAGTAAGTCATAAAGACTTAGTAAGCTATTAAAGATGCAATGTCATGGCATGATATTATGCTCAAATAAAACATGTACATCTCATATCATGCTCATGATATAACCTTTCATGGAATAATCCACAATACAAACCAAAACCTAACAATAGTCTCATAGAACATCATTTACATAATTCATCATACGCATTTCATATCAATAGAATATGATTCTTAATTCCAATACGATTAACATGTTATCTTCATATTGCACTGTTCATCAAAACATCATCCACATAACTCAATTATACCATGAGTCTCACACTTCATCTTTTAACATAATTCATATAAGAACATATATATGAAAGACAATGGTTTCCATTCTAATCATGATTAGCATGTTACATCTCTAGTATAACATTATATCAAAAGTCATCATTTCATTAGCATGTTACATTTCTTATCATAACATTTCATCAAGTAATCATCATCTCATGTATATCATATCATAACCACGTAGCACAACAATTCATACAAGTGCTCGTAAAATAAACCACATAAGAGAGAAGATGATTTTCCTTTCCGTTTCCAGCGTGCAACTTCTACGGAAACAAACGTGTCCTCGATGCCCCATTGGTGGTATCGACGTCCCCGAGACATTCACCCGCTCGAGTTCCATAGTGATCAGAGACATGTTTTCTTACTACAACTAAGATCAACTACTTCCCCACCGTGGCCATCGATGGAAGGGTGTGTGCAACCCGGCACGGCGATCTATTGCAACCACGAATCCCACAATTCGTGAAGACAATTGTCCCGCCAAAGACTCAAACCAAAAAGACGCCAGCTAGACTCAAACGCAAGCACATGTAATCCATACTCAAATGCTCACCAAGGAAAAGTACAACATCACGCACTAATCCAATCAAGTAGATATTTACTTCTAAACCACATAGTTATGCATTTCTTATGCTAACTAACACATAAACACATTAGAGCAATATTATCAAGTCTCTAATACCCAAGTGTTCTTCATACACTTATAAACGCTCAGAGGCTTAACCTCCATCAAAACTATCCCAAATTTCGTAGGATCTCAATATGTGATTCACTATATCATATTAGTCCAATAATCGACTCCGTTGAGTCATTTCTATGCTTTTCAAATTTGAAGGCATAGAAGCTATTTGCATCATAGCCCTCCTATTATTCATTAGCTATTATTCATGGATACGTTCTTAGGGTTAACAACATTATGTAACCTAACAATTCATACCCTCCCAACAATAACCCCAAAACATCATTCATAAGTCAACACTTAATATTTAAAGTCAACCATCACATTTCAAGCATGTAACTCAAGTTAGCATTTAATCGAGCATGCTTTCATTCAAAATAACCATTTATCCAAACAAGATGTAAATTCATCTAGTATACTCATGATCAAAATATAAATTCATCTAGCATGCTCATAACCTTCAATTCATGAATTATTGTTGACCAACATGCTCTTATATGCATAAAAGTCAACTCAACCCAATAAAATCAAACATAACATTTTATTCATGAAATCCATAATGACAATTTATTATACATGTTCATAATCAAAAATTCATGAATTAAATAGCATCACACTCTCATATGCATGATAGTCAACTCTATTCTCAAAAGTCAAACGAAACATTCAAACATGTAATCTATTGTAAAAATTCACCTATCATGCTTAAAACCCAATTTAAAGGTTCACTAATCAATAACGATAATTCATTATACATGTTCATAATCCAAAATTCATGAATTAAGTAGCATCACCCTCTCATATGCATGTTTGTGCATGTTGATGTTCATTCTTGCCAAGTGCCGTCCATGCACTCAAAACTCCTACAAGATGTTAAGCATGCAATGGTTGATAGATAGGACCAATTGGGAAAGGTTTAGGTTGGATTTGGGTAGGGGTTAGGTTAGACAATTGGCAAAATGAGTCAAAATTACGTAACATGGATCTGCTGGACCATACGGTCGCATGGGAGTGGGTGATGCGAGCGCATCACTCAGCTTTCTCCAAATTTTCAATTTCCTTGATTCTTCCTCAGCCTCGGACTCTCCCGCATGCATTCGCAACCCTTAAAGCTTCGAAAGGGCCTATAATTCAACCCTCAAAGTCCTCAAACATTTGGCTAAACCATACAAGTCTCAAATCACTTTTAAAGTAGGTCTAAACTCCCATAAACAACACCCAAAACAACTCGAAGCGAAACCGACGCAAGTTACAACAACACGCTAACGAAACGATGAATGAAACCGCAAACCGACGGGAAACAACCCAAGGTTATAAAAACTTCAAAAGGATATTAAATAGGCCTGAATGCTCCTCAAATGATTAACAACAGATAGGAGAAATGAGCTCCCGAAAGACGAGACGATCACCCGACTCAACCTCAAACTACGCGATAAGAACGATTGCTATCCTCGAAGCGTCAAAACATCGCTAGACTTAGGGAATGCATCCAACTAGAAGTCTAATACATATAAAAATGTCAATCAATCATCATGTAAAGATATAGGACCAAACCGAGTTCACGAACACCAAACGCAAGCAACTCTCAATCGCGTCGCATTTCGACTATCGTCGAGTTACGACTTGTGAATTTAGCAAGTCAACAACTAAATGTCATCTCTTAATAGTGTTTTGGTCTTCATGTGGTCTCTCACACATATCTAGACTCTCTCACAAACTAGTCGGGAAATCAACAAGGGAAGAAATACGACTATTGCACGCAATTCAAGCTAACCGGGAATCAGGGTATTACATCCTCTCCCCCTTAAAAAGAATTCATCCCGAATTCTAAACCGTAACACAAACCAACGTTAGGTCATCACCCAACAACCGATACCCCGACACAACTACGGTGTCTCTCAATTCCGAGTGAACACTCAACGTTCAAAAATCATAAACTTCGACTCAATCTCCGAGTCTACTATCACAATAACCAAACTAAGCAATCGAGATTCAAACTACAAAATCCACATTTGCTTGTTCAAAAATTTTCAATAATCACAGCAATACCAAATACATAAGATCAAAATTAACTTGACTCATACTCGAGTCACAAAAGCACACACAAATTCCATTACTGATTAATTAACCACGTAAATCCTTAACATATCACAAAAGCAAAATCAAGACTTTATTAACATCAATATCCCGAAACTATATGCCTCGGTGCTACAGCATGAGACCTCAATACAACAAATTATAAATCATAAGACATAAAAATTGTCGATAAAGCAATTCACAAACTAAAGAAGAGTGTTTCGCAACACGCTCCTAAAACAATAAGTCAACATTCATGATCTTGTAAGCCACACTCAAAGTTTCCAAATCGTGGATAAAACACATAACAACACCTTAATAGCATCGATTGAAAATTCATTCCATTTCTTTTCCTTTACTTTTGGTAAGAGGTTTAGTCAATTTCTAACCTACTTGCTACCAATCCTAGTCCACCAACGAACCTCTTTTGATCACCAATTTAGGGTACCAACTAAATCGGATTTCAAAAGCTTCCGTTGCAAGGATGCCAAGGTCCATGAGAAAATTTCTAAGCATCCTTCCCTATCGTCTCACATAATCATGCAACAGACTTAGCAAGTTACCTTTACTACTAATGCACATAAGCATGTTCATACTCAAATACAACTATATCCGTTAAGTACATTTTATTGTTTCTTTGTAAACCATACCTTTACTCATAAATTAATCTTTAAGCAAATGACAAAATTGCTATTATTAACAATACCACATGCATACACGTATATTATGCAAATGTCATATATAATCACCAAGTATCATCATACTTCTACTCATATAATCCATGCAATTTATGTAACTCTTAGCCATGCATATGGCACAATCAAGTAACTACTATATCATGTGCAATAACTAATCCAATCATACATACTCATTATACATAACTGAGAAAACATACTCATAAGATACCATCACGATAACATATCGAGCAGTTAAAATTTTATCAAATAACAGGGTCCGTATATTTAGTAAACTCGCCTAACGACAATTTCATAATAAATCCAAAGAAAAGAAACAATATTCACTCTAGTACCCTTTAACCATTAAAACTCCGTAAGATCCATTATTATCTTAATTAAAAATCTTGTCTTCAACAAAACGCACACGCAATATCGACCTCTCAATAGTCGCTGCAAATTGACATACTCACTCGTAATAGTCATAACTTATCTCATAAACACCGATTTATCTTCTAGGCAATTCGAGCGCATTCTACTCGCATAAAAATCACATAATAATGTATAAATATGTTACTCATAACATTACACGTATATCCATAGCGTATATAAACTCAACGCACCACTAGTAGATACCACTAGTAAACATTACCACATCTTCATTCTTCATATATGTATAACATGGCCATCTATATAGGCTTACAAAATCACATTTGCATACCGCAATTAATTGGTTACCGAAAAATTAAAACTCAATCATACCATAAACAAATCCCACACTGGGACATCATCCTTTATCATATCAATAAACCCGAGAAACCAACAATCAATAGATTTTAATACTCAATGCAATGTATGTATGAATGCATATGAGCTAACGATACCACGCATACTCATAGTAGCGATAATAATAACCATAATATATAAATAAGAAGTTACCTCCTATCTCGGTAAGTCTCAAAACTCCGCAATGGCCAACCGCCACGCACGCACACAACCTCAAACTTTAGGTCGACTATCACCATCTCACTAAGACTCACTAGACCGCTTACTAGTACTACTAGAATCATTAATCTTCAACTTAAGGCAATCCTTTCAAACTCATCATCATCCTTAACGGTTCTCGAGGTCCTCTGCTGAGCGTATCCTTCGATATCTAATTCTTCCTCATAAGTATAGTCCACAGCCCCTCGATAATCCATAAGCTGTAATATAATAAATTGCCTATAATATTTCCTCCTTAATCCTTAACTCTTTCACAATTCTTGGAGTCTCCCTAGTCTCATCCGGTACTAAGTACTCTACTCTAATAAGCTAACTCCGTGAACATCACTAAATATTAAACAACAATATCACAATAATTGTCACCAATTCTCCGGTGGATTCTCAAACATGAATACTACTAATACTACCTTATACTCATCAACACCGGCACCTCTACTAGTGCTAACACCCATTCTAGATTCAAACATCTTAATCTTACAATAACTCTTGACGTTAATATACAACGATTCACACAAAACCAACCCCTAAACTAGGCCAAGGGACCTATCCTGGCTGATAGCTAACCAATAGCTCTAATACCAACTGTGGCGACCCGACCCGGATCCCAATACGAGACCCAGACGTCGTGCCGTAAAAAACACACAAGGTAACAAATAACGGGTAAGGCCATAACGGCGATACGCCATTAACTTTAACACATGCGGAAGCGTAACATAATGAAACGTTGGCGCCTGAGCTAACAAGCTCAAACTAACACAACCAAAGAGATAATGAATATCTCGGTCCAAAAATTAAAATCACGTGACGCAACATTGGGCACGTATAACAAAACCACCTGTCATGCAATATCATTAAATATCAATTTATATACCAAGTCATCGGCGACATTACAGCCGTAACCCAACATTAAACTAAGTCTACAACTCTAGTCTAGCATGCTTAACGGCTAAAAACATGCCGGAGTAAATCATAACCAACGATATAAATAACTTGATGTAGATAGAAACAATATTATTATAACATGGCACGACTAACATCCGTCGGCTCACAAAAGACTAAATAACATAAACAAGTACCAATTAAATAATCACAAGGCTTACTACCCATAGTGAAGTTTATATAACTTCACTTCCCAATCGACCTTTCCAAAACAAGGACTACAAATATATAAACTAATAGCAACCTTCTCACAGAACCACACGTTCTATCGTAGACTCGGCGGATTCCTTCAAATCACTATCTCGGCTCGAATCTAAGGAAAACAAGGTAAACAGAGTAAGTCATAAAGACTTAGTAAGCTACTAAAGATGCAATGTCATGGCATGACATTATGCTCAAATAAAACATGTATACATCTCATATCATGCTCATGATATAACATTTCATGGAATAATCCACAACACAAACCAAAACCTAACAATAGTCTCATAGAACATCATTTGCATAATTCATCATAAGTAATTCATATCAATAGAATATGATTCTCAATTCCAATATATTAACATGTTATCTTCATATTGCCTTTGTTCATCAAAACATCATCCACATAACTCAATTATACCATGAGTCTCACTTCATCCTTTAACATAATTCATATAAGAACTTATATATGAAAGACAATGGTTTCCATTCTAATCATGATTAGCATGTTATATCTCTAGTATAACACTATATCAAAAGTCATCATTTCATTAGCATGTTACATTTCTTATCATAACATTTCATCAAGTAATCATCATCTCATGTATATCATATCATAACCACGTAGCACAACAATTCATACAAGTGCTCGTAAAATAAACCACATAAGAGAGAAGATGATTTTCCTTTCCGTTTCCAGCGTGCAACTTCTGCGGAAACAAACGTGTCCTCGATAACCCCATTTGTGGTATCGGCGTCCCGAAACAATCACCGCTCGAGGTTCCATAGTGATCGAGCCATGTTTTCTTACTACAACTAAGATCAACTACTTCCCCACCGTGGCCATCGATGGAGGGTGTGTGCAACCCGACGGCGATCGGCATTGCAACCACGAATCCCACAATTCGTGAAGACAATGCATTGTCCCGCCAAAGACTCAAACCAAAAAGATGCCAGCTGGACTCAAACTCAACCACAGGTAATCCATACTCAAATGCTCACCATGGAAAAGTACAACATCACGCACTAATCCAATCAAGTAGATATTTACTTCTAAACCACATAGTTATGCATTTCTTATGCTAACTAACACATAAACACATTAGAGCAATATTATCAAGCCTCTAATACCCAAGTGTTCTTCATACACTTTTAAACGCTCGGAAGCTTAACCTCCATCAAAACTACCCCAAATTCCGTAGGATATCAATATGTGATTCACTATATCATATTAGTCCAATAATCGACTCCGTTGAGTCATTTCTAATCTTTTCAAATTTGAAGGCATAGAAGCTATTTGCATCATAGCCCTCCTATTATTCATTAGCTATTATTCATGGTTACGTTCTTAGGGTTAACAACATTATGTAACCCAACAATTAATACCTTCCCAACAACAACCCCAAAACATCATTCATAAGTCAACAATTAATATTTAAAGTCAACCATCACATTTCAAGCATGTAACTCAAGTTAGCATTTAATCTAGCATACTTTCATTCAAAATAACCATTTATCCAAACAAGATGTAAATTCATCTAGTATACTCATGATCAAGATATAAATTCATCTAGCATGCTCATAACCTTCAATTCATGAATTATTGTTGACCAACATGCTCTTATATGCATAAAAGTCAACTCAACGCAATAAAGTCAAACATAACATTTTATTCATGAAATCTATAATGAAAATTTATTATACATGTTCATAATCTAAAATTCATGAATTAAATAGCATCACACTCTCATATGCATGATAGTCAACTCTATTCTCAAAAGTCAAATGAAACATTCAAACATGTAATCGATTGTAAAAATTCACCTATCATGCTTACAACCTAATTTAAAGGTTCACTAATCCATAACGATAATTCATTATACACGTTCATAATCCAAAATTCATGAATTAAGTAGCATCACCCTCTTATAAGCATGATAGTCAACTCTATTCTCAAAAGTCAAACGAAACATTCAAACATGTAATCTATTGTGAAAATTCACCTATCATGCTTTCAACCCAAATTAAAGGTTCACTAATCCATAACGATAATTCATTATACATGTTCATAATCTAAAGTTCATGAATTAGATAGCATCATACTCTCATATGCATGATAGTCAACTCTTATTCTTAAAAGTCAAACGAAACATTCAAACATGTAATTCATTGTAAAAATTCTTCTTCATGCTTACAAAAAATAAAATAAAGATTCAACAAGTATAATTCCAAACTTCCAAACATATACCCATTTATAATTCTAACAATTCATAATATCCAATAAACTCCAAAAATCATGTACATCATCAATAACCCATTTACTTCATTAACTTATAAACAAACCCTAGGTTTAGTAAATCATATAACCATCATGCCAAAGTCCAAGCTTACACAATGAACCTTCCTAACATACTTCACAAATCATAGAAATCATCCTACACATGATTCTTAGCAAGTTCACTCTTAACTTCAAAATAAAATCGCACAAAACATGCATGTGTACTCATTGACCTCAAATAGCACCCTTGTTTTCCTTAGGGTCAATGAGCACAAAAATCATATAGGAGAAGTATAGTAGCTTACCTACAATCACCACTACAAGTAAACAAATCAAATATGCAAAGGGTGGAATGGGTTCTCCTCATCTTCCTCTTCACTTCTATGGTTGGGATTTGTAGATGGACTCCTCAAGCTTTGGCCACCATTGATGAACACTCAAGAACCTCTCAAGAACTCTCTCAAACCTTCAAGACTGATCAGCCACGTTTTTGGAGAGAGAGGCTGAAGAAAATGGGTGTAGTGGATGGATTTGGTCACTCTTTGGCTGAATAGTGGGGTGGGAGGAAGTGTCCAATGTATGTTTGTGCATGTTGATGTTCATTCTTGCCAAGTGCCTTCCATGCACTCAAAACTCCTACAAAATGTTAAGCATGCAATGGTTGATAGATAGGACCAATTGGGAGAGGTTTAGGTTGGGTTTGGGTAGGGGTTAGGTTAGACAATTGGCAAAAGGAGTCAAAATCCCATAACATGGATCTGCTGGACCATGCGGTTGCATGGGAGTGGCTGATGCGAGCGCATCACTCAGCTTTCTCCAAATTTTCAATTTCCTTGATTCCTGCTCGGCCTCGGACTCTCCTGCATGCATTCACAACCCTTAAAGCTTCGAAACGGCCTATAATTCAACCCTCAAAGTCCTCAAACATTTGGCTAAACCACACAAGTCTCAAATCATTTTTAAAGTAGGTCTAAACTCCCATAAACAACACCCGAAACAACTCGGAGCGAAACCGGCGCAAGTTACAACAACGCGCTAACGAAACGACGAATGAAACCGCAAACCGACAGGAAACAACCCAAGGTTATAAACACTTCAAAAGGCTATTAAATAGGCCTGAATGCTCCTCAAATGATTAAAAAAAGATAGGAGAAATGAGCTCCCAAAAGACGACACGATCACCCGGCTCAACCTCAAACTACGCGATAAGAACGATTGCTATCCTCGAAGCGTCAAAACATCGCTATACTTAGGGAATGCATCCAACTAGAAGTCTAATACATATAAACATGTCAATCAATCATCATGTAAATATATAGGACAAAACCGAGGTCACGAACACCAAACGCAAGCAAACTCTCAATCGCGTCGCATTTCGACTATCGTCGAGTTACGACTTGTGACTTTAGCAAGTCAACAACTAAATGACATCTCTTAATAGTATTTTGGTCTTCATGTGGTCTCTCACACATATATAGACTCTCTCACAAACCATTCGGGAAATCAACAAGGGAAGAAATGCGACTATTGCACGTAATTCAAGCTAACCGGGAATCAGGGTATTACATGGACAATGAAAACAAAGAAATCAAAATCGGCAACTACCTACAAGGCTCTGAAATAGTAGCACTCATCGATCTCCTCAAAGAGTTCGTAGATATCTTTGCCTGGTCCTATAAAGATATGTCGGGGCTAGACCTAGCCATAGTCGAACACTGGATCCCCATATATCCAGATGCTCGGCCAGTCAAGCAAAAGCTCCGCCGCATTAAGCCAGAATGGTCACTACAAGTTAAAGAAGAAATTATGAAGCAGTTGCGCGTAAATTTCATTCGGGTAGTTGAATACCCGATCTGGTTGTCCAACATAGTGACCATTCCCAAGCCCAATGGGAAGGTCTGGATCTGTGTAGACTTCCACGACCTCAACAAGGCGTCGCCCAAAGATGACTTCCCTCTACCCAATATTGATATTGTGGTAGATGTCGTTGCTGCTCACAAAGTCAGATCCTTCGTCGACGGCATGCTGGACTACAATCAAATTAAAATGGCAGCAGAGGACCAAGAGAAGACCTCATTTACTAACCCTTGGGAAACCTACTGCTACAATGTCATGCCATTCGGGCTTAAAAATGTCCGGGCTACTTATCAAAGGGTTGCCACCACCCTCTTCCATGACATGATCCATAAAGAAATGGAGGTCTATGTTGACTATATGATCGTGCATTCCAGCGACACCAACAGTGCCCATATCAAAGTCCTTCAAAAATTCTTCGAAAGGTTAAGGAAGCACCAAATGAAGCTTAACCCCACCAAATTTACATTTGGGGTTACCAAAGGAAAGGTCCTGGATTCTTAGTGACCGAGCAGGGCATCGAGATTGAGCCAGCAAAGATCAAAGTTATCCTAGAAATGACATAGCCAAAAACTCTAACCGAAGTCAAAGGCTTCCTAGGCCGATTGCAGTATATCAGCCGCTTCATCCGACAGCTAACAACCACATGTGAGCCCCTCTTCAAACTCCTAAAAACGAATACTGACCATGTCTGGGACGAGAAGTGCCACCTAGCCTTCGAAAAAATAAAAGTCTATCTTACCAATCCCCCTATTCTAGCTCCACCTCATACACATAAACCTCTCCTCATATATTTAACGGTCACATACATGTCAGCAGGGGCTATGCTCGCCCAAGAGAAATACGATTCCTACATTGAAAATGCCATATATTTTATAAGTAGGAAGCTGCAAGGAAGCGAGCTAAATTATTCAGCTCTAGAGAAAAGTTGCACTGGCCTAGTCTGAGCCACGCAAAGGTTCAAGACCTATCTGCAAGGATGGTCCATCACACTCAAATCAATTAAAGGCAGCGTAATTGCAGACCACTTAGTCGATCTACCCTTAAAGGCCGAAGATGCGACCGAGCCTGACTCTTCCCAGTTGAAGGTGTCTTAGAAATCACTGATCATGACACCAGCTGGCAGATGTTCTTTGACGGAGCCGCAAACAAAAAAGGCTTTGGCATAGGAATCTTGATAATCGACCCAGCCGACTCTCGTACTCCGCTGGCCATAAGGCTGGAGTTCGAATGTTCAAATAACACGACGGAATATGAAGCATGTATTGCTGGCCTAGAAGAAGCTCTCAAAAGGCGAGCGAAAGATCTCGAAGTCTATGGAGACTCTGCCCTAATTATAAATCAAGTCGAAGGGAGATGGAAAACCCAAGATCCTCGGCTGCAGCTCTATCATGCCAAACTAACAGCACTTGCCACCCGATTTGACTCTATCTCGTACCACTATCTGCCACGAGATAGAAATCAATTCGCCGATGCCCTAGCCACTTTGGCATCGCTAGTCAAAATTCCCATAGAAACCAATGTTCAGCCATTCGTAGTCGGGAAGAAGGACACTCCGGCATACTGTTTCAAAATTAATGCAGCCCCTGAAGCAGATCATGAGCCCTGGTACGCTGATATCCTAAATCTGCTTCAGAAAAGAATCTATCCTCCCGACCTAGACAAAAGTTGGAAAGTCTCCCTGCGAAGGTAGGCCTCACAATTTGTTCTCAGCGGTGGCAGCCTGTATAAAAGGCACTATTAAGGCCTTAACTTATTACGTGTCGATTAGGCCAAAGCTGAGCAAATCATGGACCAATTACATGGTGGTACCTGCGAGCCCCACATGAATGGCCATATGTTGTCGAAGAAAATTATCCGACAGGGGTACTATTGGAGTACGCTTGAAACTGATTGTATTCGGTGGGTGCGACAATGCGACAAGTGCCAACGCTTTGCCAATCTGCAACATGTGCCCCCACATGTCCTATATAACTCCACAGCCCCCTGGCCCTTTTCAACATGGGGAATCGACGTCATAGGCCAAATTCACCCAAAGGGATCCAATGACCACGAATATGTCCTAGTAGCCGTCGATTACTTTACAAAGTGGGTGGAAGCCTCTTCCTATAAAATTATGAATGTCCGAAAGGTGTCCGAATTCATTCGAACCAACATTATATATCGCTATGGAGTACCTTTTGAGATAATCTTCGAGAACGGAACATATTTTGAAGGGAACGTGAATCGTCTACTCAACGAATTCAAGATCCAAAGGCAAAAATCTTCCCCCTACCAGCCACAATCCAATGGTGTCGTCGAAGCAGCCAACAAAACACTCGAAAACATCATTAGAAAGATGGCTGATACAGGAAGAAACTGGCCAGAAAAATTGCCAATAGCCCTTTGGGGCTATCGCACCTCAGTTCGCACACCCATTGGGGCCACCGCCTATTATCTAGCATACGGCATGGAGGCAGTGCTGCCTATTAAAGTTGAAATTCCATCACTAAGAGTGATGATGGAATCTGGCATAGCTAAGATTGACTAGGTCAAAGGACGATTTGAAGAATTAGGCCTAATTGACGAGCGATGCCTACTAGCCTTGGAGCATACTCGAGCGTATCAAAGGCGCATAGCCCGGGACTTCAATAAAAAAGTCAAAGGCCGCGACATCCAAGTTGGGGATCTCGTGCTTCGAGAAAAAACCCCTAGTTATGTTGATACTAGGGGAAAATGGAAATCCCCATGGATGGGACCGTATATTGTCAAGGAGATCTGGTCAGGAGGTGTCGTACTTCTCACAAACCAAGAAGGAGAAGACCTTGTTCAGCCCTTCAATCTCGACAAGCTCAAAAGGTATTATGCGTGAGCTAATTTATCCAGCGGTCGCTTCCCTCTCCATCTCGCTATGCTGAAAACCCGAAAGGGCGGCCTAGGAAAAAATTAGAGCATATAAAAAAAACAACGATAAAAGAATAAATAAGGGCTCGCTAGGTTGAAAATCTGAAAGGGCGGCCTAGGCAAAAATTAGAGCATATAAAAAAATCATGAGAAAAAGGGGAGCTAAGACACTATTTGAATCCTCAGCATTCTACCTTTAGTCTTCAGCATACAAGGGGCTCGACTGACAGGAAAGAGAAAAACCACGACGGAAGCACACAATAAAACACTAAAATATAAAATTACAGATTCTAAGGTGCAACTTAGGAATAATTGCTAAAGAAATTTAGATTGTGCATTATCTTCCTGTACATATCTATTATTGCCTCTACCCCCCCCCTTTGTTCCCCCAAAACTATCCTTCTTTTGCAGCCTAAGCCCATCGATGCTGCGGCGTCATGGCCCGCCCAGGCCCATATACTCCTTCTGTAAGGTACAAAAGAGGCTCAGTCTCATCAGAATGAGAAGCACCAGAAGTGTCCTCGTCCTATTCATTGTCCGCACTGCCGTTGTCCTGAAACAGCCAGACGACTTGGGTTCCGACCACTCACTGCTGCCCTGTCCGATTACGAAGAAAAACATGCGGGCTATAAGAATAGCCTTATGCCAAGTGTAGCCTTGCCGCAATTATGTGGCTAAGAACACGAGAAGGCGGCTATCTTTTCCTCCCAGCATATCACGAGAAAAGCCCGCTCGAGCCCAAAGGTGTATTCTTTTATAACCCTATTCTGAAAAACAGCGTGACATTACCCATAGATATTGGTATAGCTGTGAGGTTCCTGGGGTTCGACCGCGCCCGCCCCTTGGATAGGGTGCTGGCGGCGTGCGGATGCGGGACACCACGCTGCTCGCTTCCACCCTCCCTTGTTTAGGGAAGACGAAATCAAAAGTGCAAGAGGAGTGCTGTCTATGTTAGCACGTTTGAATGTGCCTCGGTTGCCTTGAGTGGATTTTGTATCCAATATGGGTACTTATGGTTTCCCGCATCAAGTTATCCCTTTTTTAGGGGAAACCAAGATATTGGAATGCATTACCCTTTCATTCCCATTTTCTCTTTTTTAGGGGAAAACAGAAAAATGCAAAAAAGGATATTGCGACGTCCCCACTATGGATTTTATTAAAAATAGCCTTATGGCCCGTTCAGATTACTATGGGAGCTTTGGGTTTCCCGCATCAAGTTATCCCTTTTTTAGGGGATACCAGGATATGGGAATACATCACCCTTCCATTCCCATTTCTCCCTTTTTTAGGGGAGAACGAGAAAGTGCAAAGAAGGAGTGTTGCGAGGCCCCACTGAATCTGAAAGTTTTAGAGTCACCATCTTTATTTTAAGGCAAATAAAGCAAAACCAAAGAAAAGAAAAATAAACTAGAGAAAAAGAAAACGGGTTCGGAGGCTAAGTTACGAGTTGGGAAGGTGCTAGGCACCCAACTCGCCCTTTCGGTCTCAAAAATGATTTTTGGCTGAAGTATGCTTATTGTTATATTTATTTCGCAAATAAATAAAGCATTAAAAGACATGAAATTAAAACAAATACATCCGTGGCTACATTATTTACGGACTCACAGCCATTTCCTTAAAATAATTACAGACATATTGAAGAATATTTTGCCATTATAACGGCTCTTTTACATAATATTTCCTATTCTAATCCGGGAAGCACAACGGCTTATATTGGCTACATTGTGGTAGATTTAAATAACAACTTTAAAAATAAATGAAAGACAGGAAAGTAAATGAATAAAATATACAACGCCCTTAAAGGCTTTACCTTTTAGAGCGGTGGTGTGCTCGCTCTGTCCTTCAGGAAGAGGGAGTCTTTTTTGTTGTTTGTTGTGTGGTTGTTGTTTTGATTTGGGCAGAGTGACTACTTATTTCTGAGACTTTGAGCTTGTCAACTCGGGCAGA
This sequence comes from Codonopsis lanceolata, assembly GCA_013146195.2. Lineage (NCBI taxonomy): Eukaryota > Viridiplantae > Streptophyta > Magnoliopsida > Asterales > Campanulaceae > Codonopsis > Codonopsis lanceolata. The sequence goes on along the minus strand of CM028380.1, from coordinate 110,603,887 downwards.
GTGACAACTTATTTGGGTAGGTTTTGGCCTTTTTGGTTGGGCAGATCCTTGGCTTAGTTTTTTGACTTTTCAGCTCGTTATTCGAGCAGAGTAACAGCTTACTTTGGGATTTTTGGGTCGGGGAAGTGAGGTGGATACCTAACAACTAGGCTAGGGATCACTTATAACCTATGGGTCTTTATTTTGGCGGAGTTTGGACGGGGTTTGGAGATTTTAGGGGCTTCCACTCACCTATCTCGCACCTCTCGTACTAATATCGTCGAAGACGAAGGAGTAGAGCTTCGTTTCGATTTTTAATCGCGGAAATGAACAACTGAAATGAGAAGCCGAAGGCTTCTATTTATAGTGAGAAGGCAGGACACGGCTGTCATTCTTGGGTTTGTTCATCATGCTTCATCCAGTTGTACCGCGAGCTTCAAGAGTTATACCATTTCCATCTGAGAGGGAGCTACAGTGAGGAGTTCGGTGCGGCCAAGGCATCTCTTGGTGCGGCACCAAGAGGCCTTGGTGCGGCACCATGGGCACTGTTCATCTTTCATTTTTTGCACTTTTACCCCCTGCAGTTCACTGCTTCGCGCATCCTGTTTTTTCTTTCGCATTTTTGACTCCTGGAACTTGACATTTGTTAAGTTTTAACAGTTCTTGATATTTTATGTTAGTCACATACCAGGGGTACGAAATTGGGGTGTCTACAGAGCCCCTCAACGATGGAGTCTACTGTAACCCACTTCTTGAGTAGACGAACATCGTTGATAAACAAGAGACTCTCCAATTTCGTTCATTTAAGAACGGGAGAATGCAATTGGTAGCAGTTATAATGCACAGTTGACATGCTATCCAAACTCCATAACCTAGACATTTTTAGTCGGTTATAAAAAGTTATCGTAGTTTTAAGCAGATATGAATTTAAAGTGTTCTGATGGTCGGACCTACTAATGTAGGCTGCCTACGTATTCCCTATTAAAGGAAATCAGACCAAACGTAGTTCATGCCAAAAACCTAAACTACAATCAAGTGAGGATGTCATGTTCTTCGGGTCAAGCCCGATCGAGAACACAACGGAAAAATATTTTTGTGTTTTTCGAGAAAGCCGTATTCTTCCGGTTAGAAACCGTTGTCAAATACGGTATGAAGATTTGATGTTTTTCTGCCACCATATTTCAACCAGTCAATACCTTGTTGTTGAAACATGTTAAGAAGAATTTTCAAAGTTGTGTCTAGCTGGTCGTTGCCTTGTTTCCAAACATAACCAGAAAACTACACTCGACCGATAAAGATCCGTCGCCGAGCACGGCAAAGTAATCACTCTTCAAGTATTTTCGAAAATTGTGAGATGGAAAACATTCTTTTTCCTTCCTTTTTTTTTCTCTCTCTCTCTGTTTTTTTTCTTTTCAAATATTCCTCTTTTTTATGTATTTTTCAATATTCCTCTTTTTTTTGTTTTTTCAATATTCCTCTTTTTTTTTTTTGTGTTTTTGAAATATTCCTCTTTTTTTTTGTTTTGAAATATTCCTCTTTTTTTTTTTTAAATCAAAACTCGTTTTGAATAGAGTTTTTCTTTTATTTGAAAATAAAAGCAAACTTTCCTTAAAAGAAAATTATTCTAAAGTCAGGGTAAGAATCATGCGACTTACTTTTCTTGCGGGCCGCATGATTCACGGTATTTTGCCACTCTTCTTTGGAATTTATTCTTCTTCTTTTTTTTTCTTTTTTTTTCTTTCTTACTTTTTTTTTTCTTTTCTTTCTTTTTTCTTTTGTTTTTTTTTTTGCTTTTTTTTTGTTTGTTTGTTTTTTTGGACCCACTGGGGATATTATTTTCTTTGTCCTCTGGTGAATGGTTGCCAATTTTGGTTAACAAGATTAACTTTGTTAACTTTCCGTTAGGCTCAGGGACCATCTTGAAAACTTTGAAATTTGAGGACCAAAGTGTCGCAGCTTCAAACTTTGGAGGGGGGAAAGGGAAAATTCCCTTTTTCTCCCCTTATTATGGACGGGAATGTGAGGGAGTAGCTTACTACTTCTATTCCTCTCTTTTCTTCTTTCTTTCCTTTGCTTCGTCGCCATAGCCACTGTCCTTTGTTTCTTTTTTTTTTCTTTTTTTTTTTTTGCTCCTTTTCTCGATTTTCTTACGCCAATTTCAGTGTTTTACTTAGCAGATGACATCTTCTTCGCGATCCAAGAAGGGGAAGGCACCGATGCACCCAGAATCTGGCGAGAGGAGGAGAGAACCTCCTCGCTTGGTCCGGAATAAACTCAATTACTGATACTCTACGAATGACTGGGGCAATATTTTACGAGATCAGAACACTCACGTGTCCAATCTTCCTCTCACCACTGTAAGATTTTTCTTTTATTTTTTTTCGAAATTTTCCTGGCTGTATTTCAGTTCTGCTAAATTTATGCACTGTTTGGGACTTTTGGAGCACTTTTGACTTTATTAGTAATGCATATGCATGTCCTATTTATGCCTAAATGATGTAATTAAGTGATAATGTGTGAAATTTATATGATTTATTTTTGCGATGCATGATTTGAACTAGTGGTCACTATTTGACCCTACTATGCATGATTTATATTCTAAATGCAAATGAGACTATATGATGCATGTTTTATACTAAAACACATTTTTGCATGCAATAGAATCACGAAACGGAATATTCGGAGTATAATTTAATTTTTTTCCGAAACACATTTCGGGCATATTTTCGGATAAAAACGGGACAAAACAGATATTTTTCATGCCCTTAGATTTACTTTTCAAGCATGCAATCGCTGCAGGGGTATAGTAAATTCCACAAAGATATTTATTTTGATGATCGGTGGTACTTTATTTCCTTTTTATCGTACCCCTATGACAGCTTATTGGACAAATGAAATGCACATAATGGATGCATGAATTATTCTACTATAAGATGATGCATGAATGATTTCACACTTTATTGTACACATGGCAAATACAGTCCTAATATGCATTTTTATGATATTTAAGATGCAAAATAAATTATTTACATCCAAAATAAATTACACATAAAAATTGTTTTTTTTTTGTTTTTTGTTTTTTTTTTCGTTGTTTGTTTGTTTGTTTTTTTTTTCGTTGTTTTTTTGTTTGTTTTTTTTTATATTTTTTTGAAAAAGAATGATGTTTATTCACATGTAAATTTATGTACATGTATGAAAATGGCATGTGTTAATTTAAAGAATTTTTTTTTCTTTGTTATGAACAAGATTTTTTTTATGCTAAAAAGAATTTATTGTTATTATTATTATAAAAAAAATCATGAAGTATAAAGCATATAATGTGTTCATTATTTATTTATTTTTTCTTATTTAAAAGACTGTACAGAGAAGAAAATAAGGGTAGAGGACTTACCTTTTTTTCTCTCTTTTTTTTTAGGTTCGTAGGGAATTCGAAAGGATGCGGGTATCATGTGCTAACGTGGCTGAGATCTATGCCATGCTACCCGAGGCGGGAAAGTTGTTGGTGGAGGGCTCAGGTTTCAGCGTCTTTATGCATGCCTTCACCCACTTTACCAGCTATCTGCCCATATTCGACGTGCTTAGGGACTTCTGGTGGGACACCACCCATACCTTTCATTTCAGTTGGGGAGAGGCGACTATGACTCCGTGTGACTTTGCTGCGATCATGGGAATCCCTACCAGCATAGGGGAGACCCTGGCTCCTGATTTTACTCTCCGTCATCGTAGGGAGGAGGTTGTGGACCTCTTGGGCTTCGAGCCTCGTTTTAAATCGACGGATGAGATCTTTATTAGCAGCGTTCGGAGTTGGCTTCTTAATAATGCCGGGCGGGTGCCGGCTGATGATGACGCTGCCGTAACTCGAGTGGCAAGAGCGTTTCTTTTCTTCTTTCTTGGCACATCGCTCTTTGCCAACTCCTCTGTCACCCTGAGAGTTTCCGTCCTGGCTTGTCTTACGGACTTTGATCGGATCCCTTTGTATGACTGGGGACAGGCTAGTTTGGCCGAACTGTATGCTTCCATGGATAGAGCCAGCCGGAATGACTCACCGACTCTGAATGGGTTTGCCCCGGCGTGGGAGGTACATGGCTTTTCCTGCTCTCTTTTTTTTATCTCTTTCTTTCTTCTTTTTTTGCACACATATATTTTTTTTTTGACAACATATTTATTTTTCTCTCCTTCTCTTTTTTTTTTTTTGCAGGTCTGGGCCTTCTCATTTTTCAGATTTTCGCCGTGTCGCCTCATTTGGCGAGTTTACCAGCCTCCATACTGTCTCAAGATGCGTTGACAAAGAATGGTGGATCGGTAGAGGACGATAGTTGTAATGATAGGGAAAGAGTGCTGGAACGAATTGTTGGCTCGAGTCCTGGTTCAGTGCACTTCCTTCCTTGGGAGGGCCTGGAGGGACATTATTCTGCTACTTTGATGTTCAGCCGCTGCCGGATATTGATGGTTTCCATCATGGTGGATTCTTTTTGTATGGGCGAGCGGGTGAACCGTCAGCACCAGTCTTTTCTAGTGGCTCCAGTGGTGCCTCCTTGCTGCTTCTTGGGTGATAGAGCCCGATCAACTGCTCAACCGGCTTCAGTATTTGGGGAAATACCTTGTTCCCGCGACAGACTATCCAGTGATGGAATACGAGGATTTCCTGAGATTAGAGCTGCATCCCCCTCCTCATGCTCTTGTTGTGCCTAGGCGGCATTCTGATGCTTCTGCCAAGCCAGGGTCGTCTACTTCATTTCTCGACGAGAACCTGATGTTTACGGAGCCCGATAATATTTTCTCTACTTTCCAGTATGAGTGGGGCGGTGGCTTAGTAGAGCAGGTTCTTCCTGATGTCGAGATCCCGGAGGAGCGTCGTGTCCCGGAGCAGGCTCGTTCGGTAAACACATCCACCTTTATTGTCTCTTTTCTTTATTTTATTTTATTATATTTTTGTATTTCCGCTTTTTTTTCGAGACTAACATTTTTTATTATTATTTTTAGGTGAACGTGTCTACTTATAAGAAACTGTTGCGGGGCTTTTTCAAAGATCGGCAAGTCAGTATCGAAAATTGGGCGATGAATTTTCCTCTGTGGGAAGCATCTCAATACGGGCGCCCGAGACGTCCGAGATGCCCGCGGCGATGATGATGATGATGATGATGATGATGATGGCGATGATATTGGGTCGGCCGCGAGTCGAGGATTGAACCGGTGCTACAACGGGTCCCAGGGTCATGGGTGGTGGTTTTCCCAGAAGCCAGTCGTCCCCAGCACATTAGCTTTGGATTCCTGTGAATATTAGTATCTTTCTCTTTTTTTTTTGTATATTTTTTTTCTTTGTAAAAGAAACCTGTACAAACATTAAGATATAATGCAATATAATGTATATGATGCAATATGTTACACATGCACAAGTAAATTCACACAGGAAATAAAACTATACCGGACATCTAAAATGTAATGGCACGCTGTACATTGGAGAAAGGGATTTTTAAGAATACACCTTTGGGTAAGAGCGGGCTTTTCTGGTGATATCGGAACAGGAAAAATGGCCACATTTCTTATCCTTTCGGCGCCCTGTGGCTGTTGAGTCCGTGGTTGTAGCCGTCTTTCATAGGCCTCCTTTTCTTTTTGCGATCAGACGCAGGAATAGCAGAATGTCAGATCACCAAACCAGGATACCGGGCAGAAATTTCATGACGTAGTGGACATTCTTGGTGCTGTCATAGGGGCCTATGGTGCGGCACCAAGAATCTTCTTGGTGGCACCATAGTTTTCTATGCGCCACCCTCTTCACTATTCGGGCACTGCGCGCCGAATCGCTTCGCTTTTCACTCAGCGGTATAAATTCTGACGGAAACCAGCTCAGTTCTTCACCAATTCATTTCGTTCCTTCTTTCTAAATTCACCAACTTCTGCCTTGCCTGCCATAGCTCTTCTTAGCCATAACAACATTTCTCGCATTTCTTATAAATGGCCGCCCGCATTCCTACGGCCCTGGAAATTGAGATTTACGAGAACGCCATGGATTTCTGGATTCTTTCTTTGCGATCTGACGAGAGGGACTGGTTTGAACATCTTTTCGGGTTCAGGTGCCTTCTGTCCTGGCGGAATGTCATAATTAATTGGGACATGTTGAGGGGAGCCGCTAGGTTTTGGTCTCTTGAGGATCACTTGTTTAATTTTGGCATGAACGAAATGTGTCCCACATTTGAGGAGTTCTGTGCTATGCTAGGGGTGGCACCTACTCGTCAGATTGCGGTACCTGCCTACAGAAGGCGTCCATACATGGCTATCCGGGAGCTCTTCAATTCTACTCGTAGTGCTACTCCAGGATTCTATAATGGGGAATCTTTCAATTTGATGGTTCTTCCTGGAGCCTTCATAGAATATATTGAAGATGACGTGGACTACCAGCGGCGTAGATTAACAGCACTCTTTCTTTGCTTGGTAGGGAGATATTTGATAGTTGGTCTACCCGAATTAGTAGATGAGCGGATCGTTGACCTAGCGTTACAGGCTCGAGATCACCGGCTGAACATTGTTCCGTGATTTTATGAGACCTCATGCCCGACCAGCGGGCTTTGACGACTGCTGAATGAACTGCTGTTTCCTAACGGTAGCCCCATTATGGTCCACATGTGGCTAGAAGAGCACTTCCTTTGGGTTCAGGCTCCCGTGCCGCATGGAGCTCCTTATGATCCATCATTTTATGGTATGTGCGAGCACTTTCCCCAGCACTAATTATTCTCGAGATTGATGGCCGATCACTTTATCGCCGGGGCTCAATGGATATAACCACTGGTCGTCTCGCCACTGAGATCCGGCTTTTTCTTCGTCACTCCGATGAGGACGCCAAGTGGTCATGTTGGGCCTTTATCGACTTCTTTAACAACCGGACCGGATCTTGCGCAATTTGGAAGGGAGCAGTGATCCTGACACCTCCCCGCCCTATATACATGGGAAGGAGCTTACCAATGATCGCAGGTCCCACTATCCATGTGGCTTAGAATCCGAAGCTTTGAAAGCTTGGAGGTAGCATATCCATACTCTGATTATATGCTTTTGTCCCTTGGGTATTTAGCATGGGTTATGGTAGGCTGGGAGGCCGCCCCGGAATCTTCGGCGTCATGGATGAGACATCTGGGAGCCGCCATATAACCACAATGGAGTGGATGCTCGCCTGATGGAAGTAGGCGAGGACATTGATAGCTTCGCAGCCTGGTTGGTTGTTCCTCGGGCTCGGAGTGCGGAGATTTCAACGGGTTCATGGCCTTAATACTCGGACGGCTCTGGGCCTGGATCTCGAGTCCCAGCACAGCATCCCGCGGCTCAGCGATGTTGGTCAACAAAGCATAACCCATGGGAACAAGCAGCGCCTGCTCCTCCTCCTCAGATCGCTGGTTGGGGTACCGGCTCTGAGAATGGCTGGTCGCGAGCCTCCGCTGAGAGCTTAGCGAGCGAGACAGGGACAACCCGTAGGGCAACAAAGATAGTTGTTCCTCCTCCCCCACCTGTATGGGGTGCTGGTCTCAGAAATGATGAATCGGGTCCGAGCAACACGGCTGCCCAGGAGAACGGAGATGTCAATGATGAAGAGGGAGACACATTTGGTGGCTCTCACGCCGATTATTTGAGTCTAGGCTTCTTCGCGCCTCGCGAAGGAGTATATGGGCTTTGGCTCGGTGGGCCGCTACGACGATAGACCGCTCGGGGCTAAGGCTACAAGAAAAGGAATTGTTTCTGGGAAAAAACAAAGGGGGTATAGGCAGTATATAGATAAGTAAAATGCAAATAATGTATAATATAGACGTCTTAATAAATATTCCTAAGTCGCACCTTAGGACACTGTAAAATTATATTTTAATGTTTTAATATGAGGCTGCTTTGTCGTGGTTTTTCTCTTACATCGGTCGAGCTTAATGTGGCGGAGGAATACGCGTTGAGGGCTTCAAATAATGCCTTTCCTCTCCTTTTTATTATTTATTTTAATCATCCTTTTTTATTAATTTTTTTAATCATCATTTTTTTTAGGTATCTCTAATT
>CM028380.1:110556122-110595780 GCA_013146195.2 Codonopsis lanceolata | reverse complement strand
TCAGGCAAACCTAACATTTTTGTGAGAGGCTAGTAAGCAGGTTGTTCTTGTTTAGGGAGAAAGAATATAGTGTTAAAGTAAATATGAGATTCTTAGCTTCTTTAGGAAGTTTGTGGCATGTGAAAACCACTGCAATAAAAGAGTCCAAAGACTTGAACTCCATGGACCTCAAAAGTTTGTATCGAGTTTAGCGTCATGAGAGCAAGAATTCTCAAGTTCAAGAGCAGGAGAAACATTTTAAACTTCCTTCTTTTTACTATCTCCGGAAATCACTGTAGAAGAAAGTAAGCCATCTACTTCTTCTTCAAATGAGAATGAAATTCTTTACGACGAGCAATTTTCCATGTTCGTTAAAGTTTCAAAAGTTCTCAAAATTTAACAAAAGAAAGATGCAAACCGGCGGACTTTTCGGAAAAATGTGAAAACTTCACAATAATGAGTTAGTTTGCTACAATTCTGCTTGAGATCCTTTGCTTCTAAATGTCCTAAGCCAAAATATGAAGCCTACAAAAGAAGACCTTCTAAATCTTTTTCTAAACATAGAGGTCTTAGTGAGGACTTAGAAAGAAAACCATGTATCACTTGGTTTGAAGCGGTCGCAGGATGATAGTGATGACTCACGGCAGAGCACGCATTTGCCTTGTTGCTCTAGAGTCACCTCCCACCTATGACTCAGATGGTGAAGTTAAATACTCTCTTTTCAAGCTAACATAGAACAATCTCTGAAGAACCTTCAAAGAAGAAATCACCAAGGATCTTTCAGACATGCTAGAAGAAATTCAATGAATTTAAGAAAGGCTTATGTTAAATTAGCTAAAAGTCATGAAGGCTGAGGCCGAAATCTTTGCTAGAAGCCGAGTTAAAAACTCTCCATGGAGTTAAAAAGAGAGAACACGTTTCTAAGCGAAAAAGATTGCCTATCTTGATCATGCAAAGAGATATCTGTTGAGAAAGATGAGTTGCAAAAGACCATCGACTCATGGAATAACTCAGCGGCGATCTTTGATCAAATACTTGGAGATCAGAAGCCCTCAACAGATAAATCTGGGCTAGGATTCTCTGAAAATACTTCTGCACAACCTCAAACAGGAAAAGGAACATTTTACAGTGAATAGTAATATCCCTGTACAATATCATAAACCTAACAAGGGTAAAGAAGGAATTGGTTGATACGCTGCTCACTTATAAATACCTAGGTTCAAATTATCAAAAGCAGTGAAGCTTTGAAAGCAAAACAATCATCTGCTTGGAGATAAATGCATTAAAGGAGGTGCGGACTTACTGACCCTCCACAAGCATACGTGAAAGCGAGGCTGCGTTTTGGAGCCTACTGAAGTGCGCTCAAACCTGTCAGATTCATCAACATTACTACGGATGGTGCTTCTTGCTACGGAGAATGTTGATACCAAGCTTAAAGGAAGCTGCATGAGGTATCAAAGTCTATTATCGGCAAACATTCTTACGCTTAAAGCAAAAGGCTGGCACGTATCTGAGACTCAAGAAGCCTCATACAGAAGCCCCTAAGCCTTCTATTAACAAGACTACTAACTCAAAAGTTGCTGTCAAGAAAAATGTTAAAAAACCTTCCAATACCCAGCACGATCATGTAGACTTCTGTAATTTCCATCATTGTACATTTTGCAAATGCTTTGGCCACTTGGTCCATGAATGTCTGCTGAAATCCATCTTGAAGCCTGCTGGATCCCCTATTCCAAAAATTAGGCAAGTATGGGTTCCAAAAATACACTAACCATTTGGACCCATAAGAAAAATAAAGGGGACCATGATTTTCTTACCTTCACATCTCAGGTGTGCTTCATGGCTAATTCCAGTTCAGAAAAGAAAGATGTATGGTATCTAGATAGCGGCTACTCAAGACATATGACCGGAGAATCTTGTCTTCTCTCTAATATCTTGGAAGCAGAAGGTCCTCCAGTCATCTTTGGAGACAATGCTAAAGGAAGAACAATTGGCTATGGATCCATTGATTAAATCTCTTAATTGGAAAAGTCTCTTTAGTAGAAGGCTTGAAACATAATCTCACGAGTATTTCTCAGTGCGTGACAAAGGGCTTATCTGTCAATTCTCTTCAAAGCAGATGCGATATCAAGGATCCGATCTCTGCTCAACCTTAGTTCTTGGACACGAGACAAGGAAATGTATATGTGATAGATTTGAATGCCTATGGCAAAAGCCGCCAATCTATGTGCGGTGGCAAACTACGCTCAAGACAAAAGGGTGGCATAAAAGACTTCGACCATTTGAACTTCAAATATCGGCTAAGCTATCCAAAGGTCTTGTTAAAGGATTGCCAGGTCTCTGGCGATCATGATAAATGCGATGCAAGCTTGTCAGCTGGGGAAAGCTCTCAAAAACATCCTTTAAAAGCAAGCCGGGACTCTCAGCGACAAGACCTCTTCAAGCTGCTTGCATATGGATCTCTTCGGACCCGATCACTACTATCGGCTATGGTGGTCACAAATACGCTTGTGGTAGTTATGATTATACCGAATACACTTGGGCGAGAGATGATGTCTTAAAGATCACACATATGATCTACTTACGGCATTGTTGAGCGCAAGCAAGCAGCTTCGATGAAATCGGTGGCGTTCGATCGAGACAATGGAGCGGAGTTTACCAACAATGGAATAGCAAAATCTTGTGATGATCACGGCATTGGTCACAACTTCTGTTTGTAAGGACACGCAAGCAGCGTTCTTTGAAAGGAAAAAGCAGAACACTTATCGAGCTGCTAAAACCATGCTTCTTTGAAGCAAAGTTTCCCAAACACTTCTAGGCGAAGAAGCCGTCAACACGGCTTCTTCACTTTCGAGGAGCAGATCGTTGATCAACAAATTTCACGGTAAAACACCACATGGACTTTGGAGAGGTAAAACCCCAAACATTGGATTTTTAAAATCTTAAATTTGTAAATGTTTTGTAGTCTACAATGGTAGTGACTCTGAGGAGGCAAATTTGATCATAAAGCCGATGAAGGTGTATTTTGGGTTATGCTTTACACTCCAAGCTTACGGGGTTTTCAACAAGCGATCTTTAAAAATAGTTGAATACATTCCGTCTCGTTTGATGAATTTGATTTATTAGAGCCACGGGTGGCTCAAATGTCTTGATGACTTTGTTGAGACAGGTACCTCCCAATCATCAACCTCTCATATACCTAATCCATCACCGGCAACTCAATCAAATATTCGACCATCATTTATTATCAAGCAGCGTCACGAAGACTTGACCTTGCTCAAGAAGACTCAAACCGAGAACCCCTTGTTTTGAACTTGAAAATCCTATTCCTCAACTCACCTATGAACCAAATTAGAATAGAACACTCCTCAAGACACACGATCTTCCTTCTAGCCCTCCTTACGGACACTTGTCATGTTGAAAGCAGCGGCAAATCATCACATTCTGCTGTCTCAAGAACATGCAAAGACCATCAATCTCAAATCATTGGTGACATTCACGTTGGAGTCAGAACGAGAAGATCCTCAAAAGCGAATGTATGTTACGTCTTTGCATTCGTCTCGGAAGAAGAAACCAAAAGAAGATCGATGAAGCTCTTTAAGATCCAAGTTGAGTGGAAGCCATGCGAAAAACCGACAATTTGAGCGATGCCAAGTATGGAAGCTAGTCCCAAGCTTGGGATGATCATACTGTCATTGGCGAAAAATGGGTGTTCAGAAACAAGAAGGATGAGGATGGGAACATAGTTAGAAACAAAGCAAGACTCGTTGCACAAGGATATCGTCAAGAACAAGGTATCGACTATGATGAAACATTTGCTCCAGTAGCAAGATTGGAAGCTATCAGAATCTTCTTAGCCTATGCTACATACAAGGACTTTGTGCTGTATCAAATGGATGTCAAGAGCGCATTTCTAAATGGTGATCTTCAAGAAACGGTCTACGTTGCTCAACCTCCAGGCTTCGTGGAAAAAGGAAAAGAGACTCGTGTCTACAAGCTTAAAAAAGCCCTCTATGGTCTTAAGCAAGCACCTCGGGCCTGGTATGAAACTCTCTCAAAATTCCTAGTGGAACAAGGATTTGTGCGAGGCAAGATTGACACCACTCTCTTTATCCTCAAGCACAAAGGACATTCTCTGCTGGTACAAATTTACGTTGATGATATCATTTTCGGATCTACCAATGAGAAGTTGTGCAAGCGATTCGAAACGCTCATGACTGGCAAATTTAAAATGAGCATGATGGGCGAACTCACATTCTTCTTGGGCCTTCAAATTCAACAATCCAACAAAGGAATATTCATCAGTCAATCCAAGTATGTTAAAGATCTTGTCAAAAATTTTGGATTGGAGACAGCAAACACCTTTGATACACCAATGGCTGCTAAATGTAAACTTACTAAAGATTTACAAGGAAAGAAAGTTGATATCACCCACTACAGGGGGATAATCGGATCTCTGATTTACCTCACCGCCAGCAGACCTGACATAGTTTATGTCGTTGGGGTGTGTGCTAGATTTCAAGCAGATCCTCGTGAGTCACATCTTCTTGCAGCCAAAAGAATCATTAAGTACGTATCAGATACCACCAACCTAGGTATCTGGTTGCCAGAATCTTCTTTCAACTTGGTTGGTTATCGGATCTACTATGCGGTTGCCAAATTGAGAAAAAGCACCGATTGGAACTTGTCAATTTCTAGGAGGCAGACTTGTCTCTTGGGCTAGCAAGAAACAAGCTTCGTTTCAAACTCCACCACGGCGAGAATACATAGGCTGGCGGTAGGCTGCTGTGTCAAGCTATGGATCAAAGCGGCGGTTGGTAGACTCGACATCAAAGTAGCAGACTGCCCAATCATGTGTGATAACACCTCAGCAATCTCTATCACCTATAATCCCGTGATGCATTCTAAGACAAAGCATATCGATGTTCGATATCACTTTCTAAGGGACAATGTAGAAAAGAGAAACATTAGCATGAAGTATATTTCAAGCCGACCATCAAGCTGGCGGACATCTTCACCAAAGCTCTAGAAGCGAGCAGTTTGCTTATCTTAGGGAGAGCTTGGTATGCTTGACCCAACTGCTTAAATTTAATTTTAAATTAAAATTAATTTTCCATTATAATATTTTTCTTAAAAATCTCAAAATTAATTTTTAAGAAGACTTGAAAATTTCTTTTAAGCAGACTTGAAATTTTCTCTAAAGCAGACTTATTACCTTTAAAAATTAAAATCAAGAATTTATAAAGTCACTGGAAGAAAAATAAGCTTTCCAAACTATAATTTTGAGAGGGAGGCTTATGAAAATAGTGAGAGACTAATTTTGAAATTGGTTGAGTTAATTTTTGAAAAGGCAATTTTCTCTTTCCTAAAAGCCGTCATTCATTAAGTCTTGTCATCAAAAAGGCATCTGACTTAATGACATTTCACAAGTCTCTATGACTGACGGCACGTCCTTTCTTTTATAAACCCTCAACCGCCAAAAAGCTCATTTCACCAAAACTGTCTCTTGCTATTCTCTCTCTCTCTCTCTAAAGCTTTCCTCTCTCCAAAAAATTTCTGCTTCCTTCGCTCTATTCGATAGTCGATTCTGCAGATTCGCCTCATTTTCGTCTTCTTCTTCTACAAATCTTCGGAAATGGTAAGAAATTTCTAACCCTAACTCAGTAATCTCAGTGTAAGCTAAGCTATGCTCTCTCATCTATAACTACGCCATTATTGACTGTTCATGTTACTCTTTGCTTCATATCTCTTAAAACTTCAAATTTTATTGTTCATTACTCGTAATATCTACTTATAACTGTTCTCGACCTGTTGATTTTAGTATTCTGGGTTATATTTAGCCTGTATATGCTACTTCATAAATTGTCCAAAAATTTCTAGGGCTTAATGCTTCGCTTTTCTTATATTTCGAATTCTTGATTTTTTGCCCTAATTTTCTGAAATGCTTTTAGGCTGGAACTTCCTCTGCATCTGCTGTTCCTGAACAGGCTGAAAATCCATCTGTTGAGATTCCAATTCTGCCCCCCAACTGTGTATCACCCAGGGATGTGCATTGACTAACCATCTGTTCGTGCTTATGCCTCTGGAGTTAAGGTAGTGGATGACTGAACGGTCGGCATCTGCCCACTTGTTATGCTAGAAGACGAAGACTTCAGCTATCTGCTAGCTAATTTTTTTTTCCAGAAGGCTATTATCAATGACTCTCGGTCTTCCATCACGGCTGTCGTCAGAACCGTCAACGTCATTATCACTGCTTCCCGAATCGCCAAGATTATCGGCGTAGAGTTCGATGGCCCTACCTCTCTCACAGACATCTTTGAAAAGGCTCTTGCTGGTCATATATGCGTGGGGAGAATACTCCAGGAAGGCTAACGCGCCAAGATGAAGAGAACCTTGTTTGAAGATGGCGTCTACTTCATCTTGTTTGATAAGAGTTTGACCCACTGTTTGACAAAATTTTGATCTTCAAGAATGGCAGGCTGGCCTTTGTGGAACGACATCAGCGCCTTTTTGTTGTCTTCTCAACACTTGAGACCGGTGAGTACACTTCTCTGCTTGTCATCCACGAACCCTCTGAACCTTTCATTCCCTTCATCCCACCTTCTTCTCCCATATCTTCTTCCTCCCCTCCACTCACTTCTTCAACGCCCAGCTGGCGTTGGGAGGAGCCTTGAGCCACCTACCTCTACTTTTCCCACCATCCTCTTGACCCCTGTTGTTGAGGAGGAGCCTTCTTCTCTGTCCCTAAAAGAAGAAACGCAGCGAGAAGTGTGTGGCTCCAACACCCTCTTCTCCACCCTCTCCACCTAGAGACACCATCCCTTCTCCGCCATCTTCTCCTGAACCTATCTCCTCCATTCACCCAGAAACCTCACTAGCCATCGTGCCTATCCTCGCACACTCTGCTCCCTCTACCCCTTCTACTTTATTCTCCATGCCAAAACACTTCTCCCATCTTGCCCCTCACATCACCACTCTACTCTACCAAACAGCCTTTCTACCTGAAATCTTCCCTCCTATCTCTCAATACATCACCCCTATCTCTATCTCTTCTGATCTTTACCAGATTCTCTTTCCTTCCATCTCTTCTGCCACCCATTCCTTTCTGTTTGATTTCTCTTCTATTTCAGGCCTTCTCTACCCTTCTACTCCCTTCTAACTTCATTCTTTTACGACCATCCCTTCCCTCCCTACCTATTAAGCACCTTCTTCCTCTTCTGCCTCTTCCTTCTCTGTTAGCAGCCTAGCCACTGACATTGAAGTCGATTCAAAACCCTCTTCTCCTCCACCTACAACCTCTGCCACTTACCACCCTGCTTCATCTTCCTCCTCTCCAAACCCTGCTCATCATCCTTCAACAAGCCATATTTCCATCAACCTCAACCCTTCTCTACCTCCCAACGCTGCTGATCCTGCCCTTCTGGATCTTCTTCAAGCAAACAATGCTCAGCTCGCTCAGCTCAACAGCACGGTCTCAACAATGGTACATCAGATCGAGGTGCTCAGCTATGGCCTCAATGCCACGATCTTTGACATCGGCAAGATTGTCGATCAACTGGTGAACGACACCGCTCAAGCCTTCACTACTCACCGGTTCTTGGTTCAAGATCAACAGGCTGCTCTAATTGGCATGCTGCATTCTCAGCAGATCAGCATTCGTGGCCTCTTCGATGAGCTCAAGACAGCAATGGCCCGCGCCATCCTTCAAGGACAAGAGGTTGCTAATTTCACCGATCTTCGCCTAGTCGAGCAAGCTGACGCAAGAGCTGCTGCTGCTGAACAGCGTAGGGTAGGTGCCATCAGGGAGGAGAGAGCTACTCACTTTTTGAATCAAGCACTAATTGAAGAACAGAACCGACTACAAGAACGCCTAAATGACAGAATCAGAGTATGGGTTGGCGACTACTTAGAGCGTCGACGCACTCAGCCCAATCTATTCTGAAGATGTTAAGTACTTGGTTATTTGTTCTTTTTAATCTCTGCTGGTTTGCCAAAACTTCTGCTGTTTAAACAACTTGTTTAATCACAGATGACTTAAGTTTCTTTCAAAGTTTAAATTGCTTTATACTGTTATTATCTGCTCTATTTAAACTTCGTGTTTAAATCTTTACATAATTGCATGCATGCTTATCTCATAGATTTAAACTCTGCTTTACTTAGTACTTGATCTTAATGCTTTTCTCTTGTAAGTACTTAGTCTAGTAGCTATCTCTCTACTAAGACTTCTGTTCTGAGAGGCATATCTGCTCTTAATAATTTTTTTTTAAGGCATGTTATTTTCTCAGTGCATGATTCAAAGTCTGCTAGTAGCTGAGATGATGACATCAACCAAATAGGAGGAGATTGTTGATTCCCAATTCTAGATTTGGTTGAGTCATCCCCTGATTCTATTGCACAGTGGCTAAAAGGTCTGCGTACCGATTCGTGTGGCAACTGTCTTAGAATCAATGTTTTTTTAGAACTGTTTAAGTGTTAGTCTTAGGCGCGATTTCGATAGCCTCCTCAGCAGCCTTGAAGGACCAGCAGACTTTGAAGTCTGCTCAAAGCCGGAAAATCAAATTTGCCAAATCACGATATTATGACACGTGGACACCCTTTTAGATATTTTCGAAAATATCTAATCTTTTTGTCTTCATCGAAGTTTCATTTTCAAGAAGTCAACTTTGCATGATGACAAATGTCCAGACTGTCTCTGATTTCTGAAGACTGAAGACATTACCTGTTTTGGCTAAGAAGACTTTCCAAGCTGCAGAGCCTGCAATCTGAAACTTTACTCAAATTGGGAATGTCCTCTCTGAACACTTCATCACTGAAGACTGTGGCTGTTACATCTTCCAAAGCGCCGAATTGCATCTAATGCAAAAGAACGTTGGACACAGTTCACCCTGTCTCAGTCCAACGGTCCAAAGATCTCTTCCTGGTATTTATTCAAGTTTTGAAGATCTGAAGAAACAACTCTTGCGCATTAAACTCAAGCTTCATCTTCAACACTTAAGCATTCAAGAGATCAAAAGAAAAAAGACTAACACTTCACCAAACTCTCTGAAGATGCAGATCTACCTTCTTAAATTCGTTCCAGCTTCATTTAGTTTGTCTTTAAAAACTGTTCTTTAATTCTGCACGTGAAGAGAACAATTATTCATTGATTGTCTCTCTCACCTTTATACACTTGGTTAAAAACTCATTTTGTACACGATCCATTAGTGATCTTACTCATAAACCTAGTGGATAAACAAGTGCACTTTTAAAATCCAAAGCTAACCACTTTGGTAGTGGATGTAATACTATTCACAGTACGAACCACTTCAAATTCCTGTGTGCTGTTCAAACTATTCTTATACTTCTCTATAACTGTTGGTGCTTAATTGCTTCAGAATCTGTACTACTTTATCAGCACTCTTTATAGTTCAGATTCTATCTTGTTTTCGCTGCCTTAACACTTCTATTCAAACCTTTCAAAAATATTTAAGAAGTGTTTAAGAAAAGTTTTATAAAAACACAACTAGGCTATTCAACCCCCCCCCCCCTTCTAGCCTAGATTGAGCCTATTTTGGGACCAACAAGAATAAGAAAACCTCACCTTTCTTACCTTTTCATTCTTTTGACTGCTGCTGTTGGTTCAGCTGATTTGGCTATTTCTGCAGTTCTGACTTTTCATGCTGTTGGGGATCTTTTTCTTCTTGTTTTTTTTCTTTTTTTTTTTTTGATTTTTTTTTCATGACTTTATTTTTCCTCTGACTCTTTTTTTATTGATTTTTCTTTTCTTTTCTTTTTTTTTTTGGCATCTTTTTTTTTAATTTTTTTTCTTGTAACAAAAAAAAAACAAAAAGGGGCATACCTTTGCCACTGAATTTTCTGACTTTTCTGCTTGTCTGGCGACTGACTTGCTGGAGGCATGAATTTTCCTTGCTCTTGGGATGAAAGGCCATCGGATTTGGTTAACAAAATTGCTTTTGTTAACTTTCTGTTAAGTCTTAGGGGCCACTTTGCAACTTTGGAATTTTGAGGACTTAAGTGCTGATTCTGAGTTGCTTGGAGGGGGAAAAATGAAAATCTCACTTTTTCCTCCCTTATACACTTACGGGATGAAGACATGAGTCTTCATTTCTTCCTATTTCCTGCTCCAACTTCCTCCATTGCCGACGGAGCGAGCTTTCTTTCATTTTTTCTCATTTTCTCTCATTTTCTCAATTTTCTTCTGCCAAAAATTTTATTTTTCTGCACAGATGGCTTCTTCCTCAAGGTCTCGAAAGGGAAAGGCACCGATGAACCCATAATCAGGCGAAGAAAGGAAGAAACTCCCTCAATTGGTTCGGAATCATGTCAATTATTATTATTCAAAGCATGACTGGGGTAACATGGTGCGGGACTGGTACAAGCATGTTTCGAATCTTCCAGATCCTGATGTGAGTATAATCTTTCTTCCACCCATTTGGTTAATTTTTCAGATCTGCTCAATTTCTGTATTGTGTTGGACTTTTGGAGTATCTATATGCTGCTTGTGATATTTATGCATGCGATGTATGGGCTAGAATGATGCAATTTTGGTAATGATGCATGAAATTTGGGCATTTCATTTTGCGATGCACAATTGAACTAGTAGTCACTATTTGACCCTACTATGCATTATTTATAATGTTAATGCAAATAAGGCTATATGATGCATGTTTTATGGTATATATTCACAATACGGACTTTTCGGAATGAAATGCAAATTTTTCCAGACGCATTTTTCGGATATATGCAAGGCAAAACAGATATATTTTATGCACCAGAACTTATTTTATATGCATGCTAATGCTGTAGGGATATAAGAAATACCAAGGAAATATTCTTTTTTCATGATGGGTGGCATTTTTATTTTCTTTTCAGCGTATTCCCAATACAGCTTATTAAATAATAAATGCGAATAATGGATGCATGTACTACTTTATTTGATGCAGATGTGATGCTAAAAATATATGAAATGATTTTTGACGTGAATGCATAATTAATTTATTTTTAACATGAATGTGAAAATAAATGAAATGTCACATGCCTATTTAAATGCAAAGTTTATTATATTATCATCTTTTTTCTTAATTATTATATGACACCTAAAATGCTAACATGTACATTTAAATGCAAATGGGTATGTATTAATTATGCAAGAAGAAGGGGCTTGTGAAAATCTTACCTTTATTTTCCTCCTCTTTTCTTTCTTTTCAGGAACGTAGGCCTTTGGACAAGGTTCGAGCCAGTTGTGCTATGGTGTTTGACATCTTCTATTCAATGCCTGCACCAGCCCAGATTTTAGTGGATGAGACGGGCTTTGGGGTATTTATGCGGGCGTTCACTCCCTTCCGCAGTTATAGGGCTATTTTTGATGTGTTGCGGGACTTTTGGTAGGACACGACCCACACTTTCCATCTTAGCTGGGGAGAAATCACCATGACCCCCTATGATTTTGCCGCTATCACAGGCATATCTACCAGCATCGGACTGACCTTGGCTTCTGATTATACCCTCCGCGAGCACCATGGTGAGGTGGAGGATCTTCTGGGGTTTGTGCCCACGTACAAAACTGCGGATGAGGTTACCATTCGCAGTGTGAAGGAGTGGCTTGTAGAGAATGATGGATGTGTTGATGCCAAGGATAGTGTTGCTGTGGCTCGCGTTGCCAGAACATTTTTATTTTTCTTTTTGGGGACATCCCTTTTTGCCAATTCCTCCACTTCCCTGAGGGTTTCTTTGTTGGGCTGCCTTCGAGATCTGGATCATGTGATAGGTTGAGTCAGAATAACTCAAACGTTATGACCGGTTTTGCTCCTGCTTAGGAGGTATACTTTTCTCTCTCCCCCTCTCCTTTTTTGTGTCAGCATTTTTGTTTGGTATTTTTTATTTTTTTTTATGCTGACTTTTGCTTCCCTTTCCTTTTGTCAGGTGTGGGCTTATTCTATTTTTGATTTTACATCGGGCCCACTGCGCAGCGACGTTCACAGACCGCCTTACTTATCCAAATTTGTAAATGCAAATCGGAAAAAGAAGGATGTCAAGGGCCGCTTTTTTGAGTCATTGGGGCTGCGTGACAGAGTAGAGAGCTCGACCTCAGGCTCAGTGCATCTGGTCCCTTGGCAGAATCTAATAGGGCCGTACGAGGTTACTTTGGCATTTAGTCGCTGCCGGATTTTGATGGTGTCGATTATGTGTGATTCTTTGTACATGGGTGAGCAGGTCAACCGCCAACACTTTCTGGTTTCGACACTTCCGGTGGCGCCTCCTGCACCTCCCCCGTGCGTAATCGTCCCAGAGCTTTTGCCAAACCGGTATCTTTATTTATCCAGATATGCAATGCCTACCAGTGATTTTCCGGTCATATCATACGAGGATTTTCTGAGGACGATGCTCCATCATCCTCCTCCTCCTCCTATGATTGGGAGGCGTGCATCTGTTGCTGGTGATCGGGCCGGGTTTTCTCACTCCATTCTTGATGCGCAGTCGGAGTTTTCCATGCCTGATGATGCCTTTTCCACTTTCCGATATCGACGAGACGAGAGGCTCATAGAGGAGGTCCTTCCTGATGTCGAGATCCCTGAGGAATATCGCGTCCCTGATCATGCCCGCACGGTATATTCATCATCTTCTTCCCTCTTTCTCTTTTTTTTATTTGACTGATGCTCTTTTTTTTTATTTGGCTGATGCTCTTTTTTTTATTTCTTCTTTTTTTTATTTGCCTTTACAGGTCAAAGTGTCCACGTACAAGAGACTCCTGCGGGGCTTTGTCACCATCAACAAGCTTTATTAGCGGCTGATGGATGATTTTTCTTGTCGGGGCAATGATGCAGTGCGGCAGCCCAGGCGTCGTGATGACGATGATGATGATGCTGCAGACGTGGGATCGAGCCGTGCCCGGAGCAGAGGACGAATACTTAGAGCTGATGGCACGCCGGGACCTCGAGTCAAGGGAGGTGGCCTTAGCAGAGGCAGAGCGTCTTTTGACTATTAGCTTCTTTTCCTGCATATATTAACTTTTCTTTTTCTTCTTTTTTTCTTAACTAAGATCTGTACAGATATGAATTATGAAATGCAATATAAATTAAAATGACATGATAAAATAAAATGCATATTAAAATTCATGTAGAAAATAAAGCTATATCGATTCCTAAGGGTAATGGCACGCGGTATCTCAAGAATGAATTTAAAAGGAATACACCTTCGGTTTTGAGGAGGCTTTTCTGGTGATTTGCGGGTAGAGGAAGAGGCAGTCGCCTCCTCCTGTGCGAGGGAGTATAATTGTAGCCATCTATTATGCGTAGCTCTCCTTTTGATATCCTGCTAAATCTTTCCGTGATGAGACGAGGCAACAATTGATAATTTGGACAGAAACCAGGACACCAGCTGATTTGTGAGGCAGTATTGGACAAACTGGGAATGGCATACATCAAAACTGGGCATCATGCCCAATTTTCATATGGGTGGCACCCATTTTGCTATCTTGGAAAATTTTTCTAGCAACTGTTCATTACTGTTCATCCTTGTTTGTCGATTTCTTTTGATTTCGCCTATAAAAGGACGCTCGGAAATCGTAAATTTTCACACCTGATTTCTTTCTTTCTGCCTTCACTTTTTCGAGCTTTCTTCCTTTTCCAGTTCCTTTCCTCTCGTCAAAGAAACCTTTTATTTTTGCCCAAATGGCTGCACCTTATCACACACCTTTGGAAATAGAGATTTACGAAAATGCCCTTGATCTCTGGATTCTCACCCTTTGAGCGGACGAACGCGACTGGTTTGATCACATTTTTAGCTTCAGGTGTCTTTTATCCTGGAGAAATGTTGTTATCAACTGGGACATGTTAAGGGGGGCATCCAGGTTCTGGTCTCCTTAGGATCATCTCTTCAACTTCGGAATGAACGAGATGTGTCCTACCTTTGAGGAGTTTTATGCAATGCTGGGCGTAGCTGCCGCTCGTCTTATTGCCGTGCCTTCGCCTCGGAGGCGTCCCTACATGGCAATTAGGGAACTGTTCCGCACCACTCGCGCTGCCACCCCGGGTTTCTATAACGGGGTGAACTTTGACTTGACTGTTCTTCCTGAAGCTTTTACAGAGTTCAGGGAGAATGATGTGGATTATCTGAGGCGTCGGTTGATAGCTCTTTTCTTGTGCCTGGTGGGGAGATATTTGCTGGTAGGCCAACCGGGGTTTATTGACGTGCAGGTTGTGGATCTTGCTTTGCAGACACGTGATCGCCGGTCCAATATCGTCCCAGTAATCTTGGCAGAAACTTTGGCTGGTCTGGATGCTTTCGCTGGTGGTGATGAACTTTTTCCTACTGGCAGTCCCATTTTGATTCACATGTGACTAGAAGAGCACTTTCTGTAACGGTCTGACCCGGACTCCAATGCGAAATCCCAAGGTCGTGCCGTCAAGACAAGCTAAAAGACGGACAAGCACCTGCTAAGCATAATGGTGCGAGTCAAGAGTTGAGCCATCAAGCTCAAAACAGGATTGTAAGGCCATAACGGCTATACGGAATAATAAAAATCAACACCTGCGGAAGCGAATCATAAGTGGGACCAAATCTACGACGCGCGTGACGCAACATTGCGCACGAGCAACAAACCATTGGCAAACCTAAGGCCGGTGAATCCACAAAATACCAACCTGATAAACAAGTACTCAATGGCTATAACATGTCGGAGGGACAAATCAACAAAAAAGAATGGGAGATTAAATACCAGGCAGCTAAACCAATGTCTCTCAACTAAAGTTGTCGGAGATAGAAATAACAATGGCACAATACTAGAACATGTGAGCTAAAACCTTGCTCGGAAAGACAACGAAATAAACTTATAAATAAATACAACAGCTACAAGTTGGCTCCCAAAATAATACGAAATAAAATACTAACAAAACTACCCAAGTAAATTTTACATAACTTTACATCCGTGTCTCACAAGATAATAAATACAATAATAATAATAACTCCAAGCTATTGTCCGGAAGACCACCTGCTATCCAACATGCACCCGTAGCTGTAACGCGCACTAACGAGCTCACTGCACAAACTAAGGAAAACAAACACACGAAATGAGTCATAATGACCCAGTAAGTTACTAAATGCAATTGTATGGCATAGCATGACGTGACATGGCATAATGCACAAGCATGTACAAAATCATGGCATCTTAATAGTATACCAACATTAAACTTGTATTAAGTCATCAAGTAACATAAACTTCATAAACCACATAGCACATTATCTTTCATATAAGTGCTTATAGTAAGCCACATAAGGGATAGAGAAGATACCCAAATAGTGTCGTTGTGTTGCTCCTGCAATACACAATGTTAGACTGGATCATGCCATCGATGCTCTATGATTACATCGACTTATATCGAGAACCTACTCGATTTAGATAGCAGCCAATGGCGCACATATTGTTACGGCAAAGGGGCTACATCCCCATTGCGGCCAACAATGTAGGGGTGTGTGAGGTCCCAGGTACGGCGATCCATAGCGAGTATCGTCCTACCCTGACATAAAAACCAATCCAAATATTGCCAGCTGGACTTTTATGCAATGCACAAGTAGATATTTACTCGCATGCTCAAACAAGAATCAAGATCGATCATAGCGGACTTATCAAATCAAGTAGGACATAAAGCTCTACACACCAATTTAACAATGCACATATTTGCACATACTTAACAAATCCAACTAACTTATAAGTTTAGTCAAAGATCCACATAATGAGGTACTCATAATCCTCAAGTCATCACCCAATCAAAAGTGGCATATAAGCTCAAGATATCACAACATGAGGTCTACCATAATCCTCTACTCGGGATTAAACCAAAGACTATTATTTTAGTCTAAAAACAATCATAAATCAAGACTTAGCATTTTAGCTTCACTTAAAGGTACACCGTACTCAACCATAGTCCTAATCGTCATATATATACTCGACTTCCTCAAAGCCAATCTCAAGGGTATCAAAACTAACCCGTAGTCAAAAACCCCGTAAGTGCTTTCATGTGCACGCGACCATATTCCCTAAAAGAGAACTCATTCAAATAATAATTTCTTAAAGATATACGAGATCATAGGTTGGTCTCTAATGCTCCGTGCTCTAACGGGCACGCTCTAAATAAATCCCCAATAAGCCTCTATATCGTGGCTGTCACAAACGGGACACAATTCGAGATGCTCGAGTACTCACAATCAAAACCAACCAAACCCGAACATTGTAAGATTTCAACCTAAGGCTCACTAACATCTTATTGAACCTATAATGACTCCATTGAGTCTTAACATCACATTTCATTAAATACGTATTTCATACATCCCCAAATTAACACACCATTCAAATTATAACATATTTCCCAAAAATCATCCGGGCTTGATTCCCAAGCCTAAAAATCCAAGAACTCATCATAATCATAGACAAACGAAACTCAAATGTCGTAGGATTTCAACCCGAGTTCATTAACACATTATTGAACTTATTATGACTCCGTTGAGTCTAAATACTAAGTTTCATTATTTACACACTTCGTCAATATTGACATTTACACCCACTTCAATTAGCAACAATTTCTCCAATAATTCGGGCTTGATTCTCAAGCCCTAAAATTCACAACAAAACCCAACATAAATCATAACCCATTTCATAAATCACAAAATTTCAATTAAATGATCCTACTCATGATATCTAGTGAGTTCACACATCCAAAGCCCCAATCATAGGCATACTTCCATAATAAACCTAAATAACATGTGAACATGATTTCTAGCATGCTCATAATCCTAGATACACAAGATGAAGAGTAATCATATAGTTCAACAACCATAGAAGCCATTCTACAAATGCTCCTAACAAGTTCATACTTGCAAAAATCCCCAAAATGGGCACACATAGCATATCAAGTGTTCATTGCCCACAAATAGCACATAGTTTGTTTTCCTTAGGGACAATGAACCAAAATAAAAAGAAGGTAACTTACCTAGCTCGGATGAAAACTCCAAAGAACGCAAATCCGATCGGTGAACTTGTTCTACTCGTCGAGGGCTTCACGAATCTGAAGTTTGAAGGCAATCCGACGGTTGGATCGTCATGGATTGAAGAGAGAAGGAAGCTAGGGCTCAAAAATCTCCAAGACCCTTTCTCTCTCTAATACGTATGGAGGAAGAGAAGAAATGAAGAGGATTTTCTGAAAATTGCAATGGGTTTGAGCTTTTATAGCTCCACAAACCAAGAGGGAAAAATAGGGAATTCCTTGGTACAATTAGTAGAGATTAGGAGTAATCAATCACTAATCTAATCGAAATTCAAAAGACACAAACTTTCTCTCTCTAAGAAATCAGCCTAGGGTTTGTCCTAGGGTTTCAAGGCCATGGCTACGGCGCCAGCCGTGGATCCGGCCATGGAAGAGTCTGCTTCTACTCCGATCTCTCCTACAACTAAGAAATCCTTTGCTTCCGTTCTCAGCCAGAGCACGTCACCTAGCACCTCTCATTGCGCCTTCTTTCTATAAAGGCGAACCCGCACTTTGACTTACTCCTGAGCTTGTTTCAACCCTTTCTAAGCCTTTTCAATTCACACTTTTTGGTAAGTTTTCTCATGGAAGGCCTTCCATGGAATCTATGCGAAAGGAATTCTTGACATTTGGTCTCAAAGCTGATGTTACCTTAGGTCATCTAGATACAAAGCATGTCTTAATCCAAGCTAATCATGAAGCTGATTTTCAACGGGTTTGGATCAAAGACCAATGGTTTGTGGGTCAATATCCCATGAGGGTGTTCAAATGGACTCATGATTTTCGCCCGGAAGTTGAAAGTCCTATCGTTCCTGTTTGGTTTTCTCTCCCGAATCTGCCAATTTATCTGTTTAATAAACATACACTCTTCTCCATGGCTAGCATGATTGGGAAGCCATTAACCATATATAACCCTACAGCTAATTTGCTTCGCCCAAGTGTTGCTTGTGTTTGCATTGAAGTTGATCTCACCAAGCATATCTGTGGTTTCCCGGGAATGCGTGCTCCCGCGCCCCCCGCGCCCTGGGATAGGGGTGCGCGTCCGTGCGGATGCGGTGACATTCACTGCTCCCGTTCCAACCTCCCTTGTTTAGGGGAGATCGAAATCAAAAGTTCGGGAGGAGTGCTGTCGAATAGCGCGCGCCTCGGTTGCCTTTAGTGGATTTTTGATCCAATATGGGAGCTATGGGTTTCCCGCATCAAGTTATCCCTTGTTTAGGGGATATCAGGATATGGGAAGACATCACCCTTCTATTCCCATTTTCCCTTGTTTAGGGGAAAACGTGAAAGTGCAAGGAAGGAATGTTGCAACGCCCCCACTATGGATTTTATGAAAATAGCCTTATGGCCTATTTCGGATCACTATGAGTGCTTTGGGTTTTCTACGTCAAGTTATCCCTTGTTTAGGGGATACCAGAACATAGGAATACATCACCTTTCCATTCCCATTCTCCCTTGTTTAGGGGAGAACGTGAAAGTGCAAAGAAAGATGTTGCGAGGCTCCATTGGATCCAAAATGTTTTTAGAGTCGCCATCTTTATTTTAAGGAAAAATAAAGCAAAACCAGAAAAAGAAAACCAGAGATGAAGAAAACGGGTTCGGAGGCTAAGTTACGAGTTGGGAAGGTGCTAGGCACCCAACTCGCCCTTTCGGTCTCAAAACAGTTTTTGGCTAAAGTATGCTTTTTGTTATATTTATTAAACAGATAAATAAAGCATTAACTGCCTACAAATACATCCGTTACATCTATATTATTTACGGACTTGAAACAGACTCTTTTGCAAATATTTACAAATATACTTGGAAATATTTGGCCATAGTAACGGCTACATTTAGTATTATTTCCTAACGAAATCCGGCAGGCGACATACTTATATATTGATATTGAACCGGACCGGAAATAATACATTTACAAATAAAGACTTTATTGAATACATAAAGTAAATAAATACAAACTTATCTAAAAACATTTTGCCATAATAACGGCTACATTTAGTACTATTTCCTAATTAAATCCGGGCAGCACAACTGCTTAAATGGCTACATTGGGCCGGACTGGAAATAATACTATTACATAAAAATGAAATACTTAACAATAAAAACTTACAAACGATGTAGGGGTGTGCTCGCTCTGTCCCTCGGGGAGAGAGAGTCTTTTTTCAGTGCAGTGCAGTGCGTCCGTTGAAGTTGTGTGTTGTGTGAATTTGGGCGTGGCGCTATGAAAGTTACTTTTCGGCCTCGGGATCGGGTAACTGCTTATTTCTGTTGTTTGTTTGGTTGGAAAAGGTGAATTTGGGCGGAAGTAGCGACACTCTCGGCTATTTCGGCCTTTTAAATCGGGTAGAGCAACTGCTCTTTCCACGATTTTTGGACCAGGGAAAAATGGTGGATGCCTAGCTGGGGGGCTAAGGTACACTTCTACCGGTTGGATTTGTGTTTGGCAGAGGTTTGGCAGGGTTTCGAGGCTTTGGAAAGTGATCTCTCGGTATTTATTTCTTCAGCGTAACGAGGACGCGGAGAAATTTTTACGGAGGAAAGTGTGTCGAATGAAGGAGCCGGATGCCTCTATTTATAGGCTGAAATAGGGACATCGCCGTAATTTAATTTTCCTCTCCGCGCATCAGACAGTGGTACCTTGCGCTGGACGATTTGTGAAATGCGGCAAATGAATTGATGAACAGTGGCTGAGGAAGTGGTTTGGGCGCCAAGCCCAAACCTTTGGTAAGCCATGCCTAAACCTCAAACTAGGCTCATTTTTGACACTTTAGTCCCTGCAATTTGTCCTTTTGTGCATCCTGCTTTGTCCTTTTGCAATTTTGACCCTGTAACTTGACATTTGTTAATGTTTTAACAGGTCTTGATATTTTATATAATGTCATATATCAGGGGTATGAAATTGGGGTGTCTACAATATCCCCTCTAGAATCTGGATTGATAGCGGCATCCCCTCTTCCGAAGGCTTTTGGCAATCTGTTGAAGCTGAACGCCTTCCATCCTATTGCACCTTTTGTTACCGGCTTGGGCATGATGGGGATTCATGCAAGGTTTATCTAAAACAGGTTAATAAGGGTAAAGTATCAATTCCAACCGACAATGCTCCTAATGTGGAGAAGCCTGATTTGGTATCAAAACCTAAGAATAATGCTCAGTGGAAACCTAAAATCCCAGCCGCCAATTCTCCTCTTTCTTCTTATGTTCAGGACAAGGAAAACCCTAACTTGGAAAAAGCTAGCCGCCCTATTGATATTATGGACAATACTACTCCTGCCTCTTCTGTCAATGAAAAGGAAAACCCTACCTTGGATCCAAGAACTAAAAACGATAGCTCTATCCCTATTTTGACATCAGTGGTGGATAAAACTGATGGACAAGCCCCAAAAAGTGCCCAAGATCCTGATCAGGGGGTAGTTAATGATGCTCCAACCTCGGACGTATCTGTTCAGCCTGTTGAACTTAATGCAGACGTGCATGGATCAGTTCCGAGGGCTCAGTCTTTGCATGCCTCGGACTCTTCTTTTAGCTGCCAGACAATTCATTCCCCCAACCGTTTTGCGGTTCTAGATGTCATTGAAGAAGATGGTGAATTTGATGAATCTAATCTGGAAGCCCTCAATCTTGAAGCAGATATTCCTAGCAAGACTAAATATTCTGTTCCTACTTCGGATCGGCTCACAAGATCAAAAGCCAAAGGTTCTACTTCCTCTACTTTTGTTTCCCATGGAAATTAAAACTTTATTTTGGAATGCCCGTGGAATTGGTAATGATGTTACCATTGCTCGGATTAAACATTTAACTTGTTCTCATAAAATTTCTTTGGTTGCAGTTTTTGAGCCAATGATCAGTATGGATCAAGTTCATTTTATATCTCGAAGGCTTTGGTTTCGATATTACTTCTCAAATTCTACTAGTTCGATCTGGTTTTTTGTTAAATCTTCCTTCACTTGCTTTTTAGTTTGTGAATCTTCTCAGCAACTTACTCTTCAGATGAAGCATTATTCGTGGCCTAGTTCTGTCTACTTTACTGGAGTCTATGCCAAATGTTCTTCTCTTGATCGCCAGATCCTATGGAACGATCTCATTGATCTCAGTGGCCAGATATTAAATTCCCCTTGGATTGTTGGCGGGGATTTTAACATTATTTTGCATCCTGAGGAAAAATTGGGAGGCTGTGCCTGGGATCAATCTGGAGCGTTGGACTTTCATGCTTGTATTTCTGCCACTAGATTAATAGATTTGGGATTTTCAGGTCCTCAGTTTACTTGGTGGAACAAACGGGAGGGCAATGCCACTATCCATGAGCGAATTGATAGGGTCTTTAGTAATACATCCTGGCTGGACTCGTTTGCTAATTCTTCGGTGGAACATCTCAACCGAACCTGTTCAGATCATAGCCCTTTATTATTTCGGTTCTCCAAATCTGACAATCGGAAATCTTCAGCATTCAGGTTTCTTAATGTTTGGACCAACCATGCAACTTTTTTAGACGTTGTGAAGTCTGCTTGGAGTACTCCTGTTGAAGGTCGTCCTATGGTTTCTTTCGCAAACAAACTGAAGGTTTCTAAGCAAGCTTTACGGGTGTGGAATAAAACGGTGTTTGGAAATATTTTTTTCCAGCTGTTAAGGTGGCTGGGGAGGCGGTTCTTGAGCAGGAGTTATTTTTTGAAATTAATTCTTCTAATGAGAATCGTTCCAATCTGATGAAAGCTCAAGCTAATCTTCGATCGGCCCTATCTCGTGAAGAAGCTTTTTGGCGTCAAAAATCTAAAATAAAATGGTTTAAGGATGGGGAGGGCAACTCAAAAAATTTTCATTCTTCTGTTCGGCAGGCACAGTGCGGGCTTCATCTTCATTCGATTCGTAACATGGAGGGTACACTTCTTACCAATGCTGAAGACATTAAAAATGGGGCTGTTGATTATTTTAGTTCCCAATTGCAAGCTGTTTCACCTCCTATGCATGATGATCATAACATTATTCCTCGGCTGATCTTGGAGGAGTGGAATAATGATCTCATATCTACCCCTTCTTTGCAAGAAATATGGATTATTGTGTCTAGCCTAAGCGGTGATAGCGCTTCAGGTCCTGATGGGTTTATGGGCCAATTTTTCACCACTTGTTGGGATATTATCAAGCTAGATCTTCATGAAGTCAGTATGAATTTTTGTCTGCTTCTCGCTTCCAAGATCTTGGTCTAGCACTCTCATTGCATCTATTCCGAAAGTTGACAATCCCGAGTCTTTCAAGGATCTTAGACCTATCAGTTTATGTAATTTCTGTAATAAGATCATCTCTAAAATCCTGGCTGCTCGTCTAGCTAAGATAATGCCTCATATCATATCTTCCAATCAGAGTGCTTTCACTAAAGGTCGAGTTATCCAGGACAACGTTCTGCTCGCTCAGGAGTTGGTTTACAGTTTGGATAAGAAAGTTTCAGGATCTAATGTTGTGTTGAAATTGGATATGGCTAAGGCCTTTGATAAAGTTTCCTGGGTTTTCCTCATTCAAGTCCTTCGAAAGTTCGGTTTCCTTGAAGTTTTTATTGATTTGGTTTGGAGACTTATCTCCGACAATTGGTTTTCCGTCCTGGTTAATGGTGATGTGGCTGGATTCTTTCACTCTAAAAGTGGTCTTCGGCAAGGCGATCCTCTATCTCCAAGTCAATTTATTATTGCTTCCGAAGTTTTCAGCCGCGGTCTGAATTTGTTACATAGTGAGAACCACAGGCTTTGTTACTCTTCATCGAGCGGTTGCCCCATTGTCTCTCATCTTGCCTTTGCAGATGACATAGTGATTTTCTGTAATGGCAGCTATCAGTCTAAGAAGAAGCACACATATTTTATTGTTGACATGTGTTCTGCTTGGCGGACTTGTTAATTACGACAAGAGTCAAATTTTTGTTAATCCCTCTATCTCTTCATCTCGGGTAGCAAACATTGTCTCCTCTTCAGGTTTTCGTCTGGGCACGTTGCATATGCTTTATCTGGGTTGTCCTATTTATTTTGGTAGACGTACCAAACGATTATTTGATCCTTTAACTATCAAGCTCCAACAGAAAATCGATTCTTGGATCGGTAATTTCCTCAACCAAGCTGGTCGAATTACGCTAATCAATCACGTTCTTCAATCTATTACGACATATCTTTTTGCTTCGCTTGCTCCTCCCGTGGCGGTGATCAAGTCCATTGAAAAGTTTTTTGCCAATTTCTTTTGGGGCAATGTTGAAGGTAGATTCAAAACCCACTGGACTGCTTGGCATACATGCTGCCTGCCCAAACATTCTAGAGGTATTGGTATTCCATCCTTAATGTCCTTGGTGAAGGCATTCTCGGTTAAACTTTGGTGGAGGTTTAGAACGGTGGATAATCTTTGGTCTTAATTTTTTAGGGCCCGATACTGTAAATCCACTCATATGGCTGTTTCTTCTAGTAAAGGATCCCACATTTGGAAGCGGCTTCCGGATATTAAACTACTGGCAGAACCGAATATAGGATGGATTGTTGGAAAGGGAAATATATCCATTTGGTTTGATAGCTGGATTCCAAATCAACATCTCTCCCCTCCCTCAAATTGTAACATTGATAAAGTTCGAGACTTGTTTGATGATAACGGCTTTCTGCTTCCTGTTGCTAAAACTTTATTGCCCGAAGCTGCCATTCAAGAAATTTCCAGTAGCCATATCTCTATTTCGACGCATCCTGATCAACCTTTCTGGAGGGGTTCTGCTTCAGGTAAATTCACGATGTCTTCTGCGAAAGAGTTAGTTGCTCCTGTTTCCAATTATTCTTTTTCGGCTAAGTGTATATGGCATAAGTTCCTTCCAAATCGCATTGGTATTTTCATGTGGCATTTGTTCATGGGTCGGCTTCCTATTGATGAGGGGCTGCTCAAAAAAGGTTTTAAGCTGGCGTCAAAATGTGCTTGCTGCTCTTATCATCAAGTGGAAACATTTCAACATCTTTTCATTTTCAGTGAAGCCGCTGTTCTGACTTGGAAAGCTTTCATTCCTCATGGAATTTCTATTAATGGATCTTTTCCTCGGCAACGTTGCATGGCCAACTGGTGTTTGGCCAAGTCTGCTTCCCTTATCCTGCTGCCTTCTATCATATTGTGGAATATTTGGAAGTATCGAAATGGAGTGATTTTTGATGGAAACTGTAAGCCTTATTCTCAGATTCCATATGCGGTTGATCATGATCTTTATTGTATTTTAAGTGCATGGAATTTCGTGGGCGTCCGACAATCTCAAGGTCTCATATTTTCTTATGCATCTCGCAAGAAAGTGTTTGTCAGGGCTGTTCATTGGGCTAAGCCTCCTCCTGGTTATCTTAAACTTAACTCTGATGGGGCATGTTGCGGAAATCCAGGTAACAGCGAAGGCGGTGGCGTTGTTCGGGATTGCAATGGTTTGGTTGTATATGCTTATAGCTCGTTTTATGGGCAGTCTTCTTCTTCTGTTGTGGAAGTTAGAGCTCTATTACAAGGTATTGACTGGATTCATAGGAATGGCATCAGTGATGTTTTGGTGGAAACAGACTCCAAGGTCATATGTGATATGATTAATCAAAACCTCTCCCTTACTTGGACTCTGGCGTATTTTATTCGGGATATTGTTTTTCGGAAACAAGCATTTAATTTCTCTATTAGTCATTGCTTTCGAGAAGCAAACTCTGTTGCTGATGGATTGGCTAATTTGGCTATAGACTTTGGTAGTAACTCTACATTTATTTCGAATAGAGACCTTCCTCGTTTTATCAAGTCTAATGTTCTTCTCGATGCCCAAAGCACATCTAGGATTAGAGTTTCTTTTTAATCTCTTTTCCTATTGGATTTCTTTTGAGGTAAGGCTCCTTTGTCCCCCCGTTCAAAGGGTAAGGCTGGTTGTCCCCCTTAAGTTTGTTTCCTTTTCTTTATTTAAATAAAATCTCGCAGGTACCGCCCTGCTTCTATTAAAAAAAAATCACTAATCTAACCTTAATTAACTTCCAACTAATGTTAGGACATGTTTAGGGCTAAGTATGAGAGGTTAGGATGGGTTTAGAGGGGGTTTGATGAGGGTAGGATAGGTATTTCTCGTCAAAAATCGAAAGGGCAAGCGAGGTCGGGCACCTTTGCGGTGCAAGGTCCCCTATATCTTGCGACCGCAAGCTCTCCAGCCTCTCTAGGTGACTTCTTCCATTGACCTTGCGGGGGCAAGGCCATTCCACCTTGCAAGGGCAAGCCCGGCAAACCCAAAATGGCTCAAAAT
Organism: Codonopsis lanceolata; assembly: GCA_013146195.2. Lineage (NCBI taxonomy): Eukaryota > Viridiplantae > Streptophyta > Magnoliopsida > Asterales > Campanulaceae > Codonopsis > Codonopsis lanceolata. Next base: position 110,570,538 of record CM028380.1, on the reverse strand, counting down.
TCAACCTAAAAGACCCCCAAACACTTAACCAAACCTAACAAGGTTCAAACCTCATCCAAAGTAGGTCTAGAACTCCCTTAGAACACTCACAAATAACCCCCGAAACAACTCGGAGCGAAACCGGGAAGAGGTACAACAACGTGCAACCGAAATGATGAATGAACTAGCAATTGAACGAGCAATGAAAGGATACTTTTAAGGCAAGTATAAGGGCTAATGAAGAAGATTTAATACTCCTAGAAAGTTAAATATCATCTAGGGAAATAAGAATTCCAAAGGAGAGACGATTACGCGACTCGATCCCCGAACTACGCGATAGAGACGAACGCTATCTCCAAAGCTTATAAATCATCAATAGACTTAAGGAACACCTCCAACATGAAGTCTAATACATCTAAACATGTTAATAAATCATCTTGTAGAGATCTAGGATCAAACCGAGGTCACGAACGCAAAATGCAAGCAAACCCTCAATCGCGTCGCATTCCGACTATCGTCGAGTCACGACTTGTGACTTTAGCAAGTCAACAACTATATGGCATCTCTTAATAGTGTTTTGGTCTTAATGTGGTCTCTCATACACATCTAGACAATCTCGTAACCAATCATACAGTCGACAAAGGAAGAATTACGATTATGGCACGCAAACCGAGTTAACGAAGGAGCGGGGTGTTATACTCTCTCCACCTTAAAAAGAATTCGTCCCGAATTCTAAACTATGACACAACCCAACGATAGGTCCGAACTCAATCACAATATATTAGAGACAACGATTAAAGTGTCTCTTAATCTTGGGTGAACACTCGAGTTCGAAACTACTAACCTTGACTCGAATCTCTGAGTCTACCGCCACAATATACACGAGGGGTCAAATTGCAATAATCCAAATTCCAAAGTCCACGAACACTCAATAGACACAACAGCTCGACCAAACAAGTCGGAGATAGAAATAACAATGACACAATACTAGAACATGCGAGCTAAAACCTTGCTCGGAAAGACAACGGAATAAACTTATAAATAAATACAACAGCTACAAGTTGGCTCCCAAAATAATACGAAATAAAATACTAACAAAACTACCCAAGTAAATTTTACATAACTTTACATCCGTGTCTCACAAGATAATAAATACAATAATAATAATAACTCCAAGCTATTGTCCGGAAGACCACCTGCTATCCAACATGCACCCGTAGCTGTAACGCGCACTAACGAGCTCACTGCACAAACTAAGGAAAACAAACACACGAAATGAGTCATAATGACCCAGTAAGTTACTAAATGCAATTGTATGGCATAGCATGACGTGACATGGCATAATGCACAAGCATGTACAAAATCATGGCATCTTAATAGTATACCAACATTAAACTTGTATTAAGTCATCAAGTAACATAAACTTCATAAACCACATAGCACATTATCTTTCATATAAGTGCTTATAGTAAGCCACATAAGGGATAGAGAAGATACCCAAATAGTGTCGTTGTGTTGCTCCTGCAATACACAATGTTAGACTGGATCATGCCATCGATGCTCTATGATTACATCGACTTATATCGAGAACCTACTCGATTTAGATAGCAGCCAATGGCGCACATATTGTTACGGCAAAGGGGCTACTTCCCCATTGCGGCCAACAATGTAGGGGTGTGTGAGGTCCCAGGTACGGTGATCCATAACGAGTATCGTCCTACCCTGATATAAAAACCAATACAAATATTGCTAGCTGGACTTTTATGCAATGCACAAGTAGATATTTACTCGCATGCTCAAACAAGAATCAAGATCGATCATAGCAGACTTATCAAATCAAGTAGGACATAAAGCTCTACACACCAATTTAACAATGCACATATTTGCACATACTTAACAAATCCAACTAACTTATAAGTTTAGTCAAAGATCCACATAATGAGGTACTCATAATCCTCAAGTCATCACCCAATCAAAAGTGGCATATAAGCTCAAGATATCACAACATGAGGTCTACCATAGTCCTCTACTCGGGATTAAACCAAAGACTATTATTTTAGTCTAAAAACAATCATAAATCAAGACTTAGCATTTTAGCTTCACTTAAAGGTACACCGGACTCAACCATAGTCTAATGGAGTCATATATATACTCGACTTCCTCAAAGCCAATCTCAAGGGTATCAAAACTAACCCGTAGTCAAAAACCCCGTAAGTGCTTTCATGTGCAGCGACCATATTCCTAAAGAGAACTCATTCAAATAATAATTTCTTAAAGATATACGAGATCATAGGTTGGTCTCTAATGCTAAGATGCTCTGAGGCACACGCTCTAAATAAATCCCCAATAAGCCTCTATATCGTGGGTGTCACAAACGGGATACAATTCGAGATGCTCGGGTAGTCACAATCAAAACCAACCAAACCCGAACATTGTAGGATTTCAACCTAAGGCTCACTAACATCTTATTGAACCTATAATGACTCCATTGAGCCTTAACATCACATTTCATTAAATACGTATTTCATACATCCCCAAATTAACACACCATTCAAATTATAACATATTTCCCAAAAATCATCTGGGTTTGATTCCCAAGCCTAAAAATCCAAGAACTCATCATAATCATAGTCAAACGAAACCCAAATATCGTAGGATTTCAACCCGAGTTCATTAACACATTATTGAACTTATTACGACTCCGTTGAGTTTAAATACTAAGTTTCATTATTTACACACTTCGTCAATCTCGACATTTACACCCACTTCAATTAGCAACAATTTCTCCAATAATTCAGGCTTGATTCTCAAGCCCTAAAATTCACAACAAAACCCAACATAAATCATAGCCCATTTCATAAATCACATAATTTCAATTAAATGATCCTACTCATGATATCTAGTAAGTTCACACATCCAAAGCCCCAATCATAGGCATACTTCCATAATAAACCTAAATAACATGTGAACATGATTTCTAGCATGCTCATAACCCTAGATACACAAGCTGAAGAGTAATCATATACTTCAACAACCATAGAAGCCATTCTACAAATGCTCCTAACAAGTTCATACTTCCAAAAATCCCCAAAATGGGCACACATAGCATATCAAGTGTTCATTACCCACAAATAGCACATAGGTTGTTTTCCTTAGGGACAATGAACCAAAATAAAAAGAAGGTAACTTACCTAGCTCAGATGAAAACTCCAAAAAACGCAAATCCGATCGGTGAACTTGTTCTACTCGTCGAGGGCTTCACGAATCTGAAGTTTGAAGGCAATCCGACGGTTGGATCGTCATGGATTGAAGAGAGAAGGAAGCTAGGGCTCAAAAATCTCCAAGACCCTTTCTATCTCTAATACGTATGGAGGAAGAGAAGAAATGAAGAGAATTTTCTGAAAATTGCAATGGGTTTGAGCTTTTATACCTCCACAAACCAAGAGGGAAAAATAGGGAATTCCTTGGTACAATTAGTAGAGATTAGGAGTAATCAATCGCTAATCTAACCTTAATTAACTTACAACTAATGTTAGGACATGTTTAGAGCTAAGTATGAGAGGTTAGGATGGGTTTAGAGGGGGTTTGATGAGGGTAGGATAGGTATTTCTCGTCAAAAATCGAAACAAGGCAAAGCAGGGTCGGGGCACCTTGCGGTCGCAAGGTCCCCTATAGCTTGCGACTGCAAGCTCTCCAGCCTCTCTAGGTGACTTCTTCCATTGAACTTGCGGCGGCAAGGCCATTCCACCTTGCGAGGGCAAGCCCGACAGACCCAAAATGGCTCAAAATTCAACCTAAAAGAGCCCCAAACACTTAACCAAACCTAACAAGGTTCAAACCTCATCCAAAGTAGGTCTAGAACTCCCTTAGAAAACTCACATATAACCCACGAAACAACTCGAAGCGAAACCGGGAAGAGGTGCAACAACGTGCAACCGAAATGACGAATGAACTAGCAATTGAACGAGCAATGAAAGGAGACTTTTAAGGCAAGTCTAAGGGCTAATGAAGAAGATTTATTACTCCTATAAAGTTAAATATCATCTAGGGAAACAATAATTCCAAATGAGAGACGATTACGTGACTCGATCCCTGAACTACGCGATAGAGACGAACGTTATCTCCAAAGCTTCTAAATCATCAATAGACTTAAGGAACACCTCAAACTTGAAGTCTAATACATAGAAACATATTAATAAATTATCTTGTAGAGATCTAGGATCAAACCGAGGTCACGAACGCAAAATGCAAGCAAACCCTCAATCGCGTCGCATTCCGACTATCGTCGAGTCACTACTTGTGACTTTAGCAAGTCAACAACTATATGGAATCTCTTAATAGTGTTTTGCTCTTAATGTCGCCTCTCATAAACATCTAGAAAATCTCATAACCAATCATACAGTCGACAAAGGAAGAATTGAGATTATGTCACGCAAACCGAGCTAACAAAGGAGCGGGGTGTTACACTTTCAGTGTGTGATGGCTCCTGTGCCTTATGGAGTGATTTATGATCCGAGGATCTATGGATTTCACGGCCGCTTCCCCCAAACTAATTATTCTGACTATGACTGGGCTGAGAGCTTCTTTCGGAGAGGCTCTATGGATATAACCTGGGTGATTTACCATTGGGAAATTCGGCGCTTCATTTTGCGTTCTGTTGGATATGCCCAGGTTGTTATGTTGGGCATCAGGAGGACCTCCGTTTATAGGGTTGATAGAATATTGCGTCAGTTTGGGCAGGAACAGATCATCCCGGACACGACTCGTGATCGATGTATTTTATACGTCGATTTTATATACTTCTGTGACTTGAATTAGGCTATTTCATGAGTCATTTGAGTACTAATATATGTTTTTGGTGAGTTTTGTAAGTTTCAGGGTTGTTCGTGAAAATACGCGAAACTCCAGGGTTTTAAGTGCAGATTACAAAGAAAGAAAAATTGAAGAAAAATAAAGTCTGTCAATCTGGACACCTTGCGGACGCAAGGTGCCTCAGACCTTGCGACCGCAAGGTAGGCAGTATAGCCCCTGAAGCCAGCAATCGAAGAGTCAAAAACCACACACACTGGAGACCTTGCGGACGCAAGGTATCCAGCACCTTGCGACCGCAAGGTAGGCAGAATGCTCAAATTTCGGGTTTTCACACAGTCATTCGATCCAATCACAACTCCCAAGTATATATAGAAGTCAGATGCCGAGCCTAAGCATAAGGAGGACGGCTGGAAGCTCTCTTTACATAGATTTTAGGTAGTTTTAGATTGTATAACATAATTAGGTTTTGTAATTTCAAGTATTGAAGATCAAATCATGTCTTCCATCATCTCCATGTGTTGTTCATCGTCTATGATGAACTAAATCATCCCTAATCTAGGAGGTGGGAGGTAACTTGTATCAAATTTATGTTTTGATTTATTAATATATGTCTATTCAATGCTTGTTGATTGTGTTGTTTATCAACCCCTCTATTATTTTGCTTTGAACAAATGAATGTAATCGCAAATAATAAAGGCTTAGAGGTGCGGATAACTGCATGACCAAGTGCATATGTCGTACACTGGCTCACCAACACAATAAATTGGACCTATCGAAGCACGAGAGTGATAAGTTAGGACCAGGTTCTTACATGATCTAGGTGACAGATAGATCATAAATCTAGGTGACAGCTAGATTACAGTTCATGTGCTTAGGATATGGAATGGGTGAATTTTGCGGGGATGGAGGCTGAACCAATTGTTCAACAGACCATATCTATTTTTAGTGAACGAACCCAAGACATTGAATGACATTATTATGAATTGAACATAAAGGAGATATAAGTGAAACCCAGAATCCTAGATTTCCACTCACCATAAGATCTTCATATCTGTTATTACTGTCTAATTAGTTAACATCTATAACTAGTAAATTAGAGTAGAATTAAACATAAAAACCCCCCTTAGGTTAATAATTTGCTATCTATAACATTGTTCGTGATCACTTGTCTCTGTGGGTTCGACCCTTGCTTCCGAGTCTATTCTATAATAGTCTTGTACACTTGCAAGGAAATAGATAAATAAAACAATCGATCAAGTTTTTGGCGCCGTTGCCGGGGACAAGCTAGTTCACGTAGTTAGTTTGTAGGTAGCGTAGTTTTTAATTTAATTTAGTTTTTAGTTTAATTTTCTGTTTTTATAAAAATAAAAAAATACAAAAAGATTTTATTTTATTTTGCCTTAATAGTTAGTTGTTTTTAAATTGCTTTAATTTATTTTTATGCAAGGTCGTAGATCTTTAAATCCTGAATTGGTAGACTTAGATCAAGAGATAAATATTGTTAAAAGATACCAAAGATATTTTGAAAATCTAGCTTTCGAGCCTGATAATCAAGACCAACTGAATCAAGAGGATCCTCTGGTTGATCCTACAATGGAAGATAATAACAATAATCGTAATCCTGAAAACCTAGTTGACCCAGTCAATAGGAATCAAAGACAAGAAGAGCCTGCAAGAAGAAATATGGAAGTAGTTGTAAATCAAAGAACTATTAATGATTTCAGTAGACCTTCATTAAATGTGGTAACATCATGTCTAGTCTTGCCAGATGCTGTTAGGAATTTCGAACTAAAAGGACATTATTTTAATGCCATACCATCTTTTCATGGAATGCCTAATGAAGATCCTGTCAGTTTCTTAAGAGAATATGAATACATGATGAGTACTTTTCCTTTAGGAGGGTTGACTGAAGAGCAAATTAAAATGAAATACTTTCCCAGTGCATTAAAAGAATTGGCAAAGAGATGGTTCATGAACCTAACACCGAACAGTGTTTTTACTTGGGCACAATTATATGATTTGTTTATAAGCAAATTTTACAAACATGCATCTCTTACAGTATAGAAAACAAATCATGTCATTCCAAAATGAACCTAGGTGAAACATTCCATGAGTCATGGGATAGATTTAAAAATACGCTTATTATGTGTCCTCATCATAATTTGGCTCAACATGTGTTAGTGCTTCAATTCTATCATGGTCTTTCGCCAGGTTTACAAACTATGGTTGATAGTGCAGCTGGTGGTTCTATTAATAGAATGACACCAGAAGCACTAGAAGAATTATTTGAGATGCTAAGTATTAATTCCCAACAGAAAAGTGCTAGAGGTAAAAATAGGAGCCTATATCAATTGCAAGATAATTCAAATACACAAGCTCAATTTGAAAACTGGCAAATTCAAGAAGCATGTGCTCTATGTGGATTATATTCTCATGCTACTAATTTTTGCCCGTCAAGTGCTATGTATTCTGAACAGGCTAATGCTATGAATATGTACCCTCAAAGGCCAAGGAATGATCCATATTCCAATACATATAATCCTAGTTGGAGGAATCATCCTAACTTTTCTTGGGGAGGAAATAAGCCTTTGCAACCTCAACCACCACAACCTCCACAAATACCAAATCAAAATCAGTTGAGAATTGAAGAAGTTCCCAAGCAAGAAGTAGCTAGTAAAGGTCAAGCAGCGTTGATGAAGTACATGCTTGAAGAAATCGAAAATCTGAAGAAACATATTGAAAATTCAGAAGCAAATAAAAGAGAAGAAGGGAAGTTCCTAGTCAAAGCAGAAAGCTAAGTCAATCACCGTCTGCTTGAACAAGGTGATAGGTGAAGAGGTAAGTGATTCTGATCTTCCTTCTAATATGCATGCTTCAGTAGAAAATTCTGATAAAGTAATAGAAAAAGAAATTGAGAAAGATAGTGTTAGTGATAAAGTGATTTATGACTTAAGTAATCAAGAGGTAGAAAAAGAAGTAGAAGTAGAGTTAGAAGTTCCAAATAAGGAACAAGAAAAAGAAAAAGAAATTCAAGATAAAGACAATACAGTTGAAGTAGATAAAGAATTAGATCAAGAAGAAGAGGAACCTTATGTGGCTCCACCACCTTATGTTCCTCCTGTAAAACCCTGAAATGTTGCTTGCATGTGTTATGCATGGATTCATACACTTATTATCATCATAAACATGTTCATTTAGCTCCCGTATATGTTAGAGTCAATAGCATGATCGTTGGCGTCGTTTGAGATGCATGTATGCATTCTTCTTTCGCGAGATGCTTTGAATCTCGGGTTTATGATTTATGTTGTTATCACTTGGATAATTGCTAGAAGGCATCTATAATATCATTAACATGCCTTGGATGTTAGTTAGATGCTCGTTGCATCGACGGTTTGGTTGCTAGTTTGATTCTAGCGATAACCCTTCTCCGTTTGACTTTTCTGTTTGTCGCTCGGGGAGTTACGCCTGAGTTACGGCCATGTTTTGATGAGGTTTGAGACTTGATTCCTTTGGTTATAGATTGGAGGTTATTAAGGTTGGTTTGTAGACCATTTTTGGCTTGGAAGGACTCGAGAATGCACGCGGGAGAGTCCGGGATCGAGCAGGGAAGCAACAAAGGCCAGTGAAAGTGAATCTTTGGAGGATGCGCCGCATCCCCCATGAGTGAAGCGACCGCAAGGTCTTAAATCCAGGATTTCGGGATTTTGCAATTCTGTTGTCCGAAATTCAGCCACTTAAACCTATTCTAAACCTATCCTAAACTCACTTAATTAGCCTAATCTTAATACTAAACATCTATTAGGAGATTAGGGGTTAATTAGTGACTTGATTAGAGGATTTAATCCCCCATATAAAAGCAATCAGCCGCATTCTTTCTCTTCGATTCGGCGGCGTCAAAGACTTCTTCTTGAGTTCTCGCGACCACTTCACCAAGACCTGGGGAAAAGCTTGAGAAGGTGATTTCTAGGAGATTGAAGGGCTTAAGCTTGGTGTCCATTGCTAGGGTCTTCTTCTTCCCCATCCTACCTACAAGATTGAAGAAAGAGTTGAGGAGAAGACACCATTGTTAGGGCACGAAATTTCAGATTTGTTAGGGCTGAGTTTGGTAAGTTTCTACCTCTCCTCTTCTTCTTTTTGGGCTCCATTGACCCTAGGGAAACAACCAATTATGCTATTTGAGGTCAATGGAAGCCATTGTTAGGGTTTGTAGAAATTCATGAACCCTAGGTTTCAAATTATTGTTAGAGATGGGTGAACCTATGTGAGACTTGATTTTTATGGAATTCATATGCCAATTAGTCTATTAAACTTTGCTATATGAATTGTTCATATGTATTGAGCTTAAATGACAAAGATACTTGAAAGGGGATTTTCCCCAAATTGTGTTTGGGCTTGTTAAACATGATGGTAAGCCTAATTATTGTGTTATACATGTTTAGTGGAGTCTATTGAACTTAGTTGTGTTGATTATCCATGAGTATTGATATGGATTTGGTTGAGATACTTTGGTGCTTTTGCCCTAATTTTGTTCTAGCTTGCAAATAGATGATGTGAGCTTGATTACTATGTTTTATATGCTTAATAGAGTATATTAAACTTTGCTATATGAATCGGTTATGTGTATTGAGCTTAAATGACAAAGATGCTTGGAAGGGGATTTTCCCCAAATTGTGATTTGGCTTGTTAAACATGGTTGTAAGCCTAGTTATTGAATTATACATGTTTAAGAGAGTATATTAAACCATGTTGTATAATTTAATCATGATTTGAAGATTATGATTGGTATGGTGACTTGAATGAATTTATGCACAAGATGGCCAATTTATTCTATGTTGCATTGTTAAGTAAATTGTGGGGTTTATGATAGTTTATTGAATATGGGATTGAGGTTTTGGCGACGTTATGAACTTATGGGATGATGAAGCCTAAGCTTCTATTCCTTGAATTTTCGAAAACTTAGATTGAACTCAACGGAGTTAACCTGGGTTAGTAATGAATCCTAGGAACTATAATTTTAAGTCCTAACGGAATCTTGGGTAGAATTCATGGAGGCCGAGCCTCCAAGAAGTTTTGAAGTGTGTGAAGCACACTTGATTATGAGAACTTATATGATTCTCTGCCAGATGTTTATGCTAGTTGTGGATGAAATGCATGACTAGTTTGATAGTAGAGTGTTTACCTACTTGTTTTGAGCATATGAGTATATATTACTTGTGCTTGGTTTTGAGTCCAAATGAGTCGGCTTGGTTGAGTTTGGTGGGACGATACATCGCCTTCACGAATTGTGAGATTCGTGATCGCGATGGTCGCCGTGTCGGCTTGCACACACCCTCCATCGATGGCCACTGCTGGGAAGTAGTTTATCTTAGTTGTAGTAATACACATGACTTTGATAACTATGGAACTCGCGGAGATCGCCTGGGACGCCGATATCTACGAGGGATATCGAGGGCACAAAGGGTTTTGCACGTGTTTTTTTGCAGAGCGACACGCTGAGGAATTTGGGTAATGGTATCATATCCCTTATATATTAATTGTTTCACAAGTGTTTAAGTGAATAACGTGCTTGGTGAATTGGATATGATATGATGTTTGTTTTGGTTTCTTACATGTTATACTTAATAGATAACATATTGATTAATGTTGTTAAGCATGTATGCTATCACATGAGTATTATTGGAATGTGGTTTTATGCCAAAGGTATAAATCATTATTGTTAAGTTTGTATGCCTTGACATGAATATTATGGGAAGGCTAGGTTATAACAATAATATGAATTACTGTTGTTAAGCTAATATGCTTTATCATGAATATTATTCGGATATGGCATTATGTTAAAAGCATGAATTATTGTTGTTAAGTTTATATGCCTTAACATGTAAATCATTGAAGGCTATGTTATATCAATAACAAGAATTATGATAACATATAAATGCCTTGACATGGATTTTAGTGAGATGTTATACTACAATGATAACATGTTTTGTTAATGTTGAGCATGGATGCCATAACATGAATTTGTATAAGGTTATTTCATGACGATAGCATGATGTATTTTATGATTGAGCATTATGCCATGGTAGGAAGTTACTAGTAACTTACTAAGTCTTTGTGACTTACTTTTATTTGTTGGTTGTTTTCCCTAGATCCGAGTCGAGCGACTGGATCCGTAAATCGAAGATTGCGTTGACAAAGATTCTTTTGGCAAGGTTGCTACTTAGATGTTTGTTTTGTTTTTGGTGAGGTCGTTGGGAAGATGAAGTTATGTAAACTTCATTATTGGGTAGCAAACCTGATGTGATTAGTAATGTGGTAATCATGTTGTTAGCTTATTCTTTTGGTAGCCGACCAGTAGAAGTCGTGCTTGATGTATATTTGTAGTTATACTCCCATATGTTTTGTTATTGTTAGTACTATAATTATTAGTACTTATGTTGTTGGTAGCCGACGGGTTTAGTCGTGCTTGGTTAATTGGTGATTATGTTTAGCATGCTACTTGCTAGTTAAGTATTATGTTTTTACTCCCATGTTTTTTTTTTTAGCCGTTGAGTTGTTAGACTGAGTCTTAGACTTAGTAATGTTGGGTTCCGCCGTAGTTTCGCCGATGACTTGGTTTATATTATGCTTAATATTGAATTGCATAACGTGGAGTTTGTTCTACGTGCCCAATGTTGCAAGGCACGCGAATCGAATTTTTGACCGAGAGATTAATTATCTCTTTGGTTGTTTTAGTTTGAGCTTGTTAGCTCCTGCGCCACTGCTTTTATTTTATTTCGCCGCATGTGTTTTGAGTTGTCGTGTATGGCCCTACCCATTATTTGCTACTTGTGTGTTGTTATTCGCTTTAGGCGGCACCCACTGGGACTTGGGATCCGGTCGGGTCACGCTGGTAATGAGCTATGATTATAAATTTAGCTTTCTACCGATAGGTTCCTTGGCTCGGGGTTGGTTTGTGTGATTTGTTATATCTTAACGCCGAGAGTTATAGCATGTTAAGATGTTTTGAACTAGAATGGGTAATAGCACTAGAAGTGCCAATGTTGATAAATATGAGGGTACTAGTAGTATCCATGATTGAGAATCCACCGGAAAATTGGTGGCAAATGTTATGATATTGGATTCAATATTTATGGATTCTCATAAACTAGCTCATAGAATAAGAGTACTTAGCACCAATGAGACTAGGAAGATTCCATAAATTGTGAAAGAGTTAAGGATTAAGGATGGGGTATTACGTGTAATTTAATCTATAACAACTCTGCGAATTTTAGAGGGGCAGTGGGATTATACTGCGAGAAAAGTTAAATATTAAGGTTGATGATGAGGTTAGAGGACGCTTGGTACCCCGGTCAGCAAATCAGTGACCAAAGTTTAAGTGATGCTTTTACCTAAAAATCATAGATGATAAGGTGATAAATTATTGTATAAATTTCTGTTTGAGAAATGGGACACCAAGTGTAGGTGTTGGAGCAATATAGACAAGTGTTTAGTTTATGGTGGTGATCACATTAGAATGGATTGCCTTAAATTGAGGATTAATGACTCTAAGAGCACTAATACATTCTAGTGACCCTAGTGAAATGGTTATAGACTCTAGGTTTGAGGTTGTGTGTGCATGTGGCGGTTGGCCAGCTGGCTTTGGCGAGACCTACTTGATAGAGGTAATTCATTATACAAATATTATGGTTGCTATTATCGCTATTATGAGTGCACGCTATCGGTAGCTCATGCATTAATACATACATTGCATTGTGTGTTGAGATTTAATTATTTTTGCTTTCCTCGATTTATGGATATTATTGAGGAGGATGTCCCGTATGGGATTGGTTTACGGGTTTGGTTGAAATTTTGATTTGCCTGCAGACGATTGCAAGAAGTAATACTGTTATGTAAGCCATATGGATGGCGATGTTATACATGTGAATATTGAATATGTGATAATGCTACTAGTGGTAAATACTAGTGGTGCGTTAAATTTGTATGCTCTATGGAGATATGTGTACAAGAAAAATAATTATACTTTGTTGGTGATTTTTATGCGAGTAGGATGCGCTTGAATCACACGATTTATACTTAGTGGTTCTCGAGATGGATTACGGTTATTACGAGCAAGTATACCGCAAATCGCGACTAATAGGTGTCGTTGCCGCGAGAGTATTTCGTGTGTGTTTTAACGAATACGAGATTTTGGACTAAGGTAATGAAAGACTTTACGAGTTTTGACCTGGGTACTAGAGTGAATGTTACCTTTTCTTTGAGTTACTACGAAAGTATTGTTAGGCGAGTATAGTGAATATACGAACCTTGTTATTTGTTAGAATTACCATTGTACGTAAAATTAGCACGATGGAATTTTATGAGAATATACTTATGATTAGTAATTACACATAACATAGTATTGCTTGATTGTCGATGCATGGTTAAGTTTTTTTATGCATTACATGAATAGTGGAATTACATGGAGTATATGAGAAGATGTATGATGATACTTGGTTATTTTATATCATATTTGCATGATATACATGTGTACATGCGACACATTAATGATAGGAATTTTATCATTTCGTTGATGATTTAAAATTATGAGTAAGAATATATTTGTGATTATGAAGTATAGACATAACTTGTACCGTAAGCATGTGTTATCTTAAAAGGAGAATTAATATATGATCTTTATATGCGAACATGCATGGTAGATGCATTTTGTTAAAAAGAAAAGACATGGTTTATAAGAGTAATAAATATGTCTAACGGAAATAGTTGTATTTGAGCATGAACATGCTTATATGCATTAGTAAGCAATGTAATTTGTTTAAAGTATAGCATGATAAAATCTTGATTCTCATGCCTTATGAATATACCATGATTACACGCTGTTGCATGATTATGTGAGACGTAGTAAAGGATGCTTAAGATTTTCTCATAGCCCTTCGCATCCTTGTAAAGTTTGAAATCCAATTTAGCCTGGCACCCTAAATTGGTGATCAAAAGAGGTTCGTTGGTGGACTAGATTGGTAGTAAAAAAGTTAGAAATTGACTAAACCTCTACCGTAAGAAAAGAAAAAAAAATGAATGGAATAAATTTTCACATGATGCTATTATGTGCATTATCTATGATTTGGAAGTTACTTGAGCATGACTTGCATGATCCTCAATGTTAACTTATTTGTTTTAGAAGTGTTGGGAACATCTTCCTTAAATTTGAATTGCTCTATCGGCCATTTTTACATCTCATGATTTAGAATTCTTGTATTGCATGTTGTAGTTGCTAAAGCCATAGTTTCTGGAGACTTATATTTATAAAGTCCTTTCGGATACTAATGATATATTTGGAATTCACATGCTTAATTAATTAGACATGGAAATGTGAGTGCTATGTGACTCTAAGTATGAGTCAAGATATTTTAACCAAGTGCTTGGTATTATGGTTATTGAGAATTTTCGAACTTGTGTATGTGTGATTTTTGGCGCTTTGATTTTTTCCCTACTTGGTTAGTTTTTAAGATAGTAGACTCTGAGACCGAGTCCGGGGTATGGTTTGAGTAGAGTTTGTGTTCTCATTGATGAGGTGAAGCAACTTGTGTTGGGTGAAGCTCACCAAAAAGTGTTATCCATCCGGGAGTAT
>CM028380.1:110510037-110556022 GCA_013146195.2 Codonopsis lanceolata | reverse complement strand
ATTTTGGGTTGGGGAAATGAGGTGGATACCTAACAACTAGGCTAGGGATTACTTATAACCTATGGATATTTATTTTGGCGGAGTTTGGACGGGGTTTGGAGACTTTAGGGGCTTCCACTCACCTATCTCGCACCTCTCGTAACTATTAGCCGGAAGAAGCGAGAAGAATTTCTCGACGCCGTTGCGATGAAATGGCGAATGGCGGGAGCCGGGGCCTCTATTTATCTTGAAGGAGAGGACACGGGGAATTCTTGGATTTGTGCATCACGCATCAACGGCTTTACCGCTTGAGCGAGAACTTGTACAATCCGGCAAAGGCACGCGATGGAAGGCATGGTGCGGCACCAAGGTGCAGTGCGGCACCATCTTTGCTCAACCGAATTTTGTGCACTTACCCCTCTGGTTCAGCATTCATCGTCTACTTTTTCCTTTTGCATTTTTGACTCACGTAACTTGACATTTGTTAAGTTTTAGCGATTCTTGATATTTTATGTCGAGTCACATACCGAGTGCGAAATTGGGGTGTCTGAGCCCCAGCGATGGAGTCTACGGGTAACCCAAGCTTGCGAGTAGGCGAACATCGTTGATAAACAATAGACTCCTCCAATTTCGTTCATTTTAAACGAGGAGAATGCAATTGGTAGCGATTATAATGCAACGGTATACATGCTATCAAACTCCATAACCTAGACATTTTTAATCGGTTATAAAAGTTATCGTAGTTTTAAGCGAAATATGAATTTAATGTGCTCGATGGTCGGACCTACTAGTGTAGGCTGCTCGTATCCCTTAATAAAGGAACTCGGACCAAAGCGTGGTTCAGGCCAAAACCTAAACTATCACTTGTACAACGGTCGGGCCCTGATGAAATTTGCCACGTATCCTTAAACAAGGAATCGGACGAGGCGTAGTTCACTCAGTGGGGACTAAATGTGGCGGTGTAAGTGTTGTGGTGCAAGTGCGGCAATACTAAATGAGCAAGTGTGGCAAAGCTTTATCAAATGAGTGCGACAAGGGTAAATATGTCTGTGATGGTCGCGTCTAAGTGATAGGCGCCTACGTATCCTTAACAAGGAATCGGACAAGCGTAGTTCGTCTTGTGGCTATGCGAGGTGAATTGTTTCCTAGGAACTCGGCCTCTCTTGGAGAACAAGACCTTTCCCTATAAATCCGGGCTGTGTACCCCTTAAAGGAAAGTTTCCCACATAGCCAAAATGCATAATGATTGCCTCCTCGGAACTTCGGCCTTCACGGAGAACAAAACCTTTCCTATCAATCAGGGTTGTGTACCTTAAAGGAAAGTTTCAAACATCAAACAAATGCCTTTAAAAAGGAAAATACCTTCCTTTCCTTTACCTTTCGTGTTATGCGACAAATTCTTTGCTGATGTTGCTTTCTTTGTCGCTTGCTTTCGTTGTTCGTTGTTGCACTTTCTTTGAGGATTTTTCTTTTTATCCTTTGTTCGACCTTGAAAATCTTTTTGTCCGCTTTGTTTTCGGCTTTGGTGGAAAATTTTCTTGATCTTCTTTTTCTTTTTGCTCCTTCTAACCTTGGTCGGAAGCCTTTTCTTCTTTGCAGCATCTTTTGGTATCGGTGATATCATCTTTTCTTTCTTCTTTGTTTTTCGCTCCATTTTCTAGCTTTAGCGAAAATTTCTTCTTCTACCGCGCATTTTTTCTTGTTGCATGTACAAAAAATTTTCCTTCTTGTACATGCATTTTCCCTCTCCGATTTTTTTTTGTTTTTTGATTTTTGTTTTTGTTTGTTTTTTTGTTTTTGTTTTTTTTATTTATTACCTCTTTTTGTTTTTCTTTCTCTTTTTTTTTCTTTTTTGTTTTTTTTTTGTTTTTGTCTTTTGTTTTTGTTTTTGTTTTTTTTTGTTTACTGGATATACTCGATTGCTAGATTTTGGCCTGTTTGGCACTTTTGAAGCATTCACGACTTTATTAATGATGCTTATGCATGTCCTATTTATGCCTAAATGATGCAATTAAGTAATGATGCATGAAATTTATTTTTTACGATGCATGATTAAACTAGTGGTCACTATTTGACCCTATTATGCATGATTTATACTATAAATGCAAATGGGGCTATATGATGCATGCTTATCTTTGCAGGATATAGTGAATGCCATAAAAATATTTATTTTTCGATTGGTGGCATTTTATTTTCTTTTTAGCGCACCTAATGCGACTTATTGGATAATAAATGCAAATCTTGGATGCATGTACTACTTTATTTAATGCAAATGTGATGCCTAAAAATTATAGGATGCTTATTAACATGATGCATGGGTATTTTCCTATTCTATCATGCATGCAGTAATGCAAAATGTAGTATATATCTTTAAGATGCAAAATGCATTTATAATGCTTAGATTGCAAAAACGTTTATTTATATGCAAAACAATACATTTTTTTGTTTTTGTTTTGTTTTTGTTTTTGTTTTGTTTTTGTTTTTGTTTTTGTTTTTTTGTTTTTGTTTTGTTTGTTTTTTTGTTTTGTTTTTGTTTTTTGTTTTTTTGAAAACACTGTATTAATATTTACAATGCAAAATAATCATATGATAAAATAAATAAACACATCACCGGAACTTCAGGCCTTGCGCAAAGCTATCTGAAACATCTAATGGGTAATAATGCAGCGTATCCCAAGATGGATTTTAAAGGAAAATACCGCCGGGTTGACGAGTTTCCCCCTTTCTCCTTTTTTTTTTTTTTTTTTTTTGATATGCGGGGAAAGGAAAAGGCAGATACTTCCTGTTCTTGGCCATATAATTGTTGCAGGGCTATACTTGGCATAAGGCTATTTTCATAACTCCTGCATTTTCTTAAATGCGAGCCAGGCAGCGAAGTGAATGATCGGAATCAAGTAAATACAGCTATTTCGGGGCAATGGCAACACAGATGATGAATAGGGCGAGGGACATACGGTGTTTCTCATCACGATGAGGCTTTCATTGCCTTACTTGAGAAAGAAGTATATGGGACCAGCGAGGCGGGGCGCCACGAGCGATGGGCGCTCTGGGGGCTTAAGGCGCAAATGAAGGGATAGTTTTGGGGAAACAAAGGGGTAGAGCAATAATAGATATGTCTGACAATTAATGTATAATCTAAATTTCTTTAGCAATTATTCTAAGTTGCACCTTAGGACACAATAATATTATATTTTAGTGTTTATTGTGCGAGCTTATGTCGTGGTTTTTCTTTTTCTTCTGTCACTCGAGCCCCCTTGCATGCTGAAGACTGGAGGTAAGATGTCGAGGTTTCAAAGAGTGTCTTCCCTCTCCTTATTCTCCCTATTTAATAATAATTTCTCTTTTTTTTTTTTTTTTTTGTATTTTTATATTTTTGTACTTTTTTTGTATTTTTTGTGCTCTAATTTTGCCTAGGCGCCCTTTCGGGTTTGACCTAGCGAGCCCTTATTTCTTCTTTTTTATTTGTTTTTACTAACTGCCTTGGCGCCCTTTCGGGTTTTTGACCTAGCGGAGTGGAGAGGCACTTGCCGGATAGAGTGGTTCAAGCATAATACCTTTTTAGCTCATTGAGATTGGAGGGTGAACAAGGTCTTCTTTCACGACTTGTGGGGAGTGCGGCATCTCTGACGGAGATCTCTTTGACTATCTGACACATCGTGGAAGAGAGGGGTAGCAGCCTTTGATAAGTAGCCCGCAACATTTTTTAGCCCAGACGGCATGACATGATAGCAGTAGGTCCCCCAAGGGGTGGTGAATGGAGTCTTTTCTTGATCTCCTGCTGCCTTTGATTTGACTATAACCTAGCATGCCGTTGATAAAAAAAATTGTTGGGCTTGGGAATGATCACTATATTGGACAGCCAGATCGGGTATTTTTTTTTCTATTCTGCTCGAATTTTTCTTTTCCTTTTTTTTATTCTTTTTACTCTTTTATTTTTTGTATTTTTTTCTTTTTTACTACTTCTTCTCTCTTTTTTTTTTTGTATTTTTTTCTTTTTTTTTTACCCGAATGAAGTTGTCGTGCGGCTGTTTCATGCTTTCTTTCTTTTTTTTTCAACTTGTAGTGACCATTCGGCAGTGCAGGCGGAGCTTTTGTCTAATTGGCTGAGCATCCGGATATATGGGGATCCGGTGTTCGGCTATGGCTGGGTCTACCCCTGACACATCTTCATAGGACCAGGTAAGCATGTCCACGAACTCTTTGAAGAGATCCATGAGTGGTGTTCTTTTGGAGCCTTGCAGGTAGCTACCGATTTTGACTTCTTTTGATTTCCTTGTTCAGCCCCCAGATTGGTAGCGGATCAGTCTTCAGTTACTGATGATGACGTTGTTTCTGGTGCTCTACTGACTTTGCAAGCTCAAGGAAATATTTTTATCTTTTGGGTCCTTTTAAATGACTCATTATTATAATTATTTTTAATGCGTCTTTTAATGCAGGTGCAACTAAGAAATAAGCAAAGACGTTTAGATTATTATTAAAAGCACACCGTACAGGGTTTATTACATTATTGAGGACCTGGGATTTGAGATTCTCAATTTTAGGGAGCGGATTGCTAGATGACCAAATCCGTAAGGCTAGGGAAAGGAATAGGGTAATATATCCAGAAGTAGTCCACCGTCTGTGGCGTCAAAAGTGGGCGGTCGTAGTATACTAGTTCTGCAGAGGCTTTTTAGAAGTAGACCCAAACTCAGCAGGGAGCTTCTCATAATTAGTACCTCTGCCTATCATGCCCAGGAAGCTGTCATCAACCTCAATCATGTTGATTTGAGGTAGAGGGTTATTGATTATATTTAGTGCAGGAGTGGGCTTTTCAATAACCTTATCATCTATAAGATCTGAATAGCATTCTTGAAGAGATAACATTTATCGGAGATGACCCGCTGCGGCGATGATATTCCACGATCTTGGGCATGATTCAGTCACGAAGTGCGGCTTATAATTTTCCATAGGCTTTAACACTCCTTGTGCCATTAGCCCTGCGAGGATTCGGGCGGGAGGCTTGCGGCTCATCATAATGGCGATTTAACGAAATTTACGCTTTCGGGCCATTATTTCCTCAACTGTGTTGCGGACCTATCCGCTCCATAAGACCATGGAGCGATTGCCATAATTTTGGGTAGGAAAAGGGGTTGATGTATTTCCTACCATTGACGGTTAGTGCGGGTGTGGGGCTGGTGTCTTCCCTTTAGAATAACGGAAAGAGGAGGCGTATTGACTTGTAATTGGCCGGTCAGGTATATCATCATCAATCTGACGCCCTATCTACTATTTCTTTAAAATTGGTGTAGGGAAGGTACCGCATGTGTTCAGGTAAATGGGGTGGGAGGTTTTTGATGAACATTCGGCATGACTCGGTTGGATCGAGGTCTATCAAAGTTTGGGCCTTTCTTTCCACGACCGCGGCACATGTTTCTTTTTCCCTCTGGGTGCGACTCAAGGTCCCTTCTATTTTCGGGTGGTGTTGTCTTTGTACCTTTCGGGAACGCTTGACTTCTATCCCACGTATTCATGGTCTCGCTATCGGACAACATTAGCCATTGTTTGAGCCCCATTAGGGTGAGGTGAAAATTGGAAGCCATAGCCTCAAAGCTAGCTCCCATGACGCATGCCGTGGAATAAGATTTTAGGTGGGATATAGGGCATCGGTCCCATCAAATTTTTCTATGTCGGGCATTTTGAATTTGAAGGCACACTACCGCGAGGTTGTAATGCGGTCCAGCGTAGAAAATTTTTGTTGAGAAGCTTGAGTATCATAGTCTTTATATTTTCCACGTCGGCCTCTATTTTGGTGGGGGGGAGTTGGTTTTGGTATATCTTGGTTTGGATTAGGGAAGAATTGGGTTAATTTAGGTTTGCGGTATGCAGTAAGGGTTTTGGGCGGGATATGGATATTGGTGGAGTAGATTTTGGGTAGGATAAGGATGGTGGAGTGGTGGAACTTGGGTAGGTGGATTTTGGATGGTTTCGGTGGCGGGAATCATTATAAGGTAAATAAGTGGTAACTTGGCACGGCGGGTTATAATTTTGTGGGTCCATATTTGGGCGTTACGGAGTGGGTTGGCTATGGGAGCAGGGAGGTCATGTGGGCTTTGGGGAATTTTGGTGTTTGGAGCGGGATATGAAGGATATAGCGGGTAGGGGGCGATGTTTGGGTAGTAGGGACTTGGTGGAGGATTGGGATTTGGGGTAGTGCCATATTTGGTGGGTTAGTGTTTGGGAAGTTGGGTTTGGAGGCACGTGGGATGTTGATGTTTCTTGGGGATTGTAGGGGAAGAATTCACCTCACCACTGGCTTTTGACCTTGTATAAGACTTGCTGGCTTAGCAAGCGTTCATTTCGTGCATCAGTTCGGTCTAGCCAGCGCTGCATTGCGGAGTCGGAGTATATCTTGGAGCACGAATCGTACCCATATCGGATGCTCATGTTGCCATCTTGCTGGGATGCGTATTTACGTGCGATTTTGCCCTTATCGATCTAATGCGATACCCTCAGTTGATTTACGCTACTTTCCGTATCAACCGGCGGTATTATCTCTACCTTTCCAAGTTCGGGCGGTTTAGAAAATGGGTTATGGAGGTATCGGGAGGTAGTTTTTTGGGTTTGGAGTACAGCGTGCCTTTATTAGTATATTTTATTTATTTGTTTATTTTTGTTCCCTACAATTGACCGGAGGATAAGCACACCTCGCTTTATTTTGATAGTCTTTGGCAGGACTTCTCGGGACTTTCTGGAGCAGTGGATTCTTTCTCCAGTATAGGACCAACGTATTCCACGCCTTTCGACCCCCATCAGGCTTTGAATTGGTCGAGGCGGCCTATACTCTTTCAGGGATCCACCATTCGAAATGGTCTAGGTCGAGCATCAAAGAATAATAAATCAGCCCACATTTATTATTTATTTTTGCTATTATTTTTTTTTGTTGCGCAATTTATTTTCATCATTTTTTTTGCGCATTTTTTTGTATATTTTTTGTTTTTGTTTTTTTGTATATATATATATTTTTTTACGAGTGGGGGCGATTCACAATTCGAGATGCAAAAACCGATTGGTCGGTCAATGAAGTGTCACGAGAATCTATATGCATTCTAATTTAAGCGTTGGCTCATGCGCAGGGGTAGGTGGCCATGGTGTAGAGATGTATGATTCGAATATAGCTATATGCAATGTGCGTGTGTGTGGTATCTAGAAAGCATTAAAATCTTTATTTATTCTGGATATATAAGCAGAAAAATAAAACATATATTGCATGTCTTCTTTGTTTGTGTGGATTTTCTCGGCTTTTTAGTTTGAGCGCAAGCAAGCAAACACATCACATTAAGAAATAGAAAAAAGTGGGAAACTATCTATCCTATTAATTACAAATTTTGGTCCTATGTCCCCAAAATAAAATGACAGAATGAATGTATATATATAAATGTACATAATAAAATGAAAAAAGAAAATGAAGCTGAAATAAATAATAATATAGAGCCAGGAGCCGGAGTAAAGCCCGGCTCTTTTTGTTGTCTTTGCCGGAATTTGCCGGGTATTTGTAAATATATAATATATATATATATATATTATATATTTTTTTAATTATGAATTTTTGAATTTTTTTTTATATATTATTTTTTTTTGAATTTTTTTAATATTCTTAAACATGCATGCTTATCGAGTTATCGGAGCAAGCTAGCAAGATGGAGGATCATATCCACAAATATAGCCACGGCCGGTATGGGAACACTTTATTCAAATGCGTAAATTAATATGACAAGCATCTTTGCGGCCAGAAACAAATAAAAACAAAAAGTTTTATTTTATGAGTCTAGCCCTCCATTTTATTTAAAATAAAACAACTCCCAGCCAGTCGCTTTGTGAGGTTCAGGGGTGTGTCCGCGCCCGCAGCGCCCTTGGATAGGGATGTGCGTGCGTGCGGATGCGGGACGGACACTTGCTCTCCACCCTCCCTTGTTTAGGGGAAGGCGAAATCAAAAGTGCGAGAGGAGTCTTTGTCTATGTTAGCACGTTTGAATGTGCCTCGGTTGCCTTGAGTGGATTTTGTATCCAATATGGGAACTTATGGTTTCCGCATCAAGTTATCCCTTTTTAGGGGATACCGGGGATATGGGAATGCATTACCCTTTCATTCCCATTTTCCCTTTTTAGGGAAAGCGGAAAAGTGCAAAAAGGATATTGCGGCGCCCCACTATGGATTTATTAAAAATAGCCTTATGGCCCATTGATTACTATGGGAGCTTTGGGTTTCCGCATCAAGTTATCCCTTGTTTAGGGGATACGGGATATGGGAATGCATCACCCTTCCATTCCCATATCTCCCTTTTTTAGGGAGAACGGGGAAAGTGCAAAGAGGGAATGTTGCGAGGCCCCACTTGAATCAGAAAGTTTTAGAGTCGCCATCTTTATTTTAAGGCAAATAAAGCAAAACCAAAGAAAAGAAAAATAAACCGAGAGAAAAAACGGGTTCGGAGGCTAAGTTACGAGTTGGGAAGGTGCTAGGCACCCAACTCGCCCTTCGATCTCGAAAATGGTTTTTAGGCTGAAGTATGCTTATTGTCATATTTATCTCGCAAATAAATAAGGTATTAAAAATGACAGGGAAATTTAAACAAATACATTCGTGGCTACATTATTTACGGACTTGCAGCCGTTTCCTTCAATAATTACAGACATATTTAAGAATATTTGGCCATTATAACGGCTCTTTTACATAATATTTCCTATTCTAATCCGGGCAGGCACAACGGCTTATATTGGCTACATTGTGCGGATTTAAATAACAACTTTAAAAATAAATAAAAGCGAAAAAGTAAATAAATAAAATAAGCGCCTCTTAAAGGTTTTACCTTTTTAGGCGGCGGTGTGCTCTACGTCGCCGGGCCCGAGGAGGGGAGTCTTTTGTTGTTTGTTGTGTTGTTGTTGTTTTGATTCTGGCAGAGTGACGGCTTATATATTGTAGTTTTGTTTTGTTTTGTTGGGCAGAGTGATGGCTTAGTTTTTGTAGTTTTGGCCTTTTTGGTTGGGCGGAATAACGGCTTATTGAGGGTGTTTTTCAGCTCGTTACTCGAGGCGATAACGGACTTACTTTGGGATTTTGGGTTGGGAAATGAGGTGGATACCTAACAACTAGGCTAGGGATTACTTATAACCTATGGATATTTATTTTGGCGGAGTTTGGGCGGGGTTTGGAGACTCTTAGGGGCTTCCACTCACCTATCTCGCACCTCTCGTAACTATTATTATTGCGAAGGAAGCGCGGAGAGAGAATTTCTCGCGACTTCGTTCGCGATGAAAATGAGCGAATGGCGGGAGCCGGGCCTCTATTTATACTGAAGGAGAGGGACACGTGTGGGAATTCTTGGATTTGTTCATCACGCATCAACGGCTTGTACCTTGAGCTTGAGAACTTGTACTTTCCAACCGAGCTTTCGGCCGAGCCGAAATAGTGGAGGGCATGGAGGTGCGGCACCAAGGGTCCTTGGTGCGGCACCATGCTTTGCCTTTCACTTTCAATTTTGTGCACTTTTACCCCCTGCAGTTCACTGTTCATGCATCCTACTTTTTCCTTTTGCATTTTTGACTCACAGCAACTTGACATTTGTTAAGTTTTAACGATTCTTGATATTTTATGTCAGTCACATACGAAGTGAAATTGGGGTGTCTACAGTTGCACCTACATTAAAAGACGCATTAAATAATAATAATTATGATAATGAGTTATTTAATGAAATGGACCCAAAAGATAAAAATTATTTGCTTGAGCTTGTAAAGTCAGTCGAGCACCAGGAACATCATCATTCATCAGCAGCAACTGAAGACTTTTCCATTATCAATATGAGGCTGGACAATGAAATCAAAGAAATCAAAATCGGCAGCTACCTGCAAGGCTCTGAAAGGGTAGCACTAATTGATCTCCTCAAAGAATTCGTGGACATATTTGTTTGGTCCTACGAAGATATGCCAGGACTAGACCTAGCCATAGTCAAAACACCGAATCCCCATACTCGGCCAGTGAAGAAAAAGCTCTGCCGCATCAAGCCGGAATGGTCACTACAAGTTAAAAAAGAAATCATGAAGCAGTTGCACGTCAATTTCATTCGGATAGTAAAATACCTGATTTGGCTGTCCAATATAGTGACCATTCCCAAGCCCAATGGGAAAGTCTGAATCTGCGTGGACTTCCGCGACCTCAACAAGGCGTCGCCCAAAGATGACTTCCCTTTACCCAATATTGATATTGTGGTAGACGTCGTTGCTACTCATAAAATTAGATCCTTCGTTGACGGCATGGTGGGATATAGTCAAATCAAAATGGTAGCAGAGGACTAAGAAAAGACATCATTCACCACCCCTTGGGGGACCTATTGCTATCATGTCATGCCGTCTGGGCTAAAAAAAATGTTGGGGCTACTTATCAAAGGGCTGCCACCACTCTCTTCCACAACATGATCCATGAGAAAATGGAAATCTCTATGGACGGGACCGTATATTGTCAAAGAGATCCGGTCAGGAAGTGTCGTACTCCTCACAAACCAGGAAAGAGAATACCTTGTTCAGCCCTTCAATCGCGACAAGCTCCAAAGGTATTATGCTTGAGCCACCCTATCCGGCAAATGCTTTTCCCCCAGAACGCTAGGCTGAAAACCCGAAAGGGCGGCCTAGGCAAAAGTTAGAGTAAATAAAAAATATATATATAAAAAGGAGAAATAAGGGCTCGCTAGGTTGAAAACCCAAAAGGGCGGCCTAGGCAAAAGTTAGAGCAAAATAAAGAAAAATAGAAAAATAAAAAGGAGAAATAAGGGCTCGCTAGGCTGAAAACCCAAAAGGGCGGCCTAGGCAAAAGTTAGAGCCAAATAATATATATATATATATATATATATATATATATATATATATATATATATATATATATATAAGAAAAAGGGGAGGGAAAACACTCTTTAAAACCTCGGCATCCTACCTCCAGTCTTCAGCATGCAAGGGGCTCGACTGACAAAAGAAAAAGAAGAAAAACCACGACAGGAAGCTCGCAATAAAACACTAAAATATAAAATTTTCAGGTCCTAAGGTGCAACTTAGGAATAATTGCTAAAGAAATTTAGGTTATACATTAATTGCCTGTACATATCTATTTATTGCCTATATCCCCCCTTGTTTTCCCAGAAACTATCCCCTCTTTTGCAGCCTAAGCCCCAAGGTTGTCCATCAATGTCTGCGGCGTCCGCCCAGCCGGGCCCATATACTTCTTCTGCAAGGCACAAAAAACGCTCAGTCTCATCAAAATGAGAAGCACCAAAAGTGTCCCCGTCCTACTCATTATTCGCACTGTCGTTGTCCTGAAACAGCCAGACGACTTTGGTTCTGACCATTCACTACTGCCTTGTCTGATTGCGAAGAAAATGCAGGGGCTATGAGAATAGCCTTATGCCAAGTGTAGCCCTGCAACAATTATATGACCGAGAACAGGAGGAGGTGACTGCCTTTACCTCTCCCCGCATATCATGAAAAAAAAAAGAGGGAAGCCCGTTCGAGCCCGAAGGTATATTCCTTTAAAATCCGTTTCTGAGATACAGCGTGCCATTACCCATTAGATATCGGTATAGCTTTACTTTGAGCGTGCGTTTTGAGTCTGCATTTTTAATTTATTGCATCATATAAATTATATGGCATTGCATAATAAATATATGTATATATATATATCATTTAAGAAAAAAAAAAGAAAAGAAAAGGGGGGGGGGAGAAGTTCCTAGCTTAAAGAAGCGAAAGTGGCAGAAATATCAAAATCAGCTGAATCCGTGACAGTCACCTAGGCATGAAAAGGTAAGAAAGGTAAGGTATTCTTATCTTAACTTCAAAATAAATTAATTAATAAATAAAAGAAAAATATTTTTCAAATTTTGCTTTTGAAAATAAAAAAAAAAGAAAAAAAAGAGATTATATGTGTTGTTTTGCATCTAAATAGGCATTTTTACATCCAAGGCATCATAAAAGTGTATTTTGCATTTTAAAAATATGTACTGCATTATTGCATACATGATATAATAAAGAATGCTCATGCATCATGTTTTAGTAAGCATCCTATAATTTTTATGCATTGCATTTGTATCAAATAAAGTAATACATGCATTCATCATTTGCATTGATTGTCCAAAAAGCTGCATTGGGGGTACACCAAAAAGAAAATAAAATGCCACCAATCATGAGAGTAAATATTCCCATGGCATTTACTATGTCCCTGCAGCATAAGCATGCATGAAAAATAAATTTTAGGGCATAAAATATACATGTTTTGTCACATATTCATCCGAAAAATATGCCCAAAATGTGTTCAGAAAAATTTGAATTGTATTCCGAAAAGTCTATTTCGTGAACACATAGCATGAAAAATATGTTTTAGCCTAGAACATGCATCATATAGCCTCATTTGCATATATAGTATAAATCATGCATAGTAGGGTCAAATAGTGACCACTAGTTCAATCATGCATCGCAAGAATAAATTGCATAAATTTCATGCATCATTACCTAATTGTATTATTTAGGAATAAATAGGACATGCATAAGCATTATTAATAAAGTCAGGGATGCTTCAAAAAGTGCCAAACAATGCCAAAATCTAGCAGATCTGAAGTATATCCAGGCAGATCTTAAAAAAAGGAAAAAAAGAGAATAAAGAAAGTGAAAAAGGAAAAAAAAAAGAGAGAGAGAATAAACGAATAATAAGCATGCAAATAAAGAGAAATGGCGAGCAAGCAGAATAAAAAAAAGAGAGAAAAAAAAGAAAAAAAGAGAGAAAAGAAAAGATAACAAAAAAAATAAAAAAAAAATAAAAGAAAAAATCGGGAAAGGGGAAAATGCATGTACAAGAAAAGAAAAGGAAAAATTTATAAGTGCATGCAACAAAAGAAATGCGGCGGCAGAAGAAGAAACTTTCGGCTGAAGGTAGAATATGGAGTGAAAAGAAAACAGCAACAAAGAAAAGATGATTTCAGTTGGAACCAAAAAGATGTGGCAGCAAAGAAAAGGAAATTTCTAACCAAGATTAGAAAGAGCAACAAAGAAAAATGCAGCAACATCAAGAAAGATTTTCCAGCTAAAGCCGAAAATATAGCGGAACAGGGAAATCAATTTTCCAAAGAAAGGCCGGAACTGCGGACAAAAGAAGAATCCTCAAAGAAAGAAGCAAAGAAGAGCAGAAGAACAAAAAAGCAAAGAAAGCAACAAGAAGCAACAAAGAACAATTTGCCACATGGGCACCGCAAGGGTAAGAAAATGAAGGTATTTTCATTTTTTCAGTGCACTTGTATGATGTTTGGAAGACTTTCTTAACGGGGTAGACAACCCCGGGGCAAGGGAAAGGCTTTGTCCTCCAGCGAAGGCTGAGTTCCTGAGGAGACATTGAATTCCAGACATCAATCGCTGTGTTGGGAAACTTTCTTTTAAGGGGCATGCAACCCCGGATCAGAGGGAAAGGTCTTGTCCTCCGACGAAGGCTGCATTCCTTAGGAGACAATTCATGCCGCACAGCCGCAAACGAACTACGATTGGTCTGATTCCTTGGCTAAGGATACGTAGGCAGTCTATCTCAGTAGACACGACCATCACAACACGTTATAATTACCTTGCAAAGACTCATTTGATAAAGCTTTGCACTTGCTCATTTAGCATTGCCGCACTTGCACCACAAAGATTTGGTCCCCTACCGAGTGAACCACGCCCCTCCCCGATTCCTTGTATAAGGATACATAGGCAGCCTATTTCGGTAGGCACGACCGTTGCATAAGTGATAGTTTAGGTTTTGGCCTGAACTACGTTTGGTTTGATTTCCTTTATTAAGGAATACGTAGGCAGCCTACACTAGTAGGTCCGACCATCAAGCAATTCTTTTACATATCTGCTTAAAAACAGCGATAACTTGTTATAACCGACTAAATATGTCTAGGATATGTGTGGTTTGGTTTGCGTCATAAACTATTGCATTATAACTACTACTTGTTGCATCTCTTCCCCGTTTTATAATTGAACGAAATTGGAAAGTCTATTGTTTATCAACGATGTTCGTCTACTCAGTAAGCCTTGGGTTACCCGTAGACTCTATCGTTGAGGGGCTCAGACACCCCAATTCGCACTCACGGTATGTAACTCTGGCATGTGATATCAAAAAATGTTTAAACTTAACAAAATGTCAAGTTACAGGGTTGAAAATGCAAAAGGAGAAAGTAGGATGCATGAAGAGTGAATTGCAGAGGGGGGGAAAGTGTCGAAAATTGAGGAAGTTTCTGCCCTTGGCGTCGCGCCCAATATGCTGTTAGGCCACGCCAAAGTCCCCAAATAGTGTCGATCAGTTAACGCATTGTACAAAATATCAAGCGCCCGGTACAAGCCGATGAAGCATAAATCCAACTATAAATACAAAGTGCGGCCACGCTTTGAGACACAATTTTTCGACGAAGGCTTGAAGCCCGAGTTACTCTCGTATTTTTAACGCAGTTGAGCGATCGATGAGCGAGTGATCCCTACCCTCTCATAAAGCCTCGAAACCCCGTCCAAACCTCCCCCAAACACAAATCCAACCGGTTAAAGTGATCCCTAGCGCTTTAGTTAGGTATCCACCTTATTTTTCCGACCCAAAAACCATAAAGTAAGTCATTACTATGCCCGAGTAAATAGGCTGAAATCACCCGAAATAAGTCGTTATTCCGCCCAACCAAATAGGCCAAAACCACCGAAACTAAGCCATGATTCTGCCCAAGTGAGTGAGCCAAAACTACCACAAATAAGTCGCCACTCTGCCCAAATCACAGCAGCAGCAACAATAAAAGTCTCCCTCTCCCGAGAAGGATAGAGCGAGCACACTCCGCTCTAAAAGGTAATAGCCTTTAAGGGCATTATTTTTTTATAAAAGTTGTCATTTAAATCCGGCCCAATGTAGATAATATAAGTCGTTGTGCTGGCCGAATTTAGTTAGAAAATACTATGTAAAAGAGCCATTATAATGGCCAAATATTTTTAAATATATTTGTAATTATTGTAAGGAAACGGCTGCAAGTCCGTAAATAATATAGTCATGGATGTATTTGCTTTTATTTTCCAGTCTTTAAATGCTTTATTTATTTGCTAAATAAATATAACAATAAGCATACTTTAGCCAAAAACCATTTTTGAGACCGAAAGGGCGAGCTGGGCGCCTAGCACCTTCCCAACTCGTAACTTAGCCTCCGAACCCGTTTTCATAATCTCTGGTTTTTCTTTTTTTGGTTTTGCTTTATTTTTGACTTAAAATAAAGATGGCGACTCTAAAATATTTTGGATCCAGTGGGGCCACGCAACACTCCTTTCTTGCACTTTTCTGTTTTGCCCTAAAAAAGGGAGAATGAGAATGAAAGGGTGATGTATTCTCATATCATGGTATCCCCTAAACAAGGAATAACTGGATACGGGAAACCCAAAGCTCCCATAGTGATCTGAAATAGTCCATAAGGCTATTTTTATAAAATCCATAGTGGGGGCGTCGCAACATCCTTTTTTGCACTTTTCCGTTTTCCCCTAAAAAAAGGAGAATGAGAATGAAAGGGTGATGCATTCCCATATCCTGGTATCCCCTAAACAAGGGATAACTTGATGCGGGAAACCCAAAAGTTCCCATATTGGATCAAAATCCACTAAAGTCAACCGAGGTGCATTCCAACGCGCTATTTTAGACAACACTCCTCTCGCACTTTTAATTTCGTTTTCCCCTAAACAAGGGAGGATGGAATGAGAGCAGTGGTGTCCCGCATCCGCACGTACGTGCACCCCTATCAAAGGGCGCGCGGGGCGCGGGCGCACGCCGGGCGGCCCATACCGAAGTAAAATCTGAAAAGGCACCGGTGCGTTGTCGCCAGCTTGTAGCTGGATCCACTTGTCACCATCTGTCGCCCCCTCACCAAGGATGACCTGCGTCCTCTCCTTGCTGGATCCGGGTAGCCCACGTCCATTCCAGCCCAATCACCCACCATCCAGCCCACTTATCTCTCTCACCCTCACCCGTTTCCCCATGGTTTGACGCGCGTGCCTCCACCTTGGTTCAGCCCTTTCCAGCCGTGACCCAAGCCTTTATTTCCTTCCCTTTTCAGCCCCTAGCTTTCCTTTGTGCTTCCTATTTTACCCCTCAGCCTTGGGCTCTCTTTGCTGCTTCCCCATTTTATCTCCAGCAGCCTCATCATTTCAAACCCAGTCCCCATTTGAGACTTTGTTCCCAAAATGGGGCACCAGCCCCATTTCACCCATTCCTCCAATGCTTGATCACCATTGAAGGTTTGGAGCTTCAAGTCAAGAGCCAAGGATGCATCTACAAATGATTTCAACCCTGGATTCGAGCAACACTTGGTTTAATTCCTTCAACCTATCTTTTGAGATATTGTTGTATTTTCTTGGGTTGATTTATTTTGTAAATGTTGAATTGGTTTGTGCTTAATTTATTTATGGAAATGCAATTATTTTTCTATATATGTCCAATGTAGTGTTTTAATTTAATTTTTCTCTTTATTTAGTACACAATCATGTTGGTTATTATTTTGTGAAATTAATGCTTTTAATTATCTTGCAAATAATTAAATGATTTTAGAAATTTTTAGGATCCGCGAAAGCTACCTTTATATTTCGGACCAATCAATTTAATAGTTGGTGTCCTGTGACACACACCGATAGCCATAATGAGACTAGGTTTGACACGCGATCGAACCACCTTAGCCTTTCGCGAGGTCGGGGAGGTTAGGGTTGACTATAAGATGTAAGAGCCCGTAGTTCACCAATTTTATTTGTCTCAGCTACCAATATGAATTGTAGAAAAATATAGAGAGTTTCTTTTTGCGAAGTATTACCTATGCGCTTGGTTATTATTGTGTGTTTTTCATGCTTTTAATGGCGTAGCGAACCATTAGATGATCACTAGAATGATAGGATACGAAGTGAAAGCCCTTCCTGTTATTCCGAAAATCACAATAGTAGTTTGCATGACGTGAGACCAAAAGTAGATCATGCGTAGATAGTCTTTGGATGCTTGTTTACACATGCAATTATTTTCTCCCCTATGTTATGTATTGCGATGATATGAGCCCGTAGCAAGGTTGAGGGATAACTAGATTTGCTATACGTAGCGAAAGCCCGTAGTGAATAAAATAGCGCGTTCGACTACCAAGATTTGTGTTAAAGAAAAACAAAAAGAGGATTAAATTAAACACCAACTAGACTAGAAAAAAATGTATTCCTATCTTTTTGTCTTGATTTGTTATTGCCAAACCACCTCCCCTTTAGTTTAGATTTAATTACTTTCTAGGTTGTTTATATTTTTAGATTTTAATTCATTTTAGTTTCACTCAAATATAATTAGTTAGCATAATTTCGGTACTTAGTTGGAGTGAGAATTACGCGCATTCCTCGTGGGATCGACTCGTACTTATGAATTTTATTACCTGATATGGTCGGATAATCTTACCCGAGTTGCGTTTATACGCACATCAAAATACTAACACACCTCCCCATTAGAGTTGAGCTCTTTCGTTGGTAAATCCTCCCAAGTCTATATGAAGCTTTTACAGGCCTCCATGCTCCATCCATGGGGCTCTCCACCCACTTATACCTAGTCATCATTTTCTTATATCAAGTTGGCATGAAGATAGCCTTTCTTTGATGGGTTTGGTAAATGCTCCAAGTATGTAAAACTTGAAAGAGAGGATACTGATATCTCTGGGAATTGGAGGTTACTCTCCCTTGATAAGAGTACCAACGCGTCCCCTTTATGTTCTGAATCATCTTCTTGATACAATTCAATGAAAATGGAAATAATTAGTGGCACCAACCGAGGAGAGAGTGCGTGAGAGAGAGAGAGAGAGAGAGAGAGAGAGAGA
Source organism: Codonopsis lanceolata (assembly GCA_013146195.2). NCBI lineage: Eukaryota > Viridiplantae > Streptophyta > Magnoliopsida > Asterales > Campanulaceae > Codonopsis > Codonopsis lanceolata. The sequence continues at coordinate 110,538,158 of CM028380.1, read as the reverse complement.
GAGAGAGAGAGAGAGAGAAAAAGTCATAGACATTTTTTTCATTCCCAAGGTGTAATAATAACTGGTAAGTGAGAGAGGGAGAAAGAGAGTAACTATTCATCATTAACGAGGGAAGACAAACGATGCCCAACTTTTGCATTGTGATGCCCATATTTTGCATTACGATGCTCAATTTTGGGCAGGGGCTTTGTGTGTGTGTATTTTTATTCATTAAGGTATCTTCAACATTTTACCTCCAAAAGTGTACTTTACCAGTTGAATATATAAAAAGTGGACTGGAGAGGTTGTAATATCTCTAAAAGGTACTGGCTCGGTTAACACCCATAAACTAAATCAAATAGGTCTTATGTATAGCCCATGGACATGGGCTTTGGGGCCGGGCATTGACGGGCTTAATGGGCATTGATGGACATTTGCTCACCCCTAAATATATATATATATATATATATATATATATATATATATATATATATATATATATATATATATATATATATATATATTGTGAGGAGCACTATGGTTGTGTCACCTCACCACCTTTAGATATATCTTCATTCTAAAGCATCCATGTAGAAAGTTTTAAAAACTTTTGGTTTCTAGCCATTAGCTAATAATAATGCATAATAATAATCAATATGATAAGGGGTATTAGTATTAGTATATATAACTTCTTCTATTGTCAATAGTAGAAGACTTATATTTAAAAACTTTTACAACTAACATTACTTCTAACCAATGTGGGATAAAACTCTTCAAGGTTAGATATTACTTCTAATGACTCACTTTTAACATCATACTTTAACCTTTGATATTTTATTCATCCAAAATTTGATTTGGACAAATAAATATATCATTTCGATGTTCTTGACGAGTAGAACACATTTGCACAATTACTTTTGTCAACACACAAATGACACGTAAAGAAATTTGTGCCTCAAGTTGCACAATTTCTTTCACTAAAAACACTAATTTTTTTAATAAGTATTATACTTTAACTCTTGATATTTTATTCATCCAAAACTTGATTTGGACAAATAAATATATCATTTCGATGCTCTCACCGAGTAGAACACAATTGCGCAATTACCTTTACCAACAAACAAATGACACGTAAAGAAATTCGTGCCTCAAGTTGCACAATTTCTCTCACTAAAAACACTAATTTTTTTAACAAGTATTATACTTTAAGTCTTGATATCTTATTATCCAAAACTCGATTTGGATAAATAAATATATCATTTTGATGCTCTCACCGAGTAGAATACATTTGCGCAATTACCTTCGTTAACAAATAAATGACACGTAAATAAATTTGTGCCTCAAGTTGCACAATTTATTTCACTAAAAACACTAATTTTTCAACAATAGAAAAGATGTATCTCATATTGGTTAGAAATTGATGTTGGTTTTAAAAATTCTATTATTAAGTACCAATAGAAGAAATGCATCATACATTGGTTGGAAAGTGATGTTGATTTTCAAAGTCACTAGAAAACCAAAAGTTTTTAAAGCTTCCACATGGATGCTTTAGAATGAAGATTTATCCAAAGGTGGTGAGGTGACACAACCATAGTGCTTCTCACCAACTTTATATATATATATATATATATATATATATATATATATATTTACCATTATTACCAATAGAAGATGTATATCTCACATTGGCTAGAAAATGATATTGAGTTTAAATTATTTTATATTATTACAAATAAAGAGATGTATAACACATTGTTTAAAAAGAAAATGTTAGATTTTAAAGTCTTTAGACTAAAGACTTTCACTTTTACAAGAGATGTATCTCACATGCTTACAAAATATTCTACTATTATTACCAATAGAAGAGATGTATCACACATTGGTTAGAAATTGATGTTTATATTAAAAATACTATTATTAATTATTAATTGAAAAGATGTATCATACATTTGTAATAAAGTGATGTTTGTTTTCAAAAATTTTTGATAAAAAACTTCTACCATTATTACCAATAGAAGATGTATATCTCACATTGGTTAAAAAATGATGTTGATTTTTAATTATTTTATTTTAGATTATATAAAAGACTTACTATTATTAGCAATATAAGATATATATACTTTTGGTTTTCTAACCATTAACTAATAATAATACATAATAATAATCAATATGATAGGGGGTATTTGTATTAGTATATATAACTTCTTCTATTGTCAATAGTAGAAGACTTATATTTAAAAAAATTTACAACTAACATTACTTTTAACCAATGTGGGATAAAATTTTTCAAGGTTAGATATTACTTCTAATGACTCACATTTAACATCATACTTTAAGCTTTAATATCTTATTCATCCAAAACTTGATTTTGACAAATAAATATATCATTTCGATGTTTTTGACGAGTAAAACACATTTGCACAATGACTTTTGTCAACAAACAAATGACACGTAAAGAAATTTGTGTCTCAAGTTGCACAATTTCTTTCACTAAAAACACTAATTTTTTAATAAGTATTATACTTTAACTCTTGATATCTTATTCATCAAAAACTCGAAAAGCAAAAGTTTTTAAAGCTTCCACATGGATGCTTTAGAATGAAGATTTATCCAAAGGTGGTGAGGTGACAGAACCATAGAAAATGATTTTTACTTATACACATTCGATAAAAGATTTTTACCATTATTACCATTAGAAGATGTATATCTCACATTGGCTAGAAAATGATGTTGAGTTTAAATTATTTTATATTATTACCAATAAAAGAGATGTATAACACATTGTTTAAAAAGAAAATGTTAGATTTTAAAGTCTTTAGACTAAAGACTTTCGATTCTCAGCGGTCTCGCACTTGATTATCTCGGTTGGACCGTGTGCAAAAAAGGGCATAACTTTTGACTCGGGTGGAGTTACGGGGCCCGCCACATATCAAATCGAAGTTTTTTCATTAGTTTCGGGTTTTTTTTTTTGTAATTTCGAAAATTTATTGTTTTTAGGGTTTTCAGCATATTTAAACACTTTTAGGGTTGTTTGAGAGACAGTTTTTGCCGTTTTATGAATAAGACACTTTTTCCCAATTCCGGTATTCATTAAATCAACGCGAATTGATGCCCAGATCGTGGTAGGTTTGTGAACCTCAACAGGGTTTGGAAGATCAACGCTGGTAGTCGTGCGCGATCTCAACATCTTTGATAGTTATCGTTACTCTTATTTACCTTCCGCTACATCACTTTCACTTTTACAAGAGATGTATCTCACATGGTTACAAAATATTCTACTATTATTACCAATAGAAGAGATGTATCACACATTGGTTAGAAATTGATGTTTGTATTAAAAATACTATTATTAATTACTAATTGAAAAGATATAGCATACATTTGTTATAAAGTGATGTTGGTTTTCAAAGTTTTTTGATAAAAAACTTCTACCATTATTACCAATTGAAGATGTATATCTTACATTGTTTAAAAATGAATTATGATTTTAAAAGTCTTTAGATAAAAAAAAAATTACTATTATTATTAATATAAAATATGTATCTCACGTTAGCTAGAAACTTATATTAATTTTAAAAGTATTTAGGTAAAAAAATCGTTTAATAGTATTAACAATATAAAAAAAATTATAATCATGGAAGAGATTAACAATCTAATTATAATGTCTAAAAGTTATATTATTATTATAAAAAATATATATATCCCGCATTGTACCCGTGTATAACACGGGCTAAATAACTAGTATAGTAGAAAGGAAGATAAGAGTAAGAAAGATCGAGTACCTTACTACAAAGAAAAATTAGAAAGTGAATATTTTCTTGGAACAAACATATAAGAAACAAGGTAAAAACTTAGATAAGACTGTCTTACATATATTTTTTATAGGACAGATCCTCCTTACCTGAACCACCATGTGTTAGTGGATTGAACTATAAGAGAATAGAACTGTGTCTTACGAATAAAGATCTATACGATGGTTTTACAGGACAGTTACCAAGAAACAATGACCGGATGAAGTAATGTAATGGTTTTTCAGAAAGTAAAAAAATGGTGTGGTTAAATTGGAATGAAACACAAAGTTAAGTGGTCAAAAGTACATTTTTTTCCAACAAGAATATTGAGAAAACTAATGTCTTCTTGTTTTAGGTTCATCAGCAAAGACATAATAGCTGCCAACTCTGGTTATATAGGGTTGGCGGCCCCACGAGAAGTGGGATCAAGGCAATACGAAAGTAAGGTAATTTTTGTGTCTATAATACTTTTTTAATTCAATTCTTTTCCACTTGAATAACTATTGCTCAATTCTTATTGTTTATCATTTTGGACTGAAACTAAAGCTGAGGGGCATTTCACAATTGAACATGTCAGACCTGGAAATTATAGCTTATATGCTTGGGTTCCTGGGTTCATTGGTGATTACAAGTATGAGTCTTTTGTTAATATAGATCCAGGTAAGAGCACTTAAGTTGTACCTTTGACTTCTAAAATTCATATGTAATGAACTCAATGATCTCGGCTTATATATGTAGGAAGTAGAATTGAGATAGGCGATCTGGTGTACGTACAAGGCTCCGAGAAATGGTCCTACATTATGGGAAATCGGCATCCCTGATCGTACTGCAGGAGAGTTTTATATACCTGAACCTAGCCCAACTCTCATCAATCAACTATATGTCGGCCAAAATTCGGAAAAGTTAGCTCTAATTAAAACATAAATCACATTTCTTTTCAAGATTATATGTAACACGTAAGGGGTAATTAGCTAACTATGATAAATAATGTTTTCGACGTACAGGTTTAGGCAATATGGATTATGGGATAGGTACACTGAACCACATCCTACTCGCGATTTGATCTATAAGGTTTGTTGTAGCGCTTATCAAAAAGACTGGTTCTTTGCTCATGTTACGACCAGGTTTGATCCTTTTTCAGTACATGTGACGACCCTCGGTTGTTAAATGTGGCCGTGTTGGTGCTAACTCTTGGTTTCTATAGGAATGCTGGAAATAAGACTTACGTACCAGCGACTTGGCAAATTTTATTTGACGTTAATGATGTCATTGTGGCTGGAAATTATACGCTACAAGTGGCATCGGCATCGGCCACTCATGATGAACTTCAAGTACGTACGTTGTTTTTGACTTTTTGTGTTTTTATAGCCTTATACTTTTGTGCTATGATAATGTTTTTATGTTTCTCGGAATATATTCAAGTCGATAGTTAATTGTTGTTTTGGTAATCAAAATAATATCGTTCTTACTTACAGGTTCGAATCAACTTGCGGGATAGCAGCCCTCACTTCTCAACAGGGCTCATAGGCAGGGACAATGGAATTGCTAGACATGGGATTCACTGGTTATACTGGTTTTACAACATTGGAATTCTAGGCGGAAAGAACAATAGTAGCTAGGATTCTTAAAATTACCAATGCAGTTTTCAATGTAGTTTCTGAAGAAGCTACAATGGAAGTCACAATGGTCACAAAAACAATAAACAGCGGAAGACTTAATTATAAAGCAGGAATTTAAGCACAAAGGTTACCAAACAATTTACAAGCCTATACTTGTTGATCTAGTCTCATGGCCAAAAAGATTTCACTTAAAAAGATGAATTGTTTTACAAAAACTATGTGAAATCACCAAACCAAACACTCTCACAAGACACCAAGTCTTGGAGAGCAAAAACCCCACAGAAAAACAAGTACAACAAACGTAGGAAGAAACAAATAGCTTCCTAAAAAACAACAAGGAAGACAAACAAGACCAGCTCTCAATGTATCTTCCAATGTTGTAACATCCGAAGCTACAATCACAAATTTCGCACTGAACCTGAAACGAGTTAAACCCGAATATTCTCGCTTGAAATTCGGCTCTCTCTCCCTTAATGCATGCCTCAGCCGTTGCCCTTTGTCTTCTATTTATAATGTTGAGGAACCTACACACAAAGAAGGTATCCAACTCCAAGAAGGGTAAGGATTAGAATTGGAAATAAAATCAACTACCTTATATGCTAGATTTTCTTACCATATTGATCGATGTTTTAATTAATCTTTTTCCTTGCAAGTGGACAATACTATTATAGAATAGTATTGGAAGCAAGGGTCGAACCCACAGAGACAAGTGATCACGAACAGTGCAATTTATTGATAGCAAATTATTAATCTAAAGGGGGTTTTTTTATTTATTTCTACTCTAAATTACTATTTATAGATGTTTAACTAATTAGCAGTAATTACAGATATGAAGATCTTATGATGGGTGGCAATCTAGGATTTTGGGTTTCACTTGTATCTCCTTTATGTTCAATTCATAATAATCATCATTCAATTTCTTGGGTTCGTTCACTAAAGATAGATATAGTCTGTTGAACAATTGGCTCAGCCTCCATCCCCGCAAAATTCATCAATTCTATATCCTAAGCACAGGAACTGTCAATCTAGTTGTCACCTAGATTTATGATCTATCTGTCACCTAGATCATGTGTAAACCTGGTCCTAACTTATCACTCTCGTGCATCGATAGCTCTAATTTATTGTGTTGGTGAGCTAGTGTACGACATATGCACATTGATCATGCAGTTATCCGCACCTCTAGGCCTTTATTATTTGCGATTACATTCATTTGTTCAAAGTAACTAATATAGAGATTGATAAACAACACAATCAACAAGAATTGAATGATCAAATATAAGAATCAAAACATAAATTCGATACAAGTTACCTCTCACCTCCTAGATTATGGATGATTTAGTTCATCATAGACAATGAACAGCACATGGAGATGATCGGATACATGATTTGATCTTCAATACTTGAAATTACAAAGTCTAATTATGATATACAATCTAAAAACTACCTAAAATCTACCTAAGAGTGCTTCCAGCCGTCTCTCTATATTTTGCTCTCGGCATCTAACTTCAATATATACTCGGGAGTTGTAATCCAATCGAATCACTGTGTGAAAATCCGAAAATATAGCATTCTGACCACCTTGCAGTCGCAAGGTGTTGAGTACCTTGCGTCCGCAAGGTCTCCAGTGTGTTTAGCCTTTGGTTGCTTGGCTTTCTGCCCGTACTGCCTACCTTGCGGTCGCAAGGTCTGATGTACCTTGCGTCCGCAATGTCTTCAGATCTGACAGCTTCCGTTTCTTCTTCATTTTTCCTTTTTGGCCCTTCTTGAAATTTGCACTTAAAACCCTAGAGTTTAGCATATTTTCACTAATAACCCTGAAACTTACAAAACTCACCGAAAACATATATTAGTAGCCAAAAGCCTCGTGAAATAGCATAATTTAAGCCATAGAAGCATATAAAATCGACGTATAAAATACATCGATCACATATCAATTAGAATTCTAAGGCACGGTTTGTTGAAAGATTGAAAGATTTGATCTAGATTTTGTTACCAAAAACAATTCCTAGAATTTATGTCCAAGAAACCACAAAATCTAAAGAAGTATTTTGTTTCCAAATATTGCCAAACTTGTCTAAATATAAGGACCAAAAAGGGGAAACAAAAAAAAACAAAATAGGCCATGCCTATTTTACCCTTACAATCTCCCCCTTTGTTGAGCCTTTCTGGTCAAATATTGTGACAAGGGTTGCCACATATAAGACATAAACAAGCTCCTTCAAGAATCTGCAAATGTTAGAGAAACTCCCCTGAATATATCAACTAGAAGCAACTAGAAACAACTAGAAGAAAGATAGGAACAAGGAGAATTAAAGCAGATTACTAAGCATGTAATATCCTAAAATAGTTGTGCAGACATCCACAAATCAGAACTTATTGCAGACCAAAAATGTATCAATGAGCAGACATAAAAGTATGGATTACAAGCAGGAACCAAAAGCAAACACAGAAGAGATCAGACATCGTTCTCTTCTTGTTCAGCTACATCTTCAGGAACAGGTTCAGGTTGATCAGGAGCAGGAGCAGGTCCAGGTACATGTGCATGAGCATGTGGAACACTTGGATCTCCCCCTATTTGGCCAGAATGGATGCCCAGCCAGGAAGTGTATTGACTCTCTAAGGTCTAAAGGAGAGCAATCTGAGACCTGACCTGTAAAAGTTGATCTTGAATAAATGACAAGGAAATAGGAGCAGCGGGTCCAAGCGAGATCGAGGCAGAAACTGATGATGGACCAAATATAGCTACATTGGTAGCTACATTGCCAATGACTGGAGCAGGTCGAGCAGCAGCTAGCTAAGAAACAGAAGCAGGGGCATCTGGGCTTGTATGGCAGAGGAAGTTCCAGAGGCAGAGGGATAAGAGTTGAGCAAGTGTAGGTTGATCACTCGATCTCCCTTTAAATGCTTGACAGAGATATGAAAAGGGTCAAGAATTGGAATGAGTCTATCAACACCAGTAGGAGCAAATGGATATTGCATTTTGTTTCGTGGCGACGCAATGGATATTGCGTTTTTTGTTGCGATGCAATGGGTATTGCATTTTGATATGCGCTATTTTCACGAGGTTGTAATGGATATTACGACTATCTTTCCGCATAACACTTGTCTGTATTACAACACTTGGTCCCCAGCAGAGGTGAACTACGTTTGGTCTGATTCCTTGGAAAAGGATGCGTAGACAGCCTATTTCGGTAGGCACGACCATCACAGCACTTGTTTGTTACCATTACAACATGCTTGTTCTTGGCCCGAACTACGTTTTGGTCTGATTTCCTTTATTAAGGGATACGTAGGCAGCCTACATTAGTAGGTCCGACCATTAGAGCATTTAATTTGCATATCTGCTTAAAAACTATGATGACCTGCTATAACCGACTAAATATGTCTAGGATATGTGAGGTTTGGTTTGCGTTATAAACTATTGCATTATAACTACTAGTGAAAATATTGCATTTTGTTTCATGGCGACGCAATGGATATTGCGTTTTGTGTTGCGATGCAATTGGTATTGCATTTTGATATGCGTTATTTTCACTAGGTTGTAATGGATATTACGACTATCTTTCTGCATAACACTTGTCTACATTACAACACTTGGTCCCAAGTAGAGGTGAACTGCGTTTGGTCTGATTCATTGGAAAAGGATACGTAGGCATCCTATTTCGGTAGGCACGACCATCACAGCACTTGTTTGCTACCATTACAACATGCTTGTTCTTGGCCCAAACTACGTTTTGGTTTGATTTCCTTTATTAAGGGATACGTAGGCAGCTTACACTAGTAGGTCCGACCATTAGAGAATTTAATTTGCATATCTGCTTAAAAACTACGATAACCTGCTATAACCGACTAAATATGTCTAGGATATGTGAGGTTTGGTTTGCGTTATAAACTATTACATTATAACTACTACCTGTTGCATCTCTTCCCTGTTTTATAATTGAAAGAAATTGGAGAGTCTATTTTTTATCAACGATGTTCGTCTACTCAGTAAGCCTCGGGTTACCCGTAGACTCCATCGTTGAGGGGCTCTGTAGACACACCAATTTCGTACCCCTGACATGTAACTCTGGCATGTGATATCAAAAAATGTTTAAACTTAACGAAATGTCAAGTTACAGGGTCGAAAGTGTAAAAGGAAAAGTAGGATGCATGAATAGTGAACTGTAGGGGGTAAAATGTCAAAAATTGAAGAACTTTGATCAGTTGACGCCGCGCCACGTGTCATTGGCGCCGCACCCAAGATGCTGTTAGGCCGCGCCAATGTCCCCAAATAGTGCCGAAGAGTTAACGCATTGTGCAAATTATCAAACGCACGGTATAAGCCGATGAAGCACAAATCCAACTATAAATATCAGTGCCCGGCTACGATTTCAAAACACAATTCGACGAAGGCTTGAAGCCCAGATAAACTCTGCGTATTTTTAACGCAGTGAGCGATCAGTGAGCGAGAGTGATCCCCCTCTCCTATAAAGCCTCGAAACTCTGCCAAACCTCCTCCAAACACAAATCCAACCGGTTAAAGTGATCCCTAGCCTTCTAGTTAGGTATCCACCTTACTTCCTCGGCCAAAAAACCATAAAGTAAGCCGTTACTCTGCCCGAGTAAATAGGCCGAAAACAGAAAAAATAACCCGTTGTTCCGCCCAACCAAAAAGGCCAAAAACACCACAAATAAGCCATCATTCTGCCCGAGTGAGCGAGCCAAAAACACCACAAATAAGCAGTCACTCTGCCCAACAACAACAAAGACTCCCTCTCCCTGAAGGACAGAGCGAGCACATCCCGCTCTAAAAGGTAATAGCCTTTAAGAGCGTTATCTTTTTTAGTTGTAGCCGTTGTGCTGCCCGGATTTAGTTAGGAAATATTATGTAAAAGAGCCGTTATAATGGTAAAATATTTTTAAATATATTTGTAATTATTGTAAGGAAATGGCTGCAAGTTCGTAAATAATGTAGCTGCTGATGTATTTGCTTTTATTTTTCTGTCTTTAAATGCTTTATTTATTTGCTAGATAAATATAACAAAAAACATACTTTAGCCAAAAACCACTTTTGAGACCGAAAGGGCGAGTTGGGTGCCTAGCACCTTCCAAACACTTAACTTAGCCTCCGAACCCGTTTTACAATATCTGGTTTTTTTTTTCTTTTTGGTTTTACTTTATTTTTGCCTTAAAATTAAGATGGTGACTCTAAAACATTTTGGATCCAATGGGGTCTGGCAACACTCCTTTCTTGCACTTTTCCGTTTTCCCCTAAAAAAGGGAGAATGAGAATGAAAGGGTGATGTATTCCCATATCCTGGTATCCCCTAAACAAGGGATAACTTGATGCGGGAAACTCAAAGCTCCCATAGTGATCTGAAATAGGTCATAAGACTATTTTTATAAAATCCATAGTGGGGGCGTCGCAACATCTTTTTTTTGCACTTTTCCGTTTTCCCCTTAAAAAGGGAAAATGAGAATGAAAGGGCGATACATTCTCATATCCTGGTATCCCCTAAACAAGGGATAACTTGATGCGGGAAACCCAAAGTTTCCATATTGGATCAAAAATCCACTAAAGGCAACCGAGACGCATTCCAACGCGCTATCTTAGACAGCACTCCTCTCGTACTTTTAATTTCGTTCTCCCCTAAACAAGGGATGATGGAATGAGAGTTGTGGTGTCCCACATCCGCACGTACGCGCACCTCTATCCAAGGGTGCGTGGGGCGCGGGCGCATTTCCCGGGAACCCACTGTGGCGACTCTGCTGGGGAGATGGTTTTATTTTAAATAAAATGGAGGGCTAGACTCATAAATTTTTTTTTTTCTGGCTAAAGTATGTTTGTTATATTAATTTATGCATTTGAATATTGCGCTCCTATACATCCGTGTCTATATTTGTGGATATGATCCTCCATCTTGCAGTAGTTTCGTTCCGATAACTGTTGCATGTATATTTAAAAATATTCTTTTAAAAAAAATAAAATCAAAAAAAATTCCGAAAAAAAATGTTTTCAAAAAAAAAATATCACATTTATGTTTGCAATAAATTCCGGACAGCACAATAAAAGGGTCGGGGCTTTATTTTTAATATTGCTTTACTTTTGGCCCTATATATTTTTATTTTGTTCTGTTTATTATTTTTTTTCGTTCAATTTGTACATATTTGCATTCATTCTGTCATTTTATTTTGGGGACACAGGACCAAATTTGTAATGAATAGGAATAGATAGATTCCCCGCTTTTCTTTCTATTTCTTAATGTGATGTGCTTGCTTGCTCGCGCTCAAACTAAAAAGCCGAGAAAATTCACGCACAACAGCAAGACAGACCATATATGTTTTATTTTCTGTTTATATATCTGAAAAAAAATATAAAGATTTTACTGCTTTTTAGATACCGCACACACGTGCACGCATATAGGTATATTCCGAACTGTTACCCTACACCATGGCCAGCCTACCCCCTGCATAAGCCAACGTTAGATTGCATATAGATTCTCAGGACACTTCAATGACCGACCGGTTTTTGCATCTTTGAATCGTGGGTCAGCCCCCGCAAAAAAAAAATAATATGAAAAAAGTAGAAATAATAAATGAAAAATAATAAATAAATTGTGCAACAAAATATATATAAGAGAAAAAATGAAGAAAAAAATTTGCGCAAATAAAAAAAATAAATACGCAGGGGCTGATTTATTATTCTCTGATGCTCGACCTAGACCATTTTGAATGGTGGATCCTGGAAAGAGTATAGGCCCTTCGCCTGAGATCAGTCCGGTCTTGGGGAGTCGAAAGGCAGGTGGAATACGTTGGTCATATACTCTGAAGAAGGAATACACTGTTCCAGGAAAAGTCCTGAGACCGTCAAAATAAAACAGGTGCTTATCCGGTCAATTGTAGGGAAAATAAACAATAAATAAAATATACTAATAAAAGCACGTTGTACTCCAAGCCCAAAAAGCCTTTAGCCGGCCTTCTGATACCTCAAAACCCCATTTTCCTCATAAACCTGTCCCGAATTTGAAAAGGCAGAAATAATACTGGCCGATTGATACGGAAATGCAGACGTAAATCGATCGAAAAATATCGAGGGGCATCGTAAAAAGGGCGATTAATTCGGAGGTGCGATTTTAGCGTAATGGCAAAGACAGAGTGAGCAATCCACCATGGGTACAAATACAGGGGCTACAGGGGACGCTCCGACTCCAGCTACGCGGCAATGGTTAAGTCCAAATTTGAACGCACATATTGATCGTATGATGAGCCAAATAGCAAGTCATATGCAAGGTTTAAAGCACAGTGGTGAGGTAATCTCTTCCCCTGTAGTCCCTTAAAAAGCATCAACCTCCCATGTTCCTCCAAACCCAATTTCTCAGCCAAACACCAACCCACCAAATACTGCCACTACTCTGAATCCAAATCCTCCACCAAATCCCTACTACCCAAATATCAACCCTTACCCGTCCTATCCTTCATATCCAACCCAAAATCCCTATCCAGCCCAAAATCCATATCCAGCCCACAATTCATACCCAACCCACAATCCTTATCCTGTCCAAAACCCAAATCCTACCCAAAATCAAAATCCTTACCAGAACCCTTACCAAACGCCTCCTCAAAATCCTTACCAAATACCACAGCCAGAAACTAATCCAGCCTTTCCTAGTCCTACTAGCATATACCAAAATCCAACTCCCCCTCCCACCAAAATGGAGGCAGACATGGAGAACTTGAAAAGTATGATGCTCGAAGCTTTGGACAAAGAAAATTTTTCTATGAAGGCATTAACGGTAAAACCTTCAGCCATACTACCCCCAAATTTCAAAATGCCCGACATAGAAAAATTCGATGGGACTAGATGCCCTATCTCTCACCTAAAATCTTACTCTCACCGGCATGCAATCAAGAGGGCTAGTTTCAAGCCATGGCCTCCAATTTTCACCTTACCTTGATAGGGGCTGCTAAGCAATGGTTAATGCTAGCAGATGATAGCACCATGGGCACTTAGGACCAAATAGCCGAAGGGTTCCTGGAAAGGTACAAAGATAATACCATCACTGAAAATAAACAGGAACTTGAGGCATGCACCTAAAAAGAAAATGAAACATTCGCAGAATTTGCAGCCAGATGGAAGAACAAAGTCGCCCAAACTTTGGACGCACTGATCCTTTCGAATCACTGGTTGTTTATAAAAACCTCCAAACCCATTTACCTAGAACGCATGTGGTATCTCCCTTATAACAATTTTAAAGAAATAGTGGAGATAGGAGTCCGTATTAATGAAGAAATACGTACGGGATCCCTAGAGATTGATGCACATACACCCCCAATTTCACTATGTAACTCTGAATCAGATGAAGAATCTTCGAAAGAAGTCACCGTGGTTGAAATAATTCCACCTGGTAAATATAGTAGTGTGCCATGGTCATATGAGACGAATAAATTTGCCAACTCTGTTGAAGGGATCAGTAATCCCAACAAGAACCTCATAGGACCTCACCGAGCAAAAAGAAGGCATTACGATGAACTGAATGCCCCAATGTCCCTAAATTTCCAAGGCTTAATGACACAAGAGGTTTTGAAACCAATGGAAAATTACCGACCTCCACCAAAGCTATCAGACACGTGGGACCACTCTCAGTATTGCGGGTATCATCGTAGCAGTGGCCATCCCACTAATAAGTGTTATAAGCTCAGAAGTGCCATCCAAGATCTTATTGATGGCCAAATCATTGAGAAGCCGCACCCATGATTGTCTCTAGTAAAAAGTGAAAAATACCCTAAAAAAACACTTGTATATACACCTCCAAAGACTCTTTGTACCTTTGAATGTCCTTTTGTCAAATAAAATCTCCAGGAAACAACTCTTTTCAACTCAGCGTCAATTTTCATAAATTTGGGGATCCTTGTTGTTTTTTGGTACCTCTAACAATTTTGCAGGGGCTGAAAAATAAAAATTTGACTACTATCATTTGCTCTCTTAAGAGGACTATCCGGAGGTACGTAATCATTACATCTCATTTCAAAAAAAAAAAAAGTCTTCAAACAAAAAAAAAAAAAAAGAGAACAAAAAAAAAAAAAGGTTTTTCTATATGTTGTCTTTTGTTTCCCAAAACATGTAAAGGCAGGAAATTCCCCCCTCACCATTATTTTCAATTACCATCACCAGTTGATAAGTGCATCAGTCATTCTTGATTCAAAAAAAAAAATCTAGCAAGTCCTACTTTGAAATGTCAAAGTCTACCACCTCAAAAAAAAAGAAAAAAAAAAGCAAAAAGCAAGAAAAGAAAAAAAATGATTAAAAAAAGAAGAAGAAGAAGGACCGATAGGAAGCCAGAGAAGAAAATAAAGTTGGAAAAACTGGGACAGCCAAGAAAGCAGAAAAGTCTGGAAAGCTGAGAAGTCCAGAAAAGCCAAGCAACTCAAGGATCATACACAACAATTCAGGACAAGGGGCTTTCAAACCCCAGAGGTATATATCTTCTTAGCCCATATTAATACCTACAGCTTATCCTTGCAGAGTATGCTCATTTGGTCTTCGTTATTTTGAAAGCCCAGCCATGTCTTCAAACTGAGCCTTCCAAGAGTATTTATCTATATTCAAGCCTGATAAAATTCTTGCTTTTCCTATATTAGCTTGTCGAGTCTTCTTCTTGATCTCTGAGCACCACATATCGCCAAAATATCTGTTAAAAAAATGAATGACGAGTCAACTCATGAAAAAACATGATAAAACTGCACGAGTTGGTGATGAGTCATTTCAAAAATATGGACCCACAAACCGTTAAAAATATTTGTTCAATGAAGCAACCTTCTGTCTTGGTGAAAGGTCATCTTCGACCCATTATGGTCGAGCTATTAAACGGTACACTAGGGGCTTCCAACCATACGCCCAACCTCTTCCAAAGGCCTGAACAAATCCATTAATTGCCAAAGCCTAACCATCTCTAAAACCCAGCTTCTCAAAACTGGGGCTGCTCCACCCTTATATATATCCACCAAGAGTGACAATCTTCTTTTATCCCAAGAGAGAGAAGACGAGTATCTCTTCAAGCACTCTCTCAATTTGCTCTGAGAGGTCAAAAAAGAAATTTCCCTCTCACAAAAAAAAAAGAGAAGAGATGAAAAGAAAGAAAGAAAAGAGGGAGCCTCTCTTGAGCAATGTCCTCAAAATCTTTCTCTCGCAACAAAAGAAAAACATCAATCACTCTTGGACAACCCCACGACCCGCAACCAAAGCCAAAAGCCGACCTCCCAACCATACCTATAGCCAGGTCTGGAGACCAAATTATCATCCAAACCCATAGCCTAAAAGGCCACCCAATGATCGTTTTGCGATTGCCTTTCCTAAAATAACCAAACCCATTGCCCAAAATACCTTTGAGCAAGAGGCCAATCAGATCCTTAATCCTAAAGCTAAACCATCCTAAATGCTTGAACATTATACCTTAACCTAGTTGCCACCTATAGCTATGTTTCAATCGGCTATAGCGTGATATGGATCCAGGACAGAACTACTTGCTAAAGACATAAAATTATCAAAAGATAAATGTTAAGTAGGGTCCATAAAACCTGTGATACTCGGCGATAAACTCTGGATCATGACTCTTCTTTTTGTCCATTAGAGTCATCCACTTTCTGTGAGCATACTCATTCTTGTCTCCCACAAAAGTCTCTCTCAATCGAGTCTTTCTGGGGCTGTCTCCAGTTAATCTCTTCAGAAACTTGCCCATTCCATATTACAAAATTTGGTTGATTAAATTCATCTTGGGGCTTCTCTCGCCAAACTCATTGGATACACAAAGGCTCATCATCTCCAAAGGCAACTGTCATTTTCATCTCTGCCTGAAGGAGCGAAAAGGCTACAAAGCCATGATCCCTCAAGAATAAGCAGCTCATCCTCGCATGCATCGAAAGACTGGCTCCCTACAAGGTAAACAGCTCGCTAAGTTGAAAACCCGACAGGGCGGCCTAGGCAAAAGTTATAGCATGAACAAAAAAAAAACAAAAAAAAAAAGAAGAGAAAAGAAAAGAAAAGAAAAAAATGGTTCCTCCGAGGCATTGATTAGTAGGGCTCACTAGTCCCGGTTGAATTCCTTTTTTTTTTTTTTTTGAATGATGCACTAGTCAAAAGACTGAAAACTGACCCAACACATCATTCACCTCCATTTCAAATATCACCATCAACTCCCATACACATAACCCTCAAAAGCCAACTAAAAGTCACATCTCAAGCTCTCATATTGCATTTCCATCACCTTGCCTTATCCTGTCTTAACATGTTTAAGAAACAGGTGGTATACATGCGCATTCAAAAGTTTTTTAAAGAGAAAGGGAAAAATTTCATTCGCATGCTTGCATCATTTGCTTGCATCTTTCTACTGCATCTTATCAGGTCTTCCGCCGCATCGGCCTATGAATTTTCTCCCAGCATCTCGCCAAGGACCACCTCCAAAGATCCTCAGCAGCATCATCAAAAGCTACATAGAGTGAAGTCCATATCCCCAGCAGATCAGCCGGCAAATGGGCCGAAAATCGGCCGCAGCAAAAAGAAAAATTTCCAAAGGCGGGAAATAAGAAAAGAGAATTTTCCAAATTGAAGTCGAGGAAAATGTAACAGCAAGGAATGAAATTTCCAGCTAAGGCCAGAAATTGCCGCAGCAAAAGAAAAAAATTTCCAGCAAAGCCTGGAACTGCGACAAAAGAAAAATCCCCGGCGGGTGCAGCAAGAGCAGCAAAAGAGTAGCATAAAGCAGCAAGAGCAGTGATCGATGTATTTTATACGTCGATTTTATATACTTCTGTGACTTGAATTAGGCTATTTCACGAGTCATTTGAGTACTAATATATGTTTTTGGTGAGTTTTGTAAGTTTCGTGATTGTTCGTGAAAATACGCGAAACCTGGGTTTTAAGTGCAAATTACAAAGAAAAAGAAAAATTGAAGAAAATGAAAGGCGCATTACGGACACCTTGCGGACGCAAGGTGCCTCCTGCTGCGACCGCAAGGTAGGCGTACGGTCGGTCCCGCAATCGAAGAGTCAAAAACCACACACACTTGGAGACCTTGCGGGCGGTATCCAAAGACCTGCGGCAAGGTGGCGTAATGCGACCTTTTCGGTTTTCACACATTCGATTCAATCACAACTCCCAAGTATATATAGAAGTCGGATGCCGAGCCTAAGATAGGGAGGACGGTGGAAGCTCTCTTTACATAGATTTTAGGTAGTTTTAGATTGTATAACATAGTTAGGTTTTGTAATTTCAAGTATTGAAGATCAAATCATGTCTTCCATCATCTCCATGTCTTTGTTCATCGTCTATGATGAACTAAATCATCCCTAATCTAGGAGGTGGGAGGTAACTTGTATCGAATTTATGTTTTGATTCATATATATATGTCTATTCAATGCTTGTTGATTGTGTTGTTTATCAACCCCTATATTATTTTGCTTTGAACAAATGAATGTAATCGCAAATAATAAAGGCTTAGAGGTGCGGATAACTGCATGACCAAGTGCATATGTCGTATCTTGGCTCACCAACACAATAAATTGGACCTATCGAGCACGAGTGATAAGTTAGGACCAGGTTCTTACATGATCTAGGTGACAGATAGATCATAAATCTAGGTGACGACTAGATTACGGTTCTGTGCTTAGGATATGGAATGGGTGAATTTTATGCGGGATGGAGGCTGAACCAATTGTTCAACGGACATATCTATTTTTAGTGAACGAACCCAAGACATTGAATGACATTATTATGAATTGAACATAAAGGAGATATAAGTGAAACCCGAATCCTAGATTTCCACTCACCATAAGATCTTCATATCTGTTATTCTTGTCTAATTAGTTAACATCTATAACTAGTAATTTAGAGTAGAATTAAACATAAAACCCCTTAGGTTAATAATTTGCTATCTATAATTGCCTGTTCGTGATCACTTGTCTCGTGGGTTCGACCCTTGCTTCGAGTCTATTCTATAATAGTCTTGTACACTTGCAAGGAAATAGATAAATAAAACATCGATCAAGTTTTTGGCGCCGTTTTGGGACAAGCTAGTTCACGTAAGTTAGTTTGTAGGTAGCGTAGTTTTTAATTTAATTTAGTTTTTAGTTTAATTTTACGTTTTTATAAAATAAAAAAAAATAAATACAAAAAGATTTTATTTTATTTTGCCTTAATAGTTAGTTGTTTTTAAATTGCTTTAATTTATTTTTATGCAAGATCGTAGATCTTTAAATCTGAATTGGTAGACTTAGATCAAGAGATAAATATTGTTAAAAGATACCAAAGATATTTTGAAAATCTAGCTTTCGAGCACGATAATCAAGACCACCTTAATCAAGAGGATCCTCGGTTGATCCTACAATGGAAGATAATAACAATAATCGTAATCACGAAAACCTAGTTGACCCGGTCAATAGGAATCAAAGACAAGAAGAGCACGCAAGAAGAAATATGGAAGTAGTGGTAAATCAAAGAACTATTAATGATTTAGTAGACCTTCATTAAATGTGGTAACATCATGTTTAGTCTTGCCGGATCTTTGTTAGGAATTTTGAACTAAAAGGACATTATTTTAATGCCATACCATCTTTTCATGGGATGCCTAATGAAGATCCTGTCAGTTTCTTAAGAGAATATGAATACATGATGAGTACTTTTCCTTTAGGAGGGTTAACTGAAGATCAAATTAAAATGAAATACTTTCCCAGTGCATTAAAAGAATTGGCAAAGAGATGGTTCATGAACCTAACACCAAAGCAGTGTTTTTACTTGGGCACAATTATATGATTTGTTTATGAGCAAATTTTACAAACATGCATCTCTTACGAGTATAGAAAACAAATCATGTCATTCCAAAATGAACCGAGGTGAAACATTCCATGAGTCATGGGATAGATTTAAAAATACGCTTATTATGTGTCCTCATCATAATTTGGCTCAACATGTGTTAGTGCTTCAATTTTATCATGGTCTTTCGCCGGGTTTACAAACTATGGTTGATAGTGCAGTTGGTGGTTCTATTAATAGAATGACACCAGAAGCATTAGAAGAATTATTTGAGATGCTAAGTATTAATTCCCAACAGAAAAGTGCTAGAGGTAAAAATAGGAGCCTATATCAATTGCAAGATAATTCAAATACACAAGCTCAATTTGAAAATTGGCAAATTCAAGAAGCATGTGCTCTATGTGGATTATATTCTCATGCTACTAATTTTTGCCCGTCAAGTGCTATGTATTCTGAACAGGCTAATGCTATGAATATGTACCCTCAAAGGCCAAGGAATGATCCATATTCCAATACATATAATCCTGGTTGGAGGAATCATCCTAACTTTTCTTGGGGAGGAAATAAGCCTTTGCAACCTCAACAATTCCAACCTCAACCACCACAACCTCCACAAATACCAAATCAAAATCAGTTGAGAATTGAAGAAGTTCCCAAGCAAGAAGTAGCTAGTAAAGGTCAAGCGCTTTGATGAAGTACATGCTTGAAGAAATTGAAAATCTGAAGAAACATATTGAAATTCAAGCAAATAAAAGAGAAGAAGGAAGTTCCTAGTCAAGCGAGCAAGCTAAGTCAATCACCGTCTGCGAAGTGGTAAGGTGATAGGTGAAGAGTTAAGTGATTATGATCCTCTTTCTAATATGCATGCTTCAGTAGACAATTCTAAAAAGTAATAGAAAAAGAAATTGAGAAAGATAGTGTTAGTGATAAAGTGATTGATGATTTAAGTAATCAAGAGGTAGAAAAAGAAAAAGAAGTAGAAGTAGAGTTAGAAGTTCCAAATAAGGAACAAGAAAAAGAAAAAGAAATTCAAAATAAAGACAATACAGTTGAAGTAGATAAAGAATTAGATCAAGAAGAAGAGGAACCTTATGTGGCTCCACCACCTTATGTTCCTCCAATTCCGTTTCCAAGAAGACTTATGAAAAACCGAATGGACAAACAATTCACGGAAATTTATAATATGTTATCCAAAGTAAATGTTAATTTACCTTTGCTTAATGTTATTAAAAATATTCCAGCTTATGCAAAGTTTTTCAAAGATCTTCACTCTAAGAAACACAAGTTTGAAAACAATGAAAAAATTGTTGTTTCTGAAAACGTCAGTTCTGTTTTACAACCCGAATTACCACCTAAGTTGAAAGACCCAGGCAGCTTTAATATCCAAGTTTCCTTGGGAGACTCTAAAAAGATGAAAGCAATGCTAGATTTAGGAGCAAGTATTAACTTGATGCCTTTCTCGGTCTATAAACAATTAGGTTTAGGAGAACTAAAACCCACTAATATGCAATTACAGTTAGCTGATCGCTCAGTTAAATATCCTTTGGGTATAGTGGAAGATATTCTAGTTCAGGTTGATAAATTGATCATACCAGTAGACTTTGTGGTTCTAGAGATGGAAAGGAAAATATGCACTAATAATGAAGTCCCAATATTGTTAGGCAGACCATTTATGGCAACTGCTAATACAATGATTAATGTGAAAAATGGTAAACTCACAATGTCAGTCCTAGGTGAAACAGTTGAAATTTATGTGTTCGATGCTATGAATAGACCTAGTGACATGAGTGCCTGTTTTCAATAGATGAGATTGAGAAATTATCAACTGAAACTTTTGAAGAAGAGCAAGATTATGAGAGAGATAGATTTATTGTCTATGATGATAGCCCTATTCCTCCCATAAAAATTGACATTGAGGAAATTGAAAGAGAAATAGAGGAAGAAGAAAGATTAGAAAAAGAAAAGCTAGAAGTTAGTAAAAAGAAAGATGAAAAAGAAATAAAAAGAGAATCAGAAAATAATTCTGATGAGTCAAAGAAAATAGTAGAAGAAAGTTATGAAATCAAAGATGATGAAGTAGAGATTCTAAAATCTCTCTTTGAAGAAATTGAGATTGAAGATGTTAAGAAAGAAAAACAAGAAGAGAATAATGAGGCTAAAATAAAAGAAACAATTAAAGCAGAAAATTCTGAATTTATGCCTTCCATTAATTCTCCCAAAGTCGAAGAATTAAAGCCATTACCATCCCACTTAAAATATGCATTTTTAGGGGAAGGTAACACTTTACCTGTTATTATAGCAGCCGACTTAACAGAAAAACAAGAAGAAAGTTTGTTAAAAGTTTTATGGACACATAGAGAAGCTTTAGGATGGTCTTTAGCTGACTTAAAAGGAATTAGTCCCTCTATGTGTATGCATAAAATTCATTTAGAGGAAGGTAGTAAACCTTCTAGAGAAAGACAAAGAAGACTTAACCCTCACATGGAAGAAGCTGTTAGGAAAGAAGTTCTTAAGCTTTTAGATGCGGGTATAATTTACCCTATATCAGATAGTAAATGGGTTAGTCCTGTCCAAGTAGTTCCTAAAAAATCAGGAATTACTGTTGTTAAAAATGATAAAGATGAATTAGTTCCTACAAGGACTATCACTGGTTATAGAATGTGTATCGATTTGCGTAAATTAAATGCGGCAACTAGGAAAGATCACTTTCCTTTGCCATTTATTGACCAAATTCTTGAAAGATTAGCAGGCCATGAATACTATTGTTTTCTTGATGGTTTTTCTGGGTATAATCAGATCCCTGTTGCACCCGAAGACCAAGAGAAAACAACATTTACATGTCCCTTTGGTACTTTTGCCTTTAGGAGAATGCCTTTTGGGTTGTGTAATGCACCAGCTACTTTTCAAAGATGCATGATTTCTATATTTTCAAACTTAGTTGAAAGATGCGTAGAAGTTTTCATGGATGATTTTTCAGTTTTCGGAAATTCTTTTGATCACTGTTTAGAAAACCTTACATGTGACGCCCCGCTCCTTCGTTGTCTCGGTTTGCGTGCTATATTGCACTTCTTCCCTTGTCGACGGTATATTTGGGTTGCGAGAGGGTCTAGATATGTTTGAGAGACCATATTAAGACCAAAACATTATTTAGAGACTCCATATAGTTGTTGACTTGCTAAAGTCACAAGTCGTGACCCGACGATAGTCGGAATGCGACGTGATTGAGGGTTTACTTCCGTTTTGTGTTCGTGACCTCGGTTTGGGTCCTAGACCTCTTTAAGAT
The DNA here is from genome assembly GCA_013146195.2 of Codonopsis lanceolata. Taxonomy (NCBI): domain Eukaryota; kingdom Viridiplantae; phylum Streptophyta; class Magnoliopsida; order Asterales; family Campanulaceae; genus Codonopsis; species Codonopsis lanceolata. Next base: position 110,515,700 of record CM028380.1, on the reverse strand, counting down.
GGTTTGTTAACATGTTTAGATGTGTTAGACTTCAAGTTGGAGGTGTTCCTTAAGTCTATCGAAGATTTGGAAGTTTTGGAGATAGCGTTCGTCTCTATCGCGTAGTTCGGGAATCGAGTCGCGTAATCGCCTCTCCTTTGGGATTCTTATTTCCCTAGTTGTTATTCAACTTCCTAGAAGTATTTAAGCTTCTTCATTAGCCCTTAGACTTGCCTTAAAAGTCTCCTTTCATTGCTCGTTTGATTTCGAGTTCGTTCGTCGTTTTGGTTGCACGTTGTTGCACCCCTTCCCGGTTTCGCTCCGAGTTGTTTCGGGAGTTGTTTTGGTGTGTTTTAGACTTGTTTTGAGTTGGGTTAGACCTTGGGATGGTTGCCCATAAGTTTGGGATCATTTAGATCAAGTTTAGACCAAGTTTTGGAGGTTCAGGAGCCGAGGCGGCCGCATGGGATGGAGTGAGGCGCCCGCCTCAGATACTGAGAGCACCTTTGTGCAGAGAGAGAGAGTGGCGCCGCATGGAGTGGGTTGAGGCGCCCGCCTCAACCCCAGAGCTGTTACGGGATTTTTTGCCCTGTTCGAATTGGACGACTTGTACCCCTTGAACCCATATCTAAACCTATCCTAAACCTCTCTAACCCTTCCCACTTAAGTCCTAACATATCTAACTTGTTTTTAGAGTGGATTAAGAGTGCATTAGTGAGCCATTAAACCACAAAAATCAGATTAGAAAGTGACCACAATGTGGTGACACTTGTCCCACTCAACCTTTAAACCCTTTTAAGCCACAATTCAGCCATTTGACTTCTCATTTGCTGAGAGCCTCCCCAAAAACGTGAGAGAGAGTTCTTGAGAGTTCTCCCATGGCTTCTTGAAGGTTTCCCCTTGGTCTTCATCATCCATTCCTCCTTTGCCCAAGAATCCTTCATTAAAGGTGTAGAGCTCAAGAAGAGGAGCATTTCTATCCGATTGATTTCTTCCCTTGCTTTCCTTGGTGTAGAACAAGTAAGTTACCTTCTTCATCTTCTTCTTCTTCTTTTGATTTTGTACTCATTGATCCTAAGGAAAACAAACTCTATGCTATATGAGGTCAATGAGTACACATACTTGCCTTGTATGATTTTAACTTGTGATTTGAGCATGTGAACTTGTTAAGAGCATGTGTAGGATGAATTCTATGATTATTGAAGTATATTGATACTCTTCATCTTGTGTTTCTAGGGTTGTGAGCTTGCTAGAATTCATGTTGACATTTTATTTGGGTCTATTTTGATAGTAGGCATGAGATTGGGAATTTAGAGGTGTAATCTCACTAGGCAATATGTAAATGACCATTCAATTGAAAGTATGTGATTTCTAAAATGAGTATGAGATCTTGTTAAGTTCCATGGATTTTAATCTAGGGGAATCTAGCCAAAAAATGATTTGTGAGGAAATTGTTGTAATGTGAATGATATGTTGATTTGGGGATTTATGAACTAGGCATTTATTGTTGTGTGACAAATAAGACTCAATAGAGTTGATTTAGGATTCAATATCATGTTGGTAAGCATTAGGTTAAAACCCTACGATGTTCGGGTTTGGTTGGTTTTGTTTATGAGTACCCAAGCATCTTGAATCGTGTCCTATTTGTGACACCCACGTTATAGAGGTTTATTGGAGATTGGTTTAGGGCGTGCTCGTTAGGGCACGGAGCATTAGAGATCAACCTATGATCTCGTATTACTTTAAGAAATGGTTATTTGAATGAGTTCTCTTCTGGGGAATTGGGTCGCGTGCACATGAAAGCACTTGCGAGGTTAGGACTACGGCTTAGTTTGATACCGGGAGTTTGGCTTTGAAGAAGTCGAACATTTATGACCGTGGGACTATGGTTGAGTCCGGTGTACCTTTTAGTAAAGATAAATGCTAAGTATGGATTTATGATTGTTTTTAGACTAAATAATAGTCTTTGGTTTAATCCCGAGTAGAGGGCTATAGTAGACTTCACGTTGTGATTTCTTGATCTTATATGCTACGTTTGATTTGGTTGTGACTTGAGAGTTATGAATACTACAATAGGTGGTTCTTGGACTAAACGGGTAGTTTGGTTGGTTTTGTTTAAATGTGTACAATATGTGCATTGTTAAATTGGTGTGTAGAATTATATGTCCTATTTGAATTGATATGTCCGCTATGATCGGTCTTGATTCTTGTTGAGCATGAGAGTAATTATCTACTTGTGCATTTCATAAAAGCCCAGCTGGCATTATTTGGAATTGGTTTTTATGTCAGGGTAGGACGATACATCGCCTATACAAATCGTAAGATTTGTATTCGCTATGGATCGCCGTACCTGGGACCTCACACACCCCTCCATTGTTGGCCGCAATGGGGAAGTAGCCCCTTTGCCGTATTAGTTAAGTGCCGCATTGGCTTGCTAGCTAAATCGAATGATTCTCGATGAAAGTCGATGCACTCACAGAGCATCGATGTTGCACGAACCAGTAACATTGTGTATTGCAGGAGCAACACAACAGAACTATATGGGTACCTTCTCTATCCCTTATGTGGCTTACTATGAGCACTATATGAAAGATAACGTGCTATGTGATTTATGAAGTTTATGATACTTGATGACTTAGTACAAGTTATTGTTGGTATACGATTTAGATGCTATGAGTTTATACATGATTGTGCATTATGCCATGCCACGCCATGCTATGCCATACATTGCATTTAGTAACTTACTGGGTCATTATGACTCATTTCGTGTGTTTGTTTTCCTTAGTTTTTGCAGTAAGCTCGTTAGTACGCGTTGAAGCTTGGGCTTGATCGATAATGGTCTTCCGGGCGATAGCTTGGGTTTATTAGTATTATTGTATTTACTATCTTGTGAGACACGGACGTGAAGTTATGTAAACTTTACTTGGGTAGTTATGTTAGTATTATGTTATTGTATTATTTTGGTAGCCGACTTGTTGGTCGTTGTTGTATCTTTAGAAGTTATTCCTTTTATTATTCGAGCATGCTTTAGCTCACTCATTCTAGTAATGTTGGTATTGTCATCTCCAGACGGCGTTAGTCGTGAGACTTGTGTGTAGTTGTTAGAATTTGAATATCTTATTCATTAGTTGATTTATTCCTCAGGCATGTTATAGCCGTTGAGTTGTCGTTTATCGGGTTGGAATTCTTGTTGTTTTGCCGGCCTTAGGTTGCCGATGGTTTGTTGTGCGTGCGCAATGTTGCGTCCACGAGTCGTAGATTTGTCGAGAGATAGTCGTCTCTCGGCCTTGGTATTCCTTAGTTTAAAACTATAGGTTTTGGTCCCATTTATGATTTGCTTCATAGATTTTAGTTTTTGGACATTCGGTTTTGCCATTATGGCTTTTACATTCCTGTTTAGAGTTTGTGGGTTCAACTCTTGACTCGCACCACTACGCTTAGCGGGTGCTTGTCCGTCTTTTAACTTGTCTTGATGGCACGACCTTGGGATTCGCATTGGAGTCGTCGAGTCGTCATGATTGATATCGAGCTATAGGTTAGCTATTTCGCAGGGATAGGTTCCTTGGCCTTGTTTGGGTTGGGTTTATTGTTGAGTTATTAGCCGAGTGTTCTTTGTAGGCGTACTATGTCGGGAACTTGGCGTGGAGCTAGTTCTATTATACCTTGTTCGAGTGCGGCTCGTGGCGGCGAGGGGAAGAATGTTAGTGATCGCGTGTGACTCCTCAAGCGGATGTGTGGACTGGAAGATGATTCTTCGTTCTTGCGAAATTCTTGAAGTTTAAACAGGAAAGTTTCGATGGAGAGCGATACTATTGAGGCGAAACATTGGCTAGAAAGCATGGAGAAGATCTTTGCGGTTTTGGGTAGTACATCGAGAGGAAATGGTTACTTTAGCGGTGTTTGGATTGGATGGTGCGGCCGAGCAATGGTGGCTTGAAATCACGAGATCGTTGGAGACGGCATGGAGTACCTCGAGTGTGGGAAAACTTTGTCAAGGAGTTTATGAGTGCGGTTTGGTCGGTAGTAACTCGAGAAAGAGGAGAGATGGAATTCTAATGTTAGAACAAGGAGATATGACCGTGGCAGGTATTCAACAAAGTTTATGGAGTTGGCTCGTTACTATAGTTACTTGGTGCGGGATGAGGCTAAGAAGACCGAGAGGTTTGTGAAAGGCTGAAGGCAATTATCGTGGCGGCTTATTCCGTTACTACTTACGGATTACCAGGGGCGTGGATCGTGCATGTGCGATAGAGTTAGATAATCGAGATGCGGCTCGAAAGAAATTATCAAAGACTAATAGGGGCCACGAGGATAAGAGAAGGCGTCGGCACCTCAAGCGGTTTAGTCAAGGAAGGTGCGTTCGGGTGGCGGAGTGGTGTTACTACTTCTACTCGGAAAGGGCCAGCGGTGGCGAGTTGACATGTAACTTTTGTAAGAGGGCGGGACACACCCGAGGATAGGTCTTTGGGGTACAACGGGAAAATGCTTTGTTTGTGGTGGTGGCGATCATGTTCGTAAAGATTGCCCAGAGAGGAAAGTTAGCTTGATGCGAGAGTACTAGTCAACAATTCGGTGGCTCCAAGAGGGATTGTGACGGTCGACTAGAGTTTGAGCCGGTGCAGCGTGGAGGTTAGCTATCACGGAGTTTTGAGACCTATCCAGAAATAGGAAGGTATATTCTTATATATATCGTAAATTATACCGTTGCTACTATTACCGTTATTATGAGTGCAATGTCGTTAGCTCATGTGCATTCATACATACATTATATGGTGTATTGTGTAATATTGGTTATTTGCTTGATAAAGAATAATAATACCCCAATGTAAGATTGATATATGATATGGTTTATTTTGTGGATTACGGTAGTGTCATAAGTTAATATATGGAGTTCTTGTTTAGTCTATATATATATATAAGACTATGCTATAAGTATAGAGTTGTGGTTTTGTGTGGTTATTTATATAAGAGCCATAGTATTATGAAAATATATGAAGTACAAATTGTATAAGCGATACTTAGTGGGTTTGATATAATGTTTGTATATTCTATGAGAATATGTTTTATGTAATGAGTAATATTATACTATATTATTGTTAAGTGGTTACTATCTGAGTAGGGAAACCCACTCGACTTGTGAGAAGGTTGAAGATTGCGATTTAGAAGATAATCATGGTTCAGAGGAGAGATTGACGGCTTCTGCCATGTGTCTTGAGGCGTTAACGTTGTGATTGGGGCAGCTTAGTATGCATTGGTTGTAGACTGGTCTAGAGCTTAAGGGGAGGATAGTCTTGCGGAGTATGGGCGTTAGGATTAGCCATCTTGGTTGAGTGTACTAGGTACCACGAGTTTTGTGATAACTATGATTGTGGATTGTGTCAGGTAATAGGCCTTGTTACTTGGTTTGATTTTTATTCAAGTTATGTGCATTAGTTGTAGGAAACACCTACTTGATGCATTACATAGTAGTATATTAAATTCTCATCTCATAATATCATGTTCATTCATTACCTTAGCATAGGAGACTATTAAGGATGCTTAGAACCTTTTTAATCATGAACCTTGGCATCCTTGCAGAAAAAGCTTTTGAAATCCAATTTAGTTGGTACCACTAAATTGTGGTGATCAAAAAGAAGTTCAATTGGTGGACTAAATTGGTAGTGAGTACTTAAAGTTAAAACATT
>CM028380.1:110452055-110509937 GCA_013146195.2 Codonopsis lanceolata | reverse complement strand
TGCGGGATTTTGCCTGTTTTTGTGTTTGAATGAGAATTATACCTATTCTACCCTCATTAAACCCCCTCTAAACCCTTCCTAACCTCTCATACTTAACCCTAAAAATGTCCTATCATTAGTTGGAAGTTAATTTAAGTTAGATTAGTGATTGATTAATCCTAATCTCCACTAATTGTACCAAAATTTCCTGTTTTTATTGTTGTGGAAGTATAAATAGCCTAACCCCTCACCATTTTCAGCCATTCCTCTTCATTTTCCTCCACCCAACCGTGAGTTAGAGAGAGAGAGTCTCCATGGGAGATTTCAAGCCCTAGCTTCTTCTCTCTTCGATCCAAGACGATCCAACCACCCGATTTCCTTCAAACTTCGATCTTGAAGCCCCTCGACGAGTAGAACGACTTCACCGATCGGATTTGTGTTCTCTTGAGTTTTCACTCAAGCTAGGTAAGTTACTTCCTTGATTTTGGTTCATTGGCCCTAAGGAAAACAATCTATATGCTATTTGTGGGCAATGAACACTTGTATGCTATGTTTGCCCAATTTTTGGGGATTTTGGAAGTATGAACTTGTTAGAGTATTTGTAGATGACTTCTATGATTGTTGATGTATATGTTTATCCTTCATCTTGTGATTCTAGGGTTGTGAGCATGCTAGAAATCATGTTTACATTTTATTTGGGTTTATTATGAAAGTATGCCTATGGTTGGGGCTTTGGATATGTGAACTCTCTATATACTATGGTTATGATCACTTAAATGAAATTATATGATTTATGAAATGGTTTTGATCTATGTTGAGATTGATGAAGGTGTAAATGATGAAACTTGGTGTTTAGACTCAACGGAGTCGAAATATGTTCAATAAGGTGATAATGAACTCTGGTTGGAACTTACGACAATTGATTTCGCTTGACTATGATTATGATGCATTCTTGGGTTTTAGGGCTTGGGAATCAAACCGATGATTTTGGGAAATTTGATATAACTCGAATGATGTACTAATTTTGGGGTTGTATGAAATGTGTATTTAATGAGTAAGATATTAAGACTCAATGGAGTCATTTTAGGTTCAATAAGATGTTAGTGAGCCTTATGTTGAAATCCTACGATGTTCGGGTTTGGTTGGTTTTGATTGTGAGTACCGAGCATCTCGAATTGTGTCCCATTTGTGACACCCATGACATAGAAGCTTATTGGGGATTTATTAGAGCGTGCTCGTAGAGCACGGCATTAGAGATCAACTTATGATCTCGTGACATTTTTAAGGAATGATTATTTGAATGAGTTTCTTTTAGGAATTGGGTCGTGCACATGAAAGCACTTGCGAGGTTATGACTACGGCTTAGTTTTGATACCCGTGAGATTGACTTTGAAGAAGTCGAACATATATGACCGTTGGGACTTTGGTTGAAGTCCTGTACCTTTTAAGTGAGGATAAATGCTAAGTATGGATTTATGATTGTTTTTAGACTAAATAATGGTCTTTGGTTTAATCCCGAGTAGAGGGCTATAGTAGACCTCATATTGTGATTTCTTGAGCTTATATGCTACTTTCGATTTGTTGATGACTTGAGGATTATGAGTACCTCATTATGTGGTTCCATGACTAAACTTATAAGTTGGTTGAATTTGTTAAGTATGTGCAAATATGTGCATTGTTAATTTGGTGTGTAGAACTTTATGTCCTACATGATTTGATATGTCCGCTATGATCGGTCTTGGTTCTTGTTGAGCATGAGAGTAAATATCTACTTGTGCATTGCATTGAGTCCATGGCATTAATTGGTTTGTTTATCAAGTCGGGTGGGACGATGCACGCCTTCACGAATTATGATTCGTGTCGCTATGGATCGCCGCACTGACTCCACACACCCTCCATTGTGGGCCGCAATGGGGAAGTAGCCTTTGCCGTACGCTTATGCCGCATGGCTTGTTAATGATATCGAGTAAAACTCGATGATAGTCGATGAATTCACAAAACATCGGTGGCACGAACTAGTAACATTGTGTATTGCAGGAGCAACACAACGGAGCTATTTGGGTATCTTCTCTATCCCTTATGTGGCTTACTATGAGCACTTATATGAAAGACAATGTGCTATATGTTTTATGAAGTTTATGTTACTAGATGACTTAATACAGTTTATTGTTGGTATACGATTTAGATGCATGAGTTTATATATGCTTGTGCATTATACCATGCCACGCCATGCTATGCCATACATTGCATTTAGTAACTTACGGGTCATTATGACTCATTTCGTGTGTTTGTTTTCCTTAGTTTTTGCAAGAAGCTCGATATGCTGAAGCTTCTGCGCTTGATCGATAATGTGGTCTTCCCAAGCGATAGCTTGGGTTTATCAGTATTATTGTATTTATTATCTTGTGAGGCACGGATGTGAAGTTATGTAAACTTTACTTGGGTAGTTATGTTAGTATCTTATTATTGTCGTTATTTTGGTAGCCGACTCGTTTGGTCGAGCTGTTGTATTTAATTAGAAGTTATTCCTTTGTCTTTCCGAAAGTTTTAGCTCTCGCATGTTCTAGTATATGTTGGTTATTTCTATCTCCGACAATTTTAGTCGTGAGTCCTTGGTTTAGTTATTAGTATTTAAATCTTAATCTTTTAGTTGATTTGTTCCTCCCGCATGTTATAGCCGTTGAGTTGTTGTTTATCGTTGGGTTCTTGCTTCGCCTTTTAGGTTGCCGATGGTTTGTTGTCCGTGCGCAATGTTGCGCCACGCGAGTCGTAGATTTGTCGAGAGATAGTCGCCTCTCGCCTTTGTATTCCTTAGTTTATAATTATAGGCTTTGGTCCCACTTATGATTCGCTCGCAGATTTTAGTTTTTGGTTATTCTTTTGCCATTATGGCTTATCATTCCTCATTAGAGTTTGTTGGTTCAACTCGACTCGCACCACTACGCTTAGCGGTGCTTGTCCGTCTTTTAGCTTGTCTTGACCAAGACGACTGGGATTCCGCATTGGAGTCCGGTCGGTCGCCACATAACCGCATGACCGAGTGCATATGTCGTACATCGGCTCACCAACACAATAAATTGGACCTATCAAGCGAGAGTGATAAGTTAGGACCATGTTCTTACATGATCTAGGTGACGTATAGAGATAGATCATAGAGTGACAGCTAGATTGATGTTCTGTGCTTAGGATATAGAATGGATGAATTTTTGGGGGATGGAGGTGAACCAATTGTTCAACGTACTATATCTATTTTTAGTGAACGAACCCAAGACATTGAATGACATTATTATGAATTGAACATAAAGGAGATATAAGTGAAACCTAGAATCCTAGATTTCCACTCACCAAAAGATCTTCATATCTTTTATTACTGTCTAATTAGTTAAACATCTATAACTAGTAGATTAGAGTAGAATTAAACAATAAAAACCCCCCTTAGGTTAATAATTTGCTATCTATAATCGCACTGTTCGTGATCACTTGTCTCTGTGGGTTCGACCCTTGCTTCCGAGTCTATTCTATAATAGTCTTGTACACTTGCAAGGAAATAGATAAAATAAAACATCGATCACTGGCCAAGGCTGGAGTGGGTGACTTGTACCATGCATAGGAAAATTGGAGCTTGTAGCGTACTTAAACTGGAGATCAAAACAGGCTAAGGGAGCAGCTACAATATGGGGGAGCGGCTCCATGGAGGCCAATTCCCCTTTTGTTGACTTTTTGGTCAATTCTACTATGTTGCCTCCATTAACCTCTGTTAGGTCCATTAAGTCATTTTCTTCCTCAAAGATAACATAATTAACTTTTGTTAGTCCAATTAATTTAAAAATTATATATTTTAGGACATTATAAATTAGGGGTACGAATTTTTGGTATCTATAGAGTCCCTGAACAATGTTGTTTATGAGTAAAACAAACGTGTAAGCGAACGTCGTTGATAAAATACACTCCCAAATTTGAGATAAGCAACGTTGGGGAAGTTTTTTTTTTTTTAAAAAACATTTTGCAATGTAAATAAATTTGTGTGGCCAATCGTGGAAATTATTTTTACGCTCCTGTTTTTGAAAACACTTTGTAATGGTCGGACCTATCGTAGTAGGCTGCATACGTATCATTTTCAGGAATCAAACCAATCGTAGCTCGTATGGCGTCCATGTTCCTAGGACTTAGTGTAATACCCCGATAATTTTTGCAAAAATATTAATTTTTTCGTTAATTAATATTATGATCGTTTTGGACCTATATAATTAATGTTATAATTATTTGTGTTAAATTAATGCTTTGAACCCATTAAGTAACTAATTAAATTGGTTTGGGCTTGGCCCACTTATGACTAGGATAAATTACAATTTCCTAATAATATTACCAAATTAAAAAGTTGGTCTTGTCCATTTAATATTATGGTGAAAACCTAGTAGGGTTTTACTTATATAAAAAGGGTTTTGAGAAGGAGAAAAGTTGTATAAACAATTAAAAGAGAAAGGAAGAGTGCGGCAGAAAAGAATAGGCAGATGGCGGCGGTGAAATTGGGAGCTAACGACATAACCTCGAGTCAAGGTAAAAACACTTTTCATCATTGTACTGCCTTGGTAGTGGTAAGCTTAATAGCCGATCATCGTTTTTTTTAAATAATAAATGAACACAGAAGATGACGGGTTTCAGTATAGTGTACAGTGTGGGAATAGACATAGTGGGGTTGATTGTCAGCGTGTACCTTGTCTTCTATCATTATAATAGATAGATGGGTAAAGTAAATGTGTATGTGGGTACCTCAATCATGTTCCATCACTAGCATACACTGTTTATATTTATATATGTATAGATATATATGTAGAAACTAATAAAGTTTAGGAATAATGACATGACTTTTCCATTGATATTGTGAACATATTTATAGGGTTACAATACTTGCTACACAAGTTTAACCTAGATAGTCTAAATACAAGAGGGATTAGGAAACCTAAATACAAGAGGAACTAGGAAACCTAAATACAAGTAAATTAGGAAAGTATAATCTAAAGATAATTATAATATATTACAAATATATTATATTCACTAATACTATAAATATACTATATATTAAATATATTATATTCTCTTATATGGTCCCGCAAGATGGATCACCGTTAGGAGAGACAAATCTTGTGAAGAATATGCGGATAGCGTGCGAGTTGAAAAATGAGAGGGTGATCAGCGGCGAGCTGGGTCTTCCGAGGAAGACAAATTGTTGAGGGAGGGGTCTTCGACGAGCTGGAGAGAGCTTGGTTTGCTGAAGACATGGTTTGCTCGAGGAGCGCTGGTTGAGGGAGTGTCGTCGGTGAGCTGGTGAAAGCTGGGTTGGCCGAGGAGTCCTGAGTTGCTTGAGAAGCGAGCTGGTTGAGGGGTCTTCGGCGAGCTGGTGAGAGCCTGGTTGGCCGAGGAGACATGGTTTGCTCGATGAGCGAGCTGGTGAGGGAGAACTTCAGCGAGCTGGTGAGAGCCAGGTTTGCCGAAGAGTCCGTGAGGTGCTCGAGGGGCGAGCTGTTGAGAGAGGACTTCAGCAAGCTGGTAAGAGCCTGGTTTGCCGAGGAGTCCGTGACTTGGTCGAGGAGCGAGCTGTGGAGAACTTCAGCGAGCTGGTGAGAGCCAGGTTTGCCGAAGAGTCCGTGAGGTGCTCGAGGGGCGAGCTGTTGAGTGAGGACTTCAGCAAGCTGGTAAGAGCCGGGTTTGCCGAGGAGTCCGTGACTTGCTCGAGGAGCGAGCTGTGGAGTGAGGACTTCAGCGAGCTGGTGATAGCCGGGTTTGCCGAGGAGTCTGTGACTTGCTCGAGGAGCGAGCTGTTGAGGGAGGACTGCAACGAGTTGGTTAGAGCTGGGTTTGCTGAGTCGGGGTTGACGAGGATGCCAGAGTTGCTCGAGGAGCGAGCTGTTGAAAGTGTATGGTGAGAAAGGGGCCTCAGCGAACTGTGGAGGGAGGGAGGTGGCGAGCTTGCCTTCCGAGGAGGGCGAGCTGGGTTTGCCAAGGAATCTAGATTTTACGCAAGGAGTAGGCTGGGTTAGGGAGGGCGTCGGTGAGCTGATCACAGCTGGGTTGCTGAGGAGTCCTTGGGGTGCTCTAGTAACGTGAAGAGGGTTTTGACAGGTGGTGTGATAAACAATGAGGTGCCAAGGTGTAGGAGGGGCGTGAGGTGTGGTGGGATGAAGGGTTATGTTTGTGGAAGTTTGGTTGAGGGTGGCTGAGGAAAATCCTCGGTGAACTCATTAGAGCTTGGTTGGCCGAGGTGTAGGAAGATATATGGAGGTAGAAGGTTTGGTTAAGGATGGTTGAGGAAGGTCCTCGGCGAGCTCGTCAGAGCTTGGTTGGCCGAGGTGTCCTTGTTATTGCTCAGGGGGAACTTGGCGTTGCTTGGGTGATGGGTGCCGGATCTGAACTTTGGGTTTGATGGTCAGATCTGGGTTGGCAGCGGCTTTGGTGGGAGGAAGGTGTAAGGAGGCGGAAGGTTGGTGATTTAGGGGTGCTAACGGAGAGGTGGCTTAGGAAGGACCAAGGCGAGCTCGTCAAAGCTTGGTTGGCCAAGGTATCCTTTAGTTGCTCAAAGGGGAGGGGGAAATCGTCTTGGCTGTGGAGAGTCGCCGGATCTGAACGTGGGGTTGGTATGGTGGTCAGATCTGGGTTGAGGAAGTCTTGGATTTGCGGAAGATGGTGGTTGTAGGTTTTAAGAGCGAGGCTCTGATACCATGTAGAAACTAATGAAGTTTTGGAATAATGGCATGACTTTTCCATTGATATTGTGAACATATTTATAGGGTTACAATACTTGCTACACAAGTTTAACCTAGATAGTCTTATTGTTATCTCATATTGATTAGACAAAAAAAAAAAAAAAAAAGGGAGGGGGGAGGAGTCAGTTGGTGGTGTGTGTGGGTAAACATATATACATGCTTATATATATTTCCGGCAGGTTATGTGTTTGTATTTTGTGTGTGTGTCAGTGTGTGTTGAGACTTGAGAAGTTTGTTTTCAATTTTATTTATTTATTTTGTTGTTGTTTTGGTTGTATGTGTATGGTTCTGTTGGGTTAGGTAAAATCAATGTGGGTGATATCACAATTGTATCTTATTAATATTGTGTTAATTAATATGAATTATAAATTATTTCCATAATCAGTAATAAATGAGTATGGTATAAACATTAAGGGTTAATTATTATAATGAGATTAGTTGATAATTATGTACATTTTGAATTTAGATTTGGACAAGCGAGCTTAGGACGATCGTACGTGGTGCGAATTAATTTTTGCTAAGTATTTCGAGGTAATGGATTATACCTCTTTTAAGTCTCTAATTTTTATGTACCGTTTTTTAGGTTCTCATTAAATTCCTTGACTTCGATATTTCTTGAAATGTACGCCGACTTTAATCGACATTTGAATTCAAACTCCGTCGCTTACACTTCTTTCGAAACTCATGATTTGTTTATCTGTTTATTCTCACATAATTATTGAATTTCATGTGAGATACCTTATATATGAAATATATGATTTTTGGCGATGCTTGATTTTGTAAAATTATTTGATTACTTGAAATTCTACCATGATCACTAAGTTGAATTTATGACACTATGAATTATGAAACTATGATTTATGATGCTTATGAACGCCACTTGGCCTGTGGCGTGGTTATCCGAATATACCAATGATCTATGAATTATGATCTATGAACTGTGAACTATGATTTATGAATTTGCTTATGTGATCATGAGATTCTGTGAGTAGTCAATTGTCGCTAATTGGTATGGGACGGTTGTTGATAGTTGATTACTCGAGTCACCTTTGAACGTTTATTTTCATTTGGATTCTTACTCTCTTAAATCGAAATATGATAATTGCTCCCGCTTATCGATTTTTAAATAATGAATTTTGACTATTCTATTAATATTCATCTCTGAATTTTTCCTGGTCAACTCCTCCTTAGTAACCAGAGGGGTTGTATATGAACTTACTGAGCATTGTTCGCTCATCCCTTCATACTCTTCTTTCTCAGGTAATGAGAAAGATTTATTAGAGGATTTTGGCTCGGGTAGACCAAGATGACGGCTTCCGAGAATTTTAGATTTAGTCTTCCTTAATGAATTATTCGACAGTACTTTAAATTAATTATAGACTCATGTCAAGTATTAGATAGATTTTGTATTTAATTATTTTGGGTTTATTTTGACTTCAGTCAAAGATATTTAAGATTTAATTATTACGAGATTAGAACATTTATGATTTAAGTTATGATTGTTGGTGACGTGGCCAAATTGTGGGACCGTGGTGTCGGTGCCGAATTTGGGGCGTTATACTTAGCCTAGTAAACACGACGATGGAATTTTCTGCCGCTTCGTCTAGAATAGGCAAAACGATGGGACTTTCAGATGCGCTTCACCCATCATAGGCAAAGCAGGTGGGTGTAGACACCTCAATTTCGTACCCCTACAATACGATGTCCTAAAAAATATAATTTATAAATTAAATGGACTAACAAAATTTAATTCCGTTATGTTTAATGAAGAAAAGGACTTAACGGAGGCTAATAGAGGTAATAGAAGGGAGTTGACTAAAAAGTCAATGAAACCAAAAAAGGCTATTGGAGCCGTTCCAAATCCCTTGGATCCGCTCCATTTGTGTCTTCATCTTCTCCAGCCAAAACGCCATGCTCATGTCCGACTTTGCCCTTCTAGTGACTTTCCACCCCAATGCCCTTGCCCGCCGGTTGCTTGTCTACCTTGGTTGCCTATAAAAGAAGCGCTCAGCCTCCTCATTTCCACACACCAAGCCTCTCTCTCTTGGCTTATATCTCCCTTCGTCTGTGAAGCGAACAAGGCAACAGCCTTCTCATCCCTTCCTCTACGAAGCGAGCCTTTGAAATCTTCGGCCTCCTGGCCCCTCGGTAGCATCCTCCTTTAATGAGTCTCTTCTGTCCTCACCCCGACGAACTGATCAAAAAAGACAAAAACTGCGGTTAATCTGCCCGGATATAACAATGATACAACAACAATAACAACAACAAAAATATTTTCTCTCTCGAGGAGACAAGGGAAGCACACTCAAATACGCCTAGAGGTCGTAAGCTTAGGTGTATACCGGGATCAAATACTGTAAGTCCAGTTGGCAACAAATAAGGTTAGAAGGGGGTGAATATCATTTTTAAACTTTGAGGGTTGTTTTGTAAAACTTCAAAATTTGCAGCGAAAAATACAACTTGTGTCAGTCTGCTGATACAGTGTTAGCTCGCTGATGAATTTGAAAAACTGACGCTGTCAATAGGAAGGAGAATATTGGTCAACTAGCTGACACAATCTGATATGTTTTCAAAAAAAAGATCACAAGTTATAGAGAATAAATTGAAAAACAATTTATAAAACAAATAAGTAAACAAATAATGAAGTTGACTAATTAACACTAAAGTAGATTGAAACTGCTTAAGTGTTAGGACAGTTTGTAAGAGCTGATTAATAAGAGACAAAGCAGTTAAAGTGGTTCACAGTGTAAACTGCTACGTCCACTACCAAGTTGGTCAAACTTGGATTTTTGAAGTGCACTAATATTATTAATAATCTAGGTGATCACTAATGGATCATTATACAACAAAGACCGGTGTTTAGGGAGTATGATTGAAAGTTAATCACACTCATGAGACAATGAAATGATTCCTTAATGAATTGAAACAAGTAAGGAATATCAAAACACTTATTGTCAAAACAAAGAGCTAGAAATGAATAGAAATATAAGACTGTCTAGCTAATGTTTTGGATGAGGCACTTCAAGTGAGTATTCTGCTTGAGAGAGTATGAATGATTCAATTATTTCTTCAAGTGGTTCCTGTGAACATATATAGAGATACTTGAAATGCAATTCGTTAGAAACACATTTGAAATTTGAACAGCTCCAATAATTTGAGAGTATATCTTTCAGGATATTTATCAGATACTTTAAGATAGAGCTTACTAAGAGAGGCTTCTACAAAGCACAAACAAAGAAATCAGTTAGTACATTGACTGTTTATCCAAAAAGAAAAACATGCTGACATAACTTATTCTAGAAGCAATTACTAGCTGACATAAGTCAGCTGGATATTTACGTAAGATCAAAGTTAATAATTTACTTAGCATGTAATTAGCCTTAATGGGTTTAAGCAAATCTAAATAGGCATATTTCAACAATCTCTTCCTATTTTTTTAAATCCATTCACTTAAGAAAAGAGATATAAAGAAAGAATAAAATCAATAAATTAGAGACTAATATACGACATATTAGTGGATCAACCCTGCATAAGAGATTAGATAATCCATTGTCCAAAAATAGAGATAGTGTATCTAGAGATAAGTACTAAAGCAGTTTTTAAAGCATGAATTGAAAAGTGTTTTGAGAGAAAAAGAGTCAGTCTTGTGAAGATCCAGAGCCTTCTTCTGGAATTTGTTGAGCTGGATGAGCTGAAGTGTTGTCAGCTGAACCTAGGGGTGTAAGTGGTTCGGTTTGGTTTGGTTTATAGCAAAACCACAAACCGAACCACCCCCTATTGGTTCCAAAAATCTCAAACCGAATCGAAGCGAGTAAAGCTTGGAACCGAACTGAACCGAGCCACTCAGTTTGGTTTGGTATGGTATGGTTCGGTTTTGTGGTTTATATAAGTTATTTTTAATCAAATTAACCAACATTAAAAATTACAATAAAAATAGGATTTTAATTTGGAATTAACATCAAAATTAGGAAATAACCTACTAACAAAAAATTATCATAAAGAAAACAATATAAATTCCAAAATAAACACAAATAATGGAAGAAATAATAGTTTTCCAACAATCAATATTTTGTTTGATTTAGTATGTCTCTCTCTCTCTATATATATATATATATATATTATAGTAAATAAATAAATAATATATAGGTTGGTTCGGTTCGGTTTGGTTTGGTTCGATACCAAAAATCGGGAACCGAACCTAATTCCAGTCATTCATTGTAGCTTATTGAGGGGATCCTGAAGCAAATGTAGACCTTAGTTCTATGGAAATTATCTCCCTTAGATTTGGAAGAATTGAAGCAACCTGGTGCTGGATGTCATGGAACTGTTGAGATAGGACTTTGAGAACAACTTCCATGTGGAGTTATATGGATATGGTAGATATCTAGTTTGTCAGCCAGGGAGAGTTATATGGGAGGTAGAGCAAAAGGGCCAACATCATAGGTTGGAGCACGGGATGGATCAGCTTCAGGAAACAAGTTGTAGTTGACAAAGCCTTCCTCCTTAGATAGAGGAGGGGAGAGACCATATATGGGAGATTGGGAAGGAGTTGACTGAGGCTCTGGAAAGATATCTTCAAATGTTGTTTTTTTGCTAGTTGGCTTGGTCAGGGCTGAGTTGATGATAACTTGTTCAATTTTCTTCTTTTGTTGAACAAGTTTATAAGTAGGAGAAAGAAGAGCACCTTCATTAGTTGAGCTTTCTGGATCTGCAAAGGAGGTGGAAAATGGTTCCTCATCACCCTCAGCTCCTACTTCGACTAATTTGGAGTCAGTAAAAGAGGATGAAGAAAAAGAGGAGAAGAAGGCATGCACACCAATGTTGTGATTATTGGATCCAGAAGAGATTTGATGCACTGGAGCAGTCTGTTGAGTTTGAGGAGAAGGAACAAAATTGTCAGCTACAGCAGCATACTTGTCATCTTAAGCATCAGCAGCAGTGTCAGCTTGAGCATCAATAGTAGTGTCAGCTTGAGTAGTAGTAGGATTGTCAGTTAGAGCCAAAGAAAAAAGAGTCAAGAGCAACAACTGGTGCATTCAACATCAGAGATAATGGATCATTGACTTCAAGAAGTGGTTGTTGAACGGTGGGAACAGTAGTACAATTTGAAAGAGGAAGTGGTGGAGATGTTTCAAAAACAGTTTGAGAGATGGTTGGGTCATCAGTTGGCATGTCAGCCCGTAGAGGAATGTCAGCTGGAAGGACTGGTATGATTGGAATTAGATTGATAATTTGTGGAACTGGAGGTACTTCAGTAGGTTGAGAAGTAGAGGTGTTTCTTGGTTGAGAGATGCTT
Organism: Codonopsis lanceolata; assembly: GCA_013146195.2. Classification (NCBI taxonomy): domain Eukaryota; kingdom Viridiplantae; phylum Streptophyta; class Magnoliopsida; order Asterales; family Campanulaceae; genus Codonopsis; species Codonopsis lanceolata. The sequence goes on along the minus strand of CM028380.1, from coordinate 110,497,901 downwards.
TGTTGAAAGACAAGATGATGACCTTTAGCCTTGATTATGGCATCTTTAATGCATTTGATTGCTAGACGATGGATTTGTGCCAGTTGTTTTGGGTCGACAGAAGGAGTGATCCACACTTGGTTTACTTCATCATCTTCAGGACAAGACAACCATCCTTGAAGAAAGGGGTCAGAAGCAGAAAGCCAAGTCATGCGAAGTACTCGATTATAGATTTTCCAAGTGGTATAGATGATCTCATCATGGACAAATCTATCACAAGATATGTAGAACTGATTCCATCACAGGGGCATGAGGTCAAAGTACTTGCCATAGTTGTCAATCAGGTCTTTAGCAGAGAGATTTGGAGTGATTGGATAAAGGACATTGAGCCTTCGTCGGTAGAGGTGATCAATATACTTGATTGCATTGACAAGATTTCCTTCTTGACTTCATGAAAGCTCAAGAGAAATTGGACAAAGTGAGGAAGATGGTCTATTGGAAAGACCCAGTTAGGAGGTATGGGCCTTGGGTTTGCACAATATGAAGTATGATAGGGATGGAATGTAGGATTTCTGATTGGAGGAAATAGTTTGATAGGCCCGATATTTGGAGAAATAGGCTTGGATGAGGGAATTTTTGGGACAAGAGTAGTGGTAAGATCTACAGAAGCTATGGTTGGAGAGAAAGACACAAAATTACCTAGATTTAGTGTGGGATTTCTTTTTTTTCTTTTAGATCGAGGAGGCAGAGAGGAAGTTGGTGCAATTGGTTGACTTGATCTTTGATTACCAGAAGGATTAGGAGCACTTTCTTCGTCAGCTGAGTCATCAGTGGTTATCAGCCTTCGCATTCGACGAGTCAAAATAGGTGGAGGCAAGATGTCAGTTAACTAAGCGACGTCAGCTGACTGACCAGCGTTAGCTGGCTTACTAGATGAGGTTGCAAATATGGAAGGTCCTTGACTTCGAGATCTTCTTGATCCTCGACCAATGGGTGCAATAGGAAGATTTTGACCAAAACGACTTGAAGAAAAGGGGTTGGTTGACATCAGTTGCTACATATTTCTTGGCTCAATGGTGAAGAGAAGAGATGAGGGCAGTAGCAAGAGATCAAAGAAAATGATTGATGATAAGAGCTTTAGCAAAGCTTGGCCAAAGAAAATGATTGATGATAAGATGGTGGGTTAGCTTTGGCTTCCCAGACTCCATGTTTTCCTTGTATTTGGCTATGTTAGCCTTGACACACTTAACCAGTACAGCTCCCCAGTTGATCTCACAGTTTTCAATGATACCCTCCATAAGAAAGAGTTGAGGCTGAGTGATTTTGTCATGACCACCCGATTTGATGATCAAAAATTTGTCTAACACCGTGGCTAGGGCATAATGAAGAGGGGAAAATCGGTTTTTGTGTCTGTCATAGGCCAGTTCGACAGGAACTTCAGCATGCATAGAAATCCACCTTGCTTACTGTGTGGCTTCTAGAATGGTAAAGATTGAAGACCTGTCATTAGAGAGGTTAGGGAAGGCTTCGGAGATGGTCTCTGTGTCAAAGATAATCTTGACCCCTATTGTTTCTCATTGTATCTTGATTTACATTTGTTCATTCATTACATTAGGTTCTATGCTTAGTTGCTAAATGGGTTGCGTACCAGTTAGCATGACATATATGTATATAACTTTGCCTTAGAATAGTTTTCTAGACTTCACAGGTTTCAGTGGAAGACTTCGGTTGAAGCTTCACCCGACTGCAAGCCTCCATGGCGGACCTTGTCTGCACTCGGACAGCATGACGTGTCCAGCCCTTCCAGATATCAAGCTTAAGTGTATTATTTAATTCATCTTTAATTAAGTTTGAATTTGAATTAAATTCATCTTCAAATCAGTGTTTGACTTCTCAGACACGTCCCTCCAGCTTTTTCGAAAAATCATGAAGACTTTTGCCTCCTGAATGTGATAGAGCAGGTGCATAGTCTGACACAACTAGACTGTACCAACTACTGCAGGTATGCAACTCTGTTTGTTTCCTTCATGCCAGTTGCTTCACCTACTCCTCTCCATACCCTAATCAATCTCAGATTGAAGATGAAGTCAACAAGGCAACTCCAAGCATTTAAAACATTTAACCTAATAAAGTTGTTACTCACTTCGTCTTCTCCAAACGGTCTCAAGGATGCCCAGCTATAAATACAGCCATTAAATACTGAAGAACTAAATGCTCTGAATCTATCCAACAACATCAAGCTTTATACTCAATGCATTCAAGAGATCATAAACTGATCATCGAAGTCCTCAACAACAACAAGAAGATATGCTTCAACTCTTACTCATTTACTTCTTATTATTGTAATCTTACTATTCTTCTGCACCTTGAATATTTTGCTTTACTAGATATTCAATTCCCCCACCCCCAAACACAAGTCAAATATTTTGTACACGATCCATTGGATATTTCTGTAATAGAGCTAGTGGAAAATATAGTGCACATTTAAATCCAAGATTGACTGCCTTGGTGGTGGACGTAACACTCATTTTAGTGCGAACCATCTCAAAACACATGTATTAATCTTCCTCTGTTGATTACTATTTTTATACTGTCATTCATTTCCTTAAGTTATTCCTTTAGAAGCAAACTCAAGTAATCGGCTAAGTCTTCTGGTAGTGCTTCACCGACAGACTTGATCTATCTTCCTTATAAGTCTTCCGCTACTTCAATCTTCTTAATAGATTGCAAGTGCTTGTTCTAGGAATTATTACAAAATGTTTTAAGTGTTAATAAGCTATTCATCCCCCCTTATAGCTTATTACTGTGCCCATTGGGACTAACAACCCCTCTAACCCCTCTAATGATACCAGTAAGAGAAAAAGAATCAGCTGGGTCTTCTTCCATAGACATGAAGAATTCTTCTGTGAGTTGAGTGTTGTAGTTGCGAATTTCTAAGCTTAGCAGAGGATGTACTCCATAAGATGTCAAAAGATGGACAAGTTCGAGTACCAGTGGAGCTGTATAGAGAGAGGCAATGTTGAGAATACAACCCAGATAATTATTGTCTGCCATTGCACCTGTTTATCAATCAAGAAAAAGTTAGTAAAAGAAGAAAGAATATATCTTAACAACAGTTAGATGATATAAGGAAGAAGAAATACCAGATAGGTTAACTCGGTTAAGAGGAAGCAAAAGGAGAAGAGAGAGAATTGAGAAAGAAAGGTTTGTAAGATTTTTAGGGTAAGGAATGTGTGTGTATATATATATATATATATATATATATATATATATATATATATATATATATATATATATATATATATATATATATATATATATATATATATATATATATAATGGAGGGTTTGGAAAGGATTGAAAAAGGTATTAAAGAAGATATAAAAAGGTATTAAATATGTATAAGTACGAGTACGTATAGGGAATTTCGGAAGTGGGTTTAAAAGAAAAGATATGACGTGTAGGGAGTAAGTACAAAGAATTTTGGCTTAAAAGGTGATGATTGATGCTGATTTATCATAAAGGTCAATACCCATTATGATGGGTAGTTTTTGTGTAGGCACATCACATCAACCGTCAGTGATGGTGAGATAATGGGAGAGGCGATTTGACTTCTCAAGGAAGCTTCATGAGTTCCAAAAATTTAAGCAGGAAATAAATATTTGTAAGTCAAGTTGGAAACTAAATAAGGCTAGAAGGGGGGTGAATAGCCTTTTAAAAACTTTAAGGGTTGTTTTGAAAACCTTTAAAAGATGTAGTGGAAAAGCAACTGATATAAAATCAGCTGATAGCATCTATTAAATGTGAAAATAGTTTGGGTAGCAGCTGCTGAATTGTAAAACGACTTGGTTTGGTTTTCTTTTGATCACTTAAGTATATGGGCTGAATTGAAGTACAATATGTATAAGATCAAATAAGTAAATAATTCATGATTGTAACTGTTAAACACTTGAGTAGATAGAAGCTTCTTAAGTGTATGAACAGTAAAAATAGCAGATAGAAGAACAAAGTATTTGAAGTGGTTCATAGTGTTAAAACTGCTACATCCATTATCAAGTTGGTCAAACTTAGATTTGGAAGTGCACTAAATATATTGAAATTTTAAGTGATAGCTAACAGATCTGTGGACAACAAAAACTAGTATTTGAGGAGTATGATTGATCAACAATCATACTCGTGCAACAATCAAGTATTTTTTTAAGATTTTGAAGTAGTAAGGAAGAATACAATAATTTTCTAAACAAGAACTATAAAGGAATGAAAGGTGAAAGAATATCTAGTAATTTTTTGAGGACTGGAACACTTCAAGGGAAGAATTGCTTGAAGGAATCTGATGTGTGTCCAACCCTGGATTGAAGCAAATCAAAGAAAGAATATCATTTAAGTGGTGAATGATTTCTTCAATCCTTTTATCCTCTATTCTCTTATATCTTCTATCATGAGAACTGAAACATTTCAAGGAAGGAGTAGCTTGAAGGGATAAGTGAAATATTTGTACCTAGTTCTCTTTTTTTCTCCCCCTTTGAATCCTTGCTCCAAACTGATCTATATAGTGATGCTTGAAAGTAGCCGTTTGAAAGAGCAGAGATAATCTTGAAGAGTGATGATGAAGTCCATCTTTCAAAGCTCAGAGATCTTGAAGAGGATTTCTGAAAATAGAAGATATCACCTATCATAAGATCATAAATTTAAGGATAGAGTGGTTACACATCTTCTTCCATAAAATAAGGAGAGTAGATACTTCTAGCATGATATATTTAAAGAGAGTGGTTGGCTAGAAGATATGCTACATTGGAATATTTGCAATGGAAAACTGTTGAGCAATTTAATGTTTTTATAAAAAGTCTCCTTTTGAAGAGTTTAACGTATGAATTTAGATGGCCATGAATTAAATGCGTTAGAGTGGCCAACAATGTTTTTCAAATAACGTTTGTTTAAAATATTGTTTGAAGGAATATTTATATATAAATCATTTAGGTATTTTAATCAAAAGAGTGTAGGTAAATAGAGTATCTTTAGTGAGGTGTCATACACTGATTATTAGCAGATGTCAGCTGCTGATTACTTTAGCTTCGGTAGATGAATATATCTTTTAACGAGCAACTGATTTTTAGCAAAGTGTTTTAAACTAAAGGTAAAGTTCACGGGTTTTCGAAAATATTGTTTTAGGAAATTTTGAAAGCATTGATTTCGAAATTAGATTGAAGCGCATTGATTCAACAGAATATGATTTTCAGAATATATGGATTTAGGTATAGGAAAGCATAGCGGCTGGAAACTGAGTTTTTAGATAACAAAAGGTGTAATAAAACTTTTTGGAAAACTACAGTTGTTAAGTAAGGAGATCAGCAGCTAGCTTAGCTGCTGATGACTAAGTTATGACAGATACATTAATAAGACTTGTGAGAGCTGCCTACATTAGTCTAAGTTTATTTTATCTTGTATTAAAGTGACAAAAGATTAGTTGTAGGTCTACCTGCTGAGCTTTAACAGGAACTTTAGATTTACTAAAGTCTAATCCATTTCATTTTAGTTAACAACTAACTAAGGCTCTAATCATGCAAGACTATAGTTAACTCAACCTATTGAACTTCACTTAGATATATCTATTAGAGTGATCTTATTTCAGTAGGTGAGTTCTCTGAGAGTCTAGCTAACTCCTAAAGTCTACTTAATGAGTTTAAGTAATTCTAAACATTTTATATTCCAATAATATTCATAAATATCTCAAATTATATATATATATATATATATATATATATATATATATATAAAGTATATAATTTGGGAATTAGTTGTGATACGATCAGTTAATAATAATGCACACTGTACTTTCTCGAGCCAACACCTTGAGCCTTACCTTCTCATACACTACCTTCGACCTTATTTTTTCCAGAAACCTGGCTCGGACCTAGAAAGGAAGAGACAATACTGGTTGTTTGATAAGAGATTTGAGTTCAAAAATAGAGAACAGTTCAGGATATACAGATTTGGGTTCAGAAACAGAGAACAGTTCAGATACAGATTTGGGTAGAATGGTTGCCGAAGATGAATAGACTTCTATGGGTACAGATACAGGGGCACCAGGTTATGCTCCTACTCCAGGCATGCAACAGTGGATAGATCAGAAAATAGGTATTCACATCAATCGCCTAATGGGCCAGAAAGCAAAACTCATGCAAAGCCTAAAACCAAACATTGAAAACACCCATTCCCCTGTGAGACCCCATGAAGTGTCAACCTCAAATGTTCCCCCAAACACCAAATTTCACGTACCAAACACAGACCCTCCTCAAAAGATCAAATTACCCAATCCTCAAGTTTAAAGGTCCAACCTTCCTTCTCAAAACCAAAACACTGGCACACCTTTTCCAAACACTTATTCTTCATACCAATACACTAACCCTCTTCTCAATACCAACATCAACACCAGTTACCCTCCTCAAAACATCAGTACCCCATATCAACATCTAGGAAATCATCCATTCTCTACCACCAACCCACTTCAAGATAGCCCACATGCCGACCCCAGAAGTTATGTAAGACCCCGATTCCCGGTTAGCTTGAATTGCGTGCAATGCTCGCATTTCTTCTTTGGTTTATGGCTTGTTAGGTTTGTGAGAGAGTCTAGATGTGTATGAGAGATCACATTAAGATCAAAATACTTTTAAGAGATGCCATATAGTTGTTGACTTGCTAAAGTCATAAGTTGTAACCCGACGATAGTCGAAATGCGACGCGATTGAGAGTTTACTCGGGTTTTGTGTTCCTGACCTCGATTTGGTCTAGATCTTTACATGATGATTGATTAACATGTTTATATGTGTTATACTTCTATTTGGATGTATTCCTTAAGTCTCGTGAAGTTTTGACGCTCCGAGGATAGCAATTCTCCTTATCGCGTAGTTTGAGATTGAGCCGGGTGATTGTCTCGTCTTTCGGGAGCTCATTTCCCCTATATGTTGTTAATCATCTGAGGGGCATTCAGGCCTCTTTAATAGCCTTTTGAAGTGTTTATAATAATGGGTTGTTGCCCGTCGGTTTGTGGTTTCATTCGACGTTTCGTTAGCGAGTTGTTGCGCCTTCCGCCGGTTTTGCTCTGAGTTGTTTCGGGTGTTGTTTATGGGAGTTTAGACCTACTTTAAAGTGGTTTAAGACTTGGTTTGTTTAGCTAAGTGTTTGAGGTCCTTTAGGGTTGAATTATGAGCCATTTCGAAGCTTTAAGGGTTGCGGTTGCATGCGGGAAGGACCGTAACCGAGCGAGGATTGCAAAATTGAAATTCATGAAGGTCAGGGACCATGCGCTCGCATGGTGGGCATGCCATGCGACCGCATGGCCTTCGAACCAGCTTGCTCCCTGTTTTGTTTTTAGTTGTGAAATTCCTATCCTACCCTCTTTAAACCTCTTCCAAACCCTCCCTAACACCCATACTTAGACCTAAACATGTCCTAACACTCTTGGGGAGTTAATTAAGGTTTGATTAAGGATTGATTACACCTAAACATCACTAATTGTAACTTGGAAGTTCCTATTGTGCCCTCATTACTTGGGAAGTATAAATAGCCTAATCTCTTCACAAATTCAGCCAATTTCTTCATTTCTCCTCCATTCTTCATACGTATTAGAGAGAGTGAGAGCCTCCATGGAAGCTTGGAGCCCTAGCCTCCTTCCTCTTCCAATCCAAGGAGATCCAACCGTCGGATGACCTCCAAACTTGAGATTCTTGAAGCCCTCGTCAAATGGAACAACTTCACCGATTGGATCGTGATTCTTTTGAGTTTTCATCTAAGTCAAGTAAGCTACTAGACCCTCTCTTCTCTTGATTTTGTGCTCATTGACCCTAAGGAAAACAAAGAGGATTGCTATTTGAGGTCAATGAGTACACAAGCATGTTGTGTGTGATTTTATTTTGATTTTTTGGATTTTTGATGGGTGAACTTGCTAGAAGCATGAATAGGTTGATTTATATGTTTAATGAAGTATGATATTAGGCTTCAATTTGTGAGTTTGGATTTGAGATTGATGGGTACATAATTCCCTAGAAACCTAGGGTTTTATATGAGGATTAATTAGTAAATGGGTTCTTGATGTTATGAATGATTTTTAGAGAATTTTATGAAAAGTTATGAGTTGTTGGAAGCAAGTATGTATATGTTTAAAGTTTGGGAAGTATACTTGATGAATCCTTATTTTAGGGTGTGAACATGAAAGAAGAATTTTTACAATGAATTACATGTTGGAATGCTTCGTTTGACTTTTGAGAATAAAGTTGACCCTCATGTATATGAGAGTATGTTGCTATCTAATTCATGAATTTTGGTTATTAGCATGTATATTGAATTATTATTGTGGATTACATGAATAAAATGTAAGGTTTGACTTTATTTGGTTGAGTTGACTATTATGCATATAAAAGTATGTTGGTCAACTATAATTCATGAATTGAAGGTTAAGAACATGTTAGATGAATTTACATGTTGGTTATGAACTTACTAGATGAAATTACATCTTGTTTAGATTAATGGTTATTTTGGATGAAAACATGCTTGATTAAATGCTATATTGAGATGCATGCTTGAATTGTAATGGTTGACTTTAAATGTTAATGGTTGACCTATGAACCATGTTTTGGGGTTTTTGTTGGGAAAGTATGGATTGTTGGGTTGCACAATGTTTCTAACCTTAAGAACATAGCCATGAATAATAACCAATGAATAATAGGAGGGCTATGATGCAAATAGCTTCTATGCCTTCAAATTTGAAAAGAGTAGAAATGACTCAACAGAGTCGATTATTGGACTAATATGAATTTAGTGAACCACATATTGAGATCCTACGGAATTTGGGGTAGTTTTGATGGAGGTCAAGACTCCGAGCGTTTTCAAGTGTATGAAGAACACTTGGGTATTAGAGACTTGATATTATCGCTCTAAGATGTTTATGTGTTAGTTAGCATAGAAGTGCATAACTATGTGATTTATAAGTAAATATCTACTTGAATGGATTAGTGCGGTGTGTTGTACTTTTCCTTTGGATGAGCATGCGAGTATATATTACCCGTGCTTGTGTTTGAGTCCAGCTGGCGGGACGATGCATTGTCTTCACGAATTGTGGGATTCATGATCGCAATGGATCGCCACGCCGGGTTTGTACACACCCCTCCACCGATGGCCACAGTGGGGAAGTAGCTGATCTTAGTTAGAGTAATACACATGACTTTGATAGCTATGGAACCCGAACGGGGATTGTTTCGGGGACGTCGATGCCACGAAAGGGTTATCGAGGACATGTTTGTTTCCGTAGGAGTTACACGTTGGAAACGCGCGGAAAAGGAAAACCATCTTCTCTCTCTTATGTGGTTTATTTTACGAGCACGTATGTGAATTGTTGTGCTACGTGGTTATGATAAGATTTACATGAGATGATGATTACTTGATGAAATGTTATAGTAAAAATATAACATGCTAATGAAATGATGATTACATGAGTTTTTGTAATTATATTGATGCTAATCATTTGGTGAAATGGTCCCACTCAACATGCTCTGAAAAATGAATTACATGCCAAGACTAGGGCTTGGAAGAAACCAATAGGGGCTGATCAATTTAATCCATGAAGAAATCAAGGAATGCATCTGACCTTTCGGTCTAGGATATAATCCTACACTAGCTGAATTAAATGCGGTCATGAAAAAAAAAGCGTGAAAGAAACAAAACAGAGCGCGAAAAGCGACCATGACATAGCTGTCCTCTCAAACCATACAGAAAAACACTAAATGGTTACTTCGTAAAGCAGGGATAAACTGTCACCTACCTCATGTTCCTTGAGCCATGGATTGATAGCAATGGCAAAAGACACCCTCGTTGGGAAATATTAGAAGATGTGAGTCTCATTACAAGTGAACTAGAAAAAGTTGCGCTTGAACCCCGTGACTCTACATACATAACAGTAACAGTGGAAAACACCTGGACCATAGACCAAGACAACTGTGCCTTAGCTTTGTTTGGCAGTGACTTCGTGACAGACATTTTTCTAGGTATGATTGATGGAGGCATTGACACTTTTGAGCTCCTGGCTGAATTTGAGGCTATCATAGATAATCCACTATAGAACTAGTACACCACCGCTGGACCCCTCTTGACTACTACGGACCTGATAGACCATTTCGGATACACCCTACCCCCTATATTTTCCTCGGACTAGTCACCTACCAGCTCGCTTCCTGACATAAAAAATGGGGACCTTACTCCCCAGGACCTTAATGAAATAGCCAACTCTATAACCCCTTTTGTTAATGAAAGTCTTAGTGTTTGCATGTACTCCTTGGTTGCCAACTTGTTAAAAGATGAATTAGCTAAAAACATAATCGAATCAGTTAATAACGAACTATTTAACAAAATGGTCCCCAAAGACAAAGAATACTTAACCAAAATTGCAAAGTTGGTTAAGAGACAAAGGCATCACAGTACAGCAACAACATAAGAAGATTTGTCCATCATCAATCTGGGGCTGAACAGTGAGATCAGAGAAGTCAGAATTGGCAGTTATCTGCAAGGGCAAGACAACGCACATTGATTAGTTTGTTGAAAGAGTTTTTAGATGTTTTCGCATGGTCTTATGAAGACATGCCTGGGTTGGATCCAACAATTGTACAACACATGATTTTGACATATCTAGATGCCAAGCCAGTGAAACAGAAACTCCGCATAATCAAGCCAGAATAGTCTCTACAAGTGAAAGAAGAGATCATGAAACAGCTGAGCGTTAAGTTCATCCGGGTGGTGGAATACTCGATTTGGTTATCAAACGTAGTGACAATACCAAAATCTAAATGAAAAGGTTGAAATATGTGTTGACTTATGTGACCTCAACAAAGCGTCTCCAAAAGACGACTTCCCTTTGCCAATCATCGACATTGTGGTAGATATCGTGGCCTCTCACAAAATAAGGTCATTTGTAGACGACATGCTTGGATACAATCAGATCAAATGGTAACAGAGGACCAGGAGAAGACTTCTTTCATCACCCCTTAGAGGACATACTGCTACACAGTCATGCCATTTGGATTGAAAAATGCTGGGGCTACATATTAAAGAGTTGCTACTACCCTATTTCATGACATGATGCACAAAGAAGTTGAGGTGTATGTGAATGATATGATCATTCAATCAGATGAAATAGACGGTGCTCACATCAAAGATCTCCGCAAGTTTTTTGAAAGATTACAAAAGAACCAGATGAAACTCAATCCAGCAAAATGCACTTTTGGGGTCACCAAAGGAGAAGGTGCTAGGATTCATGGTAACTGAACATTGAATTGACATAGAACCTGCAAAAGTGAAAGCCATCACAGACATGCCGCAACCAACAACTCCAAGCGAAGTCAAAGGCTTCCTTGGACGATTACAGTATATCAACCGTTTCATCAGACAACTGCCCTCCATGTGTGAGCCACTCTTCAAACTGCTGAAAAAAGGACATTGATAGAGTATGGAATGAAGAATGCCAGCTCTCCTTTGAAGCAGTGAAAGGATGCCTTGCTAGCCCCCTAGTTATAGTTCACAAACCATTGATGTTATACCTCACTGTCACAGACACTGCGGTTGGAGCCATGCTCACACAGGAAAGGAAAGATTCCTATGTCGAAAATGCCATATATTTTGTAAGCCGAAAGTTGCAAGGTAGCGAACTCAACTACTCAATTTTGGAGAAAAGCTGCACAGGTCTGGTATGGGCAACGCAAAGGCTCAAGACCTACTGACAAGCTCAACTGGTCAAAGTGATCTTCAGAATGGACCCAATAAAATACATCTTTGGAAAGCCGTCCCTCTCCAGTCGGTTAGCCTAATGGTCCTCCCTGCTCAATGAATTTGACATCACATATGCTACCCACAAGTTAATCAAAGGGAGCATAATTACAGACCACCTAGCAGATTTTCTGTTAGAGACAGAAAATGCCAAGGAGCCAGACTTCCCAGGCGAAGGCATTTTTGAAATCACAGATAATGACACTAAATGGCCACTGTTCTTTGATGGTCTTCCAATAAAAGAGGCTTCGACATAAGAATACTGCTAATTGACCCCACAGATTCTCACACACCTTTAGATATAAGGTTGGAATTTGAATGTTCCAACAACACCACTGAATACGAAGCTTGCATCGCTGGTCTAGAAGAAGCTCTTTGGAAAGGGACAAAGTGTTAGAGGTCTTCGGTGATTCCATTCTGATTATAAATCATATCTAGGGAAAATGGAAAACACAGGATCCCCATCTACAATTGTATCATACTCATCTGACTACTCTTGCAAAGAAGTTCGACGATATATCATTCCATTACCTGCCACGAGATAGAAATCGTTTTGCAGATGCATTAGCAACCTTGGCTTCACTAGTCGACGTTCCATCGGACATGAACATACAACCTTTTGTAGTAGGGAAGAAAGTCATTTCTGCCTACTGTTTCACAATCGATACAGCTCCCGAGAAAGACAATGAGCCCTGGTATTTAGACATTTATAATTTACTTAAGAAAAATGAATATCCACCCGACCTAGACAGAAAAGGAAGAATTGCCTTTCGAAGGTGGGCCACATAGTTTGTTATCAGCAGGGTAAACCTTTATAAAAGGCACTATCAGGGTCTAAATCTATTGTGTATAGACCAAGTCAAGACAGAGCGGGTCATAAACCAACTACATGGTGGTACTTGTGAGCCTCACATGAATGGACATATGCTTTCAAAGAAACCAATCCGACAGGGATAATAGTGGAGCACACTTGAAACTGAATGCATTCGTTGGGTACGCCACTGCGACAAATGCTAGTGCTTCGCCAATCTGCAGCATGTTCCTCCACACATACTATACAACTCTGTAGCCCCTTGGCCCTTCTCAACATGGGGAATTGACGTCATAGGACAGGTTCACCCAAAAGGTACAAATGGTCATGAATATGTCCTGGTAGCCATCGACTACTTCACCAAATGGTTAGAGGTTGCCTCATACAAAGTATTGAATGCCCGGAAAGTTGTCGAGTTCATCAGAACTAGCATCATATACCGATACGAACTACCATTTGAAATGATCTCCAATAATGGTACACACTTCGAAGGCAACGTTAACCGACTACTTGATAAATTCAAAATACAACGAAATAAGTCATTCGCATATTGACCACAAGCCAACGGAGCAGTCGAAGCTGCTAACAAAACACTTGAAAGCATTATTGATAAAATGGCAGAAACCAAAAAGGACTGGCCTGACAAACTACCATTAGCACTCTGGGGATACCGCACATCAGTCCATAAACCTACAGGGGCTACGCCATACTCTCCATCCTATGGCATGGAAGCCGTATTACCTATTGACATTAAGATTCCTTCATTAAGAGTAATTATGGAAGTAGACATAGCCGGAGTTGTTTGGCTTAGACAACGTTACGACGAGCTGGCACTGATTGATGAACGCAGATTTCTAGCTTTATAACACACACGAGCATATCATTGAAGTATCACTCGAGCATTTAACAAAAAAACTCAACTACCGAAACATCCAAGTAGGTGACCTAGTACTTCGAGAAAAGCCCCCCAGTTATGTCGACACTAAAGGAAAATGGAAGTCTCCATGGATGGGACCCTACATAGTAAAGCATATACAGTCAGGAGACACCATGTTCCTTAGCAAGCAATCAAGATGGGGAAGATCTCATTCAACCCTTCAACATGGACAAGCTTAAGCGATACTAGGCATAAGCCCAAGTATTGCTAATATAGCATGCTATAGTGGCCCATATACTTTATCTCTCTCTTCAGCTCGCTAGGTTGAAAACCGGAAAGGGCGGCCTAGGTAAAAGTTAGAGCACAAAAAAAAAAGGAAAAATATACAAGGAGGAATAAGGGCTCGCTAGGTTGAAAACCCGAAAGGGCGGCTTAGGAAAAAGTTAGACCAACAAAAATGAAAAACCAGAAGAAAATAAGAGGGATAAAAGTCTCCAACGTAACAGTCTCCAGCACAGTCTATAGCATACAATCTACAACATAACATTTTTCGGTTGAAGGTCTTTAGCAAAATGGTCCCAACAGGACCAGAACTACGTTGACCTGAGCCTCAAATTGAGGAACGTATGCAGCCTTAGGGTGCAATTGAAAATAGACAAAAATTCATTCAAGTGCTCCAAGATATATTACACGATTGTTTGATATTCTACAATCGGTTCCTTGACCAACGAAAGAAAAACCACTGTACACATTTTAATACACAAAATATAAACATAAATACAATGACCTTAAATGGCAACCATGCAATACATGTCTAAAACAATGGGGTAGTCAGTAACATCCCCAAACAGTACCACGATCGCCAATTCTAAAACATGGGGGTAGACATTAACATCGACAACAACATCGCGATCCACAAACTAGAAACCTTGGGGTAGTCAGTAACATCCTCGACACCGATATACCATTTCTTGTTCAATCTCTTACATGACCTAGCCGGTACCAAACATTCCTTCGAGGTGTCGCCACTCCTCTGGCTTCATCCTGTTGGGAAGATGCCAAGCCTTCTTCATCACTCCCAGCATACTTACTTTCAGGTCCCGCAGCATTACTTGGACCCACACTATCATCAGGCCCGACCACATTACCCCGTCACTCTATATTGCTAAACCTCCCGGCCGTATAATTGGGCCCCGCACCATCATCTAGCTTTGCAACATTGCCCCGTCAACCAACATCACTGAACCTCCTAACAGTATAACTTGGTCCTGCACCATCATCTAGTTTGGCAACATCACTTTGCCTCAAAGTAGTACTAGGGAGCTGCGCCCGCTATCCCTTTCTGCATCACTTTGAATTCTAGTAATATGCAACAGAAGTCTCCCGGATGCTTTAGATTTGGTAAGTGTCTTCCACGATCTGTCATCGCTGTCGAAGAGATTATTCAACCTCTACTATTGTCAACCTAAAAATCTAAGTTCTCAATGTGTCAGTGAAAGAAAGAAGAAAAGGGGCCGTCCTCACATTCCCTCCGCACAAAAGCATAGTCGCCCCAGTTTTGTCCAACCTCAAATAACAAACCACCAATTATCACCCCACCCGAGTACATCGTGCATAACAAATAAATAGCTTTTGGTTTGTCTAACACAATTAATTAGTGATGCATTGCTAACATTTAATTTAATTGTCTGAGTACATAATTACAAATAAGTTCATACATAATTGCATTAATACATGAATACATACAATACAATTAAAATGCATTTTTTATGTCCGCGTCGACGCACTCCTCTGCATTCCCGATTTACTAACTAAGGGTCCCGGATTACTAGTACTGACACCCATTATCCGGGGGCCTTTCTGACGCAAACCACCCGGAGGATCGTCGTCATCCCTACGCCGGGAAACTCAACACTATAGCGCATGCGCTCCAATTTCTTCCTAGCCTGAAAAGGAAGAACAACCATAATTTCCAACATTAAGATAAGAGTTTCTTTCATTATTTTATTTACAACACACACACATACACATAAATACTCTTGCATAAAATTTCTACTCATTTACTTCAAAACACTCACACACTTTTAAATTTTCTTATTTACACATATCCTCTTTATTTTTGTTTGCTTAATTATTTTCCATTTTTTATACCCGACATATGTTGTTCATCTCACCCATCATTTAACTTACATGCGTAAATATTTGATTCATCTCATCTAAGATGCATACATGGATATTTTGTTATGCTCATTTGACCATTAAACACATATACATAGATACTTGGTTCTCATTTGCGATGCATACACAATGATTTTGATAATCTCACTTGTGATACACATATATTTTATATTTCTTTTCAATTAATTCAGTTGAAGACACATAAACATTTTTTTGCTTAAAAATATTGATATATATATATATATATATATATATATATATACATTTATAATCAAAAAAGGGAAATAATAATTAAAAAAGGTTTTTTCAAAATAATTATCTTCAGTCCTAGACTCACCCTGATCTGTCCGAAAACAAAATATCACAGAAAAACATTTTTCTCATATGCATAACATGACATTTTCTATATTTCTCGTTCGTTGGGTCAATATAGTCAACACATGTAGCATGCATTTTTTGCTAACTTTGAGCATGCGTATTATACACATCTTGGGCCATATTGAAATTTTAAATCATGGGTTTGTTATCCCTATACATCCTTCTCACAAGCATATTTTCTTTTTAGCCAAACTAGCGTTTAATTACACCCAAATACACAGTCAAAGTAGGCACAATACACAGTCAAAATATATACAACTGATATTTTTCTACAACAAAAATGTAAATTTTCATGTCAATTTATTCCGTCATACTATCATATATTGTCTCTACCTACTGACATTGCAGTATACCCAACAAAAAAAACACAAATCATTCAACAAATAGTTCAAATTACAAATCGGAAGAAAATGGTTTGAAAAACTTACTATGGGTGCCAGATTAGAGATGTGGGTGACAGGCTCCCTTTTAATATTGTCCCAATCATCAAGAGTGAACCGATATCGAACATGATTTCACTTCAAAGACTTCTCATCCGGAATATTTTGATTCGATTCCGGGTTCATCAGAGCTTTTCCTCTACAGCGTCACTCCCTACAGAGTGTCATCACATGAGCAATAATAGAGTACCTGCATTTTACATTAAATATTAGCATGCATTAAAAATCTAGTTTTTCATCAAAATTCTTATATTTTCAATGTTGCATTGCATATTAAGATCTTAATTCCTATATTGCATCAAATATATGATTATCATGTCCATGTTGCATCACATTCATTTGAACAAAAAACGTTTTTGGCGTTGCGATGAATGTTGCAATATGGCATATTGGAAAACTTTTTGGCGTTGTAATGAATATTGCAACGTGACGTTTGAAATCCTTGGGCATTGCAATGAATATTGAAATGTAGCGTTTGAAAGAATTCCTCATGCTTTTCCTATCCTGGGTGAAGCAATGGAACACACATATCACATCACATAACTTTCTCTTACATTTGTTTTACATTCCACAACCACATATTTTCTTAAAATTCCACATCCCGTCGTTACATTCCACAATTGCATATCGTTTTTGCATTCCACATTTACTATTTGTCTTTTAAATTTACACCATGTCTTTAAATTCCACACTGTCTTTAAAATTTACACCTTGTCTTAAAAATTTACATTTTGTCTTAAATGTACACCTTGTCTTTTAAATCCCACATTATGTCTTTTAAGTTTACAATATGTCTTTCAAAATTCCCCATCCACAAATTGTCTTTAAAATTTACACACTGTCTTTCAATTTACACCTTGTCTTTCTATTTACACCTGTCTTTAAATTTACATTTGTCTTTAAAATTTACACTTTGTTTTTCAATATACACATGTCTTTCAATTTAAAATGTCTTTTAATATACAATGTCTTTCAATATACACTTGTCTTTCAATATACACCTATCTTTCAATGTACTCATGCCTTTAAATTTACAGCTCGTTTCAAATGTTTCGGCTTAAGCCGAACTACGATTTGGTCTTACTCCTTTAATGAGGATACGTAGGCAGCTTATTCCGGTAGGTTCGACCGTCACTTCAAAAAAATGATGAGGAAATAGAAAAGAAAAGAGAAAGGGAGGGAGGGAGGAGATTTCCATCATGCCTTGACTTGCATCTCAAAAATTCTTTCAAATACTAAAACTTTCCCATGGATGTATGTCCTGAAATTGAGAGTCTATTCTTATCAACGACGTTCGTTTGCCTGTAAGCTCACGTTCACTTGCAAAATCCGTCGTTGAGGGGCTCTGTATACACCCCAATTTCGTACCCGTTCAATACGATGTTCTAAAAAATATAATTTATAAGTTAAATGGACTAACGAAATTTAATTCCGTTATGTTTCAGGAAGAAAAGGACTTAACGGACTTAAAGGAGGCTAACAGAGGCAATATAAAGGAGTTGACTAAAAAGTCAACGAAAAAAACTATTGGAGCCGCTCCAAACCCCTTGGATCGGCTCCATCTGTGTCTTCATCTTTTCCAGCCAAAATGCCATGCTCACGTCTGGCTTTGCTGCGCCAATGACTTGCCACCATGGTGCCCTTGCCTGCTAGTTACCTATCTACCTTGGTTGCCTATAAAAGAAGCCCTCAGCATCAGCCTCCTCATTTCCACATACCAAGCCTCTCTCTTGGATTATATCTCCCTTCCTCTCCTCCCTTCCTCTGTGAAGCGAGCAAGGCAACAACCTTCTCCTCCCTTCCTTTGCGAGGCGAGCCTTTGAAGCCTTCGACCTCCTGCCCCCTCGGTAGCCTCCTCCCTTGCCCGAGCAAGTGAGCCTTTTCTGTCCTCACCCCGGCGAGCTGATCTAAAAAGCCAAAAACTACGATTACACTGCTGGATATAACAAAGATACAACAACAACAACAACAACAAAAACAAAAACAACAACAAAAACAAAAACAACAACAATAACAATAACAACACCAACAACAATAAGACTTTCTCTCTCGAGGAGACAGTGGAAGCACACTCAAAAACGCTTAGAGGTCTTAAGCCTAGGCGTATACCGGGATCAGATACTCACGTTACAAGAGGTATGTATCAACATATTATTATAGAATTATTGTAGTCATAAATATTATTATTATTATTGTAAATATTATTTGTAAGTAATATACTAATTAGTTTATACCTTGTTTATATTTTAAATGTAAAATAAATATAATACTTATATTTAAAAAATATTAAATAAAGTAGTATTTATTTAAATATGCATAAAATATGAAAATAGTTATTAACATGCTTAGATAATGGCTAGCATACTTGATCGATGTGTTTTATTTATCTATTTCCTTGCAAGTGTACAAGACTATTATAGAATAGACTCGGAAGCAAGGGTCGAACCCACAGAGACAAGTGATCACGAACAGTGCGGATTATAGATAGCAAATTATTAACCTAAGGGGGGTTTTTATGTTTAATTCTACTCTAAATTACTAGTTATAGATGTTTAACTAATTAGACAGTAATAACAGATATGAAGATCTTATGATGAGTGGAAATCTAGGATTCTGGGTTTCACTTATATCTCCTTTATGTTCAATTCATAAAATGTCATTCAATGTCTTGGGTTCGTTCACTAAAAATAGATATAGTCCGTTGAACAATTGGTTCAGCCTCCATCCCCCATAAAATTCACCCATTCCATATCCTAAGCACAGAACCGTAATCTAGTCGTCACCTAGATTTATGATCTATCTGTCACCTAGATCATGTAAGAACCTGGTCCTAACTTATCACTCTCGTGCTCGATAGGTCCAATTTATTGTGTTGGTGAGCCGATTTGTACGACATATGCACTTGGTCATGCAGTTATCCGCACCTCTAAGCCTTTATTATTTGCGATTACATTCATTTGTTCAAAGCAAAATAATATAGGGGTTGATAAACAACACAATCAACAAGCATTGAATAGACATATATTTATGAATCAAAACATAAATTCGATACAAGTTACCTCCCACCTCCTAGATTAGGGATGATTTAGTTCATCATAAACGATGAACAACACATGAAGATGATGGGAGACATGATTTGATCTTCAATACTTGAAATTACAAAACCTAACTATGTTATACAATCTAAAACTACCTAAAATCTATGTAAAGAGAGCTTCCACCGGCCGTCCTCCTCTTTTGGCTCGGCATCGACTTCTATATATACTCGGGAGTTGTGATTGAATCGAATGATTGTGTGAAAATCGAAAATTGAGCATTACGCCTACCTCATGCAAGAAGGGTCGCAAGATACCAAGTCCGTCAAGGTCTCAGCCAATGTGGTGGTTTTTTGACTCTTCGATTGTCAGCCGCCGAGGGACCGTCGCTCTACCTTATGCGGTCGCAGGTGCAGGCACCTTGCTTGGCCCCGCAAGTCCGTATTGACAAATTTTTATTTTTCTTCAATTTTTCTTTCTTTGTAATTTGCACTTAAACCCCGGAGAGTTTTCGCATATTTTCACGAACAATCACGAAACTTACAAAACTCGCCGAAAACATATATTAGTACTCAAAAGACTCCTGAAATAGCATAATTTAAGTCATAGAAGTATATAAAATCGACGTATAAAATATATCGATCAAATACCCCCAAACTTGAACTTTGCTCGTCCACGAGTAAACAAATAAACTTATAAATACAAAAGCATATAATTAACAAAAATTAAAATCTTTTTGTGAGGGTGACACTATTTACACTCCTCTATAAACCCACAAACTTAAGGAGACTCTTTCGAGTGACTCTACTATGCAGATAAATACAAAAACAAATAAATATAAAACTAAAATACGACTACAAATAAAACATAATTAAAACATAAAATCTTTTTGGTTTCATCCTCAAGTTATAAGTGTATGAAAACATATATTATAAGTCTTCTGAAAAATAGCCTAACTGAAAAGAAGGGGTCCTCCTAGAATCAATTTCCCACCCAATCCTACTCTCTCAAAAGGGTAGGCTAAAAGTGTAAAGGCTTTTAGGGTTAAGTTAGTGTGGTTAAAGAAACGATGGTGAATGGGGGTTTAAATAGTGTGCTTAACACACTCCATTCTTTTTCATTAGGCTCAAAGGGGACACTAGGGATATATTTAGTATAGGTCAGGGAATATTTAGGCTCTAACGATCCAAAGATGGCCTAAATCATTTCTTAATGCCAAATGCTCACATAGTATTTAAAGCAAGTAAGATAACACAAAATATCATATCAACTATGGGAATTGGGTTGAGTGTTTAGCATCACTGGATTTCACATAAGCATTCAAGCTAAGGCAGATGGTAGGGACAATTGAGACTAACATGCAACACGGTTCGAAAGTGTGCTTGAGATATATAAATGAGAAAAATCCAAGGGATCTAACTATCATGCAATTGACCCTAAGTTACAATTTAATGCAACACTCATGTTCGAATGGCTATGCATCATATTCTTGTGCATATCTTGTTGAAGTGAAATCGATGTTATAAACTTTATAAAACTATTCTAATCAATCCAAAGTTATGACTGGTGTGAGTGCATGAAGAATTTGGAGAAAAGTAAAAGTTTCGCAAAATTAAGTAAATTCCAGGGGGATCTACGGACTAACTATGCGGTTCATTGCACTAATCTCCTCATTGACTACGACTAGCATTACCACACCTAAACTCGAGGATGAATATTTTGAATTTAAATAATTTTTTTTTTATATATTTTTCTAAGAAATTGTGAAAATTGGAGGTGATGACGATGACACAATTGATGATGGGTCCCCATAAGAGGAACCTACAGTATCCAATGTAAGTGTATTACGGTCAAGGCAACACCTCAGAAAATCGAGAAAAAATAAAAACAGAAAAATAGGGTGAAGAGTTAAATGGTCATCTAAGAAAGAAATTCTCTTTCACCCTAACGACATAGCCAACTCCATTCCTCGTTAAAATTTGGGACTGCTTAAGACCTAAGTTTTAAATCCCCCCCCCCCAAACTTAAGTTTTATTTTGTCCTCAAAATAGAGGAACATATGAGAGGATTGATGGGGAAGGACAAATATCAAAAGGATATAGCGGGTCCACCTAACGAACGAGGAGGAACTTGGGCCTCGACTCAAGGTGAGTCGGGCGGAGATAACGAATGAGGACGAAACTTCGGGGATCGTGCTTGGTGGCAGCCCATAGTAATTTGAGACATTATGTCCCACGGTGTTAACCAAAGAAAAATTTCGGTGGTCGACACGTACTGCAGCTGGCCGACTCACCATATCAGTTTGGAGGACAGCTTCCTCCAACCTGTTGGAGATCCCAACGAGCGGGTCCTCTTCCTCTTCTTCGGGTTCCTCCTCTTGAGGAACCCTCACTCTCGGCTGCTGGTGATGCTCAAACAAAATGGCCCTAGTAATGACCAGGACCGGCCTTGACCTCTCGGCGTGTTTGGGCATTCTCACGTTGCCCCCTACACAAGTCGGTGATCAAATGCGGAACGCGAACCCCGCATTCGCCCCGCCTAATAAGGGTCTTGATTTGGCCGTTGATCAAGCGGCCAACATCAATAGACCCATTAGTCATGATGGTGTAGGTCAAGATCTCTCCCAATTCACCGTGTTTTGGTGACTTGAGGGCATGAGACGGCCACAAACAAATTTATACACAGGCTTGGCCGTGTCTTGAAGGAAGGACTCTCTCATGGTGCGTGGTCCAAAAGGTGGTTGACGGCTATAGGACCACTCCACACCAGGGAGAGCAATGACAGCATTTACCACCTCGACAGGGATACGGGGGTTGAGGTGTGTGCTATAGTCATCGGCACCAACCGCAAAGTTGGAGGTGCCGAAGTGGGTGTTAATGCTTTGGGCTGAAAAGTCAACTACAGTGCCCCTAACACTAACGGTGTCTAGCACACCGCCATCCATGCCAATGTCGCCATTGACGTAGAATTCTCGGACAATAGGGACTACAGTGTCCTTAGGCGGAGAATCTAACAAACGTCCCCACCTACGAGCCATCAGAGCAGGACGGATACCAAAGTCTTCAGCCTTGAATCCCCTTTCGGGCACCAAGGACTTGGAGAGTTTGTTGGTGTACCTCTCGATGCCAGAGACACCTGGCGGGTGATGTCAAAATTTTGTTCTTCCTCCTGAGCTGGGCCGGAGGATGAAGAGCCGGTATTTCTACGTTTTCTAAACATTTTGTTTGAAATAAAATTTTAAAACTAAAAATTTAACAATTAAAATTGTATTTTAAAATTTAATACTAAAATTTAATCTAAAACATGCAAAAATATATCTACGTTAAAAATATCTAACACCCTAGCATGCAAATAATTTACGTAGGAAATTAAAGAGGGTGTTAGGAGTACTTGTTTGCAGCTTTATTTGAGTGAATGAGCCGGAGTGGAGCTTGATCTTCAATGGCAACAATGGTGGTTCTCTTCTTTCTCCTTCAAAAGCTTCACTTGGAATGGAGTGTAATGGAAGATGGGTGAGGGAGATGAAGAGTTTGAGGAGGGAGGAGAATTTATCTTGGGGATAGTGCCGGATTTTGGAAGGATTCAACGATCTTGCCGAATTCTTGGAGAGGAAACTGGGCTGCTGCTGCGCTGCTTGGAAGAGGGAGTGAAGATTTCTGTGCTTTCTGCAAATGGCCCGGCATGTTCTTAAATAAGGGGACCTTGCGGTCGCAAGGTCTGCCACACCTTGCGTCCGCAAGGTGGTCAGTCAAAGCGGTTGGGATTCCTTCATTCATTCCCCATGTCCGACAGCATTGCGCACGAGTTCGTATGCATCTTGGGGACCTGCGGTGCAAGGTCCTTCACACCTTGCGTCCGCAAGGTGGACAGAAACTGCCACTCTTGTTTTTCTTTCCAACTTTTTATCAGCTTACAGTTTAGTCCTTTTGTTACTTCCGTTATATCTTTGATAATTCCTGTATGCAAAATCTAAACAAAAATTCTAAACTAAAAATTATTAGCAACATATAAATACAACACTAAGATGTTTTTCTCCCCCAAACTTAAATTTTGGCATATTTAATTTAAAAATTAAATGTCCAAAACATAAAATTTAACAGAGAAAAACATATTTAAACTAACTAAATAACAAATAACTTTCACATTAGTGGGTTGCCTCCCACTTAGCGCCTTTGTTTAACATCTTTGGCTCGACCAAACTGCAAGCCTAGTCTCTTGGTGGTTCATTGTCAGCTAAACGGATTAATTCAATTGTTCGTTCAACTGACATTGGCTCAAAATATGGCTTGAATCGGTGTCCATTCACTTTAAACACGTCTTCATTATTTTTGGGGTTTTGTATATCATGACCCCTGAGGATAAATTCGTACTATTCTAAAAGGACCGGACCATTTGGATTTTAACTTTCACAGGAACAACCTTAACCTAGAGTTAAACAATAATACTTTCATACCGGATGAAGCATTTTGTTGGCTAATCCCATGTCATGATACTTTTGGTCTTTTCTTTATAAGTTTTCGCATTCTCATACGAATTAAGTCTATGTTCTTCTAATTCATTTAACTGAAACAGTCTTTCTTCTCCAGCTAATGTCAAATCTAAATTCAATTCTTTAATTGCCCAATAGGCTTTATGCTCAATTTCCACTGGTAAATGGCAAGCTTTACCATATACCATCCTATATGGACTCATTCCTATGGGTGTCTTAAAAGCAGTTCGGTATGCCCATAAAGCATCCTTGAGTTTAGATTCCCAATCTTTACGTTTAGGCCTAACTTTTCTAACACCGCTTTTATCCGCCTATTGCTTACTTCTACTTGTCCGATATGTTCGTGGATGATAAGGTGTAGCTAACTTGTGAGTTACACCATGCTTTCTGAGGACACTATTTAACAATTTATTGGTAAAATGCGTTCCCTGGTCACTTATTATGGCCTTAGGGACTCCATATCTAGCAAATAAATCTTCTACAAATTTGACTACTGTTTTACCATCATTATTCTTGGTTGATACTGCTTCTATCCATTTAGAAACGTAGTCAACTGCTACCAAAATATACTCGCAATTATTGGACACAGGGAAGGGACCCATAAAATCAATACCCCAAACATCAAAAATTTCAACTACTAAATTAACATGTAAAGGCATCTCGTTTCTCTTTCCTTTTTTTTTTTTTTTTTTTGGAGAAGCAGGGCGGCACCTGCGAAAATTTATTAAAAAATAAAAGATACAAACTTGAGGGGGACAACCAGCCTTGCCCTTATAAATGGGAGGACAGAGGAGCCTAACCTCGAAAAAGATATACAAGATTAAGAAATTCTAATATAAGGGGTGTTACAAGCATCAAGGGAAATAAGACCACGAATATGGCGAGGGATGTCCGACAAATAAGAAAAGACCATATCAGAATGAGAGTCACAAGCAAGATTAGCCAAGGCCTCGGCTACCTTATTAGCTTCCACGAAGCGGTGAGAAAAAGTGTATCGCCTTTCGGATTGATAACGAATAATATCCCTGACAGAATACGAATGGATCCAAGGGAGATTGTGACCCTTAGAAAAACAATCAAACAGAACCTTCGAATCAGTTTCAATAATAGCATCATGATACCCATTAACATACAGCCAGTGCACACCAAAATAAAGCGCCTTGATCTCAGCAACCATGTTCGAACCCGAGTTGTAAAACTGGGAGAAAGCAAAAATACAACGGCCCATGGAGTCTCGAATAATACCTCCACCTCCACTCAATCCCGGATTTCCCCGACTAGCACCATCGGAATTGAGTTTAACCCGGCCATGCGACGGGTTAGACCAAGAAATGGATTGAACGAGGATCTGTTTGCGGCCCAATCTGAATTTGAGCACGATGAGACAAATCAGGAATTTGGAAACCCGCCATTGCATGAAGAATATTACGGAAGTCGAACTTAATATTTTGTATAAGCACAGCTAACGGAAGACGATGATTGTCAAAAACAGCCTTGTTACGAAACTTCCAAATATGCCATAGAATGATCGAAGGGATTAAAGTAAATGAGATAGCCTTTCCATGAAGCCACCAGGAGAAGCGATCTTTGTTGAATAGAACAGGAATGGCGAAACTTCAAAGAGATTTTGAAAATCTGACCAAATAGAAGAGGTCAAGTTAAGAAATACATGCAAGAAAGTCTCATTATGGCCAAGGTCACAACAATAACATTTTGAGGCCAATGAGATGCCTTTCCGACAGATAGCTTCATCTATGGGAATCTTATGAAGGAAGAGGCGCCAGACGAAAACACTAATATGCTTTGGCAGAGC
The DNA here is from genome assembly GCA_013146195.2 of Codonopsis lanceolata. Lineage (NCBI taxonomy): Eukaryota > Viridiplantae > Streptophyta > Magnoliopsida > Asterales > Campanulaceae > Codonopsis > Codonopsis lanceolata. The sequence continues at coordinate 110,472,093 of CM028380.1, read as the reverse complement.
CTTGTGCCAGATGAAATCAGAAGAGAGCAAACTGGGTTGAGGGGATCTAAGCAGCGGGAAGACAGAAGAGAGGGAAAACCGACCCGAAGAATTAAGGGACCAGATAGGCCGGTCTTCTGTATCATTGAGCGAGATAATTTGTGACCGAATCAAAACAGAAGCAGCTGCAGGGAGATGTAACATGTCTCCTTGAGATGAAGAAAGAAGATCTTTCACCGTGTTGCTCGAACAAGCTGAAGGTTTATCCAAGGAAAGACCAAGAATCCAGTTGTCAAACCAAGGAGAACAAAAGCCTTGTCCTATAATCCAGAAGATATTGGGCTCTGCAATGCCCCGAGCCTTTAACATTCGATTCCAAGAATGAGATCCCCTATAGTGCACCTGAGTCGGATGAAGGCTGTGACAATACCGAGCTCGCAGAAAATTGGACCAGAGATTAGAGACCGAACGAAATCTCCACCAAATTTTGACCCCCAAAGCCTTAGAAATATCTGCCATGCTTAAAATGCCCAAACCCCCCTCTGCCGTAGGTTTACAGCAATAATTCCAAGCAACCCAGTGACTTGGCATTTACCTTCTACTTGGCCCCAAAAGAAATTAGAACATAGCTTGTCAATAGCCGAAGCGAAACAGGAGGATCAATAGATGCAAGAAGGTAGCGGAGATTGAGTTGAGAACATGATTAATGAGAACAATACGGCCAAGTTAAGAAAATTTCCAAGAGGAAATACGATTCTGGAGTTTAGAGATGAGGGGATCAAAATAATGTCGCCGTTTCCGACCAAAATAAAGAGGACAACCCAAGTAGGAAATCGGGAGAACACCTGAATTATAACCCAGCAGATTGGACATCCTTTGAATCTGAGCGGATCGGTTCGAGGCGACAAAGAAAGAGCTCTTAGAAGCTGTTAACCAAGCGTCGAAATCTCCTCATAATGTTTTATCTCGTCCTTAAGCAGTTGAAGGGAACGCCTTCTGCCATTAGAAAAAATAATAATATCATCTGCGAATGCAAGATGAGATATTATAGGACATCCACTTATGGTGGAATATATGCAATAAGAGACTTGTTGATGAAGAATGTTGAGGCTCCTGCTAAAATATTCGGCCGAAATAATGAAGAGACGGGAGATATGGGATCACCTTGTCGAAGACCTCGACTAGAAGAGAAATAACCGGAAGGAGCTCCATTAATAAGGACCGAGAACCAGTTTTCAGAAATAATACGCCAGATAAGATCCAAGAAAATCTCATGAAATCCAAAGCTCCGCATCACATTAATAAGGAGCGGCCAAGATACCGATCGAAAGCCTTTGCCATATCTAGCTTAAGGACCATATTGGAGCCAGGGAACTTTTTCCCCAAAAACACATCAATTCTGGGCCAACAAAATATTGTCTTGTATTATGCGACCCTTAACAAAAGCACTTTGGTTACCGAAATTATATGGGGGAGAATTTTGGCAAGCCAGAAGAAATGAGTTTAGATATAACCTTACAAAGAAATTGCAAAGGCGATTGGGCGAAGGTCCTTGAAAGAAGAAACACTTTCCGTTTAGGAATTGCCACAATAAAATCTTGGTCAAGCCCTCGGGAGTGAGAAACCGAAAAGAATTCTAGCACTGACTTCACAAAAGTCATCCCAATGATATCCCAACAATGAGAGTAAAATAATCCGGTGAATCCGTCAGGACCTGCTGCACTGTCTCCATTCAAGCTAAACACAGCTTGCTTTATCTCCAAAGCCGAAGGGATAGAAATAAGCAGATCATTCCATTCCTCTGTGATTAGCCGAGGTATAACACCGGAGTTGAGAGAAGAGCTGTAATCACCATCAAATTGAAGCTGCTCCTGGAAATGATTAATTGCCCCTTGTCGAATAGACTGATCAGAGTCAAGAGTATTACCATCCTTGTCTTTAATGGAATGAAGAAAAAGATTACGTTGATTCTGTTTAACAGAAGAATGAAATAACTTGGTATTTCCTTGGCCATCCTTAAGCCACTTCAAATTAGATTTCTGTCTCCAATATTTTTCTTCCTGAGATAGAAAGTGTCGAAGATTGGCTTGAGCTGCCATAAGATTTTCTCTATTGGACGGGGAGGCATTGATTTCAAAATACAATTCCTTTTCAGCCACATCTTCCTCGGCCTTACGGACATTATCAAAAATATTGCCAAAAGTATCTTTATTCCAACTCTTGAGGGCAGCTTTAACCTTTTTCAACTTAAGGGAAAATCTGCACATGGGCCGAGTATCCTCATAGCCTGACCAAGCACTGGAAACTGTGTCTTTGAAAGATGCATGACTCGTCCAAACATTAAGAAACCGAAATATCGAAGGACCTCGAGCAGAATGACGAGTAATGGTTGCAAGAATCGGAGAATGATCCGAGCAAGTCCTATTCAGATGCTTAATTTTAGTAGCATACTGGTCCAAGTGGTCCAACAAAGCGAGTTGCAAAGAACGCGATCAATTCGCTCATGGATAGTAGCATTCCCTTCCCGCTTATTCCACCAAGTGAAGTCACTTCCAGAGTAGCCCAAATCGGAGAGACCCGTCACAGCGAGACAAGCGTGGAAATCTAGAGCACCATTACGATCCCACCCCACTCCACCTGATTTTTCATGGGGGTGAAGAATGATATTAAAATCTCCCCCGACCAACCACGGCATTTGTTGAGAGGAAGAGCTTACGTGGATTAAATCATCCCAGAGATCTTTACGATCTTCCAAAGTACACTTAGCGTAGACACAGGTTAGAAGCACAGGAGAAGACCAAGAAAAATGACAAATCTGCAAAGTAACTTGTTGAGCAGAGTTATAAATTAATTGGCAAGTGAAAGAGGATTTGACAAAGATCCAAATGGAACTAGAAGAATTAGAAGCGGAGAACCTGAACCGCAAACGGTGAGTAATGAGAGCAACTTTGTCCATATTCAACATAGGTTCAAAAACAGCAACTACTGACAGGTTATGCAGACGAACTAGAGATTTAAGACGACTAACTGAAGGGTCGTTACCAATTCCCCTAATATTCCAAAAAAGGGCTGTAATATCCATAAAAATTAGGCGGAAGAGCTAGCAGGTGGCTTGGAGGCCTTTGATCGAGTGAGCCTATCTGAAAGGGGGATAGGAGGCTTCTGTTTATTCTTGGCTGGCGGGGGGGCTGTTTCCAGATTAAGGGCTGGAATAGAGCTGTCATCTTCATCTTCCATCTCAAGAACTTCCAAGACTGCAAATCTATTTGGGGAAATAACAGAAATAGGAACCTCCTCGTTGGCTGGAGGAATGTCACTAGGGCCAGAAGTGGTCTTGTCCAAATTGAGAGCTGGGTAGCCAATTGTTCTGGTGAAGCACCGAATCGAGAAGGAGATGTAGCGGCTCATTTCTTGAGGCGGCTCATTGAGGATCGGCCAAATTTGGCTCCAAGTTTGGCTCTAAATTTGGCTCCATATGAACATCCTCATTAATTTTGTGGTGATCATGATCCACACAAGTCTCAGAATCTTGGGCTTTGGAAGCAGGAGTATCCAGATTAGTTGCATGGGAAGGGCCAGCTTGCATGCCTTGCTCATTAGGGTATTTTTTAGGAGTCCAACGTTTAGGAATAGGCTGAGGCTGAGATTTTGGTTTAGGAGCTTCAAAAGATGGGGCTTCAGGATTCTTGACTTTACAGATAAGTTCATGATGCCCTTGACGAAGACAGTGGGAGCAATATGACGGCTTATTCTCAGCCTCTATCGGCTGCCAAAAACTTGGATATACGGAACCGCAATCGACCCATATACGGTTAGGGCAAGGATGCAACAAGTCGATTTCAACACAAACACGCGCAACACTTGGCCTAGATAAATTGAGTGTAGCTGATCAAGCATGAGGGAGTACGCGAAACAAGGATGCAATAGAAAACAAGGCGGATTTGTTGAATAAATGGATAGGGAGACCGAGGCGGTGAAAACCACAGGGACTATAGAACTTTCAATGTTGGGACGGAAGTTAGGAGACCATTTGAACACCCGCATAGGATGTTTCCCAAAACCATTGATCTTTTATCCACAGTCTTTGATAATCCTCATTGTTATTAACTTGTATGAGCACATGCTTGGGATCCAAATGCCCAATTGTGAATGTAGCAGTGAGGCCGATAGTTTCCTATACCACCTGTTCTTTGACATTTGTCGCATGTTCTGTAAAACAGTTCACAATCTCTAAAAACCGTAGGCCAATCGGACTCGATTGCAAAATTTTTCGGCGGTTTATTACCACTAAAATGACCACCACAAGGAATATCCATGGCAAAATTCCATGATACCTTGTTGGTCTTTTTTAGAATACATCTTCTTATTAATGAATCGAACAAATCTTATATAAGTGAGGAGCTTCCCAAAATAATTTTTAGTTTCCGCAAAAATTTCTTCTTTTCGTAATGATCAAAATCCGGATTAATGATATCAGACACATAATAGTTGACAAAATCAGCATACCAAGGGTCAGAATCTTTAATGGCCAAGAGTTGTTCATCAGGAAAATTGTCATTAATGGGGACAGGGTCATTAAGGAATTGACGTTCAAGCAAGGGTGAAAATTCTAACCTAGACAAGTGATCGGCCACAACATTCTCGGTTCCTTTTTATCCTTGATAGTTATGTCAAATTCTTGTAACAATAACATCCATCTAATTAATCTTGGTTTAGCATCCTTCTTACTTAAGAGATATTTCAATGCAAATGATGAGAAAAAGATTATCACCTTTGATCCTAGCAAATATGATCTAATTTTTTCTAAAGCATACTACTTGCTAAAAATTCCTTTTGTAGTGGTATAATTCAATTGAGCATCATTGAGTTCTACTAGCATAATGGATCACATGAGGCTTTCTATCTACCCTTTGTCCTAACACGGCTCCAATTGCAAAATCGATGCATCACACATGATTTCAAAAGGGAGTGACCAATCGGGGCGGATAAAATTGGGCGATGAGTTAACTTTTCTTTTAATAAATTAAAAGCTTCTAAACATTCTTCATCAAAAATAAACTCGTATCTTTTGCTAACAAATTACATAGAGGTTTCTGATTTTGGAAAAGTCTTTTATAAATCTTCGATAAAAACAGCATAGCCAAGAAAACTTCGAACTCCTTTGCTTTGAAGTGGGAGGGGTAGTTGCTGAAATAACTCTTCAATTTTAGCTTTGTCAACTTCAATTCCTTTATTTGAAACAACATGCCCTAAGACAATTCCATGTTTTACCATGAAGTGACTTTTCTCCCAACTTAAAGTTAAATTAGTTTCGCGGCATCTTTTCGAGAGGATGGATGTAAGGTTTTCTAAGCAATGATCAAAAGAATTTAGAAAGCGAAAAATCATCCATGAAAACTTCTACGCATCTTTCAACTAAATCAGAAAATAGAAATCATGCATCTTTGAAAAGTAGGCGGTGCATTACACAACCCAAAAGGCATTCTCCTAAAAGCAAAAGTACCAAAGGGACATGTAAAGGTTGTTTTCTCTTGGTCTTCGGTGCAACGAGGGATCGATTATATCCGAGAAAAACCATCAAGAAAACAATAATATTCATGACACGCTAATCTTTCAAGAATTTGGTCAATAAATGGTAAAGGAAAGTGGTCTTTCCTAGTTGCGCATTTAATTTACGCAAATCGATACACATTCTATAACCGGTTATAGTCCTTGTAGGGACTAATTCATCTTTATCATTTTTGACAACGGTAATTCGACTTTTTAGGAACTACTTGAGCAGGACTAACCCATTTACTATCGATATAGGGTAAATTATACCGCATCTAAAAGCTTAAGAACTTCTTTCCTAACGACTTCTTCCATGTGTGGGTTAAGTCTTCTTTGTCTTTCTAGAAGGTTTCTAGAAGGTTTACTACCTTCTTCTAAATGTATTTTATGCATACACATAGAGGGACTAATTCCTTTTAGGTCGGCTAAGGACCATCCTAAAGCTTCTCTATGTGTCCATAAAACTTTAACAAACTTTCTTCTTGTTTTTCATTAAGTAAAGTTTGCTATAATAACGAGGCAAAGTGTTACCTTCCCTAAAAATGCATATTTTAAGTGGGATGGTAATGGCTTTAATTCTTCGACTTTGGGAGAATTAATGGAAGGCATAAATTCGAATTTTCTACTTTAATTGTTTCTTTTATTTTAGCCTCATTATTCTCTTCTTGCTTTTCTTCCTTAATATCTTCTATCTTAATTTCTTCAATCTAATTTCTTCAAAGAGAGATTTTCGAGAATCTCTACTTCATCATCTTTAATTTCATAACTTTCTTCTACTACTTTCTCGACTCATCGAATTATTTTAACGATTCTACTTTTTATTTCTTTTTCATCTTTCTTTTACTAGCTTCTAGCTTTTCTTTCTCTAATCTTTCTTCTTCCTCTATTTCTCTTTCAATTTCCTCAATGTCAATTTTTATGGGAGGAATAGGGCTATCATCATAGACAATAAATCTATCTCTCTCATAATCTTCCTCTTCTTCAAAAGTTTCGGTTGATAATTTCTCAATCTCATCTATTGAAAAACAGGCACTCATGTCACTAGGTCTATTCATAGCATCAAACACAGAAATTTCAACTGTTTCACCTAGGACTGACATTGTGAGTTTACCATTTTTCACATTAATCATTGTATTAGCAGTTGCCATGAATGGTCTGCCTAACAATATTGGGACTTCATTATTAGTGCATATTTTCCTTTCCATCTCTAGAACCACAAAGTCTACTGGTATGATCAATTTATCAACTGAACTAGGATATCTTCCACTATACCCAAAGGATATTTAAGCGAGCGATCACTAATTGTAATTGCATATTAGTGGGTTTTAGTTCTCCTAAACCTAATTGTTTATAGACCCAGAAAGGCATCAAGTTAATACTTGCTCCTAAATCTAGCATTGCTTTCATCTTTTTAGAGTCCCAAGGAGACTTGGATATTAAAGCTCACGGGTCTTTCAACTTAGGTGGTAATTCGGGTTGTAAAACAACCGGCGTTTTCAAAACAACAATCTTTTCGTTGTTTTCAAACTTGTGTTTCTTAGAGTGAAGATCTTTGAAAAACTTTGCATAAGCTGGAATATTTTTAATAACATTAAGCAAAGGTAAATTAACATTTACTTTGGATAACATATTATAAATTTCCGTGAATTGTTTGTCCATTCGGTTTTTCATAAGTCTTCTTGGAAACGAAATTGGAGGAACATATGGTGGTGGAGCCACATAAGGTTCCTCTTCTTCTTGATCTAACTCTTTATCTACTTCAACTGTATTATCTTTATTTTGAATTTCTTTTTCTTTTTCTTGTTCCTTATTTGGAACCTCTAACTCTACTTCTACTTCTTTTTCTTTTTCTACCTCTTGATTACTTAAATCATCAATCACTTTATCACTATCACTATCTTTTTCGATTTCTTTCTCTATTACTTTTTCAGAATTTTCTACTGTAGCATGCATATTGGAAGAAGGATCAGGATCACTTACCTCTTCACCTATCACCTTACCACTTCGCAAGACGGTGATTGACTTAGCTTGCTCGGTTTGACTAGGAACTTCCCTTCTTCTCTTTTATTTGCTTCGAACTTTCAATATGTTTCTTGATTTTCAATTTCTTCAAGCATGTACTTCATCAAAGCCGCTTGACCTTTACTAGCCACTTCTTGCTTGGGAACTTCTTCAATTCTCAACTGATTTTGATTTGGCAACTGTGGAGGTTGTGGTGGTTGAGGTTGGAATTGTTGAGGTTGCAAAGGCTTATTTCCTCCCCAAGAAAAGTTAGGATGATTCCTCCAACCAGGATTATATGTATTTGAATAGGATCATTCCTTGGCCTTTGAGGATACATATTCATAGCATTAGCCTGTTCAGGAATACATAGCACTTGACGGACAAAAATTAGTAGCATGAGAATATAATCCACATAAAGCACATGCTTCTTGAATTTGCCAATTTTCAAATTGAGCTTGTGTATTTGAATTATCTTGCAATTGATATAGGCTCCTATTTTTACCTCTAGCACTTTTCTCGTTGGGAATTAATACTTAGCATCTCAAATAATTCTTCTAGTGCTTCTGGTGTCATTCTATTAATAGAACCACCAGCTGCACTATCAACCATAGTTTGTAAACCTGGCGAAAGACCATGATAAAATTGAAGCACTAACACATGTTGAGCCAAATTATGATGAGGACACATAATAAGCGATTTTTAAATCTATCCCATGACTCATGGAATGTTTCACCGGTTCATTTTGGAATGACATGATTTGTTTTCTATACTCGTAAGAGATGCATGTTTGTAAAATTTGCTCATAAACAAATCATATAATTGTGCCCAAGTGTAAACACTGTTTGGTGTTAGGTTCATAAACCATCTCTTTGCCAATTCTTTTAATGCACTGGGAAAGTATTTCATTTTAATTTGATCTTCAGTCAACCCTCCTAAAGGAAAAGTACTCATCATGTATTCATATTCTCTTAAGAAACTGACAGGATCTTCTTGGGGCATCCCATGAAAAGATGGTATGGCATTAAAATAATGTCCTTTTAGCTCAAAATTCCTAACAGCATCTGGCAAGACTAAACATGATGTCACCACATTTAATGAAGGTCTACTAAAGTCATTAATAGTTCTTTGATTTACTACTACTTCCATATTTCTTCTTGCAGGCTCTTCTTGTCTTTGATTCCTATTGACTGGGTCAACTAGGTTTTCAGGATTACGATTATTGTTATTATCTTCCATTGTAGGATCAACCAGAGGATCCTCTTGATTCAATTGGTCTTGATTATCAGGCTCGAAAGCTAGATTTTCAAAATATCTTTGGTATCTTTTAACAATATTTATCTCTTGATCTAAGTCTACCAATTCAGGATTTAAAGATCTACGACCTTGCATAAAAAAAAAAAATTAAAGCAATTTAAAAACAACTAACTATTAACAAAAAAATAAAATAAAATCTTTTTTTTTTATTTATAAAAACAGAAAATTAAACTAAAAACTAAATTAAATTAAAAACTACGCTACCTACAAACTAACTACGTGAACTAGCTTGTCCCCGGCAACGGCGCCAAAAACTTGATCGATGTGTTTTATTTATCTATTTCCTTGCAAGTGTACAAGACTATTATAGAATAGACTCGGAAGCAAGGGTCGAACCCACAGAGACAAGTGATCACGAACAGTGCGGATTATAGATAGCAAATTATTAACCTAAGGGGGGTTTTTATGTTTAATTCTACTCTAAATTACTAGTTATAGATGTTTAACTAATTAGACAGTAATAACAGATATGAAGATCTTATGGTGAGTGGAAATCTAGGATTCTGGGTTTCACTTATATCTCCTTTATGTTCAATTCATAATAATGTCATTCAATGTCTTGGGTTCGTTCACTAAAAATAGATATGGTCTGTTGAACAATTGGTTCAGCCTCCATCCCCGCAAAATTCACCCATTCCATATCCTAAGCACAGGAACTGTAATCTAGCTGTCACCTAGATTTATGATCTATCTGTCACCTAGATCATGTAAGAACCTGGTCCTAACTTATCACTCTCGTGCTTCGATAGGTCCAATTTATTGTGTTGGTGAGCCAGTGTACGACATATGCACTTGGTCATGCAGTTATCCGCACCTCTAAGCCTTTATTATTTGCGATTACATTCATTTGTTCAAAGCAAAATAATATAGGGGTTGATAAACAACACAATCAACAAGCATTGAATAGACATATATATATGAATCAAAACATAAATTCGATACAAGTTACCTCCCACCTCCTAGATTAGGGATGATTTAGTTCATCATAGACGATGAACAACACATGAAGATGATGGGAGACATGATTTGATCTTCAATACTTGAAATTACAAAACCTAACTATGTTATACAATCTAAAACTACCTAAAATCTATGTAAAGAGAGCTTCCAGCCGTCCTCCTCTTTTAGGCTCGGCATCTGACTTCTATATATACTCGGGAGTTGTGATTGAATCGAATGACTGTGTGAAAACCCGAAAATTGAGCATTCTGCCTACCTTGCGGTCGCAAGGTGCTGGATACCTTGCGTCCGCAAGGTCTCCAGTGTGTGTGGTTTTTGACTCTTCGATTGCTGGCTTCAGGGACCGATACTGCCTACCTTGCGGTCGCAAGGTCTGAGGCACCTTGCGTCCGCAAGGTGTCCAGATTGACAGTCTTTATTTTTCTTCAATTTTTCTTTCTTTGTAATTTGCACTTAAAACCCTGGAGTTTCGCATATTTTCACGAACAATCCTGAAACTTACAAAACTCGCCGAAAACATATATTAGTACTCAAAAGACTCCTGAAATAGCATAATTTAAGTCATAGAAGTATATAAAATCGACGTATAAAGTACATCGATCAATACTGTAAATGTTAATATATCACAAAATAACCGTTATTATGCTCAAATAGTATTTAAAATATAATCTCTTTCATTCTCCAATATATATATATATATATATATATATATAGTATTTTCTAGACTAAACAAACACACTAAGCATGTTTTTTAGAAAAACCCAATATGAGACCAAAAGGGCGAGCTGAGTGCCTAATCCCTTCCTAACTCGTAACTTCACCCCCGAACCTACACTTTCTAGTATTTTGGATTTTTTTTTCCATTTAACTTTAAAATAGAGGTGGCGACTCTGTATACATATTTTTAGAGTCCACAACGTGGCTGAGCGCATTCCATGTGCTTTAATGTTTTGAAGCCACTTGCTTCCTTACGTAGCGAAGTGCGTGGCATTTCGAAATGGGGTTCTCATAGTGGCGAATTGAGCTGTCAAATAGTACTAAAGCCCATGGGCATGCCCTCCCTACCTCCTAAAAGCGGCGGGTTAGGCTGATGTAATAGTTACCCATATGGATGCGAGCCTCACGGGTTTTTCCGCACGGGCTACCGGCTTTTGTGGGTCGGGGCGAGGCGGGGACGGGCAGCCCGCACATTCTAGATCTGGACACTGAGCGAATGAGCGGTCCATGCCCATTTCTATTTGGCGTAACTTAGCCCTTAGGCCTTACGGATGTGTATGTCGTATTCTTTTCTCTCTCTAATTATCTCATAGTCTCATTCATACATAGTACAGAAACAGTAGTCTTCTCTCTCAAAGATTCAAAATTGAAAATATTATTGTGGTTGGCAAGGTAGCATCACGTAGAGATGTTAAATTGGGTTGGCCCTAACCCTATAGAGTTGTGACCCTATAGGGCCGCGGGTTAAACGGGCCACTCAAATCATAACCCTAACCCTAACCCTGTAGGGTACGATTTAACAGGGTCAGCCCTATTAACACATGATACTTTATTTAAATCAAAAAATCAAGATTAAGTAATAAATATATTGACGGACTAGTGACAACGATTAACAATACGAATTAAAAACATGAAATCGAGTTTTCTTTTGAGAAAGTATCTTCTTCAATATCATTATCATCTTCATCTACAATAATAAAATAACATAAAATAAATGTTGGTAAGAAGTTAATACAATCAAATATTTTAATCAAATAGTAAAATATAATACGAAGGTCAACCCGTTTAGCACGAAATTTAACACGGTTGCATTTTCTCGACCCTAACCATTTCCGATTCCCGATTAGCAGGATCAACCATGCGGTTGTCGACCCTTTTAACATATCTAATTATGCATCCAAAAATCTCATTTTGACCAAATTTGGAAACTTATATATCTTAGAACTGTACTTACGACCATGTTTGAGTTTGACTTTCATCAAATACACATACATCATCACAAAGCTAACAGGGGATAGACATTGGTTTACCAAATGAAATGATAATATATATTATGCATTTGAATTTAAAACAAACAAGTTAGGATGGTTGAATGGTGTAAGGGGTCATCCATAAGTTCCTATCCTCTTATGAGGTTATGGGTTTGAATCTCAATTCTAACATTTTGAACCCTCATTTTAGCCAAAAGCTTCAAGCGCATGGGCCAGCCCTAGAACCTGCGACCCTACAGGGTCAGCCTGTTTATTAAAGGGGTTGGATTTTCCCAACCCTAACCCTTTCATGTTTCCGGTTAATAGGGTCGTCCCTACGGTTTCTGGCCTTTTTAACATCTCTAGCATCACGCATTCTCCAGTCCAGTCTCCAGCGAGGCAGCGACTTCGTCTCTTCAATCTTCCTCTCTCCTCCAGCTTCACCGCCTCCGTCTCTGCTCCACCAGCTTCGTCGCCACTGACTTCGTCTCTTAAGTCTTCCTCTTTAGTCTCATCTCAGATCTCATGTCTTTCTCTCCTATCATGCTTCCAGATCTCGAGATCCGGCTCGACGGCTCCCCTAGTCCTCACCCATCGATGTCACAGCCTCAGTGCCCCTCACAGAGTCACAGACTCACAGGTATTATTCTACTCTCCCTCTCTCCCACCTTCACATTTATACACGTACACACATGCACATGAGGTAAGATTTTTGAGTCTCAATTTCTCTTATAGTCTGGGCTATGTAGAATTTTGACTCTTCATTTTAATTTTTGTGGTTAACTGCTTGAGCTCCATGCCTTTATTTATGTTTTGTTTGAGCTCTGCTATGGATTGTGCTATGGTATATTTAATATTGTATATTGGTATATAATTGGTATATTGGTCTATAACCGGTATATTGGTATCATGGCATGAGTATGATTGTAGTCTATAATGTATGACTCAGTAAGAGCTATGTAATTGAGCTATGTTATGTACAAAATAAAAAATAGCTATTCTGAATTTTTGTCTCTGATAGAGTAGTGGTTTTTATGAAATTGATGAAAATGAATAAATGATGTCAAAGAAAATATGTTTTGGTTCACTTTTTCTTTTTCTTAATTTTCCCACAATTATCTTGCTATTTGCAAATTAAGAATTAGGAGAAAGAATCATGGAATCTACTACGAATCAATGTATTGATTTAGATGGAGATCAATTGGAAACTAATAAGAGTGCTAATAATGAGCAATCCAGCTGATCTATTATATATAAGGTCAAAAGAAACATCTATGTTTGGAGGTCCTATAATAGGATAAGCGTGGATGGTGATAATGTAGTAACACCAGAATGTAAGGGACATAAGAAACATTTTAAATGCGGGGGTAGAAAATATGAGATTTCTACAATAAGGCGACATAAGGATAGTTGCAAAATGTTAAAGTTTTATGATGTGGAACAAATGCTTGGTGATCATGATGGGAAGTTAAGGTCTAAGAAAGTAGACCCAAAGATATCATGTAACAACTTAGCTACTGTAGTTGTTAAACATGATTTACCATTTTCATTTGTTGAATATGATAGCATTAGAAGTTGGGCAAAGTACTTAAATCATGATGTTCCTTGCATTTCTAGAAATATAGTTGTTTCCGATATTAGAAGAATGTATGAGAGGGAGAAAGCGAAACTTAAGCTTATTCTTGGTAAAATTCAAAACAGAGTTTGCCTAACTTCATATTTGTGGACTGCATGCACTAGTGAGGGAAAAATTTGCTTGATCGGTCATTTTGTTGATGAGAATTGGAAATTGAACAATAAAATTCTTAGCTTTACTCATATTCCTCCTCCGGTCCTCCCCACTCAGGAGATGAATTGGCTGCTAAGTTCTATGAATTTTTGAAAGATTGGGTGTAATACCCCAATAATTTTAGCTAAAATATTAATTTGCGTTAATTAATATTACAATCGTTTTGGACATATATAATTAATATTGTAACTGTTTTGAGTTAATTTAATTACTTATGACCTATTTAGTAAGAAATTAATGGGATTGGGCTTCACCCACAACTATTCCTAAATACTAATTAATTTTAGTTCGATCAACTTCAAGATTTCAATTAGGGTTAGAAATTGATGCATCCAAAAAAGCATCATGCCGGGGGTGCCAAAAGTAGCGGTGGATGTGGGTTGCCGGAGTTGTCGTCCGACGGTCATGTTGTTGTCGTTGGTGGATATCTAGCTATGATCTGTAAAACGAAACACCATGAGTCGGCGGGGAGGGCCCCCGCCAAAAACCCTCTGGTGTGTTTATCAGTACACTGAGTATGAAAGAGAGAGCGCGTAGTGATTCTAAATCAGAAAAAGAGAGAGCCCCCAAAGAGAGAGAGAGAGAGAGAGAGACCTCTCTCTATGAGCTATAGGGGGTTATTTATACCTGAGGGAATGTGTTCAGCCCGTTGCGCATAGGCCAGGCCCAATCCTTCGGACATCTTGTAAAATATAGTGGGCCATTAAACAAGGCCCAAACGCCATTGAAGTGGATCCAAAATATGCACATCAGTAGCCCCCTACTTATTATTCTTTGAGATTCATCTCGAGGGTAAATAGTACTATTCGCTCGTAATCTTCTTTAATTTCCTGGGATGGTCGAGGCTTAATCACTTTCATCTTGGTAGACGAGATAACAGAAGAGCTGGGATGAGTCACGAATTTAGTCATTTTTGATTGCCATTGTATATGTTAATTAACCAGTATGCTTCATAACTTGATTGTATAAGTCAATTTTATAGCGTGCATAACGCCACTTGGGCCAAGATCAAGTCCCAGTACTTGACTTTGCGAGCAGGACTACCTTTGAAAAGCTAGCGAGCAGAACGCCACTCAACCACGAGTAAACTCGAGCGGGAGCCTCTTGGCGAGCAGAGATATATCATGCTCGTAAGAAAGGTGAACACTTGGTCTTAGGTATATTCTAAGAACCACTCGAACACCAACCCTTTTTCATGAGCAAAGAAACCTCTTACTCATGAAAAAGAGAATAATCGAGATAACAAGATCGAACATGTAAAACCCTAGAACATTGCATGCTTGTCTTATGCTTGAGTTCATACATTCATATTCATCATAAGTATGTTTACTTAGTTAATTTGTATGTTTGAATTCAATAGCATGTCCGTTGACGTTGATTTCCATGCTCGTGTGCATCCTTTTCGTCATGAGATGTGTTGGGACTTTGATTGTGTTTAGATGTTGAAAACATGTATATAAGTATTAGATGTCATTCATAACATGCTTAACATTATTTAAATGTTGTTTGAATGCTCGTTGCATCGTTGGTTTGGTTGCTAGTTTGATTCTAGTCGTAACCCCTCTTCGTTTGGCCTTTTCGGTTGTCGTTCGGGAGTATTCTTTGTAAGTTCTTGACCATTTTTGAGTGAGGTTTGAACATGGATTGCCTTGGTTATAGATTGGGGGTCTTTAAGAGTGAATTCTAGACCCTTTTTGGCTTTGGAGGACTTGTGGTTGCATAGGGGGAGCGACCTAAATCGAGCAAAGCAACAAAATTTGAGAAGGGAGGAAATCAGACATGATGCGCTCGCATCATCCAATACCATGCGACCGCATGGGGGTAGTTTGATGTTACGGGATTTTCTGCATAAGTCCAACATTTTCCTAACCTAACCCCACCCAAACCCATCCTAGACCACCCTAATTCGTCCTACCTATCAACCACTGCATGCTTAACATCTTTTGGGAGTTTTGAGTGGATTGAAAGCCACTTGGCAAGAAAGAACATCAACATGCACAACATGCATTAGTCACACCTTCCCACCCCACTATTCAGCCATAAGGTAACCAAATACATCCACTACACCCATTTTCTTCAGCCTCTTTCTCCAAAAACGTGGCTGAACATTTCTTCAAGGTTTGAGAGAGTTCTTGAGAGGTTCTTGAGTGTTCAACAATGGTGGCCAAGGCTTGTGGAGTCCATTTACAAATCCCATCGCTAGAAGTAAAGAGGAGGACTAGTAGAACTCATACCAACCATTACATGTTCGTTTTGCTTTCTTGTAGGTCTGATTTAAGGTGAGTTACAACATCTCTTCTTATTTATTTTAGCCTCATTGACCCTAGGGAAAACAATCTTGCTATTTGAGGTCAATGAGAGCACTTAGGGCTTTGTAGAGATGCCATGTTTACTATATGCTAGATGATGAATTTTTGGTTGGATGAACATGTTGTAAATTATGATTATGATGATATTCATGTGTAAAGATATATGATGAATTATTCTATCTTATTTGTTTAAGTGTTGGGAGCATATTTGATGAAATGGTTAGACTCATATTTGATGAAATGGCTAGAATGAATATATATGCCTAATTTGTGACTTTGATTCTATGTTGCCTAATTAAATGTTTGATTGGAGTTTTATGGGTTTAATGACCTTAGTAACCTATTTATTGATGTTAGTATGGACATAGGAGAGTATTGAGGCCAATGGCTTCTATACCCTAATTTTTGAAAGATTGATTATGACTCAACGGAGTTAACCATTGGGTTAGTATGGCATTAAGGAATGATATGCCTAAGTCCTACGAATTTTGGGGTAGTATTAATGGAGGTTAAGCCTCCAACCATTTTAAGGTGTATGATGAACACTTGATGATTAGAGTCTTAATAATATCTCTAATGTGATTATATGCTAGTTGTGAATTTAAATGCATGACTAGATGATTATAGAGTACATGCCTACTTACTTGAGCATATGAATATGTATGACGTGTGCATGAAGTTTGAGTCTAGCTGGTGTCAGTTTGTTGAGTCGTTGGCAGGGCGATGTATCATCTTCACGAATTGTGGGATTCGTGATTTTGATGGATCGCCGCGCCGGGTTGCACACACCCCTCTATCGATGGCCACGGTAGGGAAGTAGTTGATCTTAGTTGTAGAATGGAAACATGACTTTGATAACTATGGAACTCGAGCGAGGAATGTCTCGGGGACGTCGATACCAAGATTTGGGTATCGAGGACACATATGATTTGCACATGTTTTTGCAGGAGCGACACGGCGGAAAATGGTAACAATATCATATCCCTTTTTATATGAATTGACTCACGAGTGCTTATATGTGAATAATGTGCTACGTGAATATGATATGATATGATGGTTGAATGATTTAGTGAAATGTTATACTTGTTGATAACATGATATTCAAGATTGTTAAGTATGAATGCCTTGACATGATTATTTATGAAATGTATATTATGCCAATAGCATGAATTATTATTGTTGAGCATGATGCCATGACATGAAGTTATGTTTGTAACTTGCTAAGTCTTTATGACTTACTCCTATTCGTTTTGATTGTTTTCCCTAGATCCGAAGTCGATGCGGCGGATCAGTGATATCGAGTTGCATTGGTGAAGCTTTTGACGAGGTTGCTACCTTGTAGTTTTAGTATCTTTTCTTTTGGCAAGGACGATGGGAACATAAAGTTATGTAAACTTTATGAGGGGTAGCAAGACTTTATGTGTTTGATATTTGTACTTATGTTAATTAGTACTTAATCTTTTGGAAGCCGACTTGTGTTAGTCGTGCCTTATGTAATTATGATGATCATGCTTTAGTTGTTTTAACCATGTATTGGTTAGTTTATTATGTTTGTTATCCGGCATGTTTTTAGCCGTTAAGGATGTTAGACTAGAGTTGTAGACTTAGTTTAATGTTGGGTTCTACCGTAAGTCGCCGATGACTTGGTATATAATTGCTATAAATTGTTATTGCATGACAGGTGGTTTTGTTATACGTGCCTAATGTTGCGTCACGTGATTTTAATTTTTGGACCAAGAGATTCATTATCTCTTTGGTTCTGTTAGTTTGAGCTTGTTAGCTCGGGCGCCACCGTTTAATTATATTACACTTCCGCATGTGTTAAAGTTATTAGCGTATCGCTGTTATGGCCTTACCTACTATTTGATATTTGTTGTTGTTATGTGCTTTTGGAAGCGGCAAGACCTCGGGGTCTCGTCTTGGGATCCAGGTCGGGTCACCACAGGCCCACAGTTGGTATCAGAGCTTATGTTTTTAAGTTAGCTATTCGCCGGGATAGGTTCTTTGGCTTAGGGGGTTGGTTTTCTGTGATAGTTCTATCTTAACGAAGAGTGTTCTTGTAGGTTAAGATGGTTGACACTAGAGCTGGTACTAGCACCAGAGGTAGTGCCGGTAGAGGCACAGATGGTGGTAGAGAGACTAATGAGAACCGTCAGCCAGAGGTTCCTCCACTTCAGACGTCGGAGGAGAAGTTCGAAGCTATGGCTACCATGTATAAGGGTATTGTTGGTCCCAAAATAGGCTCAATATAGGCTAGAAGGGGGGGGGGGTTGAATAGCCTAGTTGTGTTTTTATAAAAACTTTTTATAAACACTTCTTAATGATTTCTTAAAAAGATTTAACTAGAAGTGTTAATGCGCAAAGCGAAGAGGTTACGAGGCCGACTATAGTTACTGCTTAAGCAACCAGAGTTCGAAGTGGTTAAGCATAAACAGTTAATAGAAATGACGAAACAGATCAGACAGAACACAGAGTTTAGAAGTGGTTCGTACTGTGAATAGTACTACGTCCACTACCAAAGTGGTTAGCTTTGGATTTAAAAGGTGCACTTGTTTATCCACTAGGTTTGTAAGTTAGATCTCTAATGGATCGTGTACAAAATGAGTTTTTAACCAAGTGTATAATGGTGAGAGAAACAATCAATGATTAATTGTTCTCTTCACGTGTTAAAAATAAGAACAGCTTTTAAAGACAAACTAGATGAAGAAATTTGAAACAAATTTAAGCATCTCGCAGGATTTGCGGCAGAACTTTGGTGAAGTGTTAGTTCTTGTCCTTTGATCTCTTGAATGCTTGAGTATTAAAGATGAAGCTTGAGAGTTTAATGCGCAAGAGTTGTTTCTTCAGATCTTTAGAGATTGAATAAATACCAGAGAGATCTTTTGGACGTTGGAGGCAGGAGCAGAGATTGTGTCCAACGTTCTATTGCATTGAATGCAATTCGGCGCTTTGGGGGATGTGTGCGGCACAGTCATCAGAGATGCAGTGAGTACAGAGAAGACATTCCCAAATAGAGTAAGTTTTCAGGTTACAGGCGTTGCAGCTGTTAAAGTCTTCTTATCCAAAAGGGGTAATATCTTCAGACTTCATGTTTCAGGAGACAGACTGGACAGTTGTCAGCATGTAGAGTTGACTTCTTTAAAGTGAAATCCGATGAAGATATTTCGACTAGATATTTCAAAAATATCTAGATAAGACTAAATGTGACGTAATTCCATGATTTGGCTAAACTTGATTTTTTGCTCTTTAAGCGGACTTCAAAGTCTCCGCTTTGTTCTTCTAAGTATTGTGGCCGCCGAAGCTTGCTTATCCGCGAAACTAACACTAAACAGTTCTAAACAACCTTGATTCTAAGACAGTTGCCACATTAATCGGTACTCAGACCTTTTAGCCACTGTGCAATAGAATCAGAAGATGACTCAACCAAATCTAGAATCTATGAGGGTCAACAATCTCCTCCTATTTGGTTGATGTCATCATCAAGCTCAAATTTACGCGATTTCTTGAATCATGCACTAAGATAATAACATGTCTTAAAGGATTTTTATTAAGAAGTAGTTACATGCCTCTTAGAGCAGAAGTCTTAGTAGAGAGATAGATAGACTAAGTACTTACAAGATAAAGCATTAATATCAAGTACAAAGTAAAGTAGAGTTTAAATCTGGAGAGATAAGCACATGAAATATAAAGATTTAAACACGAAGTTTAAATGGACCAGATCATGATACGATAGAGAAAATTAAACTTAAAGGAAACATAAGTCATCTATTGTTAAACAGCCGTTTAATGCCAGGTTTTTCAAACAACAGAAGTTTGAAGATAAAAAATGTAATACCAACATATTCGAGAATAGATATAGTTGGGTTGTGTTGGCGTTCTAAGTAGTCACCGACCAGTTCGATTACGTCATTGAGGCGCTCTCTTAGTCATTGCGTTTCTTCCACATAAGAGCTTGATTCAACAAGTGCGTAACTCTCTTCCCGATGGCGGCAACTACCTGACGTTGCTGCGGCGGCTCGTTCGTTGGCTCGCTCGACGTGGCGAACAAAGGTGAAGTCGCAACCTGGCGTCATTGATGACGACCCTCGCCAAGTCAGTCTTGAGCTCGTCAAAGAGGGTGGAGAAGGAATGGTGTCTATGGTAAGAGAAGGTGGAGAGGTGTTGGA
>CM028380.1:110419444-110451955 GCA_013146195.2 Codonopsis lanceolata | reverse complement strand
GTTATTCTTGTCTAATTAGTTAACATCTATAACTAGTAATTTAGAGTAGAATTAAACATAAAAACCCCCTTAGGTTAATAATTTGCTATCTATAACGCCTTGTTCGTGATCACTTGTCTCTGTGGGTTCGACCCTTGCTTAGAGTCTATTCTATAATAGTCTTGTACACTTGCAAGGAAATAGATAAATAAAACATCGATCAAGTTTTTTTGGCGCTAGTTCACGTAGTTAGTTTGTAGGTAGCGTAGTTTTAATTTAATTTAGTTTTTAGTTTAATTTTCGTTTTATAAAAAATAAAAATACAAAAAGATTTTATTTTATTTTGCCTTAATAGTTAGTTGTTTTTAAATTGCTTTAATTAATTTTTATGCAAGGTCGTAGATCTTTAAATCCTGAATTGGTAGACTTAGATCAAGAGATAAATATTGTTAAAAGATACCAAAGATATTTTGAAAATCTAGCTTCGAGCCGATAATCAAGATAATCGAATCGAGGATCTCTAGTTGATCCTACAATGGAAGATAATAACAATAATCGTAATCCGAAACCTAGTTGACCAGTCAATAGGAATCAAAGACAAGAAGAGCACACAAGAAGAAATATGGAAGTAGTTGTAAATCAAAGAACTATTAATGATTTTAGTAGACCTTCATTAAATGTGGTAACATCATGTTTAGTATTGCGGATATCTTTGTTAATTTCGAACTAAAGGACATTATTTTAATGCCATACCATCTTTTCATGGGATGCCTAATGAAGATCTGTCGGTTTCTTAAGAGAATATGAATACATGATGAGTACTTTTCCTTTAGGAGGGTTAGCGAAGATCAAATTAAAATGAAATACTTTCCCAGTGCATTAAAAGAATTGGCAAAGAGATGGTTTATGAACCTAAACTTGGGCACAATTATATGATTTGTTTATGAGCAAATTTTACAAACATGCATCTCTTCTGAGTATAGAAAACAAATCATGTCATTCCAAAATGAACCGGGTGAAACATTCCATGAGTCATGGGATAGATTTAAAAATACGCTTATTATGTGTCCTCATCATAATTTGGCTCAACATGTGTTAGTGCTTCAATTCTATCATGGTCTTTCGCCGGGTTTACAAACTATGGTTGATAGTGCAGGTGGTGGTTCTATTAATAGAATGACACCGAAGCATTAGAAGAATTATTTGAGATGCTAAGTATTAATTCCCAACAGAGAAAAGTGCTAGAGGTAAAAATAGGAGCCTATATCAATTGCAAGATAATTCAAATACACAAGCTCAATTTGAAAATTGGCAAATTCAAGAAGCATGTGCTCTATGTGGATTATATTCTCATGCTACTAATTTTTGTCCGTCAAGTGCTATGTATACGAGCAGGCTAATGCTATGAATATGTACCCTCAAGGCCAAGGAATGATCCATATTCAAATACATATAATCTGGTTGGAGGAATCATCCTAACTTTTCTTGGGGAGGAAATAAGCCTTTGCAACCTCAACAATTCCAATCTCAGCCACCACAACCTCCACAGTTGCAAAATCAAAATCAAAATCAGTTGAGAATTGAAGAAGTTCCCAAGCAAGAAGTAGCAAGTAAAGGTCAAGCGGCTTTGATGAAGTACATGCTTGAAGAAATTGAAAATCGAAGAAACATATCGAAAATTAGAAGCAAATAAAAGAGAAGGGAAGTTCCTAGTCAAGCGAGCAAGCTAAGTCAATCACCGATCTGCAGTGGTAAGGTGATAGGTGAAGAAAAAGTGATTCGATCCTCCTTCTAATATGCATGCTTCGATGAAAATTCGAAAAAGTAATAGAAAAAGAAATTGAGAAAGATAGTGTTAGTGATAAAGTGATTGATGATTTAAGTAGTCAAGAGGTAGAAAAATAAAAAGAAGTAGAAGTTCCAAATAAGGAACAAGAAAAAGACAAAGAAATTCAAAATAAAGACAACACAGTTGAAGTAGATAAAAATTAGATCAAGAAGAAGAGGAACCTTATGTGGCTCCACCACCTTATGTTCCTCAATTCCGTTCAAAGAAGACTTATGAAAAACCGAATGGACAAACAATTCACGGAAATTTATAATATGTTATCCAAAGTAAATGTAAATTTACCTTTGCTTAATGTTATTAAAAATATTCCAGCTTACACAAAGTTTTTCAAAGATCTTCACTCTAAGAAACACAAGTTTGAAAACAAAAAGATTGTTGTTTAAAACGTCGGTTACGTTTTACAACAGAATTACCACCTAAGTTGAAGGACCCAGTGACTTTAATATTCAAGTTTCCTTGGGAGACTCTAAAAGATGAAAGCAATGCTAGATTTAGGAGCAAGTATTAACTTGATGCCTTTCTCGGTCTATAAACAATTAGGTCTAGGAGAACTAAAACCCACTAATATGCAATTACAATTAGCTGACCGCTCAGTTAAATATCCCTTGGGTATAGTGGAAGATATCCTAGTTCGGGTTGATAAATTAATCATACCGATAGACTTTGTGGTTCTTGAGATGGAAAGGAAGATATGCACTAATAATGAAGTCCCAATATTGTTAGGCGAGACCATTTATGGCTAATACAATGATAAATGTGAAAAATGGTAAACTCACAATGTCGGTCCTAGGTGAAAGCAGTTGAAATTTCGTGATGCTATGAATAGACCTAGTGACATGAGTGCTGTTTTCAATTGATGAGATTGAAAAATTATCAGCGAAACTTTTGAAGAAGAGCAAGATTATGAGAGATAGATTTATTGTCTATGATGATAGCCCTATTCCTCCCATAAAAATTGACATTGAAATTGAAAGAGAAATAGAAGAAGAAGAAAGATTAGAAAAAGAAAAGCTAGAAGCTAGTAAAAGATGAAAAGAAATAAAGGTAGAATCGAAATTAATTACGATGAGTCAAAAAAAAGAGTTGAAGAAAGTTATGAAATTAAAGAAGATGAAGTAGAGATTCTAAAATCTCTCTTTGAGAAATTGAATTGAAGATATTAAGGAAGAAAAACAAGAAGAGAATAATGAGGCTAAAATAAAAGAAACAATTAAAGCAGAAAATTAGAATTTATGCCTTCTATTAATTCTCCCAAAGTCGAAAATTAAAGCCATTACCATCCCACTTAAAATATGCATTTTTAGGGGAAGGTAACACTTTACTGTTATTATAGCAGCCGACTTATCAGAAAAACAAGAAGAAAGTTTGTTAAAAGTTTTATGGACACATAGAGAAGCTCTAGGATGGTCTTTAGCTGACTTAAAAGGAATTAGTCCCTCTATGTGTATGCATAAAATTCATTTAGAGGAAGGTAGTAAACCTTCTAGAAAAACAGAGAAGACTTAACCCACACATGGAAGAAGGCATTAGGAAAGAAGTTCTTAAGCTTTTAGGCGGGTATAATTTACCCTATATCGGATAGTAAATGGGTTAGTCTGTCCAAGTAGTTCCTAAAAAGTCGGGAATTCTTGTTGTCAAAAATGATAAAGATGAATTAGTCCCTACAAGGACTATTACGGTTATAGAATGTGTATCGATTTGCGTAAATTAAATGCGGCAACAAGGAAAGACCACTTTCCTTTGCCATTTATTGACAAATTCTTGAAAGATGGCAGGCCATGAATACTATTATTGTTTTCTTGATGGTTTTTAGGTATAATCGGATCCACTGTTGCACGAAGACCAAGAGAAAACAACATTTACATGTCCCTTTGGTACTTTTGCCTTTAGGAGAATGCCTTTTGGGTTGTGTAATGCACCAGCTACTTTTCAAAGATGCATGATTTCTATATTTTCAGACTTAGTTGAAAGATGCGTAGAAGTTTTCATGGATGATTTTTCGTTTTCGGAAATTCTTTTGATCCTTGTTTAGAAAACCTTACATATCACGAAAAGATCTTGTGAAACTAATTTAACTTTAAGTTGGGAGAAAAGTCACTTCATGGTAAAACATGGAATTGTCTTAGGGCATGTTGTTTCAAATAAAGGAATTGAAGTTGACAAAGCTAAAATTGAAGTTATTTCGCAACTACCCCCTCCCACTTCAGTTAAAGGAGTTCGAAGTTTTCTGGGTCATCTTTGGTTTTTATCGTAGATTTATAAAAGACTTTTAAAATCGTAAACCTCTATGTAATTTGTTAGCAAAAGATCTGAGTTTTTTTTGATAAAGAATGTTTGGAAGCTTTTAATTTATTAAAAGAAAAGTTGACTCTTGCCCCAATCTTATCAGGCCACGATTGGTCACTTCGTTCGAAATCATGTGTGATGCATCAGATTTTGCAATTGGGCCGTGTTAGGACAAAGGGTAGATAGAAAGCCTCATGTGATCCATTATGCTAGTAGAACTCTAATGATGCTCAATTGAATTATACCACTCTTGAAAGGAATTTTTAGCGTAGTATATGCTTTAGAAAAATTTAGATCATATTTGCTAGGATCAAAGGTGATAATCTTTTCGATCATTACGCATTAAAATATCTCTTAAGTAAGAAGGATGCTAAACCAAGATTAATTAGATGGATGTTATTGTTACAAGAATTTGACATAACTATCAAGGATAAAAGGAACCGAGAATGTTGTGGCCGACCACTTGTCTAGGTTAGAATTTTCACCCTTCTTTGGAGCGTCAATTTCTTGATGATCTATCCCCATTAATGATAATTTTCATGAACAACTCTAGCCATTAAAGATTCGACCCTTGGTATCTTGACTTTGTCAACTACTATGTCGATATAATTAATCCGGATTTTGATCATTACGAAAAGAAGAAATTTTTGGCGGAAAGCGAAAAATTATTTTAAGCTCCTCACTTATACAAGATTTGCTCGATTCTTTAATAAGAAGATGTATACGAGAAAAAAGACCAACAAGGTATCATGGAATTTTGCCATGGATATTCTTGTGGTGGTCATTTTAGTGGTAATAAAACCGCTCGAAAAATTTTGCAATCGGTTTGTATTGGCCTCTTGTTTTTAGAGATTGTGAAGCTTTTCTGAGAACATGCGACAAATGTCAAAGAAGCAGTGGTATAGGAAAGAAAGCGAGATGCCCTTACATGTTTATTTAGTAGTTGAAATCTTTGATGTTTGGGGTATTGATTTTATGGGTCCCTTTCCTGTGTCCAATAATTGTGAATATATTTTGGTAGCAGTTGATTATGTCTCTAAATGGATAGAAGCGGTAGCAACTAAAACTAATGATGGTAAAACGATAGTTAAGTTTGTTGAAGATTTATTTGCTAGATATGGAGTCCCTAAGGCCATAATAAGTGACCGAGGGAACTCATTTTACCAATAAGTTGTTAAACGATGTTCTTAGAAAGCATGGTGTAACTCACAAGTTAGCTACACCTTATCATCCACGACCGGACAAGTAGAAGTAAGCAATAGGCAGATAAAAGCGGTGTTAGAAAAGCATTAGGCCTAATCGTAAAGATTGGGAATCTAAACTCAAGGATGCTTTATGGGCATACCGAGGCGCTTTTAAGACACCCATAGGAATGAGTCCATATAGGATGGTATATGGTAAAGCTTGCCATTTACCAGTGGAAATTGAGCACAAAGCCTATTGGGCAATTAAAGAATTGAATTTAGATTTGACATTAGCTGGAGAAGAAAGATTGTTCGATTAAATGAATTAGAAGAACATAGACTCAATTCGTACGAGAATGCAAAAACTTATAAAGAAAAGACCAAAAGTATCATGACATGGGATTAGCCAACAAAATGCTTCATCCGGTATGAAAGTATTGTTTAACTCTAGGTTAAGGTTATTCAGGTAAATTAAAATCAAATGGTGCGGTCCTTTTAGAATAATGCAATTTATCCTCATAGGTACATTGATATCAAAACCCCAAAAATAATGAAGTGTTTAAAGTGAATGGACAAGCTCAAGCCGTATTTTGAGCCAATGTCGGTTGAGCGAACAATTGAATTAATCCGTTTGGTGACAATGAACCACCAAGAGACTAGGCTTGCGGTTTGGTCGAGCCAAAACGTTAAACAAAGGCGCTAAGTGGGAGGCAACCCACTAATTTGAAAGTTATTTGTTAACTAGTTAATTTAGATATGTTTTCTCGTTAAATTCTATTCTTGGACATTTAATTTTTAATTAAATATGCCAAAATTTAAGTTTGGGGGAGAAAAACATTTTAGTGTTGTATTTATATGTTACTAATAATTTTTAGTTTAGAATTTTTGTTTAGATTTTTCATACGAGTTATCAAAGACATAACGGAGTAATGAAAGGACTAAGCTGCAGTGATAAAAAGTTGGAAAGAAACAAAGTGTAGTTTACGTCACCTTCGGACGCAAGGTGTGTAGAACTTTGCGATCGCAAGTTCCCGATAATGCGAATCTCGGCGGCGAAGTGTCGAACATGGGGAATGAATGAAGGAATCCCAAGCGATTGTTGTCCACCTTCTGGGCAAGGTGTGAAATTACTGCGACCGCAAGGTCCCATTATTTAAAGCCACTTGGGTCTTCTTCTTCGGATCACACACGAAACTCTCATCTCTCTTTAAAAGCGGCGGCAGTCAAATTCTTCAAGAGGCCGAGATCTTCAAGAATTTCGGCATAAATTTCAAGATACAATCTCTCTCTCTCGAAATATCGAGGACCTGACGAGGGAATGAGAGTAATGGTTGCAAGAAATCGGAGGAATGATCCGAGAGCAAGTCCTATTCGGATCTTAATTTTAGTAGCATAGAAGCTGGTCCAACCAAAGGCGAGTTCTGCAGCGATCAATTCGCTCATGAATAGTGCTTCCCTTCCCGCTTATTCCACAAGTGAAGTCACTTCAGGAGTAGCCCAAATCGGAGGGAACCGTCACTGCAAGACAAGCGTGAAATCTAAAGCACCAAATGCGATCCCACCACGATTTTTTCATGGGGGTGAAGAATGATATTAAAATCGCCCCGACCAACCACATTTGTTGAGCGAGAAAGTAGCGTGGATTAAATCATCCTAAGATCTTTACGATCTTCCAAGGTACACTTTGCATAGACACGAGGTTAGAAGCACGAGGAGAAGACCAAGAAAAATGACAAATGCGCAAAGTAACTTGTTGAGCGAGTTATTAATTAATGGCAAGTGAAAGAGAGATTTGACAAAGATCCAAATAGAACTAGAAAATTAGAAGCGGAGAACTTTGAGCATAAGCTTGGCGAGTAATGAGAGCAACTTGTCCATATTCATCATAGGTTCGGAAAGCGGCAACTCTGGGCTGGGTTATGCGGGAACCCGAACAGAATTTAAGGCGACTAAGCGAAGGGTCATTACCAATTCCCTAATATTCCAAAAGGCGTAATATCCATAAAAATTAGACGGAAGACTAGCGAGGTGGCTTGGAGGCCTTTGATCGGAGTGAGCCTATGCGTAAGGGGGATAGGAGGCTTACATTTTATTCTTGGTTGGCGTTTCAGATTAAGGGGGCTGGAATAGGCTGTCATCTTCATCTTCCATCTCGATAACTTCCCGAAATTTATGAAATAACGAAATAAAGGAACCTCCTCGTTGGAGAAGGGAATGTCACTAGGGCCATAAGTGGTCTTGTCCAAATTGAGAGCTGGAGTAGCCAATTGTTCTGGTGAAGCACCCAGAATCGGAAGGAGATGTGGCTCATTTTAGGTGAGTGGCTCGTGCGGGATCGGCCAAATTTGGCTCAAGTTTGGCTCTAAATTTGGCTCCTTATGAACATCCTCATTAATTTTGTGATCATGATCCACCCAAAGTCTCGAAATCTTGGGCTTTAGGCCACGAGGAGTATCGGCAGTTGCATGGGAAGGGCCGACTTGCATGCCTTGCTCATTAGGGTATTTTTTAGGAGTCCAACGTTTAGGAATAGAGTTGAGATTTTTGGTTTAGGAGCTTCAAAGATGGGGCTTCGGGGAGTTCTTGACTTTACAGATAAGTTCATGATGCCCTTGGCGAAGGCTTGATGGGAGCAATATGACGGCTTATTCTCGGCCTCTATCGGTACGCCAAAAACTTGGATATACGGAACCCATGATCAACCC
The DNA here is from genome assembly GCA_013146195.2 of Codonopsis lanceolata. Classification (NCBI taxonomy): domain Eukaryota; kingdom Viridiplantae; phylum Streptophyta; class Magnoliopsida; order Asterales; family Campanulaceae; genus Codonopsis; species Codonopsis lanceolata. The sequence goes on along the minus strand of CM028380.1, from coordinate 110,443,952 downwards.
ATATACGGTTAGGGCAAGGATGCAACAAGTCGATTTCAACACAAACACGGCAGCTTACTTGGCCTAGATATAAGCTGAGTGTGGTGATCAAGCATGAGAGTCACGCAAACAATGATGCAATAGAAAACAAGGCGGATTTGTTGAATAAATGGATAAGGGAGACGAGGGAGTGAGAACAGGGACAATAGAACTTTCAATGTCGGGACGAAGTTAGGGAACCATTTGAACACCATGGGATGTTTCCTAGAAATGCATTGATCTTTTATCCACGGTCTTTGATAATCCTCATTGTTATTAACTTGTATGGCACTTTGGGATCAAATGCTTGATGTGAATGCGGCGGTGGGCGAATAGTATTAAAATACTTTCGGGTGGCTTCCATGGATGGCCTCCCATGCGGCTTGCCAATTAATGCAAACCGAAAGGGCCGCAAGGTTGATGAGTTCGGGGAAAGCTTGAGAGAGGGTTCTCCCTTATAGGACTGAGGCGGAATAGAAGGTTGCAAAGTTTGACATAGGATTTGGAAGGAGGTTGAAGGCCGGGATCCGGCGGGAGGAACCCGGCCATAGCCGCCAAAAGGAAAACCTAGGGAAGTCGGCGAGAGAAATCGCACCTTTAGTGCGTGAACAATGAGTTATTTGGCCTTGTGGGAGCTATGAGGATATTCGGCCTTGTGCGAGATTTTCCCTTAAGTTGAAAAAGTTAAAGGCGCCCTCAAGAGTTGGAATAAAAGATGCTTTTTGGCAATATTTTTGATAATGTCGTAAAAATTTGAGGAAGATGTGGTGAAAAGGAATTGTATTTTGAAATCAATGCCTCCAGTCTAATAGAGAAAATCTTATGGCGCTCAAGCAATCTTCGACACTTTCTATCTCGGGAAGGAAAATATTGGAGACAGAAATCTAATTTGAAGTGGCTTAAGGATGGCCAAGGAAATACCAAGTTATTTCATTCTTACATTATGAGAATCAACGTAATCTTTTTCTTCATTCCATTAAAGCAAGGATGGTATTACTCTCGACTACGATCGGGGCTATTCGACAAGGGGCAATTAATCATTTCAGGGAGGCAGGCAGGTTTGATGGTGATTACGACTCTTCTCTCAACTCCGATGTTATACCTCGACTAATCACGAGGAATGGAATGATACGCTTATTTCTATCCTTCGGCTTTGGAGATAAAGCAAGGCTGTGTTTAGCTTGAATGGAGGCAGTCTGGCGGCAGTGCTGCAGTTCACCGGATTATTTTACTCTCATTGTTGGGATATCATTGGGGATGACTTTTTTGTGGCGTGCTAGAATTCTTTTTAGGGCTTCTCTCTCGAGGCTTGACCGGTACTCTTATTGTGGCAATTCCTAAAACGGAAAGGGTTTCTTCTTTCAGGACCTTGCTTGTCGGTCTTTGTAATTTACATGTAAGGTTATATCTAAACTCATTTCTTCTCGACTTGCCAAAATTCTCCCCATATAATTTCGATAATCAAAGGCGCTTTGTTAAGAGTTCGTACAATACAAGACAATATTTTGTTGGCCGGGGTTGATGTGTTTTTTGGGAAAAAGTTCACGGCTCCAATATGGTCCTTAAGCTAGATATGGCAAAGGCTTTCGATCGGGTATCTGGCCGTTCTTATTAATGTGATCGGAGCTTTGGATTTCATGAGATTTTCTTGGATCTTATCGGCGTATTATTTACAGCTGGTTCTCGGTCCTTATTAATGGAGCTCCTTAGGTTATTTCTCTTCTAGTCGAGGTCTTCGACAAGGTGACCTATATCCCGAGTCTCTTCATTGGCCGAATATTTTACTTGAGCCTCAACATTCTTCATCAACAAGTCTCTTGTGCATTTATTCCACCATAAGTGGATGTCCTATAATATCTCTGTCTTTGCGCGAGATGATATTATTATTTTTTCTAATAGCGTTCCGCTTTCCTTAGGAGCGAGATAAAACATTATGAGGAGATTTAAGACGATTGGTTACAGTTCTAAGAGCTCTTTCTTTGTCGCCCCTCGGAAATGCTAAGGCTAAATATTCAAAGGATATCCGTCTGTTGGGTTATAATTCGAGGTGTTCTCCGATTTCCTACTTGGGATGTCCTCTTTTATTTTTGTTCGGAAAAAGGCGACATTATTTTGATCCCCTCATCTCTAAACTTGGAATCGTATTTCCTCTTGGTTTGAAATTTTCTTAACTCAATTTGGCCGTATTGTTCTCATTAATCATGTTCTCAACTCTATCTCCGTTACCTTCTTGCATCTATTGATCCTCAGGTTTCGGCTATTGACAAGCTATGTTCTAATTTCTTTTGGGGCCAATAAAAGGTAAATGCGAGAAGTCAGCAGGTTGCTTGGAATTATTGCTGTAAACCTCTCGGAGGGGGTTTGGGCATTTTAAGCATGGCGGATATTTCTAAGGCTATGGGGTCAAATTTGGTGGAGATTTGTTCGGTCTAATCTACGGTCCAATTTTACGAGCTTCGGTATTGTCGCGGCCCCATCCATTTCGGGGTGCACCATAGGGGATCTCATTCTTGGAACCGAATGTTAAAGGCTCGGGGCATTGCGAGCCCAATATCTTACGGATTATAGGACAAGGCTTTTGTTCTCCATGGTTGGACAAGCTGGATTCTTGGTCTTTCCTTGGATAAACCTTCGACTTGTTCGAGCACTACGATGAAAGATCTTCTTTCTTCATCTCAAGGAGACATGTTACATCTCCCTGCGATTTGGCTTTTTGATTCGGTCCCAAATATCTCGTTCAATGATAGAAGATCGGCCTATCACGGTCCCTTAATTCTTCGAATTAGGTTTTCCCTACTCTTCCATGAATCCCTCACCCGGCTTGCTCTCCTCGATTTCATCAGCACAAGGCTGCGCAAAAGCATATTAGTGTTTTAAATGCAGCGCCTCTTCCTTCATAAGATTCCCATAGATGAAGCTATTTGTCGGAAAAGGCATCTCATTGGCAAAATGCTATTGTTGTGACCTTGGCCATAATGAGACTTTTTGCATGTATTTCTTAATTTCGGCAGCCTCTTCTATTTGGTACGTATTTTCAAAATCTCTTTGAAGTTTACGCTCATTCGGTTCTATTCAACAACTTCTTTGCTTCTCACAGTGGCTTCATGGAAAGCTATCTCTTTTACTTTAATCCCCGATCATTATATGGCATATTTGGAAGTTTAAATAACAAAATTTGTTTTTGACAATCATCGTCTTCAGTTAGGCATTGCTTATTCAAAATATTAAGTTCGACTTCGAGAATATTCTTCATGCAGCGGGTTTCAATTCTGATTTGTCTCATTGCTCAAATTCAGATCGGTATAAACAGATCCTCGTTCAATCCATTTCTTGAAGTGGCATTGCTTAAGTAGGGTTAAACTCAATCTTGATAGTGAGGAAATCCGGGTTTAGTGGAGGTGGAGGTATTGTTAGAATTCCATGAGCTTTTGTATTTTTGCTTTCTCCATTTTACTTCGGGTTCGAACATAGTTCTTTGAGATCAAGCGCTTTATTTTGGTGTGCTTGGGCGTTAATGGGTATCATGATGCTATTATTGTGAAGCCGGTCGAAGGTTACATTTGATTGTTTTCTAAGGGTCATAATCTCCCTTGGATCCATTAAATGATTCATCGGGGATATTATTCGTTATCAATCAGAAAGGCGGTACACTTTTCTCATTGTTTCGGGGAAGCTAATAAGGTATGAGCAACTTGGCTAATCTTGCTGACTCTCATTACGATATGGTCTTTTCTTATTTGTCGGACATCCCTGCCATATTCGCGGTCTTATTTCCCTTGATGCTTGTAACACCCCTTATATTCGAATTTCTTAATCTTGTATTTCTTTTTCGAGGTTAGGCTCCTACGTCCTCCCATTTATAAGGGCAAATTGGTTGTCCCCTCAAGTTTGTATCTTTCTTTTTTAATAAAATTTGGCGAGTGCCATACTGCTTCTCCAAAAAAAAAAAAAAAAATCTCTTCTCTCTCTCTCAAACCCTTCATCTCCCTCACAGTCTCCATTACACTCCATTCCAAGTTGAAGCCTTTGAGAGCGAGAGGACGAACCACCATTGTTCTTTGTCAAGAGATCGTCTCCACTCATTTGCATTAACTCGGATCGGTACGCAAACTAGTATTCCTAACACCCTCTTTAATTTCATACGTGAAATATTTGCATGCTAGGGTGCTAGTTAATTTTAACGTAGATATATTTTGCATGCTTTAGATTAAATTTTTATTTTAAATTTAAAAAAAAATACAATTTTAATTGTTATATTTTTAGTTTTTAAAATTTCATCAAACAAAATGTTTAGCGTGAAATAAGGTTCTTCATCCTCAGGCCCGATTCGGGAGGAAGAACAAAAATTGACATCACCGCTTGTCGTGTCCTCACAGCATCGAGAAAGGTACACCAACAAACTCTCCAAGTCCTTGGTGCGAAAGGGGATTCAAGGCTGAAGATTTTGTATTAGATCGTTCGATGGCTCGTAGGTGGGGAGACTTGTTAGATTCTCGCCTATGGGCGCCATAGTCCCTATTGTCCAGAAATTCTACGCGATGGCGACATTGGCATGGATGGCGGTGTGCTAGACACTGTTAATGTTAGAAATAAAGTAGTTAATTTTTCATCGAAAGAATTAACATGTACTTCGACACCTCAACTTTGCGGTTGGTGCCGATGATTATAGCACACACCTCGGCCAGTATCCTGTCGAGGTGGTGAATGATGTCATTGCTCTCCACGGTGTGGAGTGGTCTATAGCTTAGTAACCCACCCTATGGACCTCGCACCATGAGAGAGTCCTTCCTTCAAGACACGGCAAGCCGGTTCGTATAAATTTGTTTGTGGCGAGTCTCATGCCCTCAAGTCACCAAAACACGGTGAATTGGGAGAGAATTTGGCATCTTGACCTACACCATCATGACTAATGGGTCCATTGATGTTGGCCGTTTGATCAACGGCCAAATCAAGACCCTATTAGAGGAATAGGACGAATCTGGGGGCTCGCGTTCCGCATTTGATTACACGACTTGACAGTGTAGGGGGCATGACGTGAGAATGCCCAAACACGTTAATTGGCTTGAGTTTGAAGGTCAATTTGGTCCGGTCATTACTAGGGCCATTTTGTTTGAACATCACCCCGGCGGTAGCAGTGAGGGTTCCTCAAGAGGAGGAACCCGAAGAAGAAAGGGACATCGCTCGTTGGGATCTCCCGAGAGTTGGAGAACGTCTCCTCAAGCGATATGGTGAGTCCTCGGCCGGTTGGCCCCGGATGCAATGCTTGACCAGTGAAATTTTCGGCTAAAGGCTGGGTTAACTGCGTGGGACATAATGTCTCAAATCATTATGTAAGGTTGCCGCCACGAGGCACGATCCCGAGAGTTTCATCCTCATTCGTTATCTCCGGAGCTCACCTTGAGTCGAGGCCCAAGTTCCATCCTCGTTCGTTGGGTGGACCCAGCTATGTCCTTTTTGATATTTGTCCTACCCATCAATCCTCTCATATGTTCCTCTATTTTGAGGACAAAATAGAACTTAAGTTTGGGGGGGGTTTAAAATTTTAGGTCTTAGCGAGGTCCCAGCCTCTAACGAAGAATGGAGTTGAGCCAGGCTATGTCGTTAGGAGTGATAGAGAATTGCTTTATATGATGACCATTTAACTCTTCACCCTATTTTTTCATTTTTATTTTTTAGGCTCACCTCATTAGATACTCGTGGGTTCCTCTTATGGGGACCCATCATCAAATGTCATCGTCATCACCTCCAATTTTTACAATTTCTTAGAAAAATATATAAAAAAATATTTAAATTCAAAATATTCATCCTCGAGTTTAGGTGTGGTAATGCTAGTCGTAGTCATGAGGAGATTAGTGCAATGAACACATAGTTAGTCCGTAGATCCCCTCGAATTTACTTAATTTTGCGAAACTTTTTCTCCAAATTCTTCATGCCGCTCACACGGTCATAACTTTGGATTGATTAGAATAGTTTTATAACACCTATTTCACTTCAACAAGATATGCACAAGAATATGATGCATAGCCATTCGAACATGATTGTTGCATTAAATTGTAACTTAGGGTCAATTGCATGTTAGTTAGATCCCCGTTTTTCTCATTTATATATCTCAAGCACACTTGAACCGTGTGCATGTTAGTCTCAATTGTCCCTACCATCTTTTTTAGCGAATGCTTGTGAAATCCATTGATGCTAAACATTCAACCCCAATTCCCATAGTTGATATGATATTTTGTGTTGTCTTACTTGCTTTAAATACTATGTGAGCATTTGGCATTAAGAAATGACTTAGGCCATCTTTGGATCGTTAGAGCCTAAATATTCCCGACCTATACTAAATATATCCCTAGTGTCCCCTTTGAGCCTAATGAAAAAAGAATGGAGTGTGCTAAGCACACTATTTAAACCCATTCGCCATCGTTTCTTTACCCACATTAACTTAACCCTAAAAGCCTATACACTTTTAGCCTACCCTTTGAGAGAGTAGGATTGGGTGGGAAATTGATTTAGGAGGACCACTTCTTTTCGCTTAGCTATTTTTGGAAGACTTCTCTTCTTTCGTCGTCGAAAAAAAAAAAAAAAAAAATCGTAATAAAAAAAATGAAACGGAAGAAGAAGAGTTAAACAAAGATTCAAATGGAAGCATAGCTTTCAAGAGAAATATGTTAGAAAAATTCAGCGATTAGAATGATGATATTTTAGAAGAATATATTGCCCAAAACAAGTTTGGGGGAAAAGAAGAAAAACTTAAAAGTAACAAAAAGCACCCCTCCTTTGTGGTCTTTGCGAGGTCCTAGCCTAAATAGGGAAAACTTCCTTTTCTTGGAAGTATGAGGGATAAAGGGTAGTCTTACTCTCTCACTTTGAATTCCAATCACTTTCCATCAATCCCCAACACCTTGGCCTTACATTACAAGCCGCATTAAAAGTCCTAATGATCTTCTTGCCAATGCTTATGTTTTTTCTTGTCAAGTGAGTAACATGAAATTGATCACACACTTCATAATCATTATTATTCACCTTAAAGCTCACTGTTAGCATAATCTTAGCTATTACAAGTCATTGGGATAGGAGAGCATTGTATGTCATACATAGAAGTGCATGGGATGGATGTAAATCTTTTGAATCCTTGGGACCTTTCTGTCTCAGAATCGACCGGGTTTGGATGGTAGATCTCATACTTCTTAATGCATGATTTTCTATTAAACTGTAATTTTCATATGAATGTGGTGTTTAGCTCAATAAAACTGTTTTAGTTAAGATATTCTTTAAGACCGGTGATCACACACACACGGAGAAATTAAAAGTAGTAGCAAAGATTAAGAAAAGACTAGTTGGTTTTATATGACTAAGCTTTGCGCATATATGTGGTGAGCACCAACCGAGATTACATGCATGCCTACACTTATAACTTGAGATGAAGCCAAAAAGATTTTATGTTTTATTTTGTGTGTAATTTTATTCGCTTTGTGTATTTATTTGTTTTTGTATTTATCTGCATAGTCGAGTCACTGAAAGAGTCTCCTTGAGTTTGTGGGTTTATAGAGGAGTGTAAATAGTGTCACCCTCACAAAAAGATTTTAATTTTTGTTATTTATATGCTTTTGTATTTATAAGTTTATTTGTTTACTCGTGGACGAGCAAAGTTCAAGTTTGGGGGTATTTGATCGATGTATTTTATACGCCGATTTTATATACTTCGTGACTTAAATTATGCTATTTCACGAGTCTTTTGAGTACTAATATATGTTTTCGGTGAGTTTTGTAAGTTTCGTGATTGTTCGTGAAAATACGCGAAACCCGTGGTTTTAAGTGCAAATTACAAGAAAGAAAAATTGAAGAAAAATGAAGATCGATCGGACACTCATGGGACGCAGGTGCCCTGCACCTGCGACCGCAAGGTAGGCGATAGGCCCCCGAAGTCGCCAATCAAAGAATCAAAAAGCCACCCACACTGGAGACCTCATGACGCAAGGTATCCAGACCTCGCGACCGCAAGGTAGGCGCAATGCGACCTTTTCGGATTTTCACAGCTATTCGATCCAATCACAACTCCCGAGTATATATAGAAGTCGATGCCGAGCCTAAGCATAAGGAGGACGGCTGGAAGCTCTTTACATAGATTTTAGGTAGTTTTAGATTGTATAACATAGTTAGGTTTTGTAATTTCAAGTATTGAAGATCAAATCATGTCTTTCATCATCTCCATGTGTCGTTCATCGTCTATGATGAACTAAATCATCCCTAATCTAGGAGGTGGGAGGTAACTTGTATCGAATTTATGTTTTGATTCATATATATATGTCTATCCAATGCTTGTTGATTGTGTTGTTTATCAACCCCTATATTATTTTGCCTTGAACAAATGAATGTAATCGCAAATAATAAAGGCTTAGAGGTGCGGATAACCGCATGACCAGAGTGCATATGTCGTAATCGTGGCTCACCAACACAATAAATTGGACCTATCGAAGCACGAGTGATAAGTTAGGACCAGGTTCTTACATGATCTAGGTGACGATAGATCATAAATCTAGGTGACAACTAGATTGATAGTTCCCGTGCTTAGGATATAGAATGGGTGAATTTTTATGGGATGGAGGCCGAACCAATTGTTCAACGTACTATATCTATTTTTAGTGAACGAACCCAAGACATTGAATGACATTATTATGAATTGAACATAAAAGAGATATAAGTGAAACCCGTAATCCTAGATTTCCACTCACCATAAGATCTTCATATCTCGTTATTACCGTCTAATTAGTTAAACATCTATAGCTAGTAATTTAGAGTACAATTAAACATAAAAACCCCCCTTAGGTTAATAATTGCTATCTATAATTCGCACTGTTCGTGATCACTTGTCTATGTGGGTTCGACCCTTGCTTCCGAGTATATTCTATAATAGTCTTGTACACTTGCAAGGAAATAGATAAATTAAACAATCGATCAATAAGGAACGGCCAAGATACCCGATCGAAAGCCTTTGCCATATCTAGCTTAAGGACCATATTGGAGCCAGGAACTGTTTTCCCCAAAAAACACATCAATTCCTCGGGCCAACAAAATATTGTCTTGTATTGTACGACTCTTAACAAAAGCACTTTGGTTACCAGAAATTATATGGGGGAGAATTTTGGCAAGCCGAGAAGAAATGAGTTTAGATATAACCTTACAACAGAAATTGCAAAGACTGATTGGGCGAAGGTCCTTGAAAGAAGAAACACTTTCCGTTTTAGGAATTGCCACAATAAGAGTACTGGTCCAAGCCCTCGGGAGTGAGAAACCCGAAAAGAATTCTAGCACAGCTTCACAAAAGTCATCCCCAATGATATCCCAACAATGAGAGTAAAATAATCCGGTGAATCCGTCAGGACCTGCTGCACTGTCTCCATTCAAGCTAAACACATCTTGCTTTATCTCCAAAGCCGAAGGGATAGAAATAAGCAGATCATTCCATTCCTCTGTGATTAGCCGAGGTATAACACCGGAGTTGAGAGAAGAGCTGTAATCACCATCAAATTGAAGCTGCTCCTGGAAATGATTAATTGCCCCTTGTCGAATAGACTGATCAGAGTCAAGAGTAATACCATCCTTGTCTTTAATGGAATGAAGAAAAAGATTACGTTGATTCTGTTAAACAGAAGAATGAAATAACTTGGTATTTCCTTGGCCATCCTTAAGCCACTTCAAATTAGATTTCTGTCTCCAATATTTTTCTTCCTGAGATAGAAAGTGTCGAAGATTGGCTTCGAGCGCCATAAGATTTTCTCTATTGGACGGGGAGGCATTGATTTCAAAATACAATTCCTTTTCAGCCACATCTTCCTCGGCCTTACGGACATTATCAAAAATATTGCCAAAAGTATCTTTATTCCAACTCTTGAGGGCAGCTTTAACCTTTTTTCAACTTAAGGGAAAATCTGCACATGGGCCGAGTATCCTCATAGCCCTGACCAAGCACGGAAACTGTCTTTGAAAGATGCATGACTCGCCCAAACATTAAGAAACCGAAATATCGAAGGACCTCGAGCGTAATGACGAGTAATGGTTGCAAGAATCGGAGAATGATCCGAGCAAGTCCTATTCAGATGCTTAATTTTAGTAGCATAAAACTGGTCCAACCAAACTGAGTTGCAAAGAACGCGATCAATTCGCTCATGAATAGTAGCATTCCCTTCCCGCTTATTCCACCAAGTGAAGTCACTTCCAGAGTAGCCCAAATCGGAGAGACCTCACAAAGAAGACAAGCGTGGAAATCTAGAGCACCATTACGATCCCACCCCACTCCACCTGATTTTTCATGGGGGTGAAGAATGATATTAAAATCGCCCCCGACCAACCACGACATTTGTTGAGCGGAAGAGCTTACGTGGATTAAATCATCCCAGAGATCTTTACGATCTTCCAAAGTACACTTAGCGTAGACACAGGTTAGAAGCACAGGAGAAGACCAAGAAAAATGACAAATCTGCAAAGTAACTTGTTGAGCAGAGTTATAAATTAATTGGCAAGTGAAAGAGGATTTGACAAAGATCCAAATGGAACTAGAAGAATTAGAAGCGGAGAACCTGAACCGCAAACGGCGAGTAATGAGAGCAACTTTGTCCATATTCAACATAGGTTCAAAACAAAGAACTACCGACAATGTTATGCGCATTTAACTAGAGATTTAAGACGACTAACTGAAGGGTCGTTACCAATTCCCCTAATATTCCAAAAAAGGGCTGTAATATCCATAAAAATTAGGCGGAAGAGCTAGCAGGTGGCTTGGAGGCCTTTGATCGAGTGAGCCTATCTGTAAGGGGGATAGGAGGCTTCTGTTTATTCTTGGCTGGCGGGGGGGCTGTTTCCAGATTAAGGCCTGGAATAGAGCTGTCATCTTCATCTTCCATCTCAAGAACGTCCAAGACTGCAAATCTATTTGGGGAAATAACAGAAATAGGAACCTCCTCGTTGGCTGGAGGAATGTCACTAGGGCCAGAAGTGGTCTTGTCCAAATTGAGAACTGGAGTAGCCAATTGTTCCTGGTGAAGCACCGAATCAGAAGGAGATGTAACTGGCTCATTTTCTTGAACTGGCTCATTAACAGGATCGGCCAAATTTGGCTCCAAGTTTGGCTCTAAATTTGGCTCCATATGAACATCCTCATTAATTTTGTGGTGATCATGATCCACACAAGTCTCGAATCTTGGGCTTTGGAAGCGTGAGTATCCAAATTTTAGTTGCATGGGAAGGGCCAGCTTGCATGCCTTGCTCATTAGGGTATTTTTTAGGAGTCCAACGTTTAGGAATAGGCTGAGGCTGAGATTTTGGTTTAGGAGCTTCAAAAGATGGGGCTTCAGGATTCTTGACTTTACAGATAAGTTCATGATGCCCTTGACGAAGACAGTGGGAGCAATATGACGGCTTATTCTCAGCCTCTATCGGCTGCCAAAAACTTGGATATACGGAACCGCAATCGACCCATATACGGTTAGGGCAAGGATGCAACAAGTCGATTTCAACACAAACACGCCGCAACACTTGGCCTAGATAAATTGAGTGTAGGCCGATCAAGCATGAGGGTCTCGCCAAACAAGGATGCAATAGAAAACAAGGCGGATTTGTTGAATAAATGGATAGGAGACCAGCAAAGGAAAACCACACCGGGACTATAGAACTTTCAATGTCGGACGAAAGTTAGGAGACCATTTGAACACCCGCATAGGATGTTTCCCTAGAAACCATTGATCTTTTATCCACAGTCTTTGATAATCCTCATTGTTATTAACTTGTATGAGCACATGCTTGGGATCCAAATGCCCAATTGTGAATGCAGCAGTGAGGCCGATAGTATTAAAATACTTTCGGGTGGCTTCCATGGATGGCCTCCCATGCGAAAACTTGCCAATTAATGCAAACCGAAAAGGAGCCGCAAGGGATTCAATGAGTTCCGGGGAAAGCTTGAGAGAGGGTTCTCCCTTATAGGATGAAGGCGGAATAGAGAAAGGGGGAGGAGATGAGACAGGTGAGGGGTTGCAAAGAGTTTCAGCATAGGATTTGGAAGGTGGTTGAAGGCCAGGATCCGGCGGGGCTGGAGGAACCCCGGCCATATGTTTCACTTCATTAATCAAACGAAATCCGATCATCGTAGGATTTCAACCCAAGTTCATTTAGCACATAATCGAACTTATAATGACCTCCGCTGAGTCCAATCTACCCTTCCCAAAATCTTAGTATGCGAAAAGCCACGGGTCTCAATTCCCCCTAAGTTCATAACTATCAATAATAGTCATCATCCTGGGTTCATCGAACTCACATAAACCCAACAAAACACTCACCAAGGAATCATAGAACAAATTCATCTATTTGTGCATAACTTCATTTGGTTCCTCTTACCAATCATATCCTCCCAAAATGTGATTTAATCACACAACATGGTCCAATATATCCTACTAGACATATCTAACATAATAATCATGTTTACCAACATGTTAATAAGCCACAACACATTTAGGGCAAAAATCCCCTTCCAAGTATCTCTATCAATCAAACTCAATACCCATGAATAATTTACATAGTCAAGCTTAATAGACCATTTAACACATGAATTTCATATAAATCATGGTCTCACATAGGTCCAACCAAGCTCTAACAACAATTGAAAACCTAGGGTTCATGGCATCTCTAACAACCCTAGAAATTGCATCCATTGACCTCACATAGCAAGAATGTGTGTTTCCCTAGGGTCAATGGAGCCAAGAGAAGGATAAAGAGGGGTAGAAACTTACCTTATCTCAGCCCCTAACAAGCTGCAATTTCTGAATCCAAGAGATGAGGTTGCTCTTCTCAACCTTCACTTCAAAGCTGCGGTAGAGATTGGAGGAAGAAGAACCCTAGCCTTGGCCTCCAAGAACGAGCCCCTAAGTCGCCTCTCGCCTCTCTCACGCCCTTGAGGTCTGTTGGCGGTGAGACGGGGAAGAAGTCGCATTCTGCTGACAAGTGAGAGAGTAGATCGGTTTTGGTTTAAATAGGGGGGATTAACTCTCCTAATTAATCCACTAATCAACCCCTAAAATCTCTAATAGATGTTTAGGACAAGTTTAGACTAATAAGATAGGTTTAGGTTAGGTTTAAATTGGGTTTAGGGGGGGTAAAAATCAGACAGTGCGTAAAGGATTGAAAATCCCGTAATCTGCCCCAGCACTTGAGGTGGGCGCATGGCATCCCTTGAGGCGGGCGCCTCACTTCAGCACTCAGCATTCCAAGTTTTGTTGCTTCTTTGCTCGGTTCCGGACTCTCCCGCATGCATCCTCGAGCCTTAAAGCTTCGAAATGGCTCACAATTGAACCCTTAAAGTCCTCAAACATTAATTTAATCCATCCAAGTCTCAAACCACTTTTAAAGTAGGTCTAAACTCCCATAAACAACACCCGAAACAACCCGGGGCAAAACGACACAAGACGTAACAACTTGCTAACGAAACGTCGAATGAAACCACAAACCGACGGGTAATAACCCATGATTATAAACACCTATAAGTGCTACAAAATAGGCCTGAATGCCTCTCAAATGATAAACAACAGATAGGAGAAATAAGCTCCCGAAAGACGAGACGATCGCCCGGCTCAATCTCAAACTACGCGATAAGGAGAATTGCTATTCTTGAGGCGTCAAAACTTCACGAGATTTATGGAATGCATCCAATTAGAACTCTAACACATCTAAACATGTTATTTAATCATCATGTAAAGATCTAGGACCAAATCGAGGTCAAGAACACAAAACCCGAATAAACTCTCAATCGCGTTGCATTTCGACTATCGTCGGGTTACGACTTTTGACTTTAGCAAGTCAACAACTATAAGGCATATCTTAAAAGTGTTTTAGTCTTAATGTGATCTCTCACACACATCTAGACTCTCTCACGAACCAAACAAACAATTATCCAAAGAAGAAATGCGAGCATTGCACGCATTTCAAGCTAACCGGGAATCGAGATCTTACATCCTCTCCCCCTTAAAAAGAATTCGTCCCGAATTCTATACCGTATCGCAAACCAATGCTAGGTCATCACCTCAACATGGAGTACCTAGACACCACTACGGTGTCTCACAATCCCGAGTGAACACTCGATGCTCAAAACCATAAACCTAGACTCAGTCTCCGAGTCTACCATCACAATGACCAAACCAAGTATATGAGGATCAAACTACCGTGATCCAAACTCAGGTTTCAGGACCTTTCAATAGGCACAATAACACTAAACTCTTTAGATTGGAAATAATATGACTCATATTCGAGTCGCAAAAACACATACGAACAATACTAACCAATCTCGTACACAAACCCCAACGTTTAACATGGAAACAAGTTCAAGCATATCATAAACATTCAACTACCGAAACTATTTGTTCCGGGGCACATCATAAAATTCGTGCATAACAGACCTTAAGTCACAAGGAGCAATAATTGCCTATAGAGCAATTCTCAACCAAATCAGAGGCAATCAAGTTGACATTTCAAGCCATGTAAATCATACTCGCGATCTCCGTATCGCGGGTAAGAACACATAAGAGTACAACAATGAAATGTTTTGAAAATTCTTTCCATTTTTTGTCTATTCCATTTGGTAACGGGTATAGTCAATTTCTACCATAATTCACACCGATCCTAGTCCAACAACGAACCTCTTTTGATCACCAATTTAGGGTACCGACTAAATTGGATATTCAAAAGCTTTCGTTGCAAGGATGCGAAGGTTCATGATAAAAAGGTTTTAAGCATCCTTTAACAGTCTCCTATGCTAAGGGAATGAATGAGCAGGAGATAATAATTATGGAATGAGAATTTAATATACTACAATGTAGATGCATCAAGTAGGTGTTCCCTACAACTAATGCACATAACTGAAGAAAAGCAAGTCAAGTAACAAGGTCTATTACCTTGGCAAACAACAATCATATTTACCACAAAACTCGTGTACCTAGTACACAACCATAAAACTCGCTAGAAGTCACTACGCACCGACGCGACTACTAGTAGTCGTAACGTCTATACTTCACAAATCCAACCTTTCTTAAATTCTAGACCAAGTCTACAACCGACGCGTATTCTAACGTCCCCAAAACACCAAAACTTCAACAAAATTGTGGTGTAACATCATACTTGTTCATGCACTAAAATCAACCCATTGATCGCAACACTTAACTTTCGCACTTATCGAGTGTATCCTACTCGCATAATAATCACAAACAATATTATAGATGTATATTATTCATCACCTTAAACATATCCCCATAGGATATACCAGTATCATATCAAATCAATAAGTACCATCATACAATTCATGCTTCATATATATATACATATATATACAAATATTCATACCCCGGCTCTTAATATAGGCCTACAAAACTGTAACCCCATAAAACCATTGGTTACTATCGTCGTAACATAAATTCATCCTCACTGCTCTTTATATATTGTATAGTCCTATAAATACATAGACTACACAAGAATCCACAAACCATGTGTGATTACCTACCGGTAATTCACAAATCAAACAATATCACATACCAACACCACATTGGGGCATTATTCCCAATAAAAAAATAAACCAACAATATGCAATACACCATGTAATGTATGTATGAATGCACATGAGCTACCGATAAGACGTGAACTCATAATAACACTATTAGTAGCAACGGTATAATATACATATATACGAGAGCATACCTTCCTATTCGGATAGGTTTCAAAACTCCGCAATGGCCAACCGCCACGCGTACACGACCTCAAACTCTAGGCCGACCATCACCATCTCTCTTGGAGCCACCAGATTGTCGACTAGTACTCCCAAACTGATTAACCCTCATCTTCGGGCAATCTTTACGAACATGATCACCGCCACAAGCAAAGCACTTTCTGCCTTGCCCCAACATACGTTTCTCGGCATGTCCCTGTCCTCATACAAAAATTACATATCAACTCACCGCCTCACCGCCTGTCGTCTCCGGTACTAGAGGTAGGAACATCACTCTGTCTACCAGTACGTGTGATTCCTTGATTAACTTTCTGAGGTGCTACTTGCCTCCCAATATTATCATCGCTCTTAATAGCCCTCGAGGTTCTCTTTTGAGCATACTCCTCGAAGTCTAACTCCATCGCATAAGCACGATCCACAGCATCTCGGTACTCCGCGAGCTGTAAGGGAATAAGCTGCCTACGATACCTCATCTTTAGGCCTTTTACAAACCGGTGGGTCTTCTTAGCCTCATCTGGTACTAAGTAACCACAGTAACGAGCCAACTTTGTGAACTTTGCTAAATACTGAGCCACAGTCATATCTCCTTGTTCTAGCGCAATAAATTCCATTTCTCTTCTTTCCGAACTACTGCCGAATAAGCGTGCCCTAAACTCCATTATGAAATTTTCCCACACTTGGGGCACTCCAAAGTGTCTCCAATTATCTCGTAACACGTGCCACCAATGGTCAGCCGCACCACTCAATGTAAACACTGCTAGGGTCACCATCTCTTTCGACGTACAACCCATAACTTCAAAGATCTTCTCCATGCTTTCTAACCAATGCTCGGCTTTAGAAGCATCGGGCTCTCCATCGAAGCCCTCAGGTTCCAATTTCAAGAATCTCCCAAGTATAGTGGAATCATTTTCCCCTCTAAACATTTGTTGAGGAGTCACACGAGGATCACTAACGTTTTCCCCTCTCTTATTACCACGAACGGTACTCGAACGAGGTCTGCTAGAACTAGCTCCACGCCAAGCCCCTGACATGATATACCTACAAGGAACACTCGACGTTAAAAATCTCAACAATAAACCCAACCCAACTAGGCCAAGGAACCTATCCCGCGAAATAGCTAACCAATAGCTCGATACCAAGCGTGACGACCGACCGGATCTCAATACGAGATCCCAAGGTCGTGCCATCAGGACAAACTAAGAGACAGACAAGCACCTGCTAAGCATAATGGTGCGAGTCAAAACATGAGCCAACAAGCTCAAGACAGGAAGATAAAGCCATAACGGCGATACAGGATAACAAAAACTAAAACATGCGGAAGCATAACTAAAATGGAACCCGAGCTAACAAGCTCCTAAATAAAAACATCCAAAGAGATAGTAAATCTCTCGGCCCAAAAATTCGACGCGCGTGACGCAACATTAGACACGCACAACAAACCATCGGCAACCAAGGCCGGCAACAGACAAAATCCCAACCTGATAAACACCACTCAACGGCTACAACATGCCGGAGGAACAATTTAACTATAACAATATAATATCACTGCTAAACCACCAACCAAGATCTCACGACTAAAACCGTCGGAGGTAGGAACAACAATAATACCAAAACTAGAATAAACGAGCCACACATGCTCGAAAGACAACGGGAATAAATTCTAAGGATACAAAGGCTCGGCTATACAACCGGCTCCCAAATACACAACCATAATATAATACTACAATCTACCCAAGTAAAGTCTACATAACTTTACATCCGAGTCTCACTGATAAATAACAACAATAATAATAAATAACTCCAACCTTATGGCTTGGAAGACCACCTGCTAGAAGTCGTTATCCGAAGCCGCTGCGCGTACTAACGGGATCACTGCACACACTAGGGAAAACAATCACACGGAGTGAGTCATAATGACCCAGTAAGTTTCTAAATGCAACTATATGGCATATTATGACATGGCATGGCATAATGTGCAATCATATAAAAATCATGGTATCATGCTAGTATACCAACAATAAACATGTACTTAATTTTTAAAGCACATAAACTCACATAAATCAAGTAGCATATTATCTTTCATATAAATGCTCATAAATAAACATGTGTAACAGTAAACATAAATCGAACCGTTACAATCAAATCCGGGTTCCAAAACCCAACCAACTTACCATGAGATCAAATCTCAAACCAAGATCCGGGCTCAATACCCAATCAATCATACCCTGGGGTTTCCTCCCCAAATAATCATAACTCATCAGTTTCCCTTAATGAGTACTCGTTACATTCATCCAGTCTCCGGATGAGAAATGGGAGCTCGAAAGTAGGCTAGATGGCTCTCTCTCGAGACCACATCCCACTATTGGCCAAATAGTGAGGAGAAAAAGGACCCAATGCAACGATTCATAGCGATTGTTCCCAAAGACTATGAATCGTCCCATTGCCGACACAACAACCAAACCCGCCAGCTGGACTTTAAACCAATCGATCAAGCAGATATTTACTTGCATAAACCAATGAGACCAATTCACTATTATCGGGCTCATTAAATCATGTAGGACATAATGCTCTACAACAACTCATAAACCATGCACATAAATGCATATAACCACGTAGAACGTAATGTTCTACGAAATCTCATAAACCATGCATATATTTGCATATAAACAAATAGGGCATAATGCTCCATAAAATCTCATAATCCATGCACATCTTTGCATATAATCAAGTAGGACATAATGCTCTACCAAGTATCAAGAACAATGCATATATTTGCATATAACCAATGTGTTTAACTAACTTACAAGTTTAGTTTAAAAACTACATATTGAGGTACTTATTATTCCTCAAATCATCGACCCAGTCAAGTATAGCATACAAGCTTAATAAAATATAATGTGAGGTCTTCCATAATCCTCAACTCAAATCAAACCAAAGACTACTACGCTAGTCTAAAAATATCCACAATTCGAGACTTATTATTTTAGTCTTTTATTTTAAGTACACCGGACTCAAACATAGTCCTAATCGTCATACATGATCGACGTCACCAATTCCATACACAAAAACAACATGACTACTCCGTAGTCGCTTCTCACAAATGTTTTCCTATACACACAACCAAAATCCTTAAGAAAAGAATTCTTTCTTAATCTTCTCTTAAATATTCTCGTGACCATACGTGGGTCTCTATTGTCCCATGCTCTAACAAGCATGTTCAAAATATATTTCTAGTAAGTCTCCATAACCTGAGTGTCGCCATTGGACACAAACCAAGAACCCGGTGTGCACAAACATAACCCAAACAAACCCAAACATTGTAGGGTTTCAACCCAAGGCTTTTTATCATTTTATTGGCCTTATAACGACTCCGTTGAGTCTTACTAACACATTTCATTCTTTATGTGTTTTATAGCTCCACACCGAAATAATTCATTAAAGTTTACAAACAATTCCCAATAGTCATTCGGGCTTAATTCCCAAGACTAAAATCTCCACAACACATCACAATCATAACCCATTTTTTTTATTTTTTTATTTTTTTGGAGAAGCAGGGCGGCACTTGCGAAATTTTATTAAAAAATAAAAGATACAAACTTGAGGGGGACAACCAGCCTTGCCCTTATAAATGGGAGGACAGAGGAGCCTAACCTCGAAAAAGAAATACAAGATTAAGAAATTCTAATATAAGGGGTGTTACAAGCATCAAGGGAAATAAGTCCACGAATATGGCGAGGGATGTCCGACAAATAAGAAAAGACCATATCAGAATGAGAGTCACAAGCAAGATTAGCCAAGCTGTCAGCTACCTTATTAGCTTCCCTGAAACAGTGAGAAAAAGTGTATCGCCTTTCGGATTGATAACGAATAATATCCCTGACAGAATACGAATGGATCCAAGGGAGATTGTGACCCTTAGATAAACAATCAAACAGAACCTTCGAATCAGTTTCAATAATAGCATCATGATACCCATTAACATACAGCCAGTGCACACCAAAATAAAGCGCCTTGATCTCAGCAACCATGTTCGAACCCGAGTTGTAAAACTGGGAGAAAGCAAAAATACAACGGCCCATGGAGTCTCGAACAATACCTCCACCTCCACTCAATCCCGGATTTCCCCGACTAGCACCATCGGAATTGAGTTTAACCCGCCATGCGACGGGATAGACCAAGAAATGGATTGAGCGAGGATCGTTTGCGGCCCAATCTGAATTTGAGCACGATGAGACAAATCAGGAATTTGGAAACCCGCTGCATGAAGAATATTCTGGAAGTCGAACTTAATATTTTGTATAAGCACAGCTAACGGAAGACGATGATTGTCAAAAACAGCCTTGTTACGAAACTTCCAAATATGCCATAGAATGATCGAAGGGATTAAAGTAAATGAGATAGCCTTTCCATGAAGCCACCAGGAGAAGCAGTGCTGTTGAATAGAACCGGAATGAGCAGAAACTTCAAAGAGATTTTGAAAATACAGCCAAATAGAAGAACGTCGATTGTTAAGAAATACATGCAAGAAAGTCTCATTATGGCCAAGGTCACAACAATAGCATTTTGAGGCCAATGAGATGCCTTTCCGACAGATAGCTTCATCTATGGGAATCTTATGAAGGAAGAGGCGCCAGACGAAAACACTAATATACTTTGGCAGAGCCTTGTGCCAGATGAAATCAGAAGAGAGCAAACTGGGTTGAGGGGATCTAAGCAGCGGAAGACAGAAGAGAGGGAAAACCGACCGAAGAATTAAGGGACCGAGATAGGCCGGTCTTAGATCATTGAGCGAGATAATTTGTGACCGAATCAAAACAGAAGCAGCTGCAGGGAGATGTAACATGTCTCCTTGAGATGAAGAAAGAAGATCTTTCACCGTGTTGCTCGAACAAGCTGAAGGTTTATCCAAGGAAAGACCAAGAATCCAGTTGTCAAACCAAGGAGAACAAAAGCCTTGTCCTATAATCCAGAAGATATTGGGCTCTGCAATGCCCCGAGCCTTTAACATTCGATTCCAAGAATGAGATCCCCTATAGTGCACCTGAGTCGGATGAAGGCTGTGACAATACCGAGCTCGCAGAAAATTGGACCAGAGATTAGAGACCGAACGAAATCTCCACCAAATTTTGACCCCCAAAGCCTTAGAAATATCTGCCATGCTTAAAATGCCCAAACCCCCCTCTGCCGTAGGTTTACAGCAATAATTCCAAGCAACCCAGTGACTTCAGCATTTACCTTCTACTTGGCCCCAAAAGAAATTAGAACATAGCTTGTCAATAGCCGAACAGACTGAAACCGGAGGATCAATAGATGCAAGAAGGTAACTGGAGATTGAGTTGAGAACATGATTAATGAGAACAATACGGCCAGAGTTAAGAAAATTTCCCCAAGAGGAAATACGATTCGAGGTTTAGAGATGAGGGATCAAAATAATGTCGCCTTTTCCGACCAAAATAAAGAGGACAACCCAAGTAGGAAATCGAGGAGAACACACGAATTATAACCCAACAGATTGGATATCCTTTGAATACTGAGCCGGATCGGTTCGAGGCGACAAGAAAAACTCTTAGAGCTGTTAACCAAGCGTCGAAATCTCCTCATAATGTTTTATCTCGTCCTTAAGGTTGAAGGGAGCCTTACGCCATTAGAAAAATAATAATATCATCTGCGAATGCAAGATGAGATATGATAGGACATCCACTTATGGTGGAATATATGCAATAAGAGACTTGTTGATGAAGAATGTTGAGGCTCCTGCTAAAATATTCGGCCGAAATAATGAAGAGACTGGGAGATATGGGATCACCTTGTCGAAGACCTCGACTAGAAGAGAAATAACCGGAAGGAGCTCCATTAATAAGGACCGAGAACCAGTTTTCAGAAATAATACGCCAGATAAGATCCAAGAAAATCTCATGAAATCCAAAGCTCCGCATCACATTAATAAGGAACGGCCAAGATACCCGATCGAAAGCCTTTGCCATATCTAGCTTAAGGACCATATTGGAGCCAGGAACTTTTTTCCCCAAAAAACACATCAATTCCTGGGCCAACAAAATATTGTCTTGTATTGTACGACCCTTAACAAAAGCACTTTGGTTACCAGAAACTATATGGGGGAGAATTTTGGCAAGCCGAGAAGAAATGAGTTTAGATATAACCTTACAACTGAAATTGCAAAGACTGATTGGGCGAAGGTCCTTGAAAGAAGAAACACTTTCCGTTTTAGGAATTGCCACAATAAAATCTTGGTCAAGCCCTCGGGAGTGAGAAACCGAAAAAGAATTCTAGCACGACTTCACAAAGTCATCCCCAATGATATCCCAACAATGAGAGTAAAATAATCCGGTGAATCCGTCAGGACCTGCTGCACTGTCTCCATTCAAGCTAAACACAGCTTGCTTTATCTCCAAAGCCGAAGGGATAGAAATAAGCAGATCATTCCATTCCTCTGTGATTAGCCGAGGTATAACACCGGAGTTGAGAGAAGAGCTGTAATCACCATCAAATTGAAGCTGCTCCTGGAAATGATTAATTGCCCCTTGTCGAATAGACTGATCAGAGTCAAGAGTAATACCATCCTTGTCTTTAATGGAATGAAGAAAAAGATTATGTTGATTACGTTAAGAGAAAGAATGAAATAACTTGGTATTTCCTTGGCCATCCTTAAGCCACTTCAAATTAGATTTCTGTCTCCAATATTTTTCTTCCTAAGATAGAAAGTGTCGAAGATTGGCTTGAGCTGCCATAAGATTTTCTCTATTGGACGGGGAGGCATTGAGGTACTTAATATTCCTCAAATCATCGACCCAGTCAAGTATAGCATACAAGCTTAATAAAATATAATGTGAGGTCTTCCATAATCCTCAACTCAAATCAAACCAAAGACTACTACGCTAGTCTAAAAATATCCACAATTCGAGACTTATTATTTTAGTCTTTTATTTTAAGTACACCGGACTCAAACATAGTCCTAATCGTCATACATGATCGACGTCACCAATTCCATACACAAAAACAACATGACTACTCCGTAGTCGCTTCTCACAAATGTTTTCCTATACACACAACCAAAATCCTTAAGAAAAGAATTCTTTCTTAATCTTCTCTTAAATATTCTCGTGACCATACGTGGGTCTCTATTGTCCCATGCTCTAACAAGCATGTTCAAAATATATTTCTAGTAAGTCTCCATAACTTTGAGTGTCGCCATTGGACACAAACCAAGAACCCGTGTGCACAAACATAACCCAAACAAACCCAAACATTGTAGGGTTTCAACCCAAGCTTTTATCATTTTATTGGCCTTATAACGACTCGTTGAGTCTTACTAACACATTTCATTCTTTATGTGTTTTATAGCTCCACATCGAAATAATTCATTAAAGTTTACAAACAATTCCCAATAGTCATTCGGGCTTAATTCCCAAGACTAAAATCTCCACAACACATCACAATCATAACCCATTTAAAGTTTGGAAGTTATATGTTTCACTTCATTAATCAAACGAAATCCGATCATCGTAGGATTTCAACCCAAGTTCATTTAGCACATAATCGAACTTATAATGACTCCGTTGAGTCCAATCTACCCTTCCCAAAATCTTGGGGCGTAAAAGCCACGGGTCTCAATTCCCCTATGTTCATAACTATCAATAATAGTCATCATCCACGGGTTCATCGAACTCACATAAACCCAACAAAACACTCACCAAGGAATCATAGAACAAATTCATCTATTTGTGCATAACTTCATTTGGTTCCTCTTACCAATCATATCCTCCCAAAATGTGATTTAATCACACAACATGGTCCAATATATCCTACTAGACATATCTAACATAATAATCATGTTTACCAACATGTTAATAAGCCACAACACATTTAGGACAAAAATCCCCTTCCAAGTATCTCTATCAATCAAACTCAATACCCATGAATAATTTACATAGTCAAGCTTAATAGGCCATTTAACACATGAATTTCATATAAATCATGGTCTCACATAGGTCCAACCAAGCTCTAACAACAATTGAAAACCTAGGGTTCATGGCATCTCTAACAACCCTAGAAATTGCATCCATTGACCTCACATAGCAAGAATGATTGTTTCCCTAGGGTCAATGGAGCCAAAAGAGAGAAAGAGGGTAGAAACTTACCTTATCTCATTCTAACAAGTGCAATTTCAATCCAAGAGATGAGGTTGCTCTTCTCAACCTTCACTTCAAAGCTGCGGTAGAGATTGGAGGAAGAAGAACCCTAGCCTTGGCCTCCAAGAACGAGCCCTAGAAGTCGCCTCTCTCAGCTCTCTCACGCCCTTGAGGTCTGTTCGCAGGAGACGGTGGAAGAAGTCGCGTGCATTCGAGCAAGTGAGAGAGTAGATCGGTTTTGGTTTAAATAGGGGATTAACTCTCTAATTAATCCACTAATCAACCCAAAATCTCTAATAGATGTTTAGGACAAGTTTAGACTAATAAGATAGGTTTAGGTTAGGTTTAAATTGGGTTTAGGGGGTAAAATCGACAAGGCGATGCGTAAAGGATTGAAAACCCGTAATCTGCCCAAAGACTTGAGGCGGGCGCATGGCATCCCTTGAGGCGGGCGACTCAATTTCAAAGACTCAAGATTCCAAGTTTGCTGTTGCTTCTTTGCTCGGTTCAGGACTCTCCCGCATGCATCCTCGAGCCTTAAAGCTTGAAATGGCTCACAATTGAGCGCTTAAAGTCCTCAAACATT
>CM028380.1:110357424-110419344 GCA_013146195.2 Codonopsis lanceolata | reverse complement strand
CGATCTACTCTATCGACAAGTGCTTTACTCTCGACCGTGAAACCGAAAGAGCGGCTAGGCAAAAGTTAGGGCATTCAAAAAAATGAAAAATAAAAAGAGGAGAAATAAGGGCTCGCTAAACTTGGGCGGACCTAGGCAAGAATTAAGCATAAAAAAAAGAAATAAGGGCTCGCTAGGTTGAAAACTTCGAAAGGGGCTGGCCTAGGCAAAGAGATTAGAGCCAAACAAATAAAAATATATATCGAGGAGAATAAGGAGAGGAAGACACTCTTTGAAACCTCGACATCTATCTCTCGTCTTCCAGCGAGGCAAAGAGGCTCGGCCGAGAAGAAAAAAAAGAAAAACCACGACATAAGCTCACAATAAAATACTAAAATATAATATTACGGGTCTAGGTGCAACTTAGGAATAATTGCCAAAAAATTTAGATTATGCATTAAGGGCATGTACATATCTATTATTGCTTGTACCCCCTTTGTTTTCCCAGAAACAATCCTTTTCTTGAGCCATAGCCAGAGTGGTCCGGTGCTTGCGGCGTTCAAGGCAGGGCCATGCCTCCTCCTGCGGCGAAGAAGAAACCAGACCATCGGCATGAGGCCCCGAGAGTGTCCTCATCCTCATCATCAATGTCCCCATTATCCAGGAATAGAGATCTTTGGTACCATGATATTTCGGCTCCAACCACCATCTAGCTGTGCTTGCATCGTCGCAAAAAAAAAAGGCCTGGAGGTTACGACCACGGACTCAAGCGACCCACAATGCGAAAGAATAAGAGATCGGCCACTTTTTCCCATTCCAATATCACCCAAAAAGCCCGCTCTTATCCAAGGGTGCATTCTCAGCATCCTCTCCAAATACAAATGTCTTAGTTATATTTTAGATGTAGGTATAGTTTTATTTTTGCATGAATTTATTTTTGCATATTGCATCATATACATCATATTGCATTATTTCATAATGTTTGTACAGATTTCTTTTCTGAAAAATATATATACAAAAGAATAAAAAATGCAAAAAGCGAGGAAGAGATACTAATGTTCGCGAGGAACTCAAAGCTAATGTTTTCAAGGACAAGCGGCTTACGGAAAACCCACCCCTCATCCTGGGACCGCTACTCTCACTCGACCTGCGACGCGGCCGCTGACCCATCATCATCATCATCATAAATGCATCATCTTGACGTCAGGCCGCATCTTGTTGCTTTTGCGAACCTCGAAAGAAAAAAAAAAAAGAGGTAAGATCTCTACCCTAATTTCCTCCCTGCAGCAGTCCTTAAAATAAATAATGAACATATCGCATGTTTTATACTTCATTTTTTTACAATAAATTCTTTTAGCAAAAAATAAAAAAAACAAAAAAAATCTTGTTCATAAAAACAAAAAAATCTTGTTCATAAAAAAAATCTTGTTCATAATAAAAGAAAAATAATTCTTTTAAATTGCCACATACTATTTTCATACATGTGCATAAATTTACATGTACATAAAAATCATTCTTTTTAAAATCCATAAAAAATTCATTCATAAAAAAAACAATTTATATATGTAATTAATTTTGCATCTTAACGTACATATTATAAGCACATTTGTCATGTGCGTAATAAAATGTGAAAAATTCATGCATCATCTCATGCGTGTTCTACATTGCATCTGCATTGCATAAAAATAATTCACGCATTCATATTGTGCATTTCATTTGTCCAATAAGCTGCCATGGAGTGCGATAAAGAGAAGGTAAAAATATCACCAATCATCAAAATAAATATCTTTGTGGTATTTACTATACCCACGGCAGCATTGCATGCTGGAAAATAAAGCTAAGGGCATGAAAATATCGTTTTTGTCATGTTTTTATCAGAAAATATGCCCAGAAAAAGCGTTTCGGAAAAATTAAATTTATACTCGAATATTCCGTTCGCCATTCTATTGCATGCAAAAAAAATGTGATTTAGTGTAAAACTTAATGCATCATATAGCCTCATTTACATTTAGAACATAAATCATGCATAGTAGAAGTCAAATAATGACCACTATTTTTAAATCATGCATCGCAAAAAAAAAATCACAAAATTACATACATTATCACTTTCAATTACATCATTTAGGCATAAATAAGACATGCATATGCATCATTAATAAAGTCAGGGGATACTTCAAAAGTGTCAAACGATTAAAATCCGATAAATCGAAGTATTTCGAACAAAAAGAAAAAAAGCAGAGAAAATGAAAAAATCGGAGAAGGAAAATGTATGTACAAGAAGAAAAAAATTTCGATTTGTGCAACAAGGAGAAAATCGTCGGCGAGAAGAATTTTCGACTAAAGCTAGAAAATGGAGCAAAAAACAACAGCAAAAAAAGATGACATCGGTGATACCAAGCGATGCTGACAAGAAAAAAAAAGGGAGCTTGACCAAAGGTTAGAAGGAGCGATCAAGAAAATGCAACGACATCAAGAAAATTTTCGACTAAGCGAAACAAAGTGGGACAAAGGAAAAAGACTTTCCGGTGGTAGAACGGTGATAAAAGAAAAATCCCAAAAAAAAAAAAAAAAAAAAAGAAAAATCAAAAAGAAAAGAAAAAGAAAAAAAAGAAAGCAAACAATAAAATCATTTCGGTGAACTAAACGGTACGATTTCCATAATAAGGATCGTGGCGGCTACATCGGTGGAGTCCGACCATCTGATCATAAAGCAGAAAAAAATTCCCAGCGAAGTGGCAAAATGTCGAACCGACCGAATCTGCGACCACAGGGCATAAAAAGGTAAGTCCGGTATAGTATTCCTACCACGACTCAGAATAAGTTCTTTTTAAAAAAAAAAAATTTGAAAAAAAAAAAGATTTTATTTTCAAATAAAAAGAAAAAACTCTTTTTGAGTTTTGATTTCAAAAAAAAAAAAAAAAAGAGAATATTTCAAAACACAAAAAAAGAGAATATTTCAAAAACACAAAAGAGGAATAAAGAAAAACAAAAAAAATGGAAGGAAAAAGAATGTTTTCCACTTGCACAATTTTCGAAAACTTGAAGAATGATCAATTCGTCGTGTTCGGCGACGGATCTTTAGTCAAGCACAATTTTCGATATCTGAAAATTTTCGAGTTATGTCACGGAAACAAGGCGGCGATCAAAGGCAGACATACCTAGAAAGTTTTCTTAACACATTCAATGCCAAGGTATTGACGGGTTGAAGTAATGTTAACATATTTGCAATGCTCGACAGCGGATCTTTAGTCAAACACAATTTTCGATATTTGAAAGTTTTCGGATTATGCGGAAACAAGGCGGCGATCAAGGCCAGACATAATTAGAAAATTCTTTCTTAACACGTTTCAACTACAAAGATGGCCAGGTTGAAAGGTGGTAACAGAAAAACATTCAAATCTTCATACCGTATTTGACAACGGTTTCGGACCTGGAAGAATACGGCTTTTAAAAACACAAAAAATCTTTTTCCATTGTAGTTTAAGGTTTTGGCTGAACTACGCTTGGTCTCGATTTCCTTTTAATAGGAATACGTAGGCGACCTACATCAAGGGTCCACCATTGCAACATAAATATATTTTTCTTATCTCGAATTTGGGAGTCTATCTTATCAACGATGTTCGCTTTACTTGGTAAGCTTCGGGTTACCCGTAAACTCCATCGTTGAGGGCTCAGACACCCCAAATTGCATTCTCTATTTTATATTGTCCAATAAATATTGTAAAATGGACTACTAATTATCTCTTGTATATTTCGGGGAACAAAGGTACAAAAGAAAACAAAACAAAAAAAAAGAATAAAAAGAAAGAAACAATAAAAAAAAAAAAAAAGAAAGAAAATCAAAAAAAGCAAAAGAAACGCAAAGAAAACAAAACAAAAAAAAAAAAAAAAAAAAAAAGGAAAAGAAAAGACCACCCTCCTTTCCTCTAACCCACTAATCTACCCTATATATACATATACTCCCTCACGACTCTCGCTCTCAATTTCCCTCATTCTCTCAATTCCTCTCCCCGACTCCCAGCCTCGCTCTCTCTCTAAGAAGCCCGACCACTCAACTCTCTCTCTCACCTCTCACAATCTCACACACACAATCCTCTCGTTTTTATCCCAGGCCCCACTCCCCACACAACAAAGAAAAAAAAACGCCCACCTCTCTCAATCACTCCGCCACCGCCACTCACCCATTCACCAAGCACATATACTCATCTCCACCCACACACACTCAACCCGCACGCACTCACACACACACAAATATATAAAAACGCACACACAAAAATACACATAAACATACACCCTGCCGTTACTCTGCCCGAGTAACGAGCTAAAAAAGCCAAAACTTAAGTCTAGGTTCCGCCCACTAAAAGGCCAAAACCAATCCAAATAAAGCCGTCACTACTTGAGTTGACAAGCCCAAACCTCAAACATCAATCAAATCAAGCAAGAATCCGGTTCAAATCCAGTTCAATTCAGTCAGTTCAATTCAAAACAAAAAAGACTCCTCTCCCCGAGCAGGACAGAGCGAGCACACCACCGCTCTAAAAGGTAATACCTTTAAGGGCGTATTTTTATTTCATTTGTATTTTTCCTTTTATTTATTTTCAAAAGTTGTATTTAAATCCGGCAACAATGTAGCCAATATAAGCCGTTGTCTGTCCGGATTAGATTAGAAAATATTTTGTAAAAGAACCATTATAATGGCCAAATATTCTTAAATATGTTTGTAATTATTGGAAGGAGGCGGTGAGTCCGTAAATAATGTAGCCACGAATGTATCTGTTTAATTTTCCTTGTCAAAATAAGACCTTATTTATTTGCTAGATTAATATAACAATGAGCATATTTCAGCCAAAAACGCTTTGAGACGAAGAGGCGAGTTGGGTGCCTAGCACCTTCCCAACGTAACTTAGCCCCGAACCCGTTTTCTAAAATCTACGGTTTTCTTTCGGTTTTCCTTTATTTTTGCCTTAAAATAAAGGTGGTGACTCTAAAACTTTCGGATCGGTGGGGCCACGCAACATTTCCTCTTTGCACTTTCTGTTCTCCCTAAAAAAGGGAGATAAGGGAATGGAGGGTGATGTATTCCCATATCCCGGTATCCCCTAAACAAGGGATAACTTGATGCGAAACCCATAGCTCCATAGCGATCGATTGGGCCATAAGGCCATTTTAATAAATCCATAAGTGGGGCGTCGCAATATCTTTTCTTGCACTTCTCATTATCCCCGACGAAAAAAGGGAGAATGAGAATGGAAAGGTAATGCATTCCCATATCACATTATCCACGAAATAAGGGATAACGACATGAGGAAACCTTTAGTTCCCATTTTGGATACAAAATCCACTCGAGAAACAGAGGCACATTCCAACGTGCTAATATAGAGCGCACTCTCTCGCACTTTGGATTTCGTCTTCCCTAAACAAGGGAGGGTGGAGCGAGGAAGCGTGGTGTCCCGTCATCCAGCACGTGGCACTCCTATCCAGGGGCGCGGGCGCGGTCGCACCTGAACCTCGTGTGGGCGAGAGGCAACCTGCTGGGGCCGACTTGCGCATTACATCGGATAATGTACGCATTGACCAAGAAGACACTTACTTCGCCCAGAGTTGATGTAAATCGTATGCCAATAAAGTGTCGTCATGAACTTGGGATTGAAGTGGGAGATCATGTGTTTCTCAAAGTTTCACCGACAAGGGGAGTTATGACATTTGGCATTAAGGGAAAACTCAGTCCGAGATTTGTAGGCCCTTTTGAAATATTGGATCGGGTGGGGGAAGTCACTTATAGGCTTGCATTACCACCTACGCTTGCAGTAGTCCACAATGTGTTCCATGTGTCGATGTTGAGAAAATATGTCCCAGATCCAAGCCACGTGATTGCTTTTTGAACTCTTACAATTACGGGAAGATTTGTGCTACGATGAACAACCGTTCGTATAGTGGACCCAGGAAGGATCAAGTATTGAGAAGGCGTATTACCATTCCGTGCGTGAAGGTACGATGGACTAATCACACCGAGAGAGGCTATTTGGGAATTAGAGGAAGTTATGCGAGAAAGACATCTAAGCCTCTTCGACTGATTAGGTACGTTAAGTTTAGGGACTAAACTTCTTTTAAGGGGGTGAGGGTGTAATACCCCGATAATTCCAACTAGAATATTAATTGGTGTGAATTAATATTACAATTGTTTTGGATCTATATAATTATTATTATAATTCTTTTGTGCTAACTAATGATGTTGGACCTATTTAGTAACGAATTTAATTAGCTCGGGCTTGGCCCACCTTAACAAAGATAATAATTATTATTTAATTAAGAGGTCTGATACAGTCAACCTTTAGTTTTTCGATTAGGGTTGGGAAAGTGTAAGTCCAGTTGGCAATAAACAAGGCTAGAGGGGGTGAATAGCCTTTTTAAAACTTAAGGGTTGATTTGTAAAAAATTTAAGTTGGCAGCGGAAACTGAATCTTGTCAGTCAGCTGATATTGGTCAGCTGGGGTGAAGCTTTTAAAGTAATTTAAACTGATGAAAGTTGGTCAGGTGGCTGACACAACGATTTTCAAAGAAGTTTGCTTTTTAAGGTAGATCACTGAATATGAAGAGGAAATTAAAAAACAATTTACTAGAACAACTAAGTAAACATTTATGTTAGTAACTGGCTGACACTTTAATTAGTTGAAAACTTCTTAAGTGCTAGGTCAGTTTGCAAGAGTATACGTAATGGCTGACAAATCAATTGAAGTGGTTCACAGTAAAACTACTACGTCCACTGCCAAGTTGGTCAGACTTGGATTTTTGAAGTGCACTAATTTTATTAAAAAGCTAATTGATCTCTAATGGATCTGTGTACAACAAAAGGCCAGTGTTTATGGAGAATGATTGAGTCACAATCAAACTCGTGAGACAAACTGACTGATTTCTAAAAGTATGAACTGGATC
Source organism: Codonopsis lanceolata (assembly GCA_013146195.2). Classification (NCBI taxonomy): domain Eukaryota; kingdom Viridiplantae; phylum Streptophyta; class Magnoliopsida; order Asterales; family Campanulaceae; genus Codonopsis; species Codonopsis lanceolata. Next base: position 110,412,432 of record CM028380.1, on the reverse strand, counting down.
ACTCAGTGTTTGCCTAAACACTAACTAGAAAGAAATATTCAAGGGAGATTATCTAGCTAAAGTTTTTAAGAAGACTAAGGCACAGAGAGAATTTCTTGAAAATATAAGGCTTCAGACTTCTATGTTTTCAAAAATGCTTCCAGTGGGTATTTATAGAAGAACTTCAATAGTAACCCGTTAGGAACACATTTGAATTTGAAAATGTGTTTGACAGAGCATACGTATCTTCACAAGATCACAAAAGATCCTGAGAAAGAATATCTAACAGAATATCTACCAAAAACACAAAATGAGTAAGTGTCAGTACAAGTATAAGTTCAAGCAAATGAGGAAAACAAGCTGACACTTAAAACGTTATGGTCAGTTGAACAAGGAACTGACAGATAATATTAAGCTGACCAAAATAACTTAAAGTTTTTGGCTGACAACAAGTGGAATGATTTTAAGCAAATTTTAACTTAAAGCAAGATTCAACAAAAAGCCCTAATACTTTTGAGTATAAAAGAAGACTTTAGGTCAGCATATTCCTTTTGTATTATTAATAAAAAGGGGGGGGGGCGGAAGAAAGAGGTGCCGACGGTAGTAGAGAGAGAGAAGGCGATTGAGAGAGCAAAGGAAGAAACAACGATTGTTTCGAGGTACTCATACTGTACAGGTAAAACAAAAGTCAGAAAAGTATGTGATGTGTGTGACCGTGAATATATATATGTGTGCATTTGTATTATTTTATTATATATATATATATATATATATATATATATATATATATATATATAATCATGTGTGTGTGTGTGTCAGTGTGTGTTCAGTGCATGTGTTCTGTTTTGTGTGTGGTGTATATATAAAGCTACTGAACCCTATTATTCAATATATAATATTATATCTATATATATTGTATTACATGAAGGACAGTGCATGTGGGTGATGATTATATATATATATATACATACATATATTGTTATTATTATTATTATTATTATTATTAAATGATGTACATAAACATAAGAGAGATCATCACAGTAGATAGTCAATTATGATATGCATCTATGTGTGTGTTGTGCATGTTTGGAATTGGTGAATCAAAGTATAAGAACTTTTAAAATAATAAATAAATAAATAAGTGGGTAAAGGCAGTACGGTAGATTTGGGTGTACAAGAGGCAGATACAATAAAACAAATCTCAGTTAATGTATATATGTACCTATAGTTATCATGTATATATGCTTATTAATATAAATCCGAAGAGTTTAAGATGCTAATTGATTGTATTAGTCGGTAACTTTGTCACGTTAATTTTTAGAACTTGGCGAGCAAGCTTAGGACGATCGTTTTTGTGGCAGAATCATCCACACTAAGCATTTCGAGGTACGGGATTATACCTCTTTTAGATCTTCAATCTTTTATGTACCGTTTGTTAGGTTTTCGTTATTTTCTTGATATCAATATTTCTTGAAACGTATGCCAACTTTAAATCGGTATTTGAATTTGAACTCAGTTGTTTACACTTCTTTCGAACTCATAATTTGATTATCTGTTTATTCTCACATAATTATTGAATTTCATGTGAGATACCTTTTTATATGAAAAACATGATTTTTGGCGATGCCTGATTTTGCAAAAGTATTTGATTATTTGAAATTCTATCATGATCACTATGCCAGTTACATGATTATTGAACAGTCGAATTTATCGAATACCACTTGATTAGTGGATATGATTATCAAACAGTCGAATTATTCGAACGCCACTTGGCCTGTGGCGTGGTTATCCAGATATACCAATGATCTATGAATTACGATATGTGAACTATGAACTATGATTTATGAATTTGCTTATGTGATCATGAGATTTTGTGAGTAGTCAAATGTCACTAATTGATATGGGACGGTTGGTAACAGTTGATTACTCGAGTCACCTTTGAACGTTTATTTTCATTTGGATTCTTACTTTCTTAAATCAAAATTTGATAATTGCTTTCGCTTATCAATTTCTAATTAATGAATTTTGACTATTCAAAAAAAATTATTCATCTCTGATTTATTTATGGTCAACTCCTCCTTCATAACCGGAAGAGTTGCATATGAACTTACAGAGCATTGTTCGCTCACCTCTTCATACTCTTCTTCTCAGATAATGAGTAAAAATTAATAGAAGATTTCAGTTCGGGTAGACCAAGATGATGGCTTTCTATAATTTTGGATTTAGTCCTTTTTTATTGAATTACTCAATAGTATTTTAAACGAATTATGGACTCATGTTAAGTATTAGATAGATTTTGTATTTAATTATTTTGAGTTTATTTTGACTTTAGTCGAGGATGTTTAAGATTTAATTATTATGAGATTGGAACATTTATGAATTAAGTTTTGATTTATGGTGACGTGATCAAATTTTGGGACCGCGGTGTCGATGTCAAATTTGGGGGCGTTGCAACCATGCTCCTCACCAACTTTAAATAAATAAATAAATAAATAAATAAATAAATAAATAAATAAATAAATAAATAAATAAATAAATAAAAAAGAAATATATATATATATATATATATATATATATATATATATATTTGAACAACTTATTGTTAAATATTAGGATTAAATGATTAATTTTGGGCGGTCCCTTTTGTAAAATTGAAACCGTTTAAGTATTTTTTTTTAACCTTTAAAATTAATTTTTATTAATTTCTTCCTAAAATACTCACACATATACCGTCCATTTTTGTTAATTTCTTATATTATCATACATATTCGGTCAACTTTTATAATAGGTAAATAGTAATCAATTAGTGATATATATTATTATAATAGGTAATAGTGATTAATCATTGATACAAACCGGTAGGCATTAGTTGACCCGCTGATTATAGGCTTTCATATAACCTTTGACATGGGAGAAATTGTAGCCTTTCAATCCACTCTTTCCATGTTCCAATTCTTTGATTAAAAGTAGAGGTGACAAATGGGTGGGTATGGACGGGCGTGGGCAGATTTAAATGGACGACGGACTCAAATGGGCGGACAAGTAAGTGTTTATTTAATTAATAGTTTGAGCATATATGAGCGGGTACTAAATGGGCATGGGCGCTCATTTACTCATTAACATGCACTTATCAAATAAATATAAAAAGTATAAAAAAATATTTTTTTTTTACAAAAAATTATCAATAGTTACAACTAACCATATATATATATATAATTACAACCACAATAATTGGAAAAAGCTGACATATTGCTTGTGCTAAAGTATATTTTTGTAATTAAAACTAACTCCAATGATATTAATATATCTTCTTATTAATTAACTTTTCAAACGTGGACGTTTAGGTGGAATAGATGGAGTAGTTAGTATTAGAGTTCTATGCTCTCTTCTTTTGAAAACATATGACACTAATAAAAGGAAAATTATAGGGATCTAATAAAATGTGACAAATGAACTAAGAACAGAAGTAGCAGTTAGTAAAGAAAATAATTTTTCTTCGAAATTGCATTTTAATTTTTACTAATAGTTTTATGTATTAGTATGTAAAAATGTATTTTTGTTGTTGTAATCCTCAATTCAATATTCTATTTTGTGGTTAGATTTTTAATTTTGCTGAAGCCCAATAGACAAACACACGAGTGGAAATCTGACAAAAAACTGAACAAGCTAACTAAGTCACATGTACAAATCTATATGAGAAGGTTCGAGCAAATAAGAATGTCGCATGTTACACACTGCTTACAAAACCGCTATGAATCCATTATAGTGTAACAGAGACGGATATTTAATGATTTATAAAAATTGAACAATTTGGGAATAATGTTTTGTTTCATTTAAGGGTACAGAATTATAGAATAACATTTCATGATTTGCTTTGCAATTTTGGGGTGGGGGTGGGGGTGGGGGTTGGAAGGGCGGGCATACTATATATATATATATATATGTGTGTGTGTGTGTGTGTGTGTGTGTGTGGTGGGGGTGGTTGGAAGAATGAGTGTACAATATAAATATATTAATTATGTTAAACGTCATTATTAATCTTAAATATTTTATAATTATGTATGTAATTGATAAAACAAAATTAAAAGAGAAAGTGAATGAGTTTTAGTATAGGTGCCCAAGTGGACGTTCATTTAGCCCATCATAATTAATGTGTCCAAGTTGGCATGCCCATTTGTGCCCACTTAAAATTTTGAGTGTGCCCATACCCATTATTTATTGGATGGTCTGAACGAACAAATGGGCACTGGCAAAAATTGCCACCTCTAATTACAAGGAAGGCTCTTATAGACATAAATATGTATTCTTCTTTTATTTTATATAAATTTTCTAATATGTTTATGTCTATAAGAGATTTCAATTAAAATTTTAGGGAAAAACTCACATTAATTCCGTAAGGGGAAATCTCACACTAAAAATTGAGTTCAAGGACCCAATAAATAAAAAAAATAAATAGGAAGACCAAACAAATATTTAAAGAATAGTTCAAGAACCAAAAAATATATTAATCATAAATGAAATACTATAAGTGCGCGTGTGCAATTTATAGAAAGATAATGATGTTCATAGTTTGGTAAGGCAATTCGTAAACCATTATCGGTCATACAAATATTGCATTGAATTGTGGCCCTCTTTGCTTTCTGATTTAAGGCTAGTTGTTTTTCTTATTTTTTCATCGATCATTATAATATTATTAGATTTTGAGCCCGTTTCTATGGCATGACACCAGTATGAGATTTGATCAGTATTAGAACATACAATGTTATAATAAATTAATATTTACTTAGAATTTTTTAGGAGTTGGATATGTGTACACTACAGAACGAAAAATGGAGAAAACCCAAATACCTAACAAAATAAAATATTTTACTTGAGCATTTAATTGTAATTTATAAAAAAATAGACATGTAAAAAGAACATTTTATTGTTTTCTCAATAACAAAAACTCAGTCTTCTTCTGGGGGCTCTTGTTTTACAACAATGATTGATTTAAAAACATTTGATGCTATAACTTTGTCCATTATTTTCACTTACACATGAGACAAATAAAATTCAACCAATTAGTTAACCATATTTTATTCATTATAGTCGTTTAATTAAACTATAAAGAAAGAACTTACTGCTTCATTTACAAAACTTCAATCCTCCCATATATCATCATATAATATTGTGGGTATATGTCCTACTGCAACTTGAGATGTAGGTGACGGGAGTGTCGAAGATGCAGGTGGAGTTGGAGGTAGGGTTGAAGGGACCTATTTGAAAACTTTACACAATAAGCCTGACTCATGATATTCAAAGTTCAGAGAAGAGAACAATTATATGAATAAAATTCTCAAAAAATATAGTCTTTAAATTAAAAAACTCCCAATTATATCTCACCCCCACCCCCCATTAAATTAATACTTTTTGTTTGCAAAATCTTACCAATGAAAAGAAAATAAAAAACACTTACTAGTATAAATAATTATGAGTTAGGCTATTATCCATGGATAACCATGGATAATAAACTAATTCATGATTATCCATAACACCTATTTTACCACCTCTAATTATGACATAGTGGCCCTCTTCGCCTTTTGATTTAAGGCTAGTTGTTTTATTTTTTATTTTTTCATCAATCATTATAATAATGTAGTTTAAAATTTAAAATCTAATAGGATTACTATATAATAGAATTACTACATAATTTGGTTGTCAAATTGAAAGATTCATATGTGAACTACATGTATTAGAACGTCCACAATGGACACTGCTACCGATACTCCAAAACTACTTTTAAAAGTTTTTAAAAAGAACTTGAGCTCACAATGGACTCCCAATGCTACACCCTATCCCTATAATCCACTAAGCCTCCCTCTAAATTTGGAGGGACCTTTAGTGAAATAGTGATCCACTTTCTCTCTCCAATTTTCTTTCTTCTTCATTTTCTTTCTTCTTCTCCACCGTTTGTGTAGTTATTATTAATTTAATAAGTTTTATTTGGTGCTAAGAACAATAAATCACTTTTTCAGTAGGAATGAAGTTTAGATAATAAAAAAAAAATTAAACATAAATTGACCCTTAAAATGACATATACTTTTAGATTGTGTTGGAAAAATAGAAATAAAAAAGATAAAAAAAAATATGGTGATAGTTAGGTTTGTTAGTTGTGATGAAAGAAATTTGAGCTTTTTAAAGGATTATATAGAGGGTGATTGTTTGAGTGATTTTTTTAAAATGTTGAAAATGTGTAAAAAGAATAAAAAACGAGATAACTAGAAGTTAATATAGGATGATATCATTGGAGATGCTCTTAGAGCAAGAACAATGGATGGGAAGCTTTTGGAGAGCTTAAGTAATGTTACGTCATTCATTCCATATACAATGGTGGGGTCCGTGGGAAGCTTTTGAGGAGCTTACTTATTTGAAGAGAGAGATAGAATAGATGAGTACTGAGGGTGTAAGTGGTTCGGTTTGGTTTGGTTTATGTCAAAATCATAAACCAAACTGCCTCCTAGTGGTTCCAGAAATCTCAAACCGAACCGAACCGAGTAAGATTTGGAACCGAACCGAACTGAACCACTCGGTTTGGTTTGATCTGGTTTGATTCGGTTTTGTGATTTATATAAATTATTTTTAATGAAAGTAACCAACATTGAAAATAACAATAAAAATAAGATTTTAATTTGAAATTAACGTCAAAATTAGGAAATAAGCTACTAACAACAAATTATCATAAATAAACAATACAAATTCTAAAATAAACACAAACAATGGAAAAAATAATAGTTCTCCAACAATCAAGATATTGTTTGGTTTAGTATCCGTCCATATATGAATAAAACAAAGGTTCAAAATAGTTAATATATGTAATATAATATATATTATATAATAAAAAAATAAAAATATATAGCGTGGTTTGGTTCGATACCAAAAACCGTGAACCGATCCGAACCGAAACGCGTGGTTTCCTAATTTTTGAAACCGAAACTGAACTGTTTTCGACCAAAACCGAACCAAACCGACTGATTTAGTTTGGTTCGCTTCGATTTCGTGGTTCGGTAGTTTCGATTTACACCCCTAATGAGTACGAAAAAAAGAGGAAAATGAATAAAAACTTGAAAATTTGGTAGAAAATGAATCTGGAGTCCAAATAAAGTAAATAAAATCTCTATTTAAAAAGAAAATGTTGCACTTTAATTCAAATTCAAAAAAAATAAAATAAAAATATTTTTTTTTGGATAAAAAAAGGGGTATACTTAATACAACATCTATAAAATGCTTAATACAGCACTTTTAAAAAATGCTTGACCAAAATACCCTTTACATAATTTATTTTTTTCATTTTTTTATTAAATTTAATTTAACAAATTATAAATTTAAAAATCTTTTAAACACAATTAATTAATTTATTTATTTTATTTAGTTACTAAACACAATTAAATTACTAATTAATTTGATTTAGTTATACTAAGTGAAAAATTATCTTTGAGTATAAATATCAGATTGTAAAATTTTTCTTGTAAGTGAAAAAAAATTGCATACGCATTTTTCTCTCAGTCAAAATTTCAATCAGTTAAAACTTCCAAAAAGTCTACAATTTGGAAGCAAATCAATGATGATGGCGGCGTTATATTTAACAAAAAATGTTGAAATGTGGATATTATGGCGCGTTATATTTACTTAAACTTTACGGTAATATTTAATTATAATTGTTCAATTTTTATCTCCAAATGTTAAATATTTATCTGTTAATTTATTTTTTAATGTTTAAACGAAAAAATAACAAAAAAAAGAAAGGATTAGGGACCGGTTTTGTAAAAAAAATGTTTTACCAAAATACCCTTTACGTAATTTAATCTTTTTGTTTTTTTAATTAAATTTAAATTAACAAAAAATTATTTTTTTGTTTTTTATTAAATTTAAATTAGGTAATTTAAAATTTAATAATTAATTTGATTTAAATTAGGTTTAAATTAAAAAAAACAAGTTTTGGGTAATTTAATTTTTTTGTTTTTTTAATTAAATTTAAATTAGCTAAAATTTAATTTTTTATTAAATTTAAATTTAAATTAGCTAATTTAAAATGTAATAATTAATTTGATTTGAATTATGTTTAAATTAAAAAAAAACAAGTTTTGGGTTTAGGAGGTTTTGGACCAGTCCAAATTGGGCAGATGGGATAGGGCCTGATCTGGTAGCAGTCCAAATTGGGGGGGGGGGGGATGGGTTAAGGCCTGGTTGGTTGGCAGTCTAAAAGGGGGAAACGGTTTTGGGTTGGTCTGGTGGATTTAGGCCTGGTTCGTTGGCAGTCCAAAAGGGGGGAAAGGGTTATGGGCTGATCTTGTATCAGGCGACGGGCTTGTGTTGGAAATTATTGGGTTTGGGACTGGTACCAATCCAGTCCTTAAACCCAAAACTTATTTTTTTTTAAATTTAAATATAATTCAAATCAAATTAATTATTAAATTTTAAATTAGCTCAATTAAATTTAATAAAAAACAAAAAATTAAATTTTAGCTAATTTAAATTTAATTTAAAAAATAAAAATAATAAATTACCCAAAACTTGTTTTTTTAAACGCAAAACTTGTTTTTTAATTTAAACCTAATTCAAATCAAATTAATTATTAAATTTTAAATTAGCTAATTTAAATTTAATAAAAAAACAAAAAAATAAATTTTAGTTACTTTAAATTTAATTAAAAAACAAAAAAAATTAAATTACGTAAAGGGTATTTTGGTAAAACGTTTTTTTAAAAGTGTTGTATTAAGCATTTTATAGGTGCTGTATTAAGTACCTATGTAAAAAAAGAGGTGGTCTCCTGTAAGACGGTATTACGGATCCTTATCAGTAAGACGGAGCCTCATTTAGAAATTCACGGATTAATAATTAAACATATTAATAAAATTCATAATGATAGGTTTGTCTCAGTGGATGGAACTCTCGCACGAAGACTTAGCCATTGAAGGTCGGCTGTTGGAACCTCTTAACCTACCAAAATTTAGTTTTAATTCTCATTAATGAGAAGTTCCTCTATTTGCTCTGGTGTCCCTGTACTTTCGTTGTTTGCCGCTGAAATTCTTATATTTCTCACGCCTTGCAGTTTAATCTTGTCACTTTTTAGTATTAAATGTGTCACTTATTAGTATTAAGAGTGTCACTTTTTAGTATTAAATGTGTCACTTTTTAGTATTAAATGTGTAACTTTTTAGTATTAAGAGTGACACTTTTTAATATTAAATGTGTCGTATTTTAGTATTAAGAAGACACATTTAATATTAAAAATTCACTTTTTAGTATTAAATGTGTAACTTTTTTAGTATTAAAAGTGTCACTTTTTAGTATTAAAAGTATTACTTTTTAGTGTTAAGATTGTTACTTTGTATTTTAATGAGAATTATATAAATTTTCTTTTATAGTGTCACTTTCAATCTTAAAATGTGTCACTTTTATCTTTTCAACGTGTCACGTTTTGCTTTAAATGTGTCATTCAACATTTCGTTAAAGTTCATTAGGGTCTGTCAAGTATCCCAAAGCAATTGATGCTAACGAATGGCTAACGGAGCTGACAAAGGATTAAACTGTAAGGCCTCTCAACAATTGGCCGCTTCGAGCAGGCGAATTCCCTCCGGTATTCATGCACCCTCAAAGCAGGCGAATGAAGAGTAGAGGGCAAACGACTAGGCAGAAAGCATGTATAGCCGTCAGAATCCGTCCCACCGACATCACCGTCCCAGCCAAGTTTTGGCAGTCAACGTTTGTTTTAAAGTGAAACTTTTTAGTATTAAATGTGTCACTTTTTAGCATTAAGAGTTTCACTTTTTAGCATTAAGAGTGTCATTTTTTAGCATTAAGAGTGTCACTTTTTAGTATTAAGAGTGTCACCTTTTAGTATTAAGAGTGTCATTTTGTATTTTAATAAAAAATTATAATAAATTTTCTTTTATTGTGTCAATTTAAATGTGTCATTTAATATTTCGTCAAAGTCCGTTAGGATCCGTCAAGTATCCCAAGGCAGTTGATACTAACAGATGGTTAACGGAGCTGCCAAATGATTAAATTGCAAGGTGTAAGAAACTTTTTAGCATTAAGAGTGTCACTTTTTTAGTATTAAGTGTGTCACTTTTTAGTATTAAGAGTGTCACTTTTTAGTATTAAGAGTGTCACTTTTTAATATTAAGGGTGTCACTTTTTAGTATTAAGGGTGTCACTTTTTAGTATTAAGAGTGTCACTTTGTATTTTAATAAAAATTATAATAAATTTTCTTTTATAGTGTCACTTTTAACATTAAAATGTGTTACTTTTGTGTTTTCAATGTGTCACGTTTGACTTTAAATGTGTCATTTAATATTTCGTCAAAGTCTGTTAGGATCCGTCAAGTATGCAAATGCAGTTGATACTAACAGATGGTTAACGGTGCTGCCAAATGATTAAATTACAAGGCGTAAGAACATAAGAATTTCGGCGGCAAACATTGAAAGTACAGGGGCACCAGAGCAAATAGACGAATTTTTCATTAAAGAGCATTAAAACTAAATATTGTAAGCTTCAAAGTTTCAAATGCTGACCTCCACCCACTAAACCCTTAAGTGATGCAACCGACCAACTCAGCTAATATGCAATTATGATATTAAGAGTGTCACTTTTTAGTTTTAAAAGTGTCACTTTTTAGTATTAAGAGCATCACTTTTTTAGTATTAAATGTGTCACTTTTTAGTATTAAGAGTGTTACTTTGTATTTTAATAAGAATTATAATAATTTTTTTCATTTTTAGTGTCACTTTTAACATTAATATGTGTCACTTTTTAGTATTAACAGTGTTACTTTGTATTTTAATGAGAATTATAATAAATTTCCTTTTGTAGTGTCACTTTTAACATTAAAATGTGTCATTTTTGTGTTTTCAATGTGTCATGTTTAGCTTTAAATGTGTCATTTATCATTTCGTCAAAGTCCGTTAGGATCCGTCAATATTCCAAGACAATTGATGCTAATGGATGGCTAACGGAGCTGACAAAGGATTAAACTTCAAAGCGTGAGAAACATGAGAATTTCGACGGCAAACATTGAAAGTGCAGGGACACCAGAGCAAATAGAGGAACTTCTCATTAATGAGAATTAAAATAAAACAATGTACATGAAGAGATTCAAACCGCCCACCTTCCAGGGCCGGCCCTGCCACAAGACTAATGAGGTCATGGCCTTGGGCGCCCCCAAAAAACCCAATTTTTTGGGCCCCAAAATCCAAAAAAAACCCTACCTATGATTAAATTATTATTATTTTATTTCACAATTTCACATTTGTTTCTTGATTTCTTCCATTTGACCTAGCTTATAGTTAATAGTTATAGCTTATAACTTATTAATTAATTATTAATTAGTATTCAGTGATCAGTGAATCATTTGTGGTTTACCCCAATTTTTATGATTTTTCCGTTTTTGTTGGCCAAACTTGGTACTGAAAAGGGAGGAAGATTTAAAGATTCTTAGAGATCCTATCCCTGATGTGGAGGAGTTTCTACTTCATGACCGTTTGATTTCTTGTTCTTAAGTTTTTGTTGTTGTTGTTTTTCCTTTTGGAATGACTATTTTCTCTACATTTTTTTTATTCATTACATCATGAGTTATTTCATTAAATAATTGCATTTTTGGATATAATTGACCTTTTTATACTTGTCATTTGAAGTAAATTACTATGTATGGTTTATTTCTCAATTAATTTTTAAGAGTTGTTCTTTTTCAATTTTTTTATTTTTTCTAAAATACTTTATAAGTCTCAACAAAAAAGTTATTTTTTTAATGTAAAAATTATGTTTAATTAATTTTGTTTATGATTCGTGTCTCATATTCCATTATCGTAAAAATAATATTATTAAGACATATGTCTATCAAAACTATAGAGAATATTAATTGGATATCTATCATCAAAATAAATAATTTAATTTAATTTAAAAAGTATTACTCTAAAAAATCAATTCAATAATTGAAATATGCTAAGTATTATATTGAATATTGGTTCCACTCAACTCAATAATTAAATTGTCAAATCATTTTTATTGGTAGACAAAAGGTTTTAAAATTTCACGATACCATTTCACACTATTATTTTACTATTTGACAAAAATATTTTACTATTATATCCTTTAATCTCACTTAAAAATTTTTCTTTTAATAACCAAATAGTACACACTTTTTCAATGCAAAACAAATGATGTGATTAAGATATTAATTTATTGTTTATGCAAGATAACTTTAGTCATAAGATTAATTGATCAAGAATTTAATAAAAATAAAAATACTCTAACTATGTTATTCATTAAAAAAATAATGTTAGAAGGTAATTAGTTAGAAAAATAATTTTATTAGTCAAATTAATATGAGCAAGTAATTATGGGTAGATTTGTCCAGACATGTCATTAATTAATGAAAGGCTTAAATCGTAATTTGTTCACCCTACTTTCACACTTTTTGCAATACAGTGACTTTACAATATTTTTTTTCAATTTAGTCATTATACTTGGTTTCAAACCATTTTCGTCCGTTAGGCTGGATGGAAATGCTTAAAAATACTAAAATACCCTTTGAACAAAATCAAATTGTTTTGGCTTAATCACAATTTAGTCACCCTACTTTCCCACTTTTACAATAAGGTGACTCTCTACAAAAAATATATAAAATAAAAAATAAAAAAAATTCAAATTTTCAGCCTCTTTCTATTGTAACCATTTTTCTCTCTTCATTCCACAATGACCATCACATTGTTCGTAATCCGTAGCACGTAAGCCCTATTCCGGTCCTGTAGAGCGAGTTCCTTTTGTTTGAGTCTATGAAAATGAAACTCCATGAAGCAAGGACCTTGTTGTCTTTTAGCAAGTGTTAAGTTCCTAACCTTGTTGCACACGTAGGCTCGAAAATATTTGATTCTTGCTTTATTTGAAATTTTTTTCTCTTTTTGCGAATCTCATATTCTATAAGGAATTAACAACCACTGTGTGATAGCTTCGTGACAGAGTTAGTTTAGGGCTTTGATCATAACTAAGACTTGTCTTCGATTTTGCAGGTCGGAGAAGGCTAACTTCGGCACTTGTACTTTCGACATCTCTATCCCGGAGGTATTGTCTTTAATTATGGATCTCCTCATCTCTCTGGCCATGCTTCTCTTTTTTCTTATTCCTATCGTCTCGGCTTTATTTAGTCTTCTTTCTTCTTACGGATCCCGTATTGGAATGATTACTTGGATGCCCTCTCCTTCTTTTCTTCTTTGGCATCTCTCTTATCTTATGACAATCAGAATAAAATAAGATAAGACTGGTAGGAAGACTTACAGGGCTTGGAAAGATTACTTGAGTCGGTAAAGCAGTTACAATAGTACTTCCATTCAATCCACCAGTCAATCCTACCAGTTGATCCATCTAATACCTAAGAACCAAGTTTCCTTTCTTCCTCAGGTCATTTAATAGCCGTAGGGCATAATTCGTATCTGTCTGTCGTCAGTCGTAGGTATGGCCAATGGTCCAGCCAGTGTAGACTACTCTTTTTATCGTAGCACATCTAGCTCTTGAAGTTCTGAATTATATCTTTCCCTTCCAGAACTGAGAATTCTATTTGAATTCTTTCTTTTGCATTATGATAGACGACGAGAAAGAGCATCCATTTCTAATAGATAGGAACTCTTGTCTCTAAACATTTCTTATAATGGAGATTCTTGGCAATCTTCTTATGTCGGAGCATTGATGTGGGGTCGTTGATAGATTGGAGGATTATAGCAAGATTGAGAATCTTTCCATCTTTCAATCAAAATCACATAAGAAAAAAAGTTCTCTGACTAGAGCTAAAAAAGACTTCTGCAAATCCTAAGCATGGTACCCAACCGATCAAGTAGTCCCGCCCAATCCAAGAAGAGACTTTCGTCTAAGGGAGATCAAGTAGCAACGAGTCCCGCCCGCTCAAGAAGACTTTTACTTTCTTTTTTGAATTTTTTCTATGCATCCTGTTGCAAAAGTGGAAACGAGCGCTCAACTTTTACTTTTTGAATTTTTCTATAAACATCCTGTTGTATTTTCAAAAGTGGAAAATTGGATGACTACAATTGTTTTATGCGAGCTTTCCATCAAAATAAGGGTATTTTCGTGTTTCTATGGATTGTTTTAAGTTTTCCACGTGTTATATGGAGTTGAACGTGTTATATGTTACCAAGTACAATGATTAAATTAGAAAAAAAAGTTGTAAAGTCACCATATTACAAAAAGTGATAAAGTAGGGTGACCAAATTACGATTTAAGCTCGAATGGAATAACTAATTATGAGTGAATAAACAAAAAATGTACTAGAATTATCTTCACCCTTTTCCTTTTAACCAAAACAAATAAAAATAAGAATACATGTGTGTCTTTTTGTGTGTGACGATATGGGCTTGTAATTGTATATGCATAAGAATGAGCATACGGTAGACAAAATTGGGTGTGTTGGGTCAAATATAAGTTGGGTTTAAAAAGGTAATGGGTTAAAATCTATTAGAACTCGAATATTAAATAGGTCAAAATAGATCAGGTTGAAACAGATCATGCTATAACGGGTACCAGGTTAAGACGGGTCAACCCGTCTTAACCCTGATTTTCTTCAAAAAAGAAGCATACGTTATAGAGTAAAAACTATCAAATCAAAACAGGTAACGGGTTTGATCCGTTTTAACCCAACACGACCCATTCAGTCAATATTTTTGGCTTGAAATAGTTATTCGTTTCAAACAAAAAATGTCAACGGGTTAAATTGGATCGGTTAATTTTTAAGTCAGATCGGCTGGATTAATGAGTTTTAATTGTCAGACGTAAGTAGAAGTATTAGAGAAAGAGAGAGAGAGATATATAAAGGAGTTTTATTTCACGATTTACTAATAAAACTCATTACACCACATCTCATAGTCAATTATTCCATTTTAAAAAACTCCCCCAAGAATTTAGACGAGTATTTAAATAACCATCGACATGTATCTTGACCACACCTTTGACCATATCTGTATGCTTCATAAACATTAAAACTTTTCTCAATTTGATCCTTAGCCTTCAAGAGTAAGACACATCTAATGACAGAGTTTATGATGATGTCTCTGAATGACCATTGAAAAGCTTTCCCAACACCAAGGTGTTGAACTCGAGAGTACCCCAATCACCCAACTGGTTTTTCGATCCGAAGAGATTGGCCGTTCCCCAACAACAACACCTGCAGGAATAAAATGAGAAATAATCCTCCATTGTTGACACTCTTCATGATACTTTTGTTTTTTATTTCAAAGAATGCTTGCTAGTTGGAGAATGAATTTCTCTATTGATTGTAATGGTATTGGTAGAGGAAAACCACATTTTATAGCAAATGTTTAGGAATGAACACATTAAAATACTTTTCTTTTTTCCTTTTAAAAAAGAAGGTATTTCATTCCTTTTTCATGTCATTCCAAAATAATGTTGGGTTTCTAATACTCAGTTTTGACAATGGCAAAAACTTGAGTAAGATGGTCTCACATGAGACCTACTCTTTTACTTTTAATTTGATTCTTAATTTAATTGATGGTCTCATTGTCATATGGGTATTTTTGAAAAATACATACTATTCCAACTTTATAATAAAGTCAGTTATTTTTATTTAATCAGAGTGACGGATAAAAAATGACAATCTTTTTAAAATAAAGGGAGCAGTTGACTGTACAATTACAAATTTAGTATGAACTTAAAAACCTAACACACAATATGTTATTTATGTAATCCATTCGTTATACTCAAAAAGTTAATGTTTGAAAAGTCTAACAATTAAGAGAAATATAATTAGTATTTGAGCGTGTTATAATTACAATAAAACGACCAAAATCAATATGTTAATATCAATTTTGTGGGTAATGTTGAAATTTTAACATTAATTTTGAAGTAGACTATTTATGTTAATCATTCTAAAATAGTATGATTGAATCTTTGAACAGAGCCATTATTTGATATATTTGAGAGGTAGTTAACTTGTTTAGTACTCTCTTTGTTCTAAGTAAAAAGTTCATCGTACTATTTAAGGAAGTTACACTTTAAGAATGCACCTTCAAAAACTAATAACAAATTACTTCATCCATTTTGGGCAAATATACCTCGTTTGAAAGACAAATGTTTAAAAAAAACACTTTTAATAGTCTATTAGCAATAAAATAACATATTTATGCCTCATTTTTTTGTAAAGTGAACTCTTTAACTGAAACATCCAAAAATAGAATAGTGGACTCTTTGCCTGGAGCGGAGGAAATATTACTTATTTTATACTCCATCCGTTTCAGGCAATGAGTCCCCGTTTGAAAGTCAATTTTTTTTAAGGAAATGATATTTTTAGTAGTTTATTAGTAATAAAATGACACTTATATGCTTTAATTTTTAAAAGATAGCTCTTTAACTGAAAATCTCAAAATGAAATAGTGGATTTTTACCTGGAACGGAGGGGGTGTATTTTAATTAAGGAACTCTTAATTTCATGAAAAACGAAGAATTCGCAGAGGGAATTTTTATTATAAAATATTGGCAATGAAGTTATAAGATCTCTTAAACAATTATTTAAGGCTTAAATCACAAATTGGTCACTCTACTTTCCAGCTTTTTGCAATATGATCACTCTACAATTTTTTTTTCCCTATTTCATCATTGTACTTCACCACATATAACAAATTGGTCACTCTGCCTCCTTTCCGTTAGTTATCTTGGATGAAAATGATGAAAAAGACATGAATGCCCTTTATTTTGTTTGTCTGCACATATTGAAACCAAGTAAGTCAAGTTAGTCGGGTTATTCTTGCTCATTTCACAAAGTTAGACGAAAAGTAAAGGAAGGGAACAAAGGAACGAAGGAAGGAAGGAACGAAGGGATTGATTAAAGTTGATCATCCGGAAGAGAACGAAGGGAACAAATCAATCGATTGCAAGACATTACTGGGTTTGAAGCTCAAAGGATCGAAGGTAAGCATTCTTCGATTTAGATGCAATGTGCAGAAATTAGGGTTTTTCTTCATGTTTTGTAAAATTTGTTAGGTTTATGTTATGTAAAATTAGGGCTTTTGTTTGTCATTGGAAATATTTGGGTTTTGTTACTTGAATGTGTATGCATGCATGAATTTATCTTATATATGTGCTTTTTAAAATAAATTTTGTAAATGACATGGTCCCAAAAAAAAGGTTTTGTTAAAGGTTTTGTCCCCCACTAGTATATTAATATTCTGGTTGGCCATTGGCCCCCTTCCCAAGTGTTCTATTTTTAAGATGTAGGTTGTCCCCCCTTCCCCACCACTTTTTTGTTAAATATGGAAGTAGTATATGGCTAGCTGCAGTATGGTTTGTCTCATTATGATGGTCCCCTTGCCCTTTTTTTGTTAAACTTGCAGAAAATATGAAAGTTGCTGTGAAATGTCATTATGGGGGTGAATTCCTCCATGAAAAGCCAATTAAATATGATGGGAAGTTGCATTACTGGGAGGAATTAGATATAGAAGATTTGTGTTTTTCTGGGTTAAAAAGCAGAGTAGTAAATGAGTTAGGGTACCCTCACGTGAGTTCTATGTGTTATTGTGTACCAATTATGCATTCAGAAGACACAGGTCTTAGGGCATTGTATACCCATAAAGATTGGGATAAATTGATGAAGGTAGGTGAAGAGTTTGGACAAATAGAGATCTTTGTCTTACATGAGGTTGGGGAACCAGAACTTGACATCATTAGTGATGCTGACTATATAGGTTCTTCATGTAGTGGGGATGACGATTCATCATAATGTAGTTTGGAAGATGAGGACCTACATGACCTCAATGATGATGAGCTACTTACTGCTAGGAGGAACTTGATTGCCTTTAAGGGCAAAGGTAAGGGCAAATGTCAAGTCCAAGGCTGTTGGAATTAAAAGAAAAGGTTTTTCATATAATTTTGAGGAGGCTAAAATAGGAGGTAAGACCAATGATGAATTAGTTAATGTTGATTAGGATGCTCATGAGATGGTGTTTGATGAGAGGGATGCATACTTTCCTCCTGATTCTGATAGTGGAAGTGAAGACGATGATAATGGGCTGAGAGTTAAGAGACAAAAATTCCCTAGGTATAACCCTAAATGTAACATGAAGAATAGGGAGTTCAGCTTGCATGAAACTTTCACTAATGTGCAAGAGTTTAGGGATGCAATTAGGGATTATGGTTGTCTGAATGGGTATGACATAAAGTTTGTGGTAAATGATAGGAAAAAGGTCCATGTTCAGTGTGTGAATTCAAATGTTTGTACTTGGGAAATATGGGCAAGCACTATTCGTGATGAAACAACATTTCAGATCAAAACTATCTGTCATACCCATCGTGTGGAAATAATTTCAAGAGTAGATGTTGTTCGGCTTGGTTGGCTAGCAAAAATGTATCAACAACAAATTTTGAGTAACCCTAAACGGAAGTTAAAATATTTTAAGAAAGATGTGCTGGACAATCATCGCTTGATTTGTTAGTTTATGTATGTGCTTAAGAGCTAAGGCTAGAGTTCTTGGTGAAGAGATGGGATCACTTGATGACCACTATGCTAAACTTTGGAATTATAGAAAAGAGTTAAAAAGAAGAAATGAAGGTAGTACTGTGGAAATATAAAAATGGGTTCATCCAACCACTGATAAAGAATATTTTTCAAAGATTTACATATGATTTGGTGCATTGAAGAAGGGGTTCTTAAATGGGTGTAGACCTGTTCTGGGGCTTGATGGATGTTTCTTGAAAGGGATTTATAAAGGGGAATTACTAGTTGCAATAGGAAAGGATGCCAACAATCAGATGTTTCCTCGTGGCATGGGTCAGGTGCGTGCAAGTTGAGAACAAAAACTCTTGGAAGTGGTTCATTCAGATGTTAAAAGATGATTTGGATTTAGGAAGTGGTGATGGATGGGCTATGATAATCGACGCAGAAGGGCCATATGGAGGCAAGACATGAGCTTTTGCCTTTTGTTGAGCACAGAAATTGTGCAAGGCACATTTATAGCAACTGGAAGAAGGATTTCAAGGGTGGTGAATTGAGAAAGGATTTTTGGGCTATGGTGTATGCAAGTAATGAGAATCAAATTCAAAAAGAATTGGAGAAAATGAAAGAGCTTGATGAGGCAGCATATTATGGGTTCATGAAGAGAGACCTAGGGCAATTCTGCAGGGCTTTCTTCAAGACTGAAATGAAGGTTGACAATGTAGATAATAACATGGCAGAGGCTTTCAATGGCACAATTGTGGAGTTTAGAGTTAAGTCAATCATTTACATGTTAGAAGAGATAAGGTTGTACATGATGGCTAGGTCGGAGAAAATGAGAGATTGGATGATGAAGCATTATGATGATTACTGTCCTTCTATCAAGAAAATCTTGGAGAAAAACAAAGAGGAAGTGAAGTTTTGGACTTCAATTTACAATGGGGATGGGGAGTTTGAGGTGGGATATAGAAAATAAGGTTATGTGGTTAACATGGACAAGTGGACTTGCAGTTGTAGAAAATGGCAACTAAGTGGTATTCCTTGTACCCATGCTATAGCTGCCATCTTACAAAAAAAATGACGCAAAAAATATTTAGATGATCGCTACCGTAGACACCCCAATTTCGTACCCATTCTCGGTATGTGATCGACATAAAATATCAAGAATCGTTAAAACTTAACAAATGTCAAGTTACATGAGTCAAAAATGCAAAAGGAAAAGCAGATGCGAAAGCTGAACCGCAGGGGGGTAAAGTGCAAAAATTGGAAAGAAAAAATCCTTCATGGTGCCGCACCAAGGGTGCCTTGGCCGCACCATTCATTCCACTGTGCGCCTCTCTCACATTCAAATGGTACAAGTCTTGAAGCGCAAAGTACAAGCTGTTGATGCAGGTTGAACAAATGGAGAAATTCCCAAGGCCCTCGCCCACTATAAACAGAGACCCCCGCCTCTCATTTTCTCTCGCTCATTTACGCGATAGAAAAATCGCAGCGAAGCTCTGCTTCTGCGATTCACCGATAGGTTAGTACGAGAGGTGCGAGATAGGTGAGTGGAAGCCCCTAGAATCTCCAAACCCCGTCCAAACTCTGCCAAAATCAAAACCCATAGGTTATAAGTGATCCCTAGCCTAGTTGTTAGGTGTCCACCTCACTTACCCAAATTCAAAAATCCCAAAGTAAGCCGCTACTCTGCCCGAGTAACGAGCTGAAAAATCAATAAATTAAGTCTAGGTTCCGCCCAACCAAAAAGGCCAAAACCTACCCAAATAAGCCGCCACTCGCCTCGAGTTGACAAGCCCAAACCCTCGAAATAAAGCACTATTCTCGCCCTAAATCAAAACAACAACACACACAAACAACAAAAAGACTCCCTCTCCCTGAAGGACAGAGCGAGCACACCGCCGCTCTAAAAGGTAAAACCTTTAAGAGCGTCGTTATTTCTATTTATTTATATTTTCTGTCTATTTATTTTTAAAAGTTGTTATTTAAATCCAGCGCAATGTAGCCAATATAAGCCGCTGCCGCCGGATTAGAATAGGAAATATTATGTAAAAGAGCCGTTATAATGGCCAAATATTCTTAAATATGTTTGTAATTATTGAAGGAGACGGCTGCGAGTCCAGAATAATGTGGCCACGAATGTATTTGTTTAAATTTCCCTGTCATTATAATACCTTATTTATTTGCTAAATAAATGTGACAATAAGCATACTTCAGCCAAAAACCATTTTCGAGACCGAAAGGGCGAGTTGGGTGCCTAGCACCTTCCCAACTCGTAACTTAGCCTCCGAACCCGCTTTTATCTCTGGTTTTCTTTTTTTACTGGTTTTGCTTTATTTTTGCCTTAAAATAAAGATGGCGACTCTAAAACTTTCAGATCAGTGGGGCCTCGCAACATTCCTCTTTGCACTTTCCCGTTTCTCCCTAAAAAAGGGAGATACGGGAATGGAGGAGTGATGCATTCACATATCCTAGTATCCCCTAAACAAGGGATAACTTGATGCGGGAAACCCATAGCTCCCATAGTGATCTGAATGGGTCATAAGGCTATTTTCAATAAATCCATAGTGGGGCGCCGCAATATCCTTTCTTGCACTTCTCCGCTTTCCCCTAAAGAGAAAGGGAGAATGGGAATGGAAGGGTAATGCATTCTCATATCCTGGTATCCCCGAAACAAGGGATAACTTGATATGGGAAACCATTAGTTCCCATATTGGATACAAAATCCACTCAGGGCAACCGAGGCACATTCCAACGTGCTAATATAGACAGCACTCCTCTCGCACTTTTGATTTCTTCTTCCCCTAAACAAGGGAGGGTGGAACGAGCAAGCTGGTGTCCCGCATCCGCACGCACGCCGCACCCTATCCAAGGCGCGCGGGCGCGGGAGCACATCCCTGAACCTCACAAAGGGCGACTTACCTGGGAGTTGTTTTATTTTAAATAAAATGGAGGGCTAGACTCGTAAAATAAAACTTTTTGTTTTTATTTGTTTCTCGGCCGCAAAGATGCTTGTCATATTAATTTACGCATTTGAATAAAGTGTTCTCATACACCGTGGCCATATTTGTGGATATGATCCTCCATCCGGCAGTTTCTGTTCGATACCTCATGTGCGTGTTTAAGAGTATAAAAAAAATTCAAAAAAAAAAAATATATGTATCAAAAAAAAAAAATTCGAAAAGCAAAAAATATATATATATTATATATTACAATAAATTCCGGGCAACACAACAAAATAGTTGGGGCTTTACTTTCGGCTCTATATATTATTTATTTCAGTTCATTTTCTTTTTCACTTTATTCTCGTACATTTATACATATCCGCATTCATTCGTCTATTTTATTTTGGGGACATAGGACCAAAATTTGTAATTAATAGGATAGATAGTTTCCCCACTTTTCTTTCTATTTTTAAAATGGTGTGCTTGTTTGCTTGCGCTCAAACATAAAAAGCCGAGAAAATCCACATATAACAGCAAGACATACCATATTTGCTTTACTTTTCTGTAAAATAAATAAAGGTTTTACTGCTTTCTAGATACCGCACACACGTGCAGGCATGTAAATATATTCCGAACTGTTACCCTACACCATGGCCAGCCTACCCCCTGCATAAGCCAACGTTAGAAGTGCATATAGTTTTTCAGACACTTCACGCATCGACCGGTTTTTGCATTTGAATTATGGGTCACCCTGTCAAAAAAAAAAAAATAATATATATATATATATATATATATATATATATATATATATATATATATATGTCAAAAAAAAAAAATGCGCAAGTTCAAAAAAAAAATATATATCTATACAATAAGTGCGCACAAAAAAAATATCAATATAAATAATAAAGGGTCGATTTATAATTCTCGGATGCTCGACCTAGACCATTTCGGATGGTGGATCCTCGGAAAGAGTATAGGCCCTTCGCCGGGACCGCCCAATCTGGGAGTCGAAGTGTGGAATACGTTGGTCCTATACTGAGAAAGAATCCACTATCCAGAAAAGTCCCGAGGCTGTCAAAATAAAGCGTGTGCTTATCCTGGTCAATTGTAGGGAACAAAAAAAATAATAATAAAATACTAATAAAAGGCACGCTGCACTCCAAGCCTCTCCAACAAATTTCCGATACCTACCAAACCCCATTTTCCTCAGAGACCTGGCCCGAATTTGGAAAGGCAAAGATAATACTGGCCGGTTGATACGGGAAAGTAGTGTAAAACCAGTCGAGGGTATCGCCGTGATGCAGGCGAGAATCGGTTCAGAGGGCACATCCGAGCAAGTATGGCGTAAGAAAGTGAACAATGCCTATGGGTACACATTCGGGCTCCTGGTATGTTCCGCCTCCGGCAATGCAGGAATGGTTTGACCAAAGGTTGGGTGCAGCGATGAGTCAAATGGCTAGTCTGGTACAAAGTCTAAAATCCAGTGGTGAGGTGAATTCTTCCCCTACTATTCCCCAAGATGCATCCACATCTCAGGTGCCTCCTAACCCAACTCCTCACCAAACACTAACCCACCAAATGCTACCACTATCCCAAATCCCAATCCTCCACCAAGTCCTTACTACCCAAACATTTACCCTTACTCGCCTTACCCACCATATATTCCCCCAAACACCTAGAATCCAAATGACCTCCCTTTTCCCATAACTAACCCACTCCTAAATAGCCCACACATGGACCCAAAAAGCTTTAACCCACCAGGCCAAGTTACAACATATTTACCTCCTAATGATCCCTGTCGCCCGTCAAGCTACCAATAACCCACCAATTCGAACCTATACACTACCCAAAACCCACCAAGCCAAAATCCCTACTACACCGGCCCAAAATCTACCAACCCAAGACCTTTATCCAACCCAATACCCATATCCAAATAACCCTTATAATGCCCAAATTCCATTAACCCGATTCCATATACTGTCCAAAACCCACCAGCCCAAAATCCCTACCTTCAACCCGAAAATAACCCAGCCTTCCCAAATCCAGCCAGTATATACCAAAAACCAACTCCCCCAACCACTAAAATGGAGGCCGACATGGAAAATATGAAGGCCATGATGCTTAAACTCCTCAATAAAGGGGAATTTTCTACTCGGGCCCTAACATTGCAACCATCAGCAATACTTCCCTCAAAGTTCAAAATGCCCGACATAGAAAAGTTTGACGGGACCGGATGCCCTATATCCCATTTGAGGTCTTATTCCACTGGCATGCAGTCACGGGAGCTAGCTTTGAGGCTATGGCTTCCAACTTTCACCTCACCCTGGTAGGAGCTGCCAAACAATGGTTAATGCTGTCTGATAGCAGTACCATGAATACCTGGGACCAGATAGCCGAAGCATTCCTCGAAAGATACAAAGATAATACCCGAAAATAGAGGGACCTTGAATCGTGCACCCAACGGGAAAAGGAAACATGCGCCAGTTTGCAAATGTGGAAGAGAAAGCCGGCACGCACTTTGACAGACGATCCGGCCGAAGTCATGCCGAATGTTCATCAAAAACCTCCAAACCCATTTACTGAACATATGCGGTACCTCCCTATACCAATTTCAAAGAAATAGTGGAGATAGGAGCCCGTATTGATGATGATATATGACCGGCCAATTGAAAACCAATACGTCTCCTAGTTCTTTCCGTTACTCCAAAGGAAAGACAACCGCATCAAAGACCACTGGCCAATATGGTAGGAAATGCCTCAACCCCATTTTCTACCCAAAATTATAGCTCGCTCCATGGTATTATGGGTCGGACAGTCAATACATTGGGAGCAAATAATGGCCCGCCGAAACTTCGTAAATCGACTGTAAGCCGCATTTTGATGAACTTCAAGCTCCCCGCCTGCGGATACCTGCAGGGCTAATGGCACAAGGAGTGTTGAAGCCACTGGAAAATTATAAGCCACGACCCCCCCGCCTGTGACTTGGAACCATGCCCAAGATCGTGAATATCATCGCCCAAAGGGTCACCTCACCGATAAATGTTACACCCTCAAAAATGCTATCCAGACCTAATAGATGATAAGGTTATTGAAAAACCTCCACCCTGCACCAAATGTAGTCAATAACCTCTACCTCAAATCAATATGATTGAGGTTGATGAAAACCCTTTGTGCCCAAGTTCGAAATAAATAAACATCCACTTCCATATATCCTCATTCCTATTCCTCCACCCTTATCCATAAAAGAGCCTAGTCAGAATATGCTCTCTTGGGACACCTATCCTTGGTAGCCAAAACACATGTAACATTGAAAAAAGCCACATGGGTTGGTGGAGATGTTAGCCACCTTACCGATCCTGCCGAGCCTACCAGCCAAACCCCGAAAGAGGTGACCTCCGAAAAGATCAAGTAACGTATATCGGGGCTAAAATGATGGAAGATTCTTTATTAGCTAGATGAAGAAAACTCAGCCAACATTTCCATCGGGCTTACTCAGTGTGCTTCTAAGACCCACCGTGATACATTGGCTAAGTCATTAAGTCAGCGGTCAGCAATGTTCCTATTGAAACCTCCCCAATGAGCTTACTCGATGATCGGAACATCCATTTCGGGAACGTAATAATGTTTACCGATCTAGACCGCCAAGGGGAAGAAATAACCACATTGATGCTCTTCACATCACCGTGGGAATTTTGGAGAAAAGGGTTCCCCGAAGTTTTGATAGATAATGGGTCTTCACCGAATGTATGTCCCGCCAAGACATTAGCCAAAGCCTGGGATAAAGATATCGAACTCACTCCTTCCTCGCATGCTAAGGCATACAACAACACCGCCGATGTGTCTTGGGGTGGTCACTTTAATGTTAACTGTTGGGCCCTTAAACATGCCGCTTGAGTTCCAAGTCCCGGATATTCCACCCACCTTTAGTCTGTTGTTGGGACGCCCTTGGATTCATGGGGTGAAGGGGGTAGCCTCTTCATTACACCAACGTGTCAAATTCATCCACGATGACCACATAGTAATTATTCTGGCCGACAAGATTATAGAGAATAAGGAAAGCGAGGATATCCAAATCCTCGAGATAGAGCACGAAGACACTGGTATTTTTCTTAGTGGCTTTGAGGTTATCCCCCAAGCTGTGATCAACGCCATTGAGTATGGCCGAGAAACTGACATCATTGGAAAGAAAGTCACTTCCCTAGGAAACATGGTCCCTTTAAACATGTTCGAAAATGAATTATATGCCCGGTCTAGGTCTCAGTAAATCGCAAGGACTAGTTAATTTAGTCCAAGATGAACTTAAGGAATGTATCCCCCCTTCGGCCTAGGATACACGCCTACCTCCAAATGAAGTAGCCGCAGCCATGAAACCTAAACGTGAGAAAAGAAAGGCGAAAGAGAAAAGCATCCTTATGAATACCCCCCTCTCCAACCCTATAGAAAAACCTTAAATGGTTATTTCGTACGAAATGGGGAAACTGAAGCCTATCTCATGTTCCCTGAACCTTGGATAGACCAGAATGGGAAAAGGTGCCCTGGTTGGGATGTCATTGATGATGTCAATATTCTCTCAGATGGTATGGAACAGGTTACCCTGAAGCCCCGTAGCACCACCTATAAGACTGTCACAATTGAAAATACTTGGTCTATAGACCAAGATGATTATGCTTTGACCATGCTAGATGATGACTCGGTCTAGGAGACAAATTTTCGGGTATGATAGACGAGGCACTAATTATGAAAAATCTCGCCGAAGTTCGAGTCTATTTCTAATAAGCCTCTGCATTGGTACACCACGACCGGTCCACTCCTGACACCTGCAGACTTGGTAGACCGCTTCGGATATACTATCCCCGATCCTTTCCATAGCTTTATGGATTGGTCATCTACCAATCCGCTACCTATAGTTAAGGGTCTCAAACCCCAGGTCCTCAACAATGTAATGACCCCGGTACAATGTGCTTTTAATAATAATATAAATGTCGTTGCTTATTCCTTAGTTGCACCTACTTTAAAAGACGCATTTAATAATAATAATTATGATAATGAGTCATTTAATAAAATGGACCCAAAAGATAAAAATTATCTCGCTTGAGCTTGCAAAGTCGGCCGAGTACAGAACAGAGCCATTCATCGCCAGACATCAAGACCCTATCAACCTGGGGACAATGAAGTCGAGAGATCGAATCGACAGCTACCTCCAAGGTCCATAAAGAAAGACACTTATTGATCTCCTCAAAGAGTTCGTAGACATCTTTGCCTGGTCCTACGAAGATATGCCCGGCCTAGATCCAGCTATAGTCGAGCACCGGATTCCCACATACCCGGATGCTCGCCCATTCAAACAAAAGCTCCACCGTATCAAGCTAGAATGGTCACTACAAGTCAAAGAAGAAATCATGAAGCGCTGGCGTCAACTTCATTCTGTAGTTGAATACCCCTGTCAGCCCAATATAGTGATCGCTCCCAAGCCCAACAGAAAGTCGAAACTGTAGACTTCGCGACCTCAACAAAGCGCCGCCCAAAGATGACTTCCCCGCCCAACATTGATATTGTGGTAGATGTCGCCGCAGCTCACAAAGTCCGATCCTTCGTCGATGGCATGCCGGGCTACAACCAAATCAAAATGGCAGCAGAAGACCGTGAGAAGACCTCATTCACTACTCCGGGGACTTATCGTTACACTGCCATGCCATTCGGATTAAAGAATGCCTGAGCCACTTACTGTAGGGTCGCCACCACCCTCTTCCATGACATGATCCATAAAGAGATGGAGGTCTATGTTGATGATATGATCGTGCATTCAAATGACGCCACGGTGCTCACATTAAAGATCTTCGAAGTTCTTCAAAGACTCAAAGCACCAAATGAAGCTCAACCCCACCAAATGCACATTCAAGTTACCGAGGCAAAGTCCTCGTCTAGATTCTTATCGAGCAAGGCATCGAGATCGAGCCAAAGAAAGATCAAGGCCATCCTAGAAATGCCACACCAAAAACTCCCACCAAGTCAAAGGCTTCCTAGGCCTTGAAGACATCAACCGCTTTCATCGCATACCGACTACCACTTGTGAGCCCCTCTTTAAACTCCTAAAAAGAATACCGACCAAGTCTGGGACCAGTGACAGCCTAGCCTTCGAGAAAATAAAAGCCTACCTTACCAATCCCCTCAGGCTAGCTCCACCCCATACACATAAACCTCTCCTCATATACTTAACCATCACGCATTAATACACATCGAGGGGCTATGCTCGCCAAGGAGAAAGAAGATTCCTACATTGAAAATGCCATATACTTCATAAGTAGGAAGCTACAAGGAAGCGAGCTAAATTATTCGGCGTTGGAAAAAAGCTGCACCGGCCTAGTCTGGGCCACTCCGAGGCTCAAAACCTATCTCCAGGGAAGGTCCATCAAGCTCATATCCAGGATGGACCCCATCAAATACATCTTGGGTAAACCATCATTATCCAACAGACTAGCCAAGTGGTCCTTTCTTCTTAATGAGTTTGACATAACCTATGTCACACTCAAGTCTATCAAAGGAAGCGTCATTGCAGACCACTTAGCTGATCTACCTCTGAAGGCCGAAGATGCCACTGAGCCTGGTTTCCGAGATGAAGGTATCCCTGAAATCACCGACCAGACACATGTTGGCGATGTTCTTTGACGAGCCGCGAACAAAAAGAGGCTTTGGCATAGGAATCTTGTTAATTGATCCGGCTGACTCTCATACTCCGCTGGCTATAAGGTTGGAATTCGAATGTTCGAATAATACGGCGGAATATGAAGCCTGTATTGCGGGCCTAGAAGAAGCTCTCAAAAGGGGAGCTAAAGATCTTGAAGTCTACGGAGACTCGGCCCTGATTATAAATCAAGTCGAAGGAAGATGGAGGACCTAGGATCCTCGGCTGCAGCTTTATCATGCCAAGTTAATAACAGTCGCCGCCCGATTTGGTTCTATCTCGTTCCATTACTTGCCACAAGATAGGAATCAATTTGTGCCCCGCCACTGCCACTCGGCATCATCGGTCGATTCGCCGAAACTAAAGTCCAGCCGTTTATAGTCGGGAAGAAAGTCACTCCGGCATACTGTTTCAAAATCAACGCAGCCCCTGAAGCAGATCAAAAGCCCTGGTATGCTGACATCTTAAATCTGCTCCAGAAAAATCTTTATCCTCCTAGCTTAGACAAAAGGGGAAGAGTCTCCCTGCGAAGATGGGCCTCCCAATTGCACTCGGTGGCGGCAAACAGTATAAGAGGCACTATCAAGGCCTTAACCTACTATGTGTCAATCAGGCCAAAGCTGAGCAAATTATGGATCAACTACATGGTGGTACCTGCGGGCCCCACATGAATGGCCATATGCTATCGAAGAAAGTCATCCGACAGGGGTACTATTTGAATACACTCGAAACCGATTGTATCCGGTGGGTGCGACATTGTGACAAATGTCAACGTTTTGCTAATCTACAGCATGTGCCCCCACACATCCTATACAACTCCACAGCCCCCTGGCCTTTCTCAACATGGGGTATCGACGTCATAGGCCAAATTCACCGGGATCCAATGGCCACGAATACGCCCCGTAGTCGCCGACATTTCACAAAGTGGGTAGAAGCCTCTTCCTATAAGATCCTAAACGCCCGAAAGGTGTCCAAATTTATTCGGGCCAATATCATATACCGCTATGGGGTACCTTTAGAGATCATCTCAGACAACGACTCTCATTTTGAAGGGGACGTGAACAGTCTGCTGGACGAGTTCAAGATCCAAAGACACAAATCCTCCCCCTACCGGCCACAAGCCAATGGTGCCGTTGAAGCAACCAACAAAACTCTCAAGAACATCATCAGAAAAATGGCTAATACAGAAGAGACTGGGTAGAAAAATTGCCTCTAGCCCTCTGGGGCTACCGTATGTCGGCCCAAGACACCCACCGGGCTACCCCCTACTCTCTGGCATATGGCATGGAAGAGGTACTACCAATAGAGGTGGAAATTCCATCATTGAGAGTAATGATAGAAGCTGATATAGAAGAAGTTGACTGGGTCAAAGGGCGGTACGAAGAACTGGCCTTAATTGTTGAACGACGCCTGTTAGCCTTGGAGCATACCCGGGCATATCAAAGGCGTATCGCCCGAGCTTTCAATAAAGAAGTCAAAGGTCGTGATATCCAAGTTGGAGACCTTGTGTTTCGAGAAAACCCCTAGTTATGTTGATACTAGGGGAAAATGGAAGTCTCCCTGGATGGGACCATACATCGTTAAGGAGATCCGATCAGGAGGCGCCGTGCTTCTCACAAACCAGGATGGGGAAGATCTTGTCCAACCCTTCAACCTCGACAAATTCAAAAGGTACTACACCTGAGCCATCCTATCCAGTTGATGCTTACATCTCCAGCCCGCTAGACTGAAAACCCGAAAGGGCGGTCTAGGCAAAAATTAGGGCATAAAAAAATAGAAATAAAAAAAAGGGCTCGCTAGGCTGAAAACCCGAAAGGGCGGCCTAGGCAAAAATTAGAGCACAAAAAAAAACAACAAAAAATAAATAAAAAAATAAGGGCTCGCTAGGATGAAAACCGGAAAGGGCGCCTAGGTAAAAATTAGAGCACGAAAAAAAAATATATAAAAAGGAGAGGGAAGGCATTATTTGAAGCCCTCAGCGTACTACCTCTAGTCTTCAGCACATCAGAGGTCTGACTGACAAAAGAGAAAAACCACGACAAAGCAGCTCACATTAAAACACTAAAATATAATTTTACAGGTCCTAAGGTGCAACTTAGGAATATTTATTAAGACGTCTATATTATACATTATTTGTATTGTACTTATCTATATACTGCCTATACCCCCTTTGTTTTTCCCCAGAAACGATTCCTTTTCTTGCAGCCTTAGCCCCGAGCGGTCCATCAGTGCCTGCGGTGTCCATCGAGTCGGGCCCATATACTCCTTCTGCGAGGTGCAGAAGAAACCTTAGACTCATCAGCATGAGAGCCACCAGATGTGTCTCCCTCTTTATCATCGGCATCCCCGTTCTCCTGAGTAGCCGTATTGCTCGGGCCCGCTTCATCATTTCTGAGACCAGCACCCCATATAGGTGGGGGAGGAGGAACATCTACCTCTCCTTCCCAGGGGTTGCCCTGTCTGCTTGCCAAGCTCAGCCGCGGAGGCTTATGACCACCAGTTCTCAAAGCCGTACCCCAACTAGTCTGAGGAGGAGGAGCAGGTGCTTTCTTGTTCCCATGGGTTGTGCTGTTGACCAACATCACTCAATCCGCGGATGTATTGCTGGGACCCGCAGTATCCGGTCCAGGGGCCGTCCGAGTATCAAGGCCATGAACCCGTCAAAATTCTGCCTCCAGAGCCCGAGGAACAACCAACCCTGAGCTATCAATGTCCTCGCCTACTTCCAGCAGGCAAGCATCCACTCCATTGGTTATATGACGGCCCAATAAATGTCTCAGTACATGCCGAATGGCGCGAGATGGCCCCTCAGCAGCTACCATAACCCATGCTAAATACCAAAGGGACAGAATCATATAATCAGAATAGGGGTATGCTACCTCCAGTCTTTCAGCATCTCCGAGCCATATGCCCTGGATAGTGGGACCCAGACAATCGTCGGTGAACTCCCTACCCATGTATATAGGACGGGAGGTGTCCGGAATCACTTGCTCCCTTCCAAATTGCCTCAAGAACCGGTCCGGTTGGTAAAAAGAAGTCCGATAAAGGCCCAACATGACCACTTGGCTGTACTCATCAGAGTGACGAAGGAAAAGCCAGATTTCCCAGTGACGGACGACCCAGATTATATCCATTGAGCCCCGATGATAGAAATGATCGGCCCAGTCAATCTCATAATAGTTAGTTTGGGGAAAATGCTCGCGCATTCCATAAAATGACCGATCATAAGGAGCTCCGAGCGGCACGGGAGCCTGAACCCAAAAGAAGTGCTCTTCTAGCCACATGTGCACCAAAATGGGGCTGCCGGTAGGGAACTGTTCATTCCCAGCAGCGAAAGTAGTCAAGCCCGCGAAAGTCTCTTCCAAAATCACCGAAACAATGTTCAGTCGGCGATCCCGAGCCTGTAATGCCAGGTCTATGACCCGCTCATCTACTAATCCGGGTAGACCAACTATCAAATATCTCCCTACCAAGCAAAGAAAGAGTGCTGTCAATCTACGCCGCTGATAGTCCACGTCATCTTTAATGTATTATGTGAAGGCTCCAAGAAGAACCATCAAATTGAAAGATTCCCCATTATAAAATCCTAGAGTAGCTCTGCGGGTAGAATTGAAGAGCTCCCGGATAGCCATGTACGGACGCCTTCTGTAGGCGGGTACCGCAATCTGACGAGTAGGTGCCACCCCCAACATAACGCAGAACTCCTCAAATGTGGGACACATCTCGTTCATGCCAAAATTAAACAAGTGATCCTCGGGAGACCAAAACTTGGCGGCTCCCCTTAACATGTCCCAATTTATTATGACATTCCGCCAGGACAGAAGGCACCTGAACCCGAAAAGATGTTCAAACCAATCCCTCTCATCAGATCGCAAAGAAAGGATCCAGAAGTCCAGGGCATTCTCGTAAATCTCAATTTCCGGAGCCGTAGGAATGCGGGCGGCCATTTATAAGAGATGTGAGAAGTTTCGTTACGGCTGAGTAAGGCTATGGCAGGCAAGACAAAAGCTGATGAATTTAGAAAGAGAGCACGAAATGAATTGATGAAGAAGTGAGATGGTTTCCGTCAGAATTTATACCGCGAATTGAGAAGACGAACAGTTCAGTGCACAGTGCCCAAACAGTGAAGAAAACAGTGGCTGCATAGAAAAACTATGGTGCCACCAAGAAGCTTCTTGGTGCCGCACCATAGGTCCTTATGATGGCACCAAGAATGTCCACTGTGTTGTGAAAAATCTTGCCAGGTGTCCTGGTTTGGTGATCCGACATTCTGCTATTCCTGCGTTTGATCGCGAAAAGAAAAGAAAACCTATAAAAGGAGGCTACGAGCACGGGCTCAACAGATACAGGGCGCCGAAATTGATTCAGCCATTTTCCCGTTTCGATATCACCCAAAAAGCCCGCTCTAATCCATAGGTGTATTCTTATAAATCCCTTTCTTTAAAGTACATCGTGCCATTACATTTTAGATGCCCGGTATAGTTTTATTTTCTGTGTGAATTTATTTTTGCATGTGTAACATATTGCATCATATACATTATATTGCAGTATATCATAATATTTGTACATGTTTCTTTTATAAAAAAAATAATATACAAAAAAAAGATACTAATGTTCGCAGGAATCCAAAGCTAATGTGCTCGGGATGACTGGCTTCTGGGAAAACCACCACCCATGACCCTGGGACCCGTTGTGCCACCAGTTCTGAATCCCCGACCTCTGCCCCGGCCGCGGCTAGACCCATCATCATCATCATCATCATCGTCGTCATCTCAACGTTTGGGCCGCCGCTCCCTCGTAAGAGAATTCATCGCCAACCTCTGACTTCGATGCCTTTGAAAAAGCCCCGCAGCAATTTCTTATAAGTAGACACGTTCACTTGAAAAAAAATGAATAAAAAATATAAAATAAAAAAATGTTAGTCTCGAAAAAAAACTGTGCATAAAAAAAATATGTGTAAAAAAAATAATAAAGAAAAAATAATAAAGAAAAGAGATAATAAAAGGTGGATGTGTCTACCGAACGAGCCTGCTCCGAGGCGCGACGCTCCTCCGGGATCTCTACGTCAGGAAGAACCTGCTCTACTAAGCCGCCACCCCACTCATACTGGAAAGTAGAGAAAATATCATCGGGCTCCGTAAACATCAGGTTCTCGTCGAGAAATGAAGTAGACAACCCAAGCCTGGCAGAAGCATCAGAATGCCGCCTAGGCATAACAGGAGCAGGAGGAGGGGGATGCAACTCTAATCTCAGGAAATACTGGTACCAAACTTTTTCAAAACTGTTCGACACTCTTATACCAAACTTTTTCAAAATGTCCGGCTAGTCAGGACCGAACATTTTAAAAATGTTCGGTAGGAGGTCTCCGAACAGATTAACATGCTCATCAACATTTTTAATCCAAACTATTTGGCACAGTCCTAACGAACATTTTCAAAATGTTCAGTGAGGTCACTCCGAACAATTGAAAAATGTTCGGCAAGGGTTCCCCGAACAGACTAACATGCTCATCAAATTTGAAAAAAAAATAGACACAATATTTAAGCGAAACTATTCGGCATAGACCTACCGAACTATTTCAAAATGTTCAGTGAATTCGGTTCAAACATTTTTCAAATGTTCGGTAGGGGGTCTCCGAAAAGATTAACATGCTCATCCACTTTGAAAAAAAAAATAGAGTCCAAATTGTTCGGCACTACATATTGGAAATTTTTCAAAATGTTCGGCTAATTCTGTCCGAACATTTTAAAAATGGTTGGTAGGTGGTCTCCGAACGGATTTACATATGTTACCTTTGTTTGAAAACAATTTGACCAAATTTTTAATCCAACATGTTCGACCCTCTATGTTCGAACTTTTTCAAACTGTTCGGGAGGTGTTCACCGAACATATCAAAATGTTCCGAAGATCCGTTCCGAACATTTTTAAGATGTTCGGAGGTGTTATGCCGGACATTAAGCCCTAATTCCGAAGTTCAGGGCCGAATTTTTACTTACAAAAATCAAAATTTTAATACCAATATAAACACAAAACATGATTTTACTCATATCTAAACCCAATAAACTAATACATTGTATAAACACAATAAATAAAACTAAAATCAATTCAAAATATATATACCTCTTTCCATTTTTTATAATGTTCGGGAGATGAAGAAATGAAGGAGGAGATGAAGACTTTAGGAAGGAATGGGCTGGGAATGAAAACTGTATGGGTTGTGGCTTGAGGAAAGAATGGGCGTGGGTATTGGATGGGGAGGGGTTTCACACGTTCACTACCTGTTATGGGTTTTGAGGGATGGGGGTTCGGTTTTGAGGGGTTAATGTGTTAAAAACTCAGAAGGGTAAAATAGGAAAATAGGGGGGGGGTTACACATATAGGTATCATGTATTTTAAAATGAGGTGGGTGGTACACTTATAAGGGGGGTCAACATGGAGGAACCGAAGGTCTAAATAGCGCGACCCTATTTATAATTAAAGTATTGAATTCTTTGTCTGGAATAAGAACAAATTTCGATCGATCATATTAATATGTTAGTGCTCTATAGAGTCTAATGGATGGTCCAGTGGTAGAGTTGGGGTTTTACAAAATGTTAGGTTTCAGATTTGATCTCTTCTCATACTTTCTAGGGGAAATGTCTAAAAAAATGATCGAGTGATCGTTTTTATTGACATGATAACATGATAACATGATAATATGATAGTGCCCTTTACCTCTCCCCGAACAATAATTAAACACGCCCTCTAAACCACAACGTAACTAAATAATAACGAACCCAATATGATAAATTTTTGGTCCAAATCCCAATATCATTATCACCGACCAGAATTTTTTGGTAAAATATCAATAAACATCACTTTTTTTGTGGAATTTCATTGGCTCAAATTGAAAACGTTTATACTCTGTTTTTAAATAATCGTCTTTTTTAATCTAGTATATCATTTAATTAACAAATTGATTGTATTATAAACTAGTATACGTGTCCGTGTTATAGGCAGGGTGTTGGTATATAATCAGTTTAATGAATGATTGAGATAAACAAAACTGACAGGGAAATTCAAACAAAACCCACAACTGAAAGTTTTATATGTAATTGTAGAAGGGTAATTCAAACATAACTTATAACTGAGGGGTTCATTTGTAACTCACATACTTGCGAATTAATCTTAACCGTCAATTGTGTTTAACACAATTCGATCAGGGCCATCAATAAAATACCGAACTCTTTTATAATATAAAATATTAGTGCAAAGTAGATAGTAAAAAGTTAGGGTCGCCTTCTAAGCCACAACGTAACTAAGGTCTCGTCTTGTGCGACGTTTTGAAAACGCAGCTTTTTCTAAATCCAGCGTTTTTAGAACGCAACATTTTCAAAACATAATTTTTTTCTTGTAAACGTGTTTGGAAAATGATCGATGTTTTAATTAATCTTTTTCCTTGCAAGTGGACAAGACTATTATAGAATAGAATTGGAAGCAAGGGTCGAACCCACAGAGACAAGTGATCACGAACAGTGTGATTATTGATAGCAAATTATTAACCTAAGGGGGGGGGGGTTTATGTTTAATTCTACTCTAAACTACTAGTTATAGATGATTAACTAATTAGACAGTAATAGCAGATATTAAGATCTTATGGTCAGTGGAAATCTAGGATTCTGGGTTTCACTTATATCTCCTTTATGTTCAATTCATAACAATGTCATTCAATGTCTTGGGTTCGTTCACTAAAAATAGATATAGTCTGTTGAACAATTGGTTCAGCCTTCATCCCCGCAAAATTCATCCATTCTATATCCTAAGCACATGAACTGTCAATCTAGCTGTCACCTAGATTTATGATCTATCTGTCACCTAGATCATGTAAGAACCTGGTCCTAACTTATCACTCTCGTGCATCGATAGGTCTAATTTATTGTGTTGGTGAGCCAGTGTACGACATATGCACTTGGTCATGCAGTTATCCGCACCTCTAAGCCTTTATTATTTGCGATTACATTCATTTGTTCAAAGCAAAATAATATAGGGGTTGATAAACAACACAATCAACAAGCATTGAATAGACATATATATAAGAATCAAAACATAAATTCGATACAAGTTACCTCCCACCTCCTAGATTATGGATGATTTAGTTTATCATCGACAATGAACAACACATGGAGATGATTGGATACATGATTTGATCTTCAATACTTGGAATTACAGGATCTAACTATGTTATACAATCTAAAACTACCTAAAAACTATGAAAAGAGAGCTTCAAGCCGTCCTCCTTCTTACTTTGGTCGGCATCTGACTTCTATATATACTCGGGAGTTGTGTTTGGATTGAATGACTGTGTGAAAACCCGAAATTTAAGCATTCTGCCTACCTTGCGGTCGCAAGGTGCTGGATACCTTGCGTCCGCAAGGTCTCCAGTACATCCGGGCTTTGATTTCTTTGATTGCTTCTTTGATGGTCAACACTGCCTACCTTGCGGTCGCAAGGTCTGAGGCACCTTGCGTCCGCAAGGTGTCCAGTTTGTGCAGTTTCCTTGTTTCTTAAAATTTCCTCTTTTGCCCTTTCTTGTAATTTGCACTTAAAACCCTGGAGTTTCGCGTATTTTCACAATTATCCTGAAACTTACAAAACTCACCGAAAACATATATTAGTACTCAAAAGACTCGTGAAATAGCATAATTTAAGTCATAGAAGTATATAAAATCGACGTATAAAATACATCGATCAAATACCCCCAAACTTGAACTTTGCTCGTCCACGAGTAAACAAATAAACTTATAAATACAAAAGCATATAAATAACAAAAATTAAAATCTTTTTGTGAGGGTGACACTATTTACACTCCTCTATAAACCCACAAACTCAAGGAGACTCTTTCGAGTGACTTGACTATGCAGATAAATACAAAAACAGGTAAATATTAAACTAAAATAAAATTACAAATAAAATATAAATAAAACATAAAATCTTTTTGGTTTCATCCTCAAATTATAAGTGTATGGAATGCAAGTAATCTCAGTTTGGTGCTCACCACATATATGCAGGCTTAGCCATGTAAAACCAACTAGTCTTTTCTTAAGATTGCTACTACTTTTAAATTCTCCGTGTGTGTGTGATCGCCAGTCTTAAAGAATATCTTAACTAAAACAGTTTTATTAAGCTAAACACCACATTCATATGAAAATCAAAGTTTAAGAGAAAATCATGCATCAAGAATTATGAGATCTACCATTCAAACCCGGTCAATTACGGACAGAAAGGTCCCAAGGATTTAAAAGATTTATACATCCATCTCATGCACTTCTATGTATGACATACAATGCTCTCCTATCCCAATGACTTGTAATAGCTAAGATTATGCTAACACAGTGAGCTTTAAGGTGAATAATAGGGATCATGAAGTGTGTGATCAATTTCTTATTATCACTTGACATTAAAAACAACATAAGCATTGGCAAGAAGATCATTAGGACTTTATAAGCTTGTAATGTAAGGCCAAGGTGTTGGGGGATATGAAGGAAAGGAGTTGGAATTCAAAGTGAGAGAGTAAGACTACCCTTTATC
The DNA here is from genome assembly GCA_013146195.2 of Codonopsis lanceolata. Lineage (NCBI taxonomy): Eukaryota > Viridiplantae > Streptophyta > Magnoliopsida > Asterales > Campanulaceae > Codonopsis > Codonopsis lanceolata. The sequence continues at coordinate 110,374,771 of CM028380.1, read as the reverse complement.
CCTCATACTTCCAAGCAAAAGGAAGTTTTCCCTATTTAGGCTAGGACCTGCAAAGACCACAAGTGGAGGGGTGCTTTTTGTAACTTTTCAGTTTTCTTCTTTCCCCCCCCCCAAACTTGTTTTGGGCAATATATTCTTCTAAAATATCACAACTTACTTATCAGCAGAATTTTTCTAACATAATTTCTCTTGAAAGCTATGCTTCCATTTGAATCTTTTGTTAACATTCTTCTTCTTCCGTTTCATTTTTTGTCGATACATGAATTTTCTCTTCTTTTTTTTTTCGACGACGGAAAGAAGAAGCCTTCCGAAAAATAGCCTAACTGAAAAGAAGTGGTCCTCCTACAATCAATTTCCCACCCAATCCTACTATCTCAAAGGGTAGGCTAAAAGTGTATAGACTTTTAGGGTTAAGTTAATGTGGGTAATAGAAACGATGGCGAATGGGGGTTTAAATAGTGTGCTTAGCACACTCCATTCTTTTCCATTAGGCTCAAAGGGGACACTAGAGATATATTTAGTATAAGTCAGGGAATATTTAGGCTCTAACGATCCAAAGATGGCCTAAGTTATTTCTTAATACCAAATGCTCACATAGTATTTAAAGTAAGTAAAACAACACAAAATATCATATCAACTATGAGAATTGGGGTTGAATGTTTAGCATCACTGGATTTCACATAAGTATTCGCTAGGACAGATGGTAGGGACAATTGAGACTAACATGCAGACACGGTTCGAAAGTGTGCTTGAGATATATAAATGAGAAAAATCCATGGGATCTAACTAACATGCAATTGACCCTAAGTTACAATTCAATGCAACAATTATGTTCGAATGGCTATGCATCATATTCTTGTGCATATCTTGTTGTAATGAAGTAGGTGTTATAACTTTATAAAACTATTCTAATTAATCAATAATTATGACTGGTGTGAGTGCATGAAGAATTTGGAGAAAAGTAAAAGTTTCGCAAAATTAAAGTAAATTCCAGAGGGATCTACGGACTAACTATGCGGTTCATTGCACTAATCTCCTCATTGACTACGACTAGCATTACCACACCTAAACTTGAGGATGAATATTTTGAATTTTTTTAAAAAAAAAAAAAAAATATATATATATATATATATATATATATATATTTTTTTTTTTAAAAGAAAATTGGAGATGATGATGACACAATCGATGATGGGTCCCCATAAGAGGAACCCACGAGCATCCAATGTAAGTGTATTCTGGTCAAGGCAACACCTCCGAAAATAAGAAAAAATAAAAACAGGAAAAATAGGGTGAAGAGTTAAATGGTCATCAAATAAAGAAATTTTCTTTCACCCTAAAAACATAGCCCAACTCCATTCCTCGTTAGGCTAGGACCTGCTAAGACTAAAAGTTTTTAATCCCCCCCAACTTAATTTCTATTTTGTCCTCAAAATAGAGGAACATATTAGAGGATTGATGGGGTAGGACAAATATCAAAAGGAGATAGCGGGTCCACCTAACGAAAGAGGACGGAACTTGGGCCTTGACTCAAGGTAAGTCGGGCGGAAATAACGAACGAGGACGAAACTTGGGGATCGTTCCAGGAGGGAGTCCATACAGATTGGACATATTTTGTCCCACAGTGTTGGCCCAACCGAAAAATTCAGTCTGGTCGGCACGCATTTGTGCCAACTGCTGACTCATCATATCATTTAGAAGGATAGTTTCCTCCAATCTGTTGGAGATCTCCACGAGTGGGTCCTCCTCCTCTTCTGGTTCCTCCTCTTGAGGAACCCTCACTCTCGGCTGCTGGTGGTGTTCAAACAAAATGGCCCTTGAAATAGCCAGGACCGGCCTTGACCTCTCCGCGTGTTTGGGCATTCTCACGCCTGCCCCCTACACAAATCAGTAATCAAATGCGGGAACGCGAACCCCGCATTCGTCCTACCTCTAATAAGGGTCTTAATTTGGTCGTTGATCAAATGACTGACATCAATGGACCCACCGGTCATAATGGTGTAGGTCAAGACAGCCCTCTCCCAATTCACCGTGTGTTGGTGACTTGAGGGCATGAGACGTCCGCAAACAAATTTATACACGGGCTTGGCCGTGTCTTGGAGGAAGGACTCTCCCATGGTGCGTGGTCCAAAAGGTGGTTGACGGCTATAAGACCATTCCACACCAGGGAGAGCGATGGCAACATTCACCACCTCGACAGGGATACGGGGGTTGAGGTGTGTGCTAAAATTATCGGCACCATCCGCAAAGTTGGAGGTGCCGAAATGAGTGTTAATGCTTTGGGCCGAAAAATTAACTACTGTGCCCCTAACATAAACAGTGTCTTGCACACCTCCATCTATGCCAATGTTGCCATTGGCGTAGAATTCTCGGACAATAGGGACTACGGCATCCCTAGCCGGAGAATCTAACAAAAGTCCCCATCTACGAGCCATCAGATTGGGACGGAGACCGAAATCTTCAGCCTTGAATCCCCTTTTGGGCACCATGGACTTGGAGAGCTGGGCAGTGTACCTCTCTGATGCTTCGTAGGACACGAAACGGTTGTGGTCAAAATGATGTTCTTCCTCCTGAGCGGGGCCGGAGGATGAAGCGCCGGTATTTCTACGCTTACGAAACATTTTTGTTTGAAATAAAATTTTAAAAACTAAGAAGTTTAACAATTAAAATTGATTTAAAATTTTTAAATTAAAATTTATTCTAAAGCATGCAAAATTTATCTACGTTAAAACTATCTAGCACCCTAGCATGCAAATATTTTACGTATGAAATTGAAAAGGGTGTTAGGGTTACTTGTTTGCAGCCTTAATTGAGTGAATGCAGCCGAAGTGGAGCTTGATCTTCGTCGGCAACAATGGAGGTTCTTCCTTCTCTTTCTTCAAAATCTTCACTTGTGGAGTGCAATGGTGGATGAGTGGATGAGGGAGATGAAGAGTTTGAGGGAGAGAGAGAGAGTATCTTGGAGATAGTGCCGGAATTATGGGAGATCTTGCCGGAATTTGAAGAGATTTTGCTGCTGCTGCTGTTTGCTTGAAGGAGGGAGGAAATGATGTGTGATTTCTGAAGAAGAAAACCCGGTAGCCTTATAAAGAGGGACCTTGCGGTCGCAAGGTCTGCCACACCTTGCGTCCGCAAGGTTGGCAGTCAAAGCGGTTGAGATTCCGTGCATTCCCCATGACTGACAGTACGTGGATTCATGAAGCTGACATTTACTGAGGGCCTTGCGGTCGCAAGGTCCTCCACACCTTGCGTCCGCAAGGTGGACAGAATCTTCCCTTCTTGTTTTCTTTCCTATCTTTTCAGCAGTTTGCAGTTTAGCCCTTCCGTTAACTTCCGTTATGTCTTGGATATTTCCTGTATGTAAAAACTAAACAAAAATTCTAAACTAAAAATTATTAATAACATATAAATACAACACTAAGATGTTTTTCTCCCCCAAACTTGAATTTTGGCATATTTAATTAAAAATTAAATGTCCAAAAATAAAATTTAACGGAGAAAAACATATTTAAACTAACTAAATAACAAATAACTTTCAAAATAGTGGGTTGCCTCCCACTTAGCGCCTTTGTTTAACGTCTTTGGCTCGACCAAACTGCAAGCCTAATCTCTTGGTGGTTCATTGTCAGCCAAACGGATTAACTCAATTGTTCTTTCAACTGACATTGGCTCAAAATATGGCTTGAGTCGGTGTCCATTCACTTTAAACACTTCATCATTATTTTTGGGGTTTTGTATATCAACAGCCCCATGAGGATAAATTCGTACTATTCGAAAAGGACCAGACCATTTGGATTTTAACTTTCCTGGGAATAACCTTAACCTAGAGTTAAACAATAATACTTTCATACCTGGATGAAGCATTTTGTTGGCCAATCCCATGTCATGATACTTTTTGGTCTTTTCTTTATAAGTCTTCGCATTCTCATATGAATTTAGCCTATGCTCTTCTAACTCATTTAACTAAAACAATCTTTCTTCTCCGGCCAATGTTAAATCTAAATTTAATTCTTTAACCACCCAATAGGCTTTGTGCTCAATTTCAACTGGTAAATGACAAGCTTTACCATATACCATCCTATATGGACTCATACCTATGGGTGTCTTAAAAGCAGTTCGGTATGCCCATAAAGCATCCTTGAGTTTAGATTCCCAATCTTTACGATTAGGCCTACCAGTCTTTTCTAATACTGCTTTTATCTGCCTATTGCTTACTTCTACTTGTCCGGATGTTTGTGGATGATAAGGTGTAGCTAACTTGTGAGTTACACCATGCTTTCTAAGAACATTATTTAACAACTTGTTGGTAAAATGAGTTCCTTGGTCACTTATTATGGCCTTGGGGACTCCATATCTAGCAAATAAATCTTCTACAAACTTGACTACTGTTTTTCCATCATTAGTCTTGGTTGCTACTGCTTCTATCCATTTAGAAACATAATCAACTACTACTAAAATATACTCGCAATTATTGGACACAGGGAAGGGACCCATAAAATCAATACCGCAGACGTCAAAAATTTCAACTAATAAATTAACATGTAAGGGCATCTCGTTTCTCTTTCCTATACCACCTGTTCTTTGACATTTGTCGCATGTTCTATAAAACAGTTCACAATCTCTAAAAACAGTAGGCCAATACTGAACTGATTGCAAAATTTTCGGCGGTTTGTTACCACTAAATGACCTCCACAAGAATATCCATGGCAAAATTCCATGATACCTTGTTGGTCTTTTTACGGAATACATCTTCTTATTAAAGAATCAGAACAAATTTTGTATAAATGAGGAGCTTCCCAAAAATAATTTTTAGTTTCCGCCAAAAACTTCTTCTTTTCGTAATGATCAAAATCTGGATTAATAATATCAGACACATAGAGTTGACAAAATCAGCATACCAAGGGTCAGAATCTTTAATGGCTAAGAGTTGTTCATCAGGAAAATTGTCATTTATGGGGACAGGATCATCAAGAAATTGACGTTCAAGCAAGGGTGAAAATTCTAACCTAGACAAGTGGTCGGCTACAACATTCTCGGTTCCCTTTTTATCCTTGATAGTTATGTCAAATTCTTGTAACAATAACATCCATCTAATTAATCTTGGTTTAGCATCCTTCTTACTTAACAAATATTTCAATGCAGAATGATCAGAAAAGATTATCACCTTTGATCCTAGCAAATATGATCTAAATTTTTCTAAAGCATATACTCTTGCTAAAAATTCCTTTTCAGTAGTGGTATAATTCAATTGAGCATCATTTAGAGTTCTACTAGCATAATGGATCACATGAGGCTTTCTATCTACCCTTTGTCCTAACACGGCTCCAATCGCAAAATCTGATGCATCACACATGATTTCAAAAGGAAGTGACCAATCGGGCCGGATAAAATTAGGCGATAGTTAACTTTTCTTTTAATAAATTAAAAGCTTCTAAACATTCTTTATCAAAAATAAATTTTGTATCTTTTGCTAGCAAATTACATAGAGGTTTACAGATTTTGGAAAAATCTTTTATAAATCTTCGATAAAAACCAGCATGACCTGAAGTGGGAGGGGGTAGTTGTGAAATAACTTCAATTTTAGCTTTGTCAACTTCAATGCCTTTATTTGAAACAACATGCCCTAAGACAATTCCATGTTTTACCATGAAGTGACTTTTCTCCCAACTTAAAGTTAAATTAGTTTCGCAACATCTTTTAGGACAGATGTAAGGTTTTCTAAACAATGATCAAAAGAATTTCCAAAAGCGAAAAATCATCCATGAAAACTTCTACGCATCTTTCAACTAAATCTGAAAATATAGATATCATGCATCTTTGAAAAGTAGGCGGTGCATTACACAACCAAAGGCATTCTCCTAAAAGCAAAAGTACCAAAGGGACATGTAAAAGTTGTTTTCTCTTGGTCTTCGGGTGCAACAGGGATCTGATTATATCCAGAAAAACCATCAAGAAAGCAATAATATTCATGACCGGCTAGTCTTTCAAGAATTTGGTCAATAAATGGCAAAGGAAAGTGATCTTTCTAGTTGCCGCATTTAATTTCAAATCGATACACATTCTATAACCGGTTATAGTCCTTGTAGGGACTAATTCATCTTTTCTCATTTTTAACAACGGTAATTCGACTTTTTAGGAACTACTTGACAGGACTAACCCATTTACTATCTGATATAGGGTAAATTATACCCGCATCTAAGAGCTTAAGAACTTCTTTCCTAACAACTTCTTCCATGTGTGGGTTAAGTCTTCTTTGTCTTTCTCTTGAAGGTTTACTACCTTCTTCTAAATGTATTTTATGCATGCACATAGAGGGACTAATTCCTTTTAGGTCAACTAAAGACCATCCTAAAGCTTCTCTATGTGTCCATAAAACTTTTAACAAACTCGCTTCTTGCTTTTCCGTTAAGTAAATTTGCTATAATAACAGCAAAGTGTTACCTTCCCTAAAAATGCATATTTTAAATGGGATGGTAATGGCTTTAATTCTTCGACTTTGGGAGAATTAATGGAAGGCATAAATTCGAATTTTCTACTTTAATAGTTTCTTTTATTTTAGCCTCATTATTCTCTTCTTGCTTTTCTTCCTATTTTCTTCCTCAATATCTTCTATCTCAATTTCTTCAAAGAGAGATTTTAGAATCTCTACTTCATCATCTTTGATTTCATAACTTTCTTCTACTACTTTTTTCAAACGATTCATCGAATTATTTTCGATTCTATTTTTATTTCTTTACCTTTTCATCTTTTTTTACTAGCTTCTAACTTTTCTCTCTCTAATCTTTCTTCTTCTCTATTTCTCTTTCAATTTCCTCAATGTCAATTTTTATGGGAGGGATAGGGCTATCATCATAGACAATAAATCTATCTCTCTCATAATCTTCCTCTTCTTCAAAAGTTTCGGTTGATAATTTTTCAATCTCATCTATTGAGAAGCAGGCACTTATGTCACTAGGTCTATTCATAGCATCAAACACGAAATTTCAACGGTTTCACCTAGGACCGACATTGTGAGTTTACCATTTTCACATTAATCATTGTATTGGCGGTTGCCATAAATGGTCTCCGCCTAACAATATTGGGACTTCATTATTGGTGCATATCTTCCTTTCCATCTCTAGAACCACAAAGTCAAGCTGGTATGATTAATTTATCAACTTTGAACTAGGATATCTTCCACTATACCCAAAGGATATTTAATGAACGATCGCCTAATTGCAATTGCATAGTAGTGGGTTTTAGTTCTCCTAAACCTAATTGTTTATAGACCGCGAAAGGCATCAAATTAATACTTGCTCCTAAATCCAGCATTGCTTTCATCTTTTTAGAGCTTCCCAAGGAGACTTGGATATTAAAGCTACCGGGGTCTTTCAACTTAGGTGGTAATTCGGGTTGTAAAACAGAACTTACGTTTTCAGAAACAACAATCTTTTCATTGTTTTCAAACTTGTGTTTCTTAGAGTGAAGATCTTTGAAAAACTTTGCATAAGCTGGAATATTTTTAATAACATTAAGCAAAGGTAAATTAACATTTACTTTGGATAACATATTATAAATTTCCGAATTGTTTGTCCATTCGGTTTTTCATAAGTCTTCTTGGAAACGGAATTGGAGGAACATAGGGTGGTGGAGCCACATAAGGTTCCTCTTCTTCTTGATCCAACTCTTTTTCAACTTCTTGTAAATTTTCATTATTTTGAATTTCTTTTTCTTTTTCTTGTTCCTTATTTGGAACATCTAACTCTACTTCTACTTCTTTTTCTTTTTCTACCTCTTGATTACTTAAATCATTAATCTCTTTATCACTATCACTATCTTTTTCAATTTTTTTTCATTACCTTTTCGAATTTTCTCTTGTAGCAGGCATATTAGAAGAAGGATCAGATCACTTACCTCTTCACCTATCACCTTACCGCGGTGATTGACTTGGCTTGCTCGGTTTGACTAGGAACTTCCCTTCTTCTCTTTTATTTGCTTGAACTTTCAATGTGTTTCTTTAGATTTTCAATTTCTTCAAGCATGTACTTCATCAAAGCTGCTTGACCTTTACTAGCTACTTCTTGCTTGGGAACTTCTTCAATTCTCAACTGATTTTGATTTGGCAACTGGGGAGGTTGTGGTGGTTGAGGTTGGAATTGTTGAGGTTGCAAAGGCTTATTTCCTCCCCAAGAAAAGTTAGGATGATTCCTCCAACCAGGATTATATGTGTTTGAATAGGGATCATTCCTTGGCCTTTGAGGGTACATATTCATAGCATTAGCCTGTTCAGAATACATAGCACTTGACGGACAAAAATTAGTAGCATGAGAATATAATCCACATAAAGCACATGCTTCTTGAATTTGCCAATTTTCAAATTGAGCTTGTGTATTTGAATTATCTTGCAATTGATATAGGCTCCTATTTTTACCTCTAGCACTTTTCTGTTGGGAATTAATACTTAGCATCTCAAATAATTCTTCTAGTGCTTCTGGTGTCATTCTATTAATAGAACCACCAGCTGCACTATCAACCATAGTTTGTAAGCTTGGCGAAAGACCATGATAAAATTGAAGCACTAACACATGTTGAGCCAAATTATGATGAGGACACATAATGAGCAGATTTTTAAATCTATCCCATGACTCATGGAATGTTTCACCTGGTTCATTTTGGAATGACATGATTTGTTTTCTATACTCCGTAAGAGATGCATGTTTGTAAAATTTGCTCATAAACAAATCATATAATTGAGCCCAAGTATAAACACTATTTGGTGTTAGGTTCATAAACCATCTCTTTGCCAATTCTTTTAATGCACTGGGAAAATATTTCATTTTGATTTGATCTTCAGTCAACCCTCCTAAAGGAAAAGTACTCATCATGTATTCATATTCTCTTAAGAAACTGACAGGATCTTCATGGGGCATCCCATGAAAAGATGGTATGGCATTAAAATAATGACCTTTTAACTCAAAATTCCTAACAGCATCTGGCAAGACTAAACATGATGTCACAACATTTAATGAAGGTCTACTAAAGTCATTAATAGTTCTTTGATTTACCACTACTTCCATATTTCTTCTTGCAGGCTCTTCTTCTCTTTGATTCCTATTGACTGGGTCAACTAGGTTTTCAGGATTACGATTATTGTTATTTCCTTCCATTGGAGGATCAACCAGAGGATCCTCTTGATTCAATTGGTCTTGATTATCGTGCTCGGGAGCTAGATTTTCAAAATATTCTTGATTATCTTCTAACAATATTTATATCTTGATTTAAGTCTACCAATTTAGGATTTAAAGATCTACGACCGTGCATAAAAATAATTTAAAGCAATTTAAAAACAACTAACTATTAAAAATAAAATAAAATAAAATCTTTTTGTATTTTTTTTTTTATGAAAACTGAAAATTAAACTAAAAACTAAATTAAATTAAAAACTACGCTACCAACAAACTAACTACGTGAACTAGCTTGTCCCCGGCAACGGCGCCAAAAACTTGATCGATGTTTTAATTAATCTTTTTCCTTGCAAGTGGACAAGACTATTATAGAATAGTATTGGAAGCAAGGGTCGAACCCACGAGACAAGTGATCACGAACAAGTGCAATTTATTGATAGCAAATTATTAATCTAAAGGGGGTTTTTATGTTTAATTCTACTCTAAACTACTAGTTATAGATGTTTAACTAATTAGACAATAATAACGATATGAAGATCTTATGGTGGGTGGCAATCTAGGATTCTGGGTTTCACTTATATCTCCTTTATGTTCAATTCATAATAATGTCATTCAATGTCTTGGGTTCGTTCACTAAAAATAGATATAGTCGTTGAACAATTGGTTCGACCTCCATCCCATAAAATTCATCCATTCTATATCCTAAGCACGAGGAACTGTCAATCTAGTTGTCACCTAGATTTATGATCTATCTGTCACCTAGATCATGTAAGAACCTTGGTCCTAACTTATCACTCTCGTGCATCGATAGGTCCAATTTATTGTGTTGGTGAGCCGATTGTGCGACATATGCACTTGGTCATGCGGTTATCCGCACCTCTAAGCCTTTATTATTTGCGATTACATTCATTTGTTCAAAGCAAAATAATATAGGGGTTGATAAACAACACAATCAACAAGCATTGAATGAGACATATATATAAGAATCAAAACATAAATTTCGATACAAGTTACCTCCCACCTCCTAGATTATGGATGATTTAGTTCATCATAGACAATGAACAACACATGGAGATGATCGGATACATGATTTGATCTTCAATACTTGAAATTACAAAATCTAACTATGTTATACAATCTAAAACTACCTAAAATCTATGAAAGAGAGCTTCCGGCCGTCCTCCTCTTATTCTTTGGCTCGGCATCGACTTCTATATATACTCGGGAGTTGTGTTTGGATCGAATGACTGTGTGAAAACCCGAAAATTAAGCATTCTGTCTACCTTGCGGTCGCAAGGTGCTGGATACCTTGCGTCCGCAAGGTCTCCAGTACATCCGGGCTTTGATTTCTTTGATTGCTTCTTTGATGGTTCACGCCTACCTTGCGGTCGCAGAGGCACCTTGCGTCCGCAAGGTGTCCGATTCTGCGATTTCCTTGTTTCTTTTTCCTCTTTGGCCCTTTCTTGAAATTTGCACTTAAAACCACGGAGTTTCGCGTATTTTCACAATTAACGAAACTTACAAAACTCACCGAAAACATATATTAGTAACCAAAAGACTCGTGAAATAGCATAATTTAAGTCATAGAAGTATATAAAATCGACGTATAAAATACATCGATCAGAAAACTATTTCAAAACGCTATTTTTATAAAAAAAATTGTTGTAAACACAACACGTTTTTAAAACGCTCTAAATTGGAGAGTTTTAAAACGTTGCACATTTTTAAAACGTTGTGTTTTAAAACGCTGCATTAAAACACTTTTAAATAAAAAGCGCTATGTTTTTTTACCGACGTTTTGATCAAAACGATCCACCAAACAAGCACTTAATCCTTCTCTTGTCTCATTACAAAAATAATGAGACAAGAAAGTGAAACACGTCTTCGTTCCATCCCTTGCTTCTCAATTCTACAAGCTAGTCAAGGTCAAGAAATTCATGGAATTTAATTGTGGACCATAATAAAATCACTTTATTAATAATTGTGACCATAATAAAATCACTTTATTTAACGGTGATTAATAACAGTGCGGCAAAACTTATAAACATGTTTGTTTTTAGGGTCGACTATCCGATCGCTTTATTAAATGATATGGTAAAAAACTTCACAAAACCTTAATTCTTGAAGTTCTAGATTTCTCACTTCGTCACCAATTTCCTTCATTTTTCGGCCATCATAAATGTATGCATCATCTCCTATCAAACGTTGTATCACCTTATCAAATGATATATCGTGATGCATCAAAGTGAACTTCAATGGTTTGGTAATATAATCGTTTGCTAAAGTGGTAAAAAATCTACTAAAATGTATCGACCCGCAATTTTCTCTTATTTCTTACTTTTTTCGTCCCGGATAAATGTTTCTCGTTGATAAAGCACGGAGACTAAAAAATGCAATTAATGATATGTTGTAAAATGTTATGAAACGAATATATATATATATATATATATATATATATATATATATATATATCCATTTAATTCTCATTATTTAAGTCTCACTATTTTAAATAAGTGGGTTTCTAAGATATGACATGTTCATTTTAAATGTACGTTTAAGGGTTTGTTGGGGAGAATGATACTAGAGAATTTACTATGAAAGGTCATTAGAAACATTAGTTGAGACATCTCAAAATAAAAAGTATAAATATTTATCCGAGATAGATGGAGTATTTTCATAGTTACACTCGCACTGAGTATATCGTTCTTCTCCCTTGAGTTATGGGCCTTATGGCCCATGGGGATATTGTAATTTCCTCTTACAATCTTCGACTTCATCGTTCCTAAATTATTTTTATACTTTCTTTTTTCACCCGTTCCAAAAAAATGTCATATTTTTAAACTTTCTTTTTAGAAAAACTTTTTCATCATATCCTTGTTTTTTTCATATTATTTTAATTATGGTCCACATGAGTTTCAAAGAAAACTACATATTATACTAATATATAATAGAGCCAATCAATTTTTCTTAATCTATGTACAGACAATATAGTATGAGCATTTATTGAATATATTTCTGGGATGAAGGGAATACAATTACCATGTTTTTAACAAATAGACAAAAACTATTTACACGATGTGTCTAAAAAGTCTGTTGACTTCAATACTTGAAGCTCAATACTTAAAACATTCATCTTGGAGCGACTGTGTCGTTTATGAATGACGTTCCATAAGTTGAAGCGGTCGCATGAAGCGTGTTGCTTTGGTCAAAACGGACGCTTCAGTGCGACAACCATGTTTTCATATTTTCTTTTTTATATCGGTTTAGGGTTTTGTAAGTCCAGTTGGCAACTGACAATGCTAGAGGGGGGGTGAATAGCCTTTTTAAAACTTTGAGGGTGTTTTGTGAAACTTTAAAATTTGCAGCGGAATTTGTAAACTTGTCAGTCAGCTGATACTAGGTCAGCTGGCTGATGATTTTAAAGAAGCTGAAGTTAGTGAAGATTTGTCAGTTGGCTACCACAATTATTTTCAAAAATAATTTTTAAGATAGATCACTGAATATAAGGATAAGAACTGAAGAACAATTTATCAGAGCAAATGGTTAAACAATTTATGTAAGTAACTCACTGACACTTAAGTAGATCAAGACTTCTTAAGTGTTAGTTCAGTTTGTAAGAGCTGATGAAATAACTGACAAATAAGTTGATGTGGTTCACAGTAAAAACTGCTATGTCCACTACCAAGTTGGTCAAACTTGGATTTTTGAAGTGCACTAATTTTATTAAAAATCTAAGTGATTTCTAATGGATCAGTGTACAACAAAAGACTGATGTTTATGGAGAATGATTAAATAACAATCAAACTCGTGAGACAAAGAATTTCTAAAGAATTAAGTGTGAGTTTTTAATAATCATTTATATCGGATAGTCTAAAACAAACATATCTAGAAGGAAATTTTTAAAGAAGAGTATCTTGCTAAAGTTTTTCAAGAAGACTAAGCTAGAGAGAATTTCTTTAAGAGTAGAATGCTTCAGACTTCTTTGTTTCTTCAAATGATTCCTGAGGTTATTTATAGATGAATTTGAAGAGCAGCCCGTTAGGAACACATTTGAATTTGAAAAGTGTAAGCTATCCATGCGTATCTTCTTACAAGATCATGATCCGATAATATACTTAATATCTATCAAACACAAAATGTGACAAGAGAATGTTCAAGTAAATAAAGGTAACGAAAGTTTGACACTCTCTGTAATTATAAAGTGATTGACAAAAAGTAATGCTTTGACAAAACGTCGGACCAAAAAACATAGCGCTTATTTATTTAAAGTAGAATGTTTTAATGCAAATTTAAAACACAACGTTTTAAAAGTCAAGCTTTAAAACTCTCCAATTTTAGAGCGTTTTAAAAAATGTTGTGTTTACAACAATTTTTTTTATAAAAATAGCGTTTTGAAATAGTTTTCTGATCGATGTATTTTATACGTCGATTTTATATACTTCTATGACTTAAATTATGCTATTTCACGAGTCTTTTAAGTGCTAATATATGTTTTCGGTGAGTTTTGTAAGTTTCAGGATAATTGTGAAAATACGCGAAACTCCAGAGTTTTAAGTGCAAATTACAAGAAAGGGCAAAAGAGGAAATTTTAAGAAAAACAAGGCAAATCTGGACACCTTGCAAGGTGACTGGACCGCAAGGTAGGCGCATGACCATCAAAGAAGCAATCAAAGAAATCAAAGCCGGATATCGAGACCTTGCTTGACGCAGTATCCAAAGACTCGACCGCAAGGTAGACGAATGCTTAATTCGGTTTTCACACAGTCATTCAATCCAAACACAACTCCCGAGTATATATAGAAGTCGGTCGAGCCAAAGTAAGAAGGAGGACGGCTGGAAGCTCTCTTTTCATAGTTTTTAGGTAGTTTTAGATTGTATAACATAGTTAGATCCTGTAATTCCAAGTATTGGAGATCAAATCATGTATCCAATCATCTCCATGTGCTGTTCATTGTCGATGATGAACTAAATCATCCATAATCTAGGAGGTGGGAGGTAACTTGTATCGAATTTATGTTTTGATTCTTATATATATGTCTATTCAATGCTTGTTGATTGTGTTGTTTATCAACCCCTATATTATTTTGCTTTGAACAAATGAATGTAATCGCAAATAATAAAGGCTTAGAGGTGCGGATAACTGCATGAACAAGTGCATATGTCGTACACTGGCTCACCTACACAATAAATTGGACCTATCAATGCACGAGAGTGATAAGTTAGGACCAAGTTCTTACATGATCTAGGTGACAGATAGATCATAAATCTAGGTGACAGCTAGATTGACAGTTCCTGTGCTTAGGATATAGAATGGATGAATTTTGCGGGGATGGAGGCTGAACCAACTGTTCAACAGACTATATCTATTTTTAGTGAACCAACCCAAGACATTGAATGACATTGTTATGAATTGAACATAAAGGAGATATAAGTGAAACCCAGAATCCTAGATTTCCACTGACCATAAGATCTTAATATCTGCTATTACTGTCTAATTAGTTAATCATCTATAACTAGTAGTTTAGAGTAGAATTAAACATAAAAACCCCCCTTAGGTTAATAATTTGCTATCAATAATCGCATTGTTCGTGATCATTTGTCTCTGTGGGTTCGACCCTTGCTTCCAATTCTATTCTATAATAGACTTGTCCACTTGCAAGGAAAAAGATTAATTAAAACATCGATCAAGTTTTTTGGCGCCGTTGCCGGGGACAAGCTAGTTCACGTAGTTAGTTTGTAGGTAGCGAAGTTTTTAATTTAATTTAGTTTTTAGTTTAATTTCAGTTTTCATAAAAATAAAAATACAAAAAGATTTTACTTTATTTTATTTTTAATAGTTATTTGTTTTTAAATTGCTTTAATTTATTTTTATGCAAGGTTGTAGATCTTTAAATCCTAAATTGGTAGACTTAAATCAAGATATAAATATTGTTAAAAGATATCAAGAATATTTTGAAAATCTAGCTTTTGAGCATGATAATCAAGACCACTTGAATCAAGAGGATCCTCTGGTTGATCCTACAATGGAAGAGAATAACAATAATCGTAATCCTGAAAACCTAGTTGACCCAGTCAATAGGAATCAAAGACAAGAAGAGCCTGCAAGAAGAAATATGGAAGTAGTGGTAAATCAAAGGACTATTAATGACTTTAGTAGACCTTCATTAAATGTTGTGACATCATGTCTAGTCTTGACAGATGCTGTTAGGAATTTTGAGTTAAAAGGACATTATTTTAATGTCATACCATCTTTTCATGGGATGCCTCATGAAGATCCTTGTCAGTTTCTTAAGAGAATATGAATACATGATGAGTACTTTTCCTTTAGGAGGGTTGACTGAAGATCAGATCAAAATGAAATACTTTCCCAGTGCATTAAAAGAATTGGCAAAGAGATGGTTTATGAACCTAACACCAAATAGTGTTTATACTTGGGCACAATTATATGATTTGTTTATGAGCAAATTTTACAAACATGCATCTCTTACGCAGTATAGAAAACAAATCATGTCATTCCAAAATGAACCATGTGAAACATTCCATGAGTCATGGGATAGATTTAAAAATCTGCTTATTATGTGCCATCATCATAATTTGGCTCAACATGTGTTAGTGCTTCAATTTTACCATGGTCTTTCGCCAGGCTTACAAACTATGGTTGATAGTGCAGCTGGTGGTTCTATTAATAGAATGACACCAGAAGCACTAGAAGAATTATTTGAGATGCTAAGTATTAATTCCCAACAGAAAAGTGCTAGAGGTAAAAATAGGAGCCTATATCAATTGCAAGATCATTCAAATACACAAGCTCAATTTGAAAATTGGCAAATTCAAGAAGCATGTGCTTTATGTGGATTATATTCTCATGCTACTAATTTTTGCCCGTCAAGTGCTATGTATTCGAGCAGGCTAATGCTATGAATATGTACCCTCGAGGCCAAGGAATGATCCCTATTCAAATACATATAATCTGATTGGAGGAATCATCCTAACTTTTCTTGGGAGAAATAAGCCTTTGCAACCTCAACAATTCCAACCTCAACCACCACAACCTCCACAGTTGCCAAATCAAAATCAGTTGAGAATTGAAGAAGTTCCTAAGCAAGAAGTAGCTAGTAAAGGTCAAGCAGCTCTGATGAAGTACATGCTTGAAGAAATTGAAAATCTAAAGAAACATATTGAAAGTTCTGAAGCAAATAAAAGAGAAGAAGGGAAGTTCCCTAGTCAAACTGAGCAAGCCAAGTCAATCACCGTCCTGCGAAGCGGTAAGGTGATAGGTGAAGAGGTAAGTAATCCTGATCACTCTTCTAATATGCCTGCTACAGTAGAAAATTCTGAAAAGGTTAGTGAAAAAAAAATTGAGAAAGATAGTGATAGTGATAAAGAGTATAATGATTTAAGTAATCAAGAGGTAGAAAAAGAAAAAGAAGTAGGAGTAGAGTTAGATGTTCCAAATAAGGAACAAGAAAAAGAAAAACAAATTCAAAATAATGAAAATTTACAAGAAGTTGAAAAAGAGTTGGATCAAGAAGAAGAGGAACCTTATGTGGCTCCACCACCCTATGTTCCTCCAATTCCGCTTCCAAGAAGACTTATGAAAACCGAATGGACAAACAATTTCTAAATTTATAATATGTTATCCAAAGTAAATGTTAATTTACCTTTGCTTAATGTTATTAAAAATATTCCAAATTTTATGCAAAGTTTTTCAAAGATCTTCACTCTAAGAAACACAAGTTTGAAAACAATGAAAAGATTGTTGTTTCGAAAACGAAGTCTCTGCTTTACAACCCGAATTACCACCTAAGTTGAAAGACCCGCACAGCTTTAATATCCAAGTCTCTTTGGGAGCTCTAAAAAAGATGAAAGCAATGCTAGATTTAGGAGCAAGTATTAATTTGATGCCTTTAGGTCTATAAACAATTAGGTTTAGGAGAACTAAAACCCACTACTATGCAATTACAATTAGGCGATCGGATCGGTTAAATATCCTTTGTAGGTATAGTGGAAGATATCCTAGTTCAGGTTGATAAACTAATCATACCGATGAGCTTTGTGGTTCTAGAGATGGAAAGGAAGATATGCACAATAATGAAGTCCCAATATTGTTAAGCGAGACCATTTATAGCAACTGCCAATACAATGATTAATGTGAAAAATGGTAAACTCACAATGTCGGTCTA
>CM028380.1:110310256-110357324 GCA_013146195.2 Codonopsis lanceolata | reverse complement strand
TTTTGAGTTAAGTGCAAACCGAAATAAAACAAGTAACAGGAGGACATTCATACACAATTTTGAAATAAAAGTTCTCATTATAAGTTTTCAATTATAAAACAAGGGAAATAAGTACAAGGATGATCAAAAGCTATCTAGTTCCCTCCTTGCTCAGTGGCTGTCCCCGAGGTGTCCAGCTCGGCAAATATTCTGTCCATCTCGGACTGCAAGTTGGGAGGAAGAGGTGGTGGAGGAGGTAGCTGCTCAGTACTCTGGTTGGGAGGAAGAGGCAAATTCGTTTCTGCCCCGGCAGAAGGAGTAGCCTGATTCTCCTCGACATCTATTATCACCGGGCCAACAGGTTGGGGAGCAGGATCCTCATCCTCATCGTCGTTGGCCTCGCTCTCAAAAATGGCGTTCATTTGATCAACCACATTATTGGCCAACGAGTCGGAGGAATCCACTCGCTCACCGCTCTCCCTATCATTCGCAATGATCCCCAGCTCATCCACGGTATAAGGGATCAAAGCGTACTTCGAGCAGAAGACACCAGGGCGAAGCCGCTCCCCATCTTGCCATCATCTCAGGAGTTATATCCGGCAGGCCGCTGCTCGCCAACATGCGCAAAACATGGCTGCACCCTTGGGAATAATAGGGAACCAGCTTTGCATCCACGAGCTGGTCAAGCTCGGCTGACCGCTTAAAATCTTCAATAGCTGCAGTTTTGGCAGCCGCAACCTCCCGTGCCAACCTGGCCTGCCAAGCTTCTCCTTCTGCTCGGCAGCAATCTGCGCATCCTCGAATTTCTTCCTCTCCTCGCTCAATATTTTCTGAGCAGAGACCTCCCCGTTCTGAGCAAACTCCACCTGGGCTTTCAGGCGGATAATTTCTTCCTCGAGCTTGGACAGCTCGGCGACCTTTGTTAAGACTTCTTTGTCCTTAGCCAACAAGTCTTCTTTGTAAGACCGGAGCAGCTTCATCGGACTTTCGCTTCTGCTCAAACAGAGCTCCCGCCTTATCTTTATACTCATCTGCACGTTTGTGCAGAAGAGTGACCTTGGAGGTAAACTGCAAAACAAAAACATACATGAGCAGGAAATATACATTATCAGCAGCGGTTATCTTCGTCAGATAATAGGAATGACATACCTCGCTGACTAGCAAACCAATCTCACCGAGCAGCACGCTGTTCGGAGTTTCAGCATCACCACGAACAACATCAGGCTGGACGACCCTTTTTAGGATCCCCTGCCCGCAAACAGCGCTCATGGTCCCCCGATCACGAATGTTGATTCCTTCGAGAGGGGGGACGGCGGCGAGTTCGTTCACGAAGGCCCTAACCCCATCTCGGGATACGGGCGCCACAAAATTGGCTCTCAGCCAACTAGGGGTAGCACTCCGTGATGGCTCTTCACGACGAGGAGGGGGAGGGGGAAGCCCCGTGACCGGAAGCGTTGGAAGGACAGGAGAAGGCGCGGGATCAGACCCTGCTTGAATTGTTTCTTGGGGTTCATTCCCCTGTTCGTGGTCGGGTGCTCCGGCCTCCTGCTCGGGAATCGGGCACAATTGGTCTCTTTCGAGAAGAGTGCTCGGTGGTCGGCGCCGTCCTAGAGGGAGATCTCGGCTCAGTAGAGGAACCAGGAGCACGAGATGATTTTTTGCTCCTTTCAGAAAAGGGGGCCTTGGGTAAGGATTCAGAGGCAGGCTGCTCGCGGCCAATCAACTCACCGTGGCGAGCAACAGACCTCGCCTTGAACTCAATCTTCCTCTGCCTTAGTATATCTTTCACCACTGCAAGCAAAAAGAAAACGAGTTAGAAAATGTCGAGATACTTTTCGTAAGACTCATAATAGACAATAAAGGGTAAATACCAGCATCATCAAAATCAAATCGAGGGGTACAATCTCCCCCTAGACCGCATAACTCGCACTCACTGGGGAACTTGTGGTCATGGCAAGTCCCCCAAAACGGATGAACTGGTTCAGGTGTTATGGCAATCAAAGGCTCCACACCCTCCACGGAGGCAGGATACATCCCGGCCAGGCGTAAAATGCAGATCATCGCACGATTGACTTCCAGCCAATCACCATTGTTGACCCTCGCCGGTCACTCCCCTGCCTCGCAACATAGCCATACACCTATCCTCTCCTGAAAGTGGCATACCGATCATAAGTTGGAGGCTTCATCTCATAAGGGGGTCGGAGCAAAGTGGCCACCCAACCCTGATTCTACTACAACAATCCTTTTGTCCCACTTATCAACTTTATGGGGAAATTCAGTAAACAGCTTCAGAGCTCCGGCTTTTGATCGGCCAATAATCCTACCCGATCTCTTGTCCTTGGTAAACTGAAAAAGTTTTCGGAGTATGGTCATCTCCGGCTCAAACCCAATCACCGGCAGTCGCGCCTAAAAGCGATCGAATCAAAGATCGTAGTAAGCTGGAGATCACACGGAACGGCGTTGGTCTCCCTTAAGAACTCGACAACAAAAGGATCTAGCGGAAAACGCATCCCGACACGAAAGAAATCATAGAAAAAGACCACTCTTTTGGTCTTGCTCCTCATTTGAGCAGGAGTCATCTCGGATTCATAAGGGACCCCTCGGTAATCATCCCGGAAATCCCAATTGAGTCAAACCAGCCTCCCCACCTCTACAACCGAGTCCATAGACTTCCCAAAGTGAGCAAGCGAGCTCAAATTAAAGTAATCCGCTAAGGTCTCCTACCCGCTCGAGGCCCGACCAGCCACTTCCTCGTCCCTGGGCATCTCACTCGAGCTCGCCTCATCCACCTCGTCCTGGTCGGTGGTCACATCATTCACAACCCTTTCAAGGAAAGCGTGACTACTTGCTTCTTGGGTATTCCTCCTCTCTCAAATCAACACGCCGACCCTCGCTCTCTCGGAATCTACAGTGAATGATGCTCCCAGCACCATGGTCATAATCATAAGCTTCTTGCTCATGATCGAAGCTGCCATCAAAAAGTCGAAGAGGGGAAGACATCCTACAACAGATCGAGCAATATCTGGATTAATCCCCAGAAAACTTATGATTCTTCGAAGATTTTTCCTTGATCTCCCTGCAAACTACCCAAGCCTAAACTGAAAGTCCTATGAATCTACCCAGAAAACCATGAACATGAAGAACACATGAAAAGACCAGAAAATTCAAAAGAACTTACATAGAAATAGAAAAGGATGAAGGCCGGAGAAAACTTACTTGTGCGTTGAACGGGGATCAGTTTGCCGGAAGCCGAAATATTGCAATGATCCAGAATGGCAAGAGATGAATTTCTTGTCAACTCAAAGCGATACCACGGGAGAAACCAATAAGAAGAACACGATACAGAGAATTTGAAGGTTAGAAGGCAGTAAAAAAGAAAAAGGGTTAGGGTTTCACCCCTTTTATAGGCGTAATTTTGGGAAAAAGGCGCCCAAATCACGCGCCCACGAATTCAAACAAAGGCGGCTGCGAAGCACCCGATCAAGCCCGCCATTAATGCCTGCCTCGAAAACACGCAGCTCATCATGACTGAACTCAGCAGCTGTCACTTCAGAAAAGTCTTTTCAGTCTCCCTGCAACCGGCGCTTCGAATACACTAACTGTCACCAACAAAGCAGCTCCCTTCACTTCGGCCACAATAAAATCAAACAAGTGTATTGCTCCCTGCGCCGAGCATAAATACTCGAACAGGAGTGGGGGCCACTGATGAGCTTGGCCCAAACTTTGGTCACGAGCCAAGCACAAGCGCCAACACGTGATAATCACGTGTATGACAGAGACCAAGAAAGAGATTACCCGAGCAGGATAGCCGCGAGATGATCATCATACATCTATCCCGAGCAGGAATTTCTCTATCACTCAGCGAGCAGGGAGCAAGGCTGCCCGATTGAGCTCGGTATTAATTTCGAGATAACCTCGCTGATCCCGAGATTTTAGCCATGATTCCTTCGGTTACGCGGTCAACCCGCATTTATGGTATTACAGTCCTAAAATATCTCCGTGATCATAGCCTAACCCGGATCTTACTCCCAGAAAGGCTATATATACTTCATAAAATCTCATTTGAAAGGTACGCACTATTCTATACACCGAAACCCTGTTATTTTGCTTCCAACTAAGCTCAATACTTACTCTCACACCCGAGGGGTTTCGCAAGGTCCTGCCTTGCATTCCATCTAAGGTGTTTTCTTCTTTTGACAGGGTTTTAGGAGTTCTCACATTCAGTTAAGCCCAGATATCCTATAAACCGCAAGGACCGGCCCAAGACTAGATTGTGCAGCATCAGCATCATTTTCAAAACGTAATTTTTTTTCTTGTAAACATGTTTGTTTTTAGGGTCAACTATCCGATCTCTTTATTAAATGATATGATAAAAAACTTCACAAAACCTTAATTCTTGAAGTTCTAGATTTCTCACTTCGTCACCAATTTCCTTGATTTTTCGGCCATCATAAATGTATGCATTGCCTCCTATCAAACGATGTATCACCTTATCAAAT
The DNA here is from genome assembly GCA_013146195.2 of Codonopsis lanceolata. NCBI lineage: Eukaryota > Viridiplantae > Streptophyta > Magnoliopsida > Asterales > Campanulaceae > Codonopsis > Codonopsis lanceolata. Next base: position 110,352,846 of record CM028380.1, on the reverse strand, counting down.
GATATATCGTGATGCATCAAAGTGAAATTCAACGGTTTGGTAATGTAATCGTTTGCTAAAGTGGTTAAAAATCTACTAACATGCATCGACCCGCAATTTTCTCTTATTTCTTACTATTTTTGTCCTGGATAAATGTTTCTCGTTGATAAAGCACAAAGAGTAAAAAATGCAATTAATGATATGTTGTAAAATGTATTGAAATGATTATATATATATATATATATATATAATTCTCATTATTTTAAATAAGTGGGTTTTTAAGATATGACATGTTCATTTTAAATGTAGGTTTAAGGGTGTATTGGGGAGAATGATACTAAAGCATTTACTATGAAAGGTCATTAGAAATATTAGATGAAACATCTCAAAATAAAAAGTATAAATATTAATCCGAGATAGATGAAGTATTTTAATAGTCGCACTCGCACTGAATATATCATTCTTCTCCCTTGAGTTATGGGCCTTATGGCCCATGGGGATATTGTAATTTCCTCTTACAATCTTTGATTTCATTCGTTTCTAAATTATTTTTATACTTCTTTTTTTTATCTGTTCCAAAAAAATATCATATTTTAAAACTTTCTTTTTAGAAAAACTTTTTCATCATATCCTTATTTTTTCATATTATTTTAATTACGGTCCACATAAGTTTCAAAGAAAACTACATATTATACCAATATATAATAGATCCAATCAAATTTTCTATGTACAAACAATATAGTATGAGCATTTATTAAATATATTTTTGGGATGAAGGGAATACAATTACCAAGTTTTTAACAAAAGGACAAAAACTATTTAGACGATATGTCTGAAAAGTCTGTTGACTTCAATACTTGAAGCTCAATACTTAAAACAGTGAGCTTGGAGCGACCGTGTTATTTATGATTGGCGTTCCATAAGTTGAAGCGGTCGCATGAAGCGATTGTGCTCGTATCGGGGCGGTCGTGTTGCTTTGGTCAAAACGACCGCTTCAGTGCGGCAACTAGGTTTTCCTATTTTCTTTTTTATATTGGTTTAGGGTTTGGTAATATATCATATACTCTCTCCGTTTTTAAAATATTGTCTACTTTGACCTGCATATTGTTTTTAAAAAAGTAATTTATTGTATTATAACTATTGGTGAAATGTGTGGTTTCCTTTAATACCCTTGAGTATGTGACTATAATTAAAGTAGGTGGAAAAAGTAAGGATAAGTGGTAAAAGTTTTTTCTTAAAAGGGAAAGTTTTGAAATAAGTCAATTATTTAAGAACAGACGAAAAAAAAATGTAAATGATAATTTAAAAACGGAGGGAGTATATAATTGTAACCCTAAAATATGTACAATATTGGTTTTAATAAAATTTGATTAGTCGGTTAATATTGTTCAATTGTTTTTCTTTTTTTTTTTCTCTTAAGGGGGTCATGGGAAATGATCAAACCTAAGACCTCACACATTGTGAAATCTCATGTCTACTACTGGACCACCCCTTTGGGGGCAAATATTGTTCAATTGCTTTTGTTGTGCACAACATATTTTTTGTTGTTCACTAAGTACATTATAGTATACCCACCACTTTAGACTTTTACTTTTTATAATGAGAAACGTATTTTCCTTATCAATTCCAAGTTCATTAATGTTATAAAAACAAGTTTGAACGTTTAAGTGCTCAGCTTGTTTTCACTTCTATCCTAGTAGATCCGATAGAATTTTGTGTCAAATTGTTGAGTGAACTATAGTATATTTGTGTTTTGATTGAGCCTAAAATATGCTAAAACAGAACTCAGTATAAAATAAAATAAAAAAAATACATAAGTCATTTGATTGAATTTAATTCCCAACCGACTTAAATTAGTGTGAAAACCCATGTTTCAAACCCGTTGTAATGAAAGACGATTATGCGATTCTAACTTGAATGTGTTGAATACGTTTGGGCCTCAAATGGAACTCTCGAAACAATAAAACATGAGTCTCCACTTCCGTTTATGAAGAAATGTAAGAAAGCCTAGATTTTATAGTGGAAGGGCTAAGTTACGAATTAGGAAGGTGTTAGGCATCCAACTCGTCCTTTTAATTTCAATGATTGCTAAACTTGTTTGTGGTTCTTGGTTCTTGGTTCTTGATTTCATGCGAAATGACATACCAAAAGGTCACAAATTAGCAAAGTAGTCAACTTTGAAGTTTAACTCTAAATAACTAATTATTAGAACACCCAAAACATGTTATTGTATTTTATAATTATTTGAGGTGAAATGGAGCATAACCTTGGGCTCTGTTTGTTTCACAGAAAATGATTACCGAAATTTTTTTCTCATTTTTCGGTGTTTGGTAACCTTAGAAAAATGTAGTCAACGTAAAAGTTTTTCCGAGTCAACAGAAAATGAAAATTTCTTTTTCCGAAAATGACTTACGGATTTATTTTCCGTAAGTCATTTTCTGGATGTTCGAGCATGCATCCTTCCGTGCCCTTCCAAAATTACACATATTTACATATACACACAATATTTCGCTCAACAAATAAATTGTTTAGAAATATAAATGGAGTTTGTACATATTATTTATAAATTATAATTTTAAAAATACTCACCACATCTTAAAATTAGTGTCCACTATATTATATTATTATTTAATGACGTACTAACGTTCCAAATATTATTTATTTTATTTTTAAAACAATTTTTCATATCAATTATCAAAAAAGATTATTTATGAGCTTGAAAAACGATAGATCTTATTGATTTGACACCATTAATGATAAACTAAGCGTTATTAAAAGAAAATTACTTAAATTTCAATACTATTTTATATTCAATATGTGTATTAATATTATAATTTGTATTTATTCATATATTGCTTTCAGTAACATTTTCCGTGTATTTGTCAAACATCCGAAAATGTTTTATGACATATTTTCAAAAGATTTACCAAACACCTAAAAATGAAATCTTTTTATTTTTCAGAAATCATTTTCGAAAAATTATTTTCCGTGAAACAAACGAAACATTGATGTGTGAATTAAAATAAAAAGACTTAGACAAGACGTTTTACAAAAATAACATTTTAAAATTTGGGCTTCCAAAACATTCTTTTGTGAACACAAATTGGGCTTTTGGATGACCCAAACTTGACTAAAAAACTATCATTTTTAAAAGGAATAATTGCGGGTCGATCATATTTTCTGAAATTATAACCGCTGCAGTGTCTTATTTTTATTTTTAACCAAATAAATCTATTTCGGTTAATTTCTTCATAAAATATCCACATAAACAAAAAACGATAAAATAGACCAAGAGAGGAAAAGTCTGGTAAACAAATTGTAGATCTGATTATTTTTCCGAAGGCTCAATGATTCTCCTTGGATCTTTCCTTTTATTGATTCTCTCCTTGATTTAGGTAAACAAATTGGATCCTCCACTTTTTCGAGTCCAGATCTTACGTACCACTTTTCCTTTCAAAAATCAGAATTCAAGGAAAATATGAAGGGAATACGAAAAGGGAAGAATTCAAGGCAGAATAATGGTTTCCATCAAATACCAAGGCTTAGGAAATTAAGAGCTCGTTTGGTGCAGCGTTTTGAAAACGCAGCTTTTTCAAAACACAGCGTTTTTAAAACACAGCGTTTTCAAAACCTAGTTTTATTTTTGTAAACACATTTGGAAAATTATTTCAAAACGCTATTTTTCATAAACAAACTATTTCAAAACGTAGCATATTTTTAAAACGCTACAAATTGGAGCGTTTAAAATGCTCCACGTTTTTAAAACGCTGCGTTTTAAAACGCTGCATTGAAACACTTTTAAAAAGAAAACGCTGTGTTTTTTATCAGTGTTTTGACCAAAACACTCCACCAAACAAGCACTAAGTGTAAACATCTTTTGACCTTTAAGACGTGATTAATAAGAGAAAGAATTTAAATCTTTGGAATTGGACACCTACCTTCTGAAATAGAGGACCGCCCTTTCTAAGGGCCTTTTTGCACTCTTGGGACTAAGATTGCCAAGTACAGCCAATCAGAGGCTTAGACTATATTTGGACGATGCTTAGCCGAAATCTGTATATATGATAAATAATAGGGGGAATTTCAAGTGAGTACAATTTTGAAAACATTTTTTCATCTAGGATCATCAATTTTTTGGACATTTCATATAACTACAAATTGCTTGCCAAATGACAAAAATGCCATTAATGAAAACTCTGATGCCAAGCCTTGGCATCATGATGATTAATTCCAGGCATCAGCATAATTAATTCCAGGCATCAGAACTCTGATGCCAAAAATATTGTTGATGCCAAAAATGCTGATGTCAAATCTTGGCATCAGGTGAAATGCTGATGCCTACAATTGTTGCTGATGCCAAAAATATTTCTGATGCCAAAAATGCCGATGTCAAATCTTGGCATCGGTGAAATGCGATGCCAAAAAATCAACTCGAAATCGAGGCGTAATCAACGATGTCAAAATCAACGATGCCAAAAATCAACCTGATGCCTGGCATCAGAACCTTCAAAATTTAAAATCAAAACTCAAAACCCAAAATCAATACCAAATCTGCATCCCAGTAATGTCACATACAAGTTTGAAATTGACAATTCAACATCTCTATTGCTACTAAATTTTACATCGACTCTTCACGCAAAAATCTGCTAGGTGAAAACACTTTTTCCATTGGCGGTGCAAGCGATGGCCCCGATCTCTACTCTGTCATGGCTTCCAGTTCCTATTATCGTGAAAACTTTGTCCTTTCAACCATAGAAGTGGCACGAAAGTTTGGTTTCGATGGGATTGATTTAGATTGGGAATCCCCAGTAACACCACAAGATATGGACAACCTGAGCCTTCTACTCGGCGAATGGCGGGACGATCCGATCTCGGCTTCTCCGTCTCGGCTAAGCTCATCGACCTCCGTTCGGTTCGCCTCTACATTTTCGGACGTCTCCTTGCCAAAAGCGAGTCACAACCGTCTTCACCATTCCTCTTCAACTCACGGTTATCCCTCTCATCTCCGGCTACCTCACCCAGCCTCTCTTGCTCTCTATCCACAGTTTGGTTGGAATCTGCTGTGACGAAGCTTGGAGGATCATTTCCACGAATCTGTTTCTGTGTACACCGATATGACAAAGGCCGGCATCCAAACCTTCGCCGTCGCGGTCGATTCCATTCTCCGTCGCGGGTTGCGCCGAATCGAGGATGAGGGGTAGTTGTGATTGAAAACATAATCGAGCGAGATGGTGGATTTGGCGAAGAAATTGAGGAAGATTCACTGGAGAAGGAGGTCATGTCGAGACTTGAGATCGAAGAGGACAGATTTGAAGATGAGGGAGATGGCGGCTGGGTTTGGGGAAGATGAGATGGGGGCTGGGTTTGAGCGGAGGGGATTCGATGGAGACGGTGGCTGGATGCGGGGATGAACGAGTTGATTCGCCGGAGAAGAAGGAAGGTCCGGCTGTTGGGGCTTTGATTGAACGAAGGATTTGTGAAAAAGTCTTCTTAATAAAATTTCATATACACATAAAGGGCATTGATGTACTTTTGCCCTAAAAATGTACCCAAAAGATATGTTCAAAAAATAGGTGGATTTATTTGAAAAAATGTTTTTAAAAATGTACCGGCTTGTAATTATTCCTAAATAATAACAAACCCAATATGATAAATTTTTGGCCCAAATCCCAATATCACTATCGCCGGCCAGAAATTTTTTGGTAAATTATCAATAAACATCACTTTTTTTTGTGGAATTTCATTGGTTCAAATTTGAAACATTTATACTCGGTTTCTAAATAATCGTTTTATTTGGCTTGATATATCGTTTGATTAACAAATTGATTGTATTTTAAACTAGTATACGTGTTCATGTCATAGGCACAGTGTTGGTATGAAATCAGTTCAATGAATGATCGGGATAAACAAAACTCATAACTGACGAGGTAATTCAAACAAAACCTACAACCGAAGATTTTATATGTAATTGTAGAGGGATAATTCAAACGTAACTTATAACTGAGGGGTTCATTTGTAACTCATTTCTAAACGCATCATTTTTAAAACGCCGCACTTTCAAAACGTAATTTTTTTCTTATAAACATGTTTGTTTTTAGGGTCGACTATCCGATCGCTTTATTAAATGATATGGTAAAAAACTTCACAAAACCTTAATTCTTAAAGTTCTAGATTTCTCACTTCGTCACCAATTTCCTTGCTTTTTCGGCCATCATAAATGTATGCATCGTCTCTTATCAAACGATGTATCACTTTATCAAATGATATATGGTGATGCATCAAAGTGAACTTCAACGGTTTGGTAATATAATCGTTTGCTAAAGTGGTTAAAAATCTACTAACATGTATCGACACACAATTTTCTCTTATTTCTTACTAATTTCGTCTCGGATAAATGTTTCTCGTTGATAAAGCACGAAGACTAAAAAATGCAATTAATGATATATTGTAAAATGTGTTGAAACGATAATATATATATATATATATATATATATATATATATATATATATATATATATATATCCATCTAATTCTCATTATTTGAGTCTCACTATTTTAAATAAGTGGGTTTCTAAGATATGACATGTTCATTTTAAATATAGGTTTAAGGGTGTAGTGGGTAGAATGATACTAGAGCATTTACTATGAAAGGTCATTAAAAACATTAGTTGAGAGTTGAGACATCTCAAAATAAAAAATATAAATATTTGTCCGAGATAAATGGAGTATTTTCATAGACGCACTCGCACGGAGCATATCGTTCTTCTCCCTTGAGTTATGGGCCTTATGGCCCATGGGGATATTGTAATTTTCACTTACAATCTTTGATTTCATTCGTTCCTAAATAATTTTTATATTTTCTTTTTTCACCCTTTTCAAAAAAATGTCATATTTTTAAACTTTCTTTTTAGAAAAATCTTTTTCATCATATCCTTATTTTTTCATATTATTTTAATTATGGTTCATATGAGTTTCAAAGAAAACTACATATTATACAAATATATAAAAGAGCCAATAAATTTTTCTTAATCTATGTACAGACAATATAGTATGAGCATTTATTGAATATATTTCTGGGATGAAGAGAATACAATTACCAAGTTTTTGACAAAAAAGACAAAAACTATTTAGACGATGTGTCTGAAAAGTCTGTTGACTTCAATACTTGAAGCTCAATGCTTAAAACAGTCAGATTGGAGCGACCGTGTCGTTTATGATTGACGTTCCATAAGTTGAAGCGGTCGCATGAAGCGATTGTGCTCGTATCGGGGCGATCGTGTTGCTTTGGTCAAAACGACCGCTTCAGTGCGGCAACCATGTTTTCCTATTTTCTTTTTTTATATCGGTTTAGGGTTTGGTATTATATCATATGCTCCCTCCGTTTTTAAAATATTGTCTACTTTGACTTGCACATTGTTTTAAAAAAAGTAATTTATTGTATTATAAATATCGGTGAAATGTGTGTTTTTCTTTAATGTCCTTTAGTATGTGACCATAATTAAAGTAGGTGGAAAAAATAAGGATAAATGGTAAAAGTGTTTTCTTAAAAGAAAAGTTTTGAAAAAAGTCAACTATTTAAAAACAAACGAAAAAAAAGATGGATGATAATTTAAAAACGAAAGGAGTATATAATTGTACCCCTAAAACATATATAATATTGGTTTAATAAAATTTGATTAGTCGGTTAATATTGTTCAATTGCTTACCACTTTAGGCTTTTACTTTTTATAGTGAGAAACTTATTTTCCTTACCAATTCCAAGTTCATTAATGTTATAAAAACAAGTTTGAATGTTTAAGAGCTCAGCTTGTTTTCACTTCTATCCTAGTAGATCCGATAGAATTTTGTGTCTAATTGTTGAGTGAACTATAGTCTATTTGTGTTTTGAATGAGCCTAAAATATGCTAAAACAGAACTCAGTATAAAATAAAATAAAAATACATGAGTCATTTGATTGAATTTAATTCCCAACCGACTTAAATTAGTGTGAGAACCCATGTTTCGAACCCGTCGTAATGAAAGACGATTATGCGATTCTAACTTGAATGCGTTGAATACGTTTGGGCCTCAAATGGAACTCTCGAAATAATAAAACACGAGTCTCCACTTCCGTTTATGAAGAAATGTAAGAAAGTCTAGATTTTATAGTTTAAGGGCTAAGTTACGAATTAGGAAGGTGTTAGGCATCAAACTCGTCCTCTTGATCTCAAATGTTGCTAAACTTGTTTGCGGTTCTTGGTTCTTGATTTTATACAAAATGCCATGCCAAAAGGTCACAACAGTATCCCAAATGTCACGGGATAAATGAGGTGATAGGAGGTAAAACTAACATGCATCCTAGACTTCGATTAGCAAAGTAAAGTCAATTTCGAAGTTTAACCAAAACATATTATTGTTTTTTATAATTATTTGAGGTGAAATTGAGCATAACATTGGGTTCCGTATATTAATACGCATATTGAATATAAATTAGTATTAAAATTTAAGTAATTTTCTTTTAATATCGATCAATTTATCATTAATGGTGTCAAATCAATAAGATCTATCGTTTTTCAAGCTCATAAATAATCTTTTTTGATAATTGATTTGAAAAATTGTTTTAAAAAATAAAATAAATAATGTTTGAAACGTCCTTAAATAATAATATAATATAGTGAACACTAATTTTAAGGTGTGGTGAGTATTTTTAAAATTATAATTTATAAATAATGTGCACAAACTCCATTTATATTTCTAAACAATTTATTTGTCGAGTGAAATACTGTTGTGTATATGTAAATATGTATAATTTTGGAAGGGCACGGAAGGATGCATGCTCGAACATCCGGAAAATGACTTACAGAAAATAAATCAGTAAGTCATTTTCTGAAAAAGAAAGCTTTATTTTCTATTGAATCGGAAAAGTTTTTACATTGACTACATTTTCCTAAGTTTACCAAACACCGAAAAATAAGAAAAACTTTTTCTGAAATTCATTTTTTTAGGAAGAATTTAACCCAAATAGATTTATTTGGTTAAAAATAAAAATGAGACACTACAACGGTTACAATTTAAGAAAAGATGATCGACCCGCAATTATTCCTTTTAAAAATGATAGATTTTTAGTCAAGTTTGGGTCATCCAAAAGCCCAATTTGTATTTACAAAAGAAATTTTTCGAAGCCCAACGATTCTCCTTGGATCTTTTCTTTCCTTGATTCTCTCTTTGATTTAGGTAAACAAATTGGATCCTTCACTTTTTCGAGTCAGATCTCATGTACCACTTTTCTTTAAATAAAACAGAATTCAAGAAAAATATGAAGGGAATCCGTTGACGAAAAGGGAAGAATTCAAGGCAGAATAATGGTTTCCATCAAATACCAAGGCTTAGGAAACTAAGTGTAAGCGTCTTTTGACCTTTAAGACGTGATTAATACGAGAAAGAACTTAAATCTTTGGAAGAGGACTTGCACCTACCTTCTGAAATAGAGGACCGCCATTTCTAAGGCCCTTTTTGCACTCTTGGGACTAAGATTGCCTACCAAGTACAGTCAATCAGAGGCTTAAACTATTTTTGGATATATATATATATATATATATATATATATATATATATATATATATATATATATATATATATATATATATATATATATAAAGTTGGTGATGAACACTTTGATTGTGTCATCTCACCACCTTCTGATAAATATTCATTGTAAAGTATCAATATAAAGGTTTTAAAAACTATTTGTTTTGTAACCATTAACTAATAATAATACATAATAATAATTAAAATGATAAGGGATATTAATATTAGTATATATAACATTTTCTATTATTAATAGTAGAATTATATATTTAATTTTTTTTATAACTAACATTATTTCTAACCAATGTGAGATAAAACTTTTCTATTAATAATAAAATGTTAGAGTGAGATACAACTCTTTTATTGATAATATGTCTGTCAAAATTTCACCATTTTTAGAATATGCCACAAAGTGAATGAAAATAAATTTCCAATGGACCAAAAAAACTAAGAATTAACAATTCTCCTATTTTGACTCGAGAATTAGCATAGTTGGAATGTGAATTATTTGGGTATCAAAATCGAATTTTTCTAGCTCACAAGTGGAAAGGAATTAAGGGATAAAGTTGGGGAAAATAAATAGGGTAACCATTCAACTATCCATGGGAAGGTTAAGTCATGAATGAGAAGGATTTATGAGTGTCCAAAGTGAGCTCTTTAAAAGTGACATTTTAAGACTCAAATAATTACTTTCAAGTTAGTCAACCTAAATGATTTGCATTTTGGTGAAAGTTAAACCAAAAGAAGAAAAGAAAAGAAAGAAGAAGAATATACAAAATATATTTACATGTTGAAGGAACAAAAAATATTTAGGGTCCATTTGGATGCATTTAATATGTAGAATTCAATTTTAATTCTACATTATAGTTAAAATAAAATTTATTTAGTATATTAAGTATCTAGTTTAGCCTAATGGTAGTGGTTATTAACCCTTATGATATGATATGAATATGAATGATAAATGTTCAAACCTTTTAATGAAAAAAAAATTATAAGAATTTTATTTTTAATAATAAATAGAATATATAGGTGGTCGGAAGTGGCAACGATAGTGGCCGGAGGTGATTAATTAATGGTGGTCAGAGGCAGAGGCCAGAGGTGCGTGACGTGTGGAGGTGGCTGGTGGTGGTGGAGGTGGCTAGAGGTGGTGGTCGAAGTTGGTGGTAGTGGTAGTAGAAGTGTTATTGTGTATATTAATGAACCAAAATTTACAATTTAAATTCTTACGATTTAGTATAAAATTAGTTTTATGGAATTGAAGCATTTGTAATTCCAACTCAATTCAAATTCTAAATTTTAACTGTGTTGCCAAACGATGGAATTGATTTTGAAGGCCCAAATTCCAATTCTAAGTTATCGAATTAGGGTATCTAAACATACCCTTAACTAAATTGTACAACAAAAAAATTAAATATTTATATTGTAGTAAGATGGAAAGAAAATCAAGATATTATAAAGTTAACAAATTTGTTTACATAGTCAAAAAACACCTTCTTCAAAACAACAATTATCAAACTTGTTGACTACGATTTTTTGTGTAGGATTTTGATAGTGATTTTTTTTTGTTTTTGCTCATGGAAGATTTTGATTTTAAATGAAAAACAAGTCTAAAGAGAGAAAATTGTAGCAAATGTTTGCTCCAAATGTCCCTCAAAAAATAAGACTTCAACAATGACTTCTTTTTTGTTTCTTTCTTCTTCAAAAGCTTGGCATTTTCTCCTCTTTGTCTTTAATTCCATTCCACCTTTTGTGCCTTCTAGTGGGAAAGACTTGTATGTAGACGTCTTGTTAATGCATATCAAGTAGTCATAGCTATGATATTATTAAGCAACAAGTTGCAGTAGCATAGTGGGGATAACTTGAAACATTTCTAGTGGAGGTTCTTGCAAGTTTTGGGCCATAGTGTATATATATATACAAGTAGTCATAGCTATAATATTATTAAGCAAGAAGTTGCTGTAGCATAGTGGGGATAACTTGAAACATTTCTAGAGGAGGTTCTTGCAAGTTTTGGGCCATAGTGTATATATATATATATATACAAGTAGTCATAGCTATAATATATATACAAGTAGTCATAGCTATAATATTATTAAGCAAGAAGTTGCTGTAGCATAGTGGGGATAACTTGAAACATTTCTAGAGGAGGTTCTTGCAAGTTTTGGGCCATAGTGTATATATATATATATATGGGTAATGTTTGGGTCACTCTTATTTGACCAAAATACGGCATTCGCGACGCTAAGATACTCATTAGCTTCGAATGCCGAGATCCACAAAAATGTCCAACCAAGGTATATGCCACATCATGTATCACCATATTTTTAAGTGCAAAAATAAGAGCCGACTCAAGATCGCCTCTATATATATATATATGTGTGTGTGTGTGTGTGAACAAGGTCGTGCCAACTATTCTCATAAAATACTTGTTACATGCTTCTTTCGTTTCGAATAAAAAGTCTCTGTTTGAAAGTCAAACATTTTACGAAAATAACATTTTTAGTAGCTTATTAGTAATAAAATGACATTTTTATAGCTCAATTTTTAAAAATAAACTCTTTAAGTGAAAATTACAAAATAAAATAGTGAATTATTTGTCTGAAACAGATAGAGTAACTATGATCGATAGGATAAGCAATAGTGTCATGGACATAAACTATTAAATTCAACTCAAAGAATCCATATTTAAAAAGCCTATTAATTAAATGATACTCCCTCCGTCCGTAAATAATCGTCTGGGTTGACCCGACGCACAATTTAAGAAAAAGTAATTGACTTGATTATTTATATTGGTTTAACGTGTAGTTTTCTTTAATGTCCATGTATATGTGGCATAATTAAAGTAGAAGTGAAAAAGTAAAGAGTAAAGTGAGAAAAGTGATGTTCTAAAAAGGTAAAAGCGAAAATTAAGCAAATTAAATAAAAAAAGCGAAAGAAGCATTTATAATTGTGACGGATGAAAGATATAAATTTTAAAAAATTAATTGATTGTTCTATGAATATTGATATATTATATTTAATTTTTAAAAAGATCATGTAGATGTTGACATCTTGTAGTATAAAAGATAAAGTAAATGATGGAAGCGTGATACCAACTAAAAGATAGAAACACAACAATTTTCTTAGAATTGACGAATTTTTTATTTATTTGTGAAGTAAGTATTGGAATTTATCAAAAATCACAAAAAAAAAAAATGTTTGAGTATAGTCACGATTTTTATATCACATTCACAAGTAGAGAGTAAAGTTAATGGTTTTTTTAGAAATTGTATAGCAAACATAATTTTTTAATATAACTTTTAAGATGAAATATTTAGAACTAATTTCATCATTGGTCCATGTACTTTACATAAATTCACTAGGAGTCCTTGTACAAAACAAATGTACATCATTGATCAAAGTAGGCGAATTTTACACATCGGTATTCCTCATTTGAATGCCGTTAAAAGATGTTCCGTTAATTGATTATGCGCCATGATCATTTTTGGGGTAGACTTGTCTTTTCTAAACAAGCACATCCTTCATTTCTCTCTCCATCTCTGTGAGCTTAAGTTCTCTCTCTAATTTTTTGTTTCTCTTTCTAGAACAATGAAGGCAGCCATGTTGAGATCCATCCAATCCTCCCTCAAAAAATCCTCAACCGCTGCTCCAACATCCTCTTTTTTGCTTCCCGAACATCGAAATCATCCCCACACAAAGTAGTCAACAGTGGCGACACAAGCTTTTTGCTTTCTTGAGCTTTTTCATCAGAATCATCCCCATAACGCAAAGTAGTCTTAGGAGCCGTCGGAGGTATCGGCTAGTCCCTCACACTGTTGATGAAGCTAAATCCTCTCATATGTAGTCTTACTCTCCACGACATTGCCGACACTCCAAGAGTCACCGCCGATGTTAGCCACATCAACACCAGATCTGAGGTTCTACTAGTCACTCGCCTTTGACCTTATCTTTGACTCTTACTTTTGTATTTATAGTCTGCATTGAGCTCGGGGGTTTGTAATTTGTTACTCATTTTCTAGGAATTCAATATATAGCGCTTTCCTATTACTCAATTACTTAATTCTTTATTTCCAATTTTGAATTTTTATGTGTTGATCTATATGTTGCTCATTTCTAGGTTTTTGTTATAGTTTTGGTCTCCTATGGTTTTGAATAACAATCTTTATTTTAGTGAACTTTCACTCAGTTAAATACTCTATAGGATTTTGGATAGATATCGTCTACTTGACTGATTACTTATTTCTTTGAATCTATGCTTGATGTTGTTTGATCGATTCCTATTAAGCATTTTTTTTTCTGATTTTAGTTAAATTTGTGCATTTTGTTTGTGATGCTACACAATTTGGTCTTGGGCCGTTCCTTACGGTTTGTAGGATATCTGGGCTTATGTGAAGGTATGATCATGTGAAAACCATGTCAAAAGAAGAATACCTTATAAGGAATGCAAGGCAGTGCCTCGCGAAACCCCTTAGGCGTGAGTGTAAGTTTTTAGCTTGTGGAAAGCAAATTCACATAGTTTTGGTGTGTAAAGTGAACGTACCTTTGAAATGAAACATTGTAAGGTATATATAGCCCTTCTAGGAGTGAAATCCGGGCTGAGTCATTATTATGGAGAGAATTTAGGCCTTTATGACCATAAATGCGGGTTGACCGCATAACTGACGGGGTCATGACTTAAATCTCGGGCTCCAGAGTTATCGGAGAGTTAAACCTTGGAATGGATATCTGGCTTATTCAAGTAGCCTTGCTCCCTGCTCGATCAGATTGATAGGAGGATTCCTGCTCGGTAGATATATATGATGTTCTCCCCAGGTTATCCTGCTCGGTTGACCCTTTTCCTGGTCCCTGACATCCACGTGCTTATCACGTAAAGGCACATGTGTTTGGCTCGTGACCAGGATTTGGGCCGAGCTCATCAGTGGCCCCCTGCCCCTTATTCGTCGAGTATTTATGCTCGGTGTAAGGAGCATGTTTGAATTTTTTTTGTGGCTTGAATTGGAGAGCATAACCCTTGTTTATTTTTGTTGTGGTAGAAGTGAGGGAAGTTTCTTTCTTGGTGACAGCTGGTGTACTCGAAATTTCGAGCCGGTTGTGGGAAGCTAGACGGTTTCTCTAGGATGACGGCGGCTGGGTGCAGTCATGATGGGTTGCGTGTTTTCGAGGCGTGCATTAATGACAGGATTGATCGGATATATCACAGCCGCCACAATTTGAATTTGGGAAGGCCTTGGCGCTTGATTTGGGTGCCTTTTCCCCCTATTTTTGCCTATAAAAAGGGAAAACCTAAACCCTTCGTGCTTTTTTACTGCCTTCTTACCTTCAAGCTTCCTATATCTCTCTCTAGTTCCCTTGATTTGTCTAGTGGTGAATCTTCAGGTAAGCAAGAATTTCTTCTCTATTTGCAATTCTGGATCAAGTTCAAATTTCTCCCTCCGGTAAATTAATCCCCGTTCAACGCACAAATAAGTGTCTCTTTTGCTTCTAATTTTATTTTTCTGCACTTATACTGAATTCATTCTTTTTCTGGGCTTTTTCTGAATGTTCTTCACGTTCGTTCTTTCTGGGTAGATTTTTAGCGTTTTGCCTTTAGATCTGGGTAGTTTACATGGAGATCGAGGAGAAATCTTCAAGGAATCATATGTTTTGTGGGGCTTTAATCAAGATATTCCTCAATCTCTTGTAGGATGTCTTCCCCCCTTCGATTGTTCGATGATGACTTTGACCATGAGCAAGAAGCATATGATTATGATCATGGTGCTCAAGGAAATCATGCACCAACAGATTCTGAGCGGACTGGATCTGATGTACATATTCCTGAGGGAAGGAATAACCAAGAAGCAAGCAGTCAAGTTCCTATTGGAAGGGTTGTCAATGACCTGACCACCGATCAGGATAAGGTGGATGAGGCGAGTTCGAGTGGGATCCCGAGCAATGTGGAGTTGGCTGGTCGACCTCAAGCAGGAAGGAGACACCGTAACGAAGATTACTATAACCTGAGCTCACTTGCTCACTGGGAGTCAAATGACTCAGTTGTGGAGGTCGGGAACTGGTTTAACTCGATTGGGATCTCTGATGAGGATTATCGTGGAGTTCGTTATGAGTCCGAGATGACTCCTGCTCAGATGAGAAGCAAGATGAAGAGAATAGTCTTCTTCTACGATTTCTTCCGCGTCGGGATGCGTTTCATGTTAGACCCTTTTATTGTCGAGTTGTTGAGGGAGTGTAGACACCCCAATTTCGTTCCCCTGGTATGTGACTGACATAAACTATCAAGAACTATTAAAACTTAACAAATGTCAAGTTATAGGAGTTAAAACCGCGAAAGGAAAAGCAGGATGCGCGAAACAGTGAACTGCAGGGGGGAAAGTGCAAAAATAAAACTTGAAAAGGCATGCTTGGTGCCACACCAAGGGTCCCCTTGGTGGCACCAAGACTTCTACCGTAGCTGCCTCTCAGAGTTAAAATGTACAAGACCTAATGCTCGCGGTACAAGTCATTGATGCAGGAAGAACAAATTCAAGAATCCCGGCCGTGTCCCACTCCTCGACTATAAATAGGAGGCCTCGGTTCTCATTTTGAGCTGCTCATTCTTCCGCGAAGAAAAGATTGCAACGAAGCTCTGCTTCTGCGTTCTACCGATAAATTAGTACGAGAGGTGCGAGATAGGTGAGTGGAAGCCCCTAGAGTCTCCAAACCCCGTCCAAACTCTGCCAAAATCAAAACTCATAGGTTATAAGTGATCCCTAGCCTAGTTGTTAGGTATCCACTTCATTTTCCCGGCCCAAAAATCTCAAAGTAAGCCGTTACTCTGCCCGAGTAACGAGCTAAAAAGTCAGAAAACTAAGCCTAGGTTCCGCCCAACCAAAAAGTCCAAAACCTACCCAAATAAGTTGTCACTCTGCCCGAGTTGACAAGCCCAAACTCTCAGAAATAAGCAGTCACTCTGCCCAAATCAAAACAACAACCATACAACAACGACAAAAGACTCCCTCTCCCTGAAGGATAGAGCGAGCACACCGCCGCTCTAAAAGGTAAAACCTTTAAGGGCGCCTTTCATTTTATTTATTTACTTTTTTGTCTTTTATTTATTTTTAAAAGTTTTTATTTAAATCCGGCGCAATGCAGCCAATATAAGCCGTTGTGCTGCCCGGATTCGAATAGGAAATATTTTGTAAAAGAGCCGTTATAATGGCCAAATATTCTTAAATATGTCTGTAATTATTGTAAGGAAATAGTTGCAAGTCCGTAAATAATGTAGCCACAGATGTATTTGTTTAAATTTCCTGTCTTTTAATACCTTATTTATTTGCGAAATAAATATAACAATAAGCATACTTCAGCCAAAAACCATTTTTGAGATTGAAAGGGCGAGTTGGGTGCCTAGCACCTTCCAAACTCGTAATTTAGCCTTCGAAGCCGTTTTCTTTTTCTCTGGTTTATTTTCCTTTTCTTTGGTTTTACTTTATTTGCCTTAAAATAAAGATGGCGACTCTAAAACTTTCAGATTCAGTGGGGCCTTGCAACACTCCTTTTTTGCACTTTCTCGTTCTCCCCTAAAAAAGGGAGAAATGAGAATGGAAGGGTGATGTGTTCCAATATCCTGGTATCCCCTAAACAAGGGATAACTTGGTACGGGAAACCCAAAGCTCCCATAGTAATCTGAATGGGCCATAAGACTATTTTTAATAAAATCCATAGTGGGGGCGTCGCAATATCCTTTTTTGCACTTTTCTATTTTCCCCTAAAAAAGGGAAAATGAGAATGAAAGGGTAATGCATTCCCATATCCTGGTATCCCCTAAAAAAGGGATAACTTGATGCGGGAAACCATAAGTTCCCATATTAGATACGAAATCCACTCAAGGCAACCGAGGCACATTCCAACGTGCTAACATAGACAGCACTCCTCTCGCACTTTTGATTTCGTCCTCCCCTAAACAAGGGAGGGTGGAACAAAAGCAATGGTGTCCCGCATCCGCACGTATGCGCACCACTATCCAAGGGCGCGCGGGGCGCGGGTCGCACCCTGGGAACCTCACAGTGGCGACTCTGCTGGGGAGTTGTTTTATTTTAAATAAAATTGAGGGCTAGACTCGTAAAATAAAACTTTTTTGTTTTTATTTGTTTCTGGCTGCAGTATGCTTGTTATATTAATTTACGCATTTGAATAAAGTGTTCTTATACATCCGTGTCTATATTTGTGGATATGATCCTCCATCTTGCAAAAGTTTCGTTCCGATAACTGTTACAGGCATGTTTAAGAATATAAAAAAAAATTCAAAAAAAAATATCAAAAAAAAATTCGAAAATATATATATATATATATATATATATATATATATATATATATATATATATGTATATTATATTACAATAAATTCCGGCAAAGACAACAAAAGAGCTGGGCTTTACTTAGGCTCTATATTATTATTTATTTCAGCCATTTTCTTTTTCATTTTATTACGTACATTTATACATATCTGCGATTCATTCTCATTTTATTTTGGGGACATAGGACCAAAATTTGTAATTAATAGGGATAGATAGTTTCCCCGCTTTTCTTTCTATTTCTTAAAATGGTGTGCTTGCTTGCTTGCGCTCAAAAATAAAAAAGCCAGAAAATCCACATATAACAGCAAGACATGCCATATATGCTTTATTTTTCTGTTCATATATCTGTAAAATAAATAAAGACTTTACTGCTTTCTAGATACCGCACACACGTGCACACATGTAAATATATTCTGAACTGTTACCCTACACCATGATCAGTCTACCCCCTGCATAAGCCAACGTTAGAATGCATGTAGTTTTTCAGACACTTCGCATCGAGCCGGTTTTGCATCTACGGATTATGAGCCAAAAAAAAAAAAAAATAATATATATATATATATATATATATATATATATATATATATATATATATATATATATATATATATATATATAATAAGTGCGCACAAAAAAAAAATATAAATAACAAACAGGGGCTGACTTATAATTCTCAGATGCTCGACCTAGACCATTTCGGATGGTGGATCCTGGAAAGATTATAGGCCTTCGCTCGGGACCAGCCCCGGGAGTCGAAAGCGTGTGGAATACGTTGGTCCTATACTGGAGAAAGAATCCAATGTTCCAGAAAAGTCCCGAGATGCTGTCAAAATAAAGCTGTGCTTATCCTGGCCAATTGTAGGAACAAAGAAATAATAATAATAAAATATTAATAAAAAGGCACGCTGTACTCCAAGCCCGATAGCCTTAGCCTTTCCGATACCTACCAAACCCCATTTTCCTCGAAACCGGCCCGAATTTGGAAAGGCGAGATAATACCGCTTGGCGGTTGATTCGGGAAAGTAGTGCAAATCGATCAAAGGGTATCGCCAGATCGACAGGCGTAACCGCCTCAGAGGGCACAAATCCGAGCATTATGGCGAAAGTGAACAATGCTATGGGTACAGATTCGGGGCTCCTGGTATGTTCCGCCTCCCAAGAATGCAGAATGGTTTGACCAAAGGTTGGGTGCAGCGATGAGTCAAATGACTAGTCTGGTACAAAGTCTAAAATCCAGTGGTGAGGTGAACTCTTCCCCTACTATTCCCCAAGATGCATCCACATCTCAGGTGCCTCCAAGCCCAACCCCTCAGCCAAACACTAACCCACCAAATACTACCACTATCCCAAATCCCAATCCCCTCCACCAAGTCCCTACTACCTAAATATATATACTTACCCGCCTTATCCACCATATCTTCCCCAAAATACCCAGAACCCAAATGACCTCCCTTTTCCTATAACTAACCCACTCCTAAATAGCCCACATATGGACCCAAAAAGCTTTAACCCACCAGGTCAAGTTACCACATACTTACCTCCTAATGATCCTGGTCGACCGGCTGAAACCGTCAATAACCCACCAACCCAGAATCCATATACTACCCAAAACCCACCAAACCAAAATCCTTACACTGTCCAAAATCCACCAACCCAAGACCTTTATCCAACCCAATACCCATATCCAACCCAGAGTCCTTATAATGCCCAAATTCCATCAACCCAGAACCCATACACTGTCCAAAACCCACCAGCCCAAAATCCCTACCAAAACCTTCAACCAGAAAATAACCCAGCCTTCCCAAATCCAGCCAGTATATACCAAAAACCAACTCTCCCAGCCACCAAAATGGAGGCCGACATGGAAAATATGAAGGCCATGATGCTTAAACTCCTCAATAAAGGGGAATTTTCTACGCGGGCCCTAACATTGCAACCATCAGCAATACTTCCCTCAAAGTTCAAAATGCCCGACATAGAAAAGTTTGACGGACCGATGCCCTATATCCCATTTGAAGTCTTATTCCATTGGCATGCGCACGGGAGCTAGCTTTGAGGCTATGGCTTCCAATTTTCACCTCACTCGGTAGGAGCCGCCAAACAATGGTTAATGTTGTCCGACAGCATTCATGAATACCGGGACCGATAGCCGAAGCTTCCTTGAAAGATACAAAGACAACACCCCCCCGAAAATAGGAGGGACCTTGAATCGTGCACCCAACGGAAAAGGAAACCCGCGCCGAGTTTGCAATGTGGAAGAGAAAGCGGCACGCACCTTTGATGCACTGATCCTACGAGTCATGCCGAATGTTCATCAAAAACCTCCAGCCCATTTACTTGGAACATATGCGGTACCTCCCCTATACCAATTTCAAAGAAATAGTGGAGATAGGAGCCCGTATTGATGATGATATACTGACCGGCCAACTAAAACCAATACGCCTCCTAGTTCTTTCCGTTACTCCAAAGGAAAGACAACCGCACTCACCATCAATATGGTAGGGAATGCCTCAACCCCATTTTCTACCCAAAATTATAGCTGCTCCATGGTATTATGGGTCGGACAGTCTGTCAATATAGTGGGAGCAAATAATGGCCCGGCCAAACTTTAAATCGTAACAGGTAAGCCGACATTTTGATGAACCGCAAGCTCCCCCGTGATACGCAGGGCTAATGGCACAAGGAGTGTTGAAACCGTTGGAAAATTATAAGCCACCGACCCCTACCTGTGACTTGGAACCATGCCCAAGATCGTGAATATCATCGCTCCAAAGTGGTCACCTCACCAATAAATGTTACACCCTCAAAAATGCTATCCAGACCTAATAGATGATAAGGTTATTGAAAAACCTCCACCTGCACCAAATGTAGTCAATAACCCTCTACCTCAAATCAATATGATTGAGGTTGATGAAAACCCTTTGTGCCCAAGTTTGAAATAAATAAACATCCACTTCCATATATCCTCATTCCTATTCCTCCACCCTTATCCATAAAAGAGCCTAGCTGTAATATTCTCTCTTGGGACACCATCCTTGGTAGCCAAAACACATGTAACATCGAAAAAACCACTTGGGTTGGTGGAGATGTTAGCCACCTTACCCGATCCGGCCGAGCCTATCGGCCAAACCCCGAAAGAGGTGACCACTCGAAAAGATCAAGTAACGTATATCGGGCTAAAATGATGGAAGATTCTTTATTAGCTAGATGAAGAAAACTCAGCCAACATTTCCATCTGGGCTTATCGTGTGCTTCTAAGACCCACCGTGATACATTGGCTAAGTCATTAAGTCAGCAATTCCTATTGAAACCTCCCCAATGAGCTTACTCAGATGATCGGGAACATCCATTTCGGGAACGTAATAATGTTTACCGATCTAGACCTGCCAAGGGAAGGAACTAACCACATTGATGCTCTTCACATCACTGTGGGAATTTTGGAGAAACGGGTTCCCGAAGTTTTGATAGATAATGGGTCTTCACCGAATGTATGTCCCGCCAAGACATTAGCCAAGCGGGGATAAAGATATCGAACTCACTCCTTCCTCGCATGCTAAGGCATACGACAACACCGGCCGATGTGTCTTGGGGTGGTCACTTTAATGTTAACTGTTGGGCCCTTAAACATGCCGCTTGAGTTCCAAGTCCCGGATATACCAACCTACCTTTAGCTGTTGTTGGGACGCCTCGATTCATGGGGTAAAGGGGTAGCCTCTTCATTACACCAACGTGTCAAATTCATCCACGATGACCACATAGTAATTATTCTCGCCGACAAGATCGTGGAGAATAAGGAAAGCGAGGATATCCTAATCCTCGAGATAGAACATGAAGACACTGGTATTTTTCTTAGTGGCTTTGAGGTTATCCCCAAGCCGTGATCAACGCCATTGAATATGGCCGAGAAACCGACATCATTGGAAAGAAAGTCACTTCCCTAGGAAACATGGTCCCTTTAAACATGTTCAAAAATGAATTATATGCCCGGTCTAGGTCTCGGTAAATCAGCAAGGACTAGTTAATTTAGTCCAAGATGAACTTAAGGAATGTATCCCTCCTTTCGGTCTAGATACACGCCTACTCCACCAAGTAGCCGCAGTCATGAAACGTAAACGTGAGAAAAGAAAGGCGTAAAGAGAAAAGCGTCCTTATGAATACCCCCTCTCCAACCCTATAGAAAAACCTTAAATGGTTACTTTGTACGTAATGGGAAACCGAAGCCTATCTCATGTTCCCCGAACCCTCGGATAGACCGTAATGGGAAAAGGTGCCCCGGTTGGGAAGTCTTTGATGATGTCAATATTCTCTCGATGGTATGGAACAAAGTTACCCCGAGCCCCGTAGCACCGCTTATAAGACTGCCACCATTGAAAATACTTGGTCTATAGACCAAGATGATTATGCTTTGACCTGCTAGATGATGACGGCCTAGGAGACAGCCTTTCGGGTATGATAGACAGAGGCACCGATTATGAAAAGCTCGCCGAAGTTCGAGTCTATTTCTAATAAGCCTGCATTGGTACACCACGACCGGTCCGCCTCCCGACACCCGCAGACTTGGTAGACCGCTCGATATACTATCCCCGATCCTTTCCTAGCTTTACTGGATTGGTCATCTACCAATCCGCTACCTATAGTTGAGGATCTCAAACCCCGTGTCCTCAACAATGTAATAACCCCCAATGTGCTTTTAATAATAATATAAATGTCTTTGCTTATTCCTTAGTTGCACCTACTTTAAAAGACGCATTAAATAATAATAATTATGATAATGAGTCATTTAATAAAATGGACCCAAAAGATAAAAATTATCTGCTTGAGCTTGCAAAGTCGGCCGAGTACCAAGAATAGAGCCATTCATCGCCAGATATCAAGACTGGCCCACTATCAACCTGGGCCGACAATGAAGTCAAAGAAATCGAATCGGCAGCTACCTCCAAGGTCCGTAAAGAAAGGCACTCATCGATCTCCTCAAAGAGTTCAGAGACATCTTTGCCTCGGTCCTACGAAGATATGCCCGGCCTAGATCCAGTTTATAGTCGAGCACCGATTCCCACATACCCTGATGCTCGCCCCAAACAAAAGCTCCGCCGCATCAAGCCGAATGGTCACTACAAGTCAAAGAAGAAATCATGAAACAAGCAATGTCAACTTCATTCGAGTAGTTGAATACCCGACTGGCCGTCCAATATAGTGACCGCTCCCAAGCCCAACGGGAAAGTCGACTCTGTAGACTTCCGCGACCTCAACAAAGCATCGCCCAAAGATGACTTCCCCCTGCCCAACATTGATATTGTGGTAGATGCCGTCGCAGCTCACAAAGTCCGATCCTTCGTCGACGGCATGCTGGGCTACAACCAAATCAAAATGGCAGAAGACCAGAGAAGACCTCATTCACCTACTCCTCGGGGACTTATTGTTACACTGTCATGCCATTCGGATTGAAGAATGCCGGAGCCACTTACCAGAGGGCTGCCACCACCCTCTTCCACGACATGATCCATAAAGAGATGGAGGTCTATGTTGATGATATGATCGTGCATTCCAGCGACGCCAACGGTGCTCACATTAAAGATCTTCGGAAGTTCTTTGAAAGACTTAGGAAGCACCAGATGAAGCTAAACCCCAGCAAATGTACATTCGGGGTTACCAGAGGCAAAGTCCTAGGATTCTTAGTAACTGAGCAAGGCATCGAGATCGAGCCAGCAAAGATCAAAGCCATCCTAGAAATGCCACAACCAAAAACTCCCACCGAAGTCAAAGGCTTCCTAGGCCAAGACATCACCTGCGTTTCATCGACAACCGACTACCACTTGTGAGCCCTCTTTAAACTCCTAAAAAGAATACCGATCAAGTCTGGGACGCAAAGTGCCAGCTAGCCTTCGAGAAAATAAAAGCCTACCTTACCAATCCCCCTGTGCTAGCTCCACCCCATACACATAAACCTCTCCTCATATACTTAACCGTCACAGACACATCAGTAGGGGCTATGCTCGCCCAAGAGAAAGAAGATTCCTACATTGAAAATGCCATATATTTCATAAGTAGGAAGCTACAAGGAAGCGAGCTAAATTATTTGGCACTGGAGAAAAGCTGCACCGGCCTAGTCTGGGCCACTCAGAGACTCAAAACCTATCTCCAAGCAAGGTTCATCAAGCTCATATCCAGGATGGACCCTATCAAATACATCTTCAGTAAGCCATCACTGTCCAACAGACTAGCCAAGTGGTCCTTTCTTCTTAATGAGTTTGACATAACTTATGTCACTCTCAAGTCTATCAAAGGGAGCGTCATTGCAGACCACTTAGCCGACTTACCCCGAAGGCCGAAGATGCAACCGAGCCCGATTTCCCGGATGAAGGTATCACGAAATCACCGAGACACTGTTGGCAGATGTTCTTTGACGGAGCCGCAAACAAAAGAGGCTTTGGCATAGGAATCCTATTAATCGATCCAGCTGACTCTCATACTCCGCTGGCTATAAGGTTGGAGTTCGAATGTTCAAATAATACGGCAGAATATGAAGCCTGTATTGCTGGCCTAGAAGAAGATCTTCAAAGGGGAGCTCAAAATCTCGAAGTCTATGGAGACTCGTCCCTAATCATAAACCAAGTCGAAGGAAGATGGAGGACCCAGGATCCTCGGCTGCAGCTCTATCATGCCAAGTTAATAACAGTCGCCGCCCGATTTGGTTCTATCTCGTTCCATTACCTGCCACGAGATAGGAATCAATTCGCCGATGCCCTGGCCACTCTGGCATCACTAGTCCAGATTCCCGCCAAAACTAAAGTTCAGCCATTTATAGTCGAGAAGAAGGTCACTCCGGCATACTATTTCAAAATTAACGCAGCCCTTGAAGCAGACCACGAACCCTGGTATGCTGACATCTTAAATCTGCTCCAGAAAAATCTTTATCCTCCTGACTTAGACAAAAGGGGAAGAGTCTCCCTACGAAGATGGGCCTCCCAATTCGTACTCAGCGGTGGCAGCCTGTATAAGAGGCATTATCAAGGCCTCAACCTACTATGTGTCGATCAGGCCAAAGCTGAGCAAATTATGGATCAACTACATGGTGGTACCTGTGGGCCCCATATGAACGGCCATATGCTATCAAAGAAAGTCATCCGACAGGGGTACTATTGGAGTACGCTCGAAACTGATTGTATCCGGTGGGTGCGGCATTGCGACAAATGTCAACGCTTTGCCAATCTACAACATGTGCCCCCACACGTCCTATACAACTCCACAGCCCCCTGGCCCTTCTCAACATGGGGTATCGACGTCATAGGCCAAATTCACCCGAAGGGATCCAATGGCCATGAATACGTCCTGGTAGCCGTCGATTACTTCACAAAGTGGGTGGAAGCTTCTTCCTACAAGGTCTTAAATGCCCGAAAGGTGTCCGAGTTCATCCGGGCCAATATCATATACCGCTACGGGGTACCTTTCGAGATCATCTCCGACAACGGCTCTCATTTTGAAGGGGACGTGAACCGTTTGCTTGACGAGTTCAAGATCCAAAGACACAAATCCTCCCCCTACCGGCCACAAGCCAATGGTGCCGTTGAAGCAGCCAACAAAACTCTCGAGAACATCATCAGAAAAATGGCTGATACAGGAAGAGACTGGCCAGAAAAATTGCCACTAGCCCTCTGGGGCTACCGTACGTCAGTCCGTACACCCACTGGGGCTACCCCCTACTCTCTAGCATATGGTATGGAAGCGGTACTACCAATAGAAGTGGAAATCCCATCACTAAGAGTGATGATGGAGGCTGATATAGCAGAAGTTGACTGGGTCAAAGGGCGGTATGAAGAACTGACCCTAATTGATGAACGACGCATGTTAGCCTTGGAGCATACCCGGGCCTATCAAAGGCGTATCGCCCGAGCTTTCAATAAAAAAGTCAAAGGCTGTGATATCCAAGTTGGAGACCTCGTGCTTCAACAAACCCCCCCCCCTTTTTTTTAGGAAACAGGGGCGGCACCCTGCAGGATTTTATTAAATAAAGGAAAAAGTACAAACTTGAGGGGGACAACCAGCCTGGCCCTTATAATGGGAGGACAAAGGAGCCTAACCTCGAAAAAGAGAGATACAAAAATCCTAAGAGATCTGAACATGAGCAAGACCACGACTATCCAAAATAACATTGCCTTTGATAAAGGGAGGCAAACTATCAAGCAAAGTGAAATCCGAGTCAAAACCACGATCAATAGCCAAATTGGCTAGACTGTCAGCAATAGAATTAGCTTCTCGATAACAATGACAAAAAATGAATTGGCATTCCGCTTGCATGGAGAGAAGAGAGCGAACATAGTAAAAAGCCGACCAAGGAGGGTGATGACCTTTAGTGAGCCAGTTGAAAATGGTCTTGGAGTCCATTTCAATAATAGAATGTCGATAGTTGTGAGCATGCAACCAACGAACCCCCTGAACAAGAGCCGTCAATTCCGCTACAGTATTTGTGGCAAAACCA
This sequence comes from Codonopsis lanceolata, assembly GCA_013146195.2. Taxonomy (NCBI): domain Eukaryota; kingdom Viridiplantae; phylum Streptophyta; class Magnoliopsida; order Asterales; family Campanulaceae; genus Codonopsis; species Codonopsis lanceolata. The sequence continues at coordinate 110,326,494 of CM028380.1, read as the reverse complement.
TAGAAAGAAGAATAGGCATAGACAATAGCACCTTGAGAGTTACGAATAATGCCTCCACCCCCACTGGAACCCGGATTCCCACGGCTTGCTCCATCAGAGTTAAGTTTCAGAATATTAGCAGGAGGCTTATTCCACGAAACTGCATGGATAATAACTTTCCTTCTGGAAGCATGGGAAATAATTCCCAAAGGTTTACTCAAAGTAATGAATCTGCCTTCGCCCATAATTATAGAGATATCATGATTAATGGCCCGAATAGTCGATGAAATATTCACTTGAGAATTATCATGAAGAAAAGCATTGCGAGATTTCCATATATGCCAGAGGATAAGAGAAGGAAGGAATTTGTGAGAGGCAGAAGAAACTGAACACCAACCTGCCATGCATCTTTGTTGAATAGAATTACCCTCGATAGGAAGATCATGGGAAAGGTGATAAGCATGCCAAACATTGGAGGCTACGAAACCATGAAGGAAAAGATGGGAGAATGATTCAAATGAATATAATTACCCTCAATAGGAAGATCATGGGAAAGGTGATAAGCATGCCAAACATTGGAGGCTAAGAAACCATGAAGGAAAAGATGGGAGAATGATTCAAATGAAGGATTGGGGCAGCATACACATCTGGAAACAAGCTGGAACCCTTTGTTAATCAGACCTTCATCAATTGGGAGGCGTTTTAGAAATAGTCTCCAAATAAAAATACCAATCTTCTTGGGGAGAAGCTTATGCCATATAAACTTGGAAGAGAAAGAGAGAGAAGAGGGAGGCGAGACAGTTGAAATGGCTGAAGAAAGGGAGAATCGACCCGAAGAAGATTTAGTCCAACACGGCATGTCTTCACTGTTTTGAAGAGAGATCCGGTTTTCAATGATGAAGTTAAAGGCAGCTGGAGGAAGATTCGATTTTGCCATGGGAGTTAAATTAATCCCAGCGAAATCAAACAGCTCATAAACATGATTTAAAGAACTTCCTTCAGGCCGTAAGAGAGGCTGATTGGGAATCTAGTTGTCATTCCATATAGAGCATTGGCCTCGGCCTATATTCCAGTGAACAAAGGGCTCCGCAATAGGCTGAATCTGCTTAAGTCGACGCCATATATGAGAACCTTTTGAGGTAGAAAGAGTAGCATGCACTGTATGGCAGTAGCGGGATCTGAGAAAGGTTGCCCAAAGGGTTGTTAGAAGACCGAAACCTCCACCACAATTTAACCGAATAAGCTTTAACCAAAGAAGAAACAGAAGTTATGCCAAGGCCTCCCTCATTCTTTGGTTTACAACAAACATCCCATGCAACCCAATGCGCTTTGTACAAGCCATCCGAACCACCCCAAAAGAAATTAGCAAAGACTCGCTCAAGAGATTTAATGACTGATTTTGGGGGATCTAGAGAAGCTAGAAGATAGGCCGAAATAGAATGGAGGACATGCCGAATCAACGTGATTTTTCCAGCAACATTGAGGAAAGAACCCAACTAAGAGTCCACTTTCTTCTGGATTTTGGAAAAAAGGGGGTCGAATATGGCTCTTTTCTTGCGACCATAATAGAGAGGACAGCCAAGATAAGAAATGGGAAAAGACCCGAACTGAATTCCCATAAGAGAAGAGATGCGAGCAACCCTTATAGTACTGACTGTTGGAGCAACATAGAGCCTACTTTTATCTTTGTTAACAAGATGGCCAGACAGATTTTCATAATTATGCAACACTTCCAGATGAAGTTGAATGGACCGGTGATTACCATTACAGAAAATCATAATATCATATGCGAAGGAAAGATGAGATATGATTGGACAACCGCTAGAGGTGGAGAACCGAACACAGGGAAACAAATCATGAAGCTTATTCAGACTTCTACTGAGAACTTCTGCAGCCAAAATGAAGATACTTGGAGAGAGGGGATCTCCTTGTCGAAGCCCTCGGGATGATTGAAAGTATCCAGTCGGATTCCAATTTACAAGAATAGAGAACCAGTTTTCAAATATAAGCCTCCATATAAGGTCTATGAATATTTCGTGGAATCCAAATTTGCGGAGAACTTAGATAAGAAAGATCCAGGAGAGACGGTCAAACGCTTTGGCCATGTCTAATTTGAGAGCAATATTAGAGCCATTAACTTTTTTCCCCTGAAAAAAGACCAATTCTTGAGCGAGAAGAACATTGTCTTGAATAACCCTTTCTTTCGTAAAGGCACTTTGGTTGGGAGAGATAATCTGAGGAAGGAAGGCAGCCAGTCTATCAGCCAGAATTTTAGATATAATTTTGTTACAGAAGTTACATAGGCTTATAGGTCTCAGATCCTTAAAAGACACCGGGGAATCAACTTTTGGAATTGTAGCAATGAGAGTGCTCGTCCATGATCTGGGAAAGGAAAAACCAGCGAAGAATTCCTGAATTGCAAGATGGAGATCACCCTTTATAATGTCCCAGCATGACATAAAAAATTGGCCTGAAAAACCATCTGGACCGGGGGCACTGTCTGGGCTCAGACCAAAAACGGAGGCACGAATTTCCTCAAGGGTCGGCGGACAAATTAAAGAAGCATTCCATTCCTCAGTTATCAGGGAAGGAATCATATCAAGATCAGAATTAATCAAAGGAGAATCAGCCTTTAGTTGATCACGGAAAAAGTCAACATCCCCATTAGCTATGTCCGAATCAGTCTCCAGCAAAATGCCATCAGAATTTTTGATAGAATGAATATGGAGATGTCTCTGAGAATTACGAACTAATGCATGAAAGATCTTGGAGTTTCCATCACCTTCCTTAAACCATTTAATTCTAGATTTCTGCCTCCAGTAAGCTTCCTCCGTATTCAAAGCTTTACGTAAAATAGCTTGGGCTTCCAATAGAGCTGCACGATTATCCCCAGAAGGATTCATCTCATAAAATAATTCTTTTTCCAGAACACTTTCTTCAGTGACTTTAACAGCCATAAAAATATTACCAAAGGTAGCCTTATTCCAAGCCTGAAGAGCCTTCTTTGTTGCTCGAAGATTAGTGGAAAAAGTAACCATTGGACGACCTGATGAGGTAGATTGCCATGCTGTTCGAACAACATCATGAAAAGTGGAATGATGGACCCAAGCATTTATAAAACGAAAAGGACGAGCCTTGGGAGCAGAAGGCTTAGCAATATTCAAGAGCAAAGGAGAGTGATCTGAGCATGTGCGATTCAAGTGCTGAACAGTTGATAGAGGAAAAATATCCAACCAAGCACTATTGCACAGCAATCGATCTATACGCTGGTGAATGGTGGCCCCTTCATCACGTTTATTCCACTAGGTGAATTTAGGACCAGAGAAACCGAGAACTAAAAGACCAAACGCGGCATTACTAGCGTGGAAATCCATAGCTCCTTCCCGATCCCATCCTCGACCCCCAGATTTCTCATGAGGATCTAAAATGATATTGAAATCCCCCCCCCCACAAGCCAGGGGGTATCATTAATCTGCTCACTAAGATCAACTAACTCAGTCCAAAGAGATTTCCTGTCGAGCAAGTCACATATTGCATAAACACAGGAGAAAAAAGCCGGTGTCGCCCAAGTATAATGCTGGATTCGGAGAGTAACTTGTTGTTCAGAACCTTGAACAAGAGAGCAAGAGAAAACTGATTAAGCTAAAATCCAAATTGAACTAACAACATTAGAGAAGATAAATTTAAATTTAAGTCTACGACTTATAAAATTAATGCGGTCTGAATCTATCATAGGTTCAAAAATGGCAATAAAGGATATATTGTGAAGCTTGACAAGTTGTTTGATACGAGCAATGGTGGGATCATTGCCTATCCCTCTGGCATTCCAAAAGAGGGCCTTAATATCCATGAGAAACATTTTTGGGTGCTGCAGTAGATTTTAACTTAGATCGTAAGATCCGATCAGATGCTGGAAAAGATTGCTTTTGTTTGGAAACAATGATGCCTGGATCAAGATTGAGGGCCGCAATAGATGAAACATGTTCAGTAACCTCTTCATCAATATCATTTAGGACAGCAAAAGAATTAGAAACCAGAATTGGGTCAGAAGCTTCTTGATTATCTGGATCCAAAATAGGATGAGTATCAATAGTTTCCTTTTCAGCCAAAGGGTTTGCTTGAGCTTCAGTAGGGGGTTTATCATGAACCATTGGCTCCAACAAAGAATCCAGAGAGGAGGTATTGTTAGGAGGAGAGGCAGAAGGAGTAGGGGTAACATTTGTAACAGCCCGACCCGGACTCCAATGCGAATCCCAAGGTCGTGCCGTTAAGACAGACTAAAAGACGGACAAGCACCTGCTAATCATAATGGTGCAAGTCAAAACAATGAGCTGACTAGCTCGAAACAGGAATGTAAAGCCATAACGGCGTCTGAGAATAATAAAAATCAACACCTGCGGAAGCGAATCATAAGTGGGACCAAAGCCTATAATTTCTAAACCAAGGAATACAAGGCTGAGAGACGACTATCTCTCGACAAATCTACAACTCGCGTGACGCAACATTGCGCACGGGCAACAAACCATCGGCAAACCTAAGGTCGGCGAAGCAACCAAAATACCATCCTGATAAACAACCACTCAACGACTAAAACATGCCGGAGGGACAAATCAACTAAAAGAATAAGAGATTAAACACTAACAACTAAACCAATGCCTCTCGACTAAAGTTGTCGGAGACAGAAATAATAATAACACAATACTAGAACATGCGAGCTAAAACCTTGTTCGGAAAGACAACAGAATAAACTTCTAAATAAATACAACAGCTCGACCAAACAAGTCGGCTCCCAAAATAGTACAAAATAAAATACTAACATAACTACCCAAGTAAAGTTTACATAACTTTACATCCGTGTCTCACAAAATGATAAATACAATAATAACAATAATAATAAAATCTCCAAGCTTAAAGCTCGGAAGACCACCTGCTATCCAACAAGCACCCGAAGCTGCAACGCGCACTAACGAGCTTACTGCAAAAACTAAGGAAAACAAACACACGAAATGAGTCATAATGACCCAGTAAGTTACTAAATGCAATTGTATGGCATAGCATGGCGTGGCATGGCATAATGCACAAGCAAGTATAAAATCATGGCATCTTAATAACATACCAATAATAAACTTGTATTAAGTCACCAAGTAACATAAACTTCATAAACCACGTAGCACATTATCTTTCATATAAGTGCTTATAGTAAGCCACATAAGGGATAGAGAAGATACCGAATTAGTGCCGTTGTGTCGCTCCTGCAATACACAATGTTATACTGGTTCGTGACACGATGCACGTGATTGATACATCGACAAGCTGAGTGGTTACGCCTCAAAAGACAGCCCCTTTCTCAGACTCGATTAGCATAATCCATTCGCTCTATTGGTTACGAGATGGGCTAACTTCCCCACTGGGGCCAACAGTGGAGGGTGTGTGAGGTCCCAGGTACGGCGATCCATAGCGAATACGAACCTTACGATTCGTATAGGCGATGTATCGTCCTACCCTGACAGAAAAACCAATCCAAATAATGCCAGCTGGGCTTTTATGCAATGCACAAGTAGATATTTACTCGCATGCTCAAACAAGAACCAAGACCGTCAAGAGCGGACTTATCAAATCAAGTAGGTCATAAAGCTCTACACACCAATTTAACAATGCACATATTTGCACATACTTAACAAATCCAACTAACTTATCAGTATAGTCCAAGAACCACATATTGAGGTATTCCTAACCCTCAAGTCACAACCCAATCAAACGTAGCATATAAGCTCAAGAAATCACAATATGAGGTCTACTATAGCCCTCTACTCGGGATTAAACCAAAGACTATTATTTAGTCTAAGAACAATCATAAATCAAGACTTAGCATTTTATCCTCACTTAAAGGTACACCGGACTCAACCATAGTCCCAACTGTCATATATGTTCGACTTCTTCAAAGCCAATCTCAAGGGTATCAAAACTAAGCCGTAGTCATAACCTCGCAAGTGCTTTCATGTGCACGCGACCAAATTCCCTAAAAGAGAACTCATTCAAATAATCATTTTTTAAAGTAATACGAGATCATAGGTTGGTCTATAATGCTCCGTGCTCAAACGAGCACGCTCTCAATAAATCCCCAATAAGCCTCTATATCGTGGGTGTCACAAATGGTACACAATTTAAGATGCTCGGGTACTCACAATCAAAACCAACCCAACCCGAACATCGTAGGATTTTAACCTAATGCTCACCAACATAATATTGAACCTAAAACAACTCCATTGAGTCTTAATATCACACATCATTAAATACCTATTTCATAAATCCCCAAATTAACATATCATTCACATTTATAACAATTTTCCCAAAAATCATTCGGACTAGATTCCTAAGATTTAAATCCATAGAATTCAACATAATCATATACCCATTTTATAAATCACATAATCTCAATTAAATGGTCATACTCATATTATCTAGTGAGATCACACATCCAAATTCCCAAACTTATGCATACTTTCATAATAAACCCAAATAAAATGTAAACATGATTTCTAGCATGCTCACAATCCTAGAAACACAAGATGAGGAGTAACAATATACTTCAACAATCATAGAAGTCATCCTACATATGCCTTTAACAAGTTCACATGCTCAAATCACAAGTTAAAAATCACACAAAGCAAGTATGTGTACTCATTGACCTCAAATAGCATAGAGTTTGTTTTCCTTAGGATCAATGAGTACAAAATCAAAAGAAGAAGAAGTAACTTACTTGTATACTACACCCAAGAAAGCAAATGGAAAGATTGATCGGTTGAAAATGTTCTACTCTTCAAGCTCTACTCTTCTATGGTGGTGGCTTGAGCAATGGAAGAAGGGATGAGAGAAGACCAAGTAGAAAAGCTTCAAGAAGCCATGGAACTCTCAAGAACTCTCTCTCTCACGTTTTTGGAAGAGCCTTCAGCAAATGAGGAGTCTCAAGGCTGAATTGTGGTGTATATGAAGTCAAATGTTGAGTGGGACAAGTGTCACTTGGATGTGGTCACTTAAAATCAGATATTTGTGGCTTAATTGGTCACTAATGCTCTCTTAATCCACCCTTAAAACTAGTTACTAATGTTAGGACATAATCAAGGAGGGTTAGGGAGGTTTAAGTGAGGTTTAGAAAAGGTTTGGATAGGGGTTTGGGTGTAAAAGTCGTACAACAGCAAAACAGGGGAAAAATCCCGTTGGTGATACCTGATGTTGAGGCGGGCGCCTCACTCTAGGCCAGGCGGGCGCCTGGGCTTCTGAGCCTTGGGTTGATTTTGCAATGCTCTCAGCTCTTGAGGCGGGCTAGTGATCAAAATTCGATGCGAGCGCCTCGTTTAGCCCTTGAACTTGGTCTAAACATGTCCTAAATGGTCCCAAACTTATGGGCAACCATTCTAAGGTCTAACCCAACTCAAAACAAGTCGGAAACACACCCGAACAACTCCCGAAACAACTCGGAGCGAAACCGGGAAGAGGTGCAACAACGTGCAACCGGAACGACGAATGAACTAGCAATTGAACGAGCAATGAAAGGAGACTTTTAAGGCAAGTCTAAGGGCTAATGAAGAAGCTTAAATACTTCTAGGAAGTTGAACAACAACTAGGGAAATAAGAGTCCCAAAGGAGAGACGATTACGCGACTCAATCCCCGAACTACGCGATGGAGACGAACGCTATCTCCAAAGCTTCCAAATCATCGATAGACTTAAGGAACACCTCCAACTTGAAGTCTAATACATCTAAACATGTTAATCAATCATCATATAAAGGTCTAGGACCAAACCGAGGTCACGAACGCAAAACGCAAGCAAACCCTCAATCGCGTCGCATTTCGACTATCGTCAAGTCACGACTTGTGACTTTAACAAGTCAACAACTATATGGAGTCTCTTAATAGTGTTTTGGTCTTAATGTGGTCTCTCATACACATCTAGACCCTCTCGCAAACCAAACATACAGTCAACAAAGGAAGAAGTGCAAGTACGGCACGCAAACCGAGCTAACCAAGGGAGCGGGGTGCCACAACATTAATTGTGGGGTTTGAGTCACGATTTTCAGCATGCAAAGGGGGATTAGGGTTGGGTTCAGCAACTGTAGCAGGGTTTGCATGGGGCGGCTGAGAAGGCTCAGTTTCTGAAGGCTTAGATGTTTTGGGTTTCCAAACCACTTTGGAAGCTGGAGACACAGGAATGGTATTGTCTTTAGCGACTGAATCGGTCTTTGCAGAATCCTTGACAGGATCATTGCCAGAAGATTGATGTTGAGTTTTACAATTCAAACCTTCATGACCTTGCCTATGACATAAGGTACAATATTGAGGAAGTTTATCCGCAAAAACATGTTGCCAGAAGCCATCCTTTTCAGAACCGCAATCAATCCAGATTCGTTTTGGAAGAGGCTTTGTGAGATCTATCTCGATACAAACCCTAGCAACACTAGGGCGAGAAAGGCTAGCCGTAGGGCTATCAAGAATGAGGGGCTTTCCAATGAGGCTAGCAATAGAGAAGAGAGCTTGTTTGTGAAACAGGTAGATCGGGAGACCTGGAAAATCAAACCAAACTGGGACTATCGGACTCTCCACCTCCGGACGAAAATCAGGCGTCCATTTAAACACTCTCATAGGATATGAGCCCAAAAACCATTGGTCTTTGATCCAAAGACGTTGGAAGTCGTTCTCACGATGAGCTTGGATAAGTATGTGTTTAGCATCCAAATGACCTATTATGACATCGGCTTTGAGGCCAAGGGTTAGAAAGTTTTTCCGAAGAGTGTCCATTGATGGCCTACCGTGAGAAAACTTGCTGACAAGAGTGAGATGGAAGGGCTTGGCAAGCAGGTTAATCAAATCAGAATTGAATTTTAGACAAGGTTCACCCTTGAAGGTAGACGTGGGAATGAGAGGTATAGAGGATGACGCTTGACCAGAAACAACAGAGGCAAAGGATTGCTTGTGAGAGGGTGGTGAATGCGCCAATGAATCATTGGCTCCGGCAGAAGCCGCTGCCATATTGAAAAAACCCTAGGAATAACGGCGCCCAATAGGGAAGGATGGAGAGAATTTTCTAGAGAGAGAAAAAATGTTGTTTCAACTCATGGAATAACTCAGGTTAATTTTGTCATTTTGATTGAATCACTTCAACCGATGAGTTACGAGAGAAAAACCCCCAAGTTATGTTGATACTAGGGGAAAATGGAAGTCTCCCTGGATGGGACCGTACATTGTTAAGGAGATCCGATCAGGAGGTGACGTGCTTCTCACGAACCAGGATGGGGAAGATCTTGTCCAGCCCTTCAACCTCGACAAACTCAAAAGGTACTACGCCTAAGCCATCCTATCCAGCTAATGCTTCCCTCTCCAGCCCGCTAGGCTGAAAACCCGAAAGGGTGGCCTAGGCAAAAATTAGTGCATATAAAAAAATTAAAAAAAAAGAGAAATAAAGGCTCGCTAGGCTGAAAACCCGAAAGGGCGGCCTAGGCAAAAATTAGAGCACAAAAAAAAATGATGAAAAAAAATAAAATAAAAGGTAAAATAAAATAAAAAAATAAAAATAAAAAGGAGAGGAAAGGCATTATTTGAAGCCCTCAGCGTACTACCTCCGATCTTCAAAGACACATCGAGGCCCGATCGATGTAAGAGAAAAACCACGACAAAGCAGCTCATATTAAAACACTAAAAAAATTTACAGGTCCTAAGGTGCAACTTAGGAATACTTATTAAGACGTCTATATTATACATTATTTGCATTGTACATATCTATATACTGCCTATACCCCCTTTGTTTTTCCCCAGAAATGATTCCTTTTCTTGCAGCCTCCGAAGCGGTCTACCGGCCCACCGAGCTGGGCCCATATACTCTTTCTATGAGGCGCAGAAGAAGCCCTAGACTCATCAGCATGAGAGCTACCAGATGTGTCTCCCTCTTCATCATCGGCATCCCCGTTCTCCTGGGCAGCCGTATTGCTCGGACCCGCTCCATCATTCCTGAGACCAGCACCCCATATAGGTGGGGGAGGAGCAGCTATCTCTTGTTCCCATGGGTTGTCGTGTCTGCCTGCCAAGCTCAGCCGCGGAGCCTCATGACCACCAGTTCTCAAAGCAGTACCCCAACCAGTCTAAGGAGGGGGAGCAGGTGCTTCTTGTTCCCATGGGTTATGCTGTTGACCAACATCACTCAATCTGCGGGATGTATTGCTGGGACACGCAGTGTCCGGTCCGGGGGCCGTCCGAGTATTAAGGCCATGAACCCGTCTGAATTTTGCCTCCAGAGCCCGAGGAGCAACCAATCCTGAGCTATCAATGTCCTCGCCTACTTCCAACAGGCGAGCATCCACTTCATTGGTTATATAATGGCCCCGCAAATGTCTCAGTTCATGCCGGATGGCGCGAGACGGCCCCTCAGCAGCTACCATAACCCACGCCAAATACCCAAGGGACAGAAGCATATAATCAGAATATGGGTATTCTACCTCTAGTCTTTCAGCATCTCTGAGCCACATGCCCTAGATAGTGGGACCCAGACGATCATTGGTAAGCTCCCTTCCCATGTATATAGGGCGGGAGGTATCCGGAATCACTTGCTCCCTTCCAAATTGCCGCAAGATCCGGTCCGGTTGGTAAAAAGAAGTCCGATAAAGGCCCAACATGACCACTTGGCTGTACTCATCGGAATGACGAAGAAAAAGCCGGATCTCCCAGTGGCGGACGACCCAGATTATATCCATTAAGCCCCGGCAATAGAAGTGATCGGCCCAGTCAATCTCAGAATAATTAGTCTGGGGAAAGTGCCCACGCATTCGATAAAATGATGGATCATAAGGAGCTCCATGCGGCACGGGAGCCTGAACCCAAAGGAAGTGCTCTTCTAGCCACATGTGGATCAGAATGGGGCTAGCGGTTGGGAATAATTCATTCCTAGTAGCGAAAGCATCCAGGTCTGCGAAAGTCTCCACCAAAATCACTGGAACAATGTTCAGCCGACGATCCCGAGCCTGTAATGCCAGGTCCACGACCCGCTCATCTACTAATCCGGGTAGACCAAATATCAAATATCTCCCTACCAAACAAAGAAAGAGTGCTGTTAATCTACGCCGCTGATAGTCCACGTCATCTTCCCTATATTCTGTGAAGGCTCCAGGAAGAACCATCAAATTGAAAGATTCCCCATTGAAGAATCCTGGAGTAGCACTGCGGGTAGAATTGAAGAGCTCCCAGATATGTGGCGACCCGGCCCGGGCCCGAGATGGGACCGAGGGTCGGACCGCCCAAATAAGGAGGAAACAAGTAGGCAATAAACATGCAAGGACTTCATTCATAAAAACGACGTGACGCAACATTTGAGACGTAGCACGCCTCGGCACCAAAAGGCCGGTATTTTTAAAATCTTTTTCAACCTGATAAACAGTTAAACAATATAACCAAGTCTTCGGCGACACTACATGCCGGAACCCAAGCTAACAGTTTATGGAGAAGGATTAAATAAGAGCTAATAGCATGCTCAGCGGAAGACTAATACGTAGAGGAATAATAACAAGTTAACCAAAGCTCGGCTTACACAATGCCGACACAAAAAGGGTTACAAGTACTACAAGTATTAAACTACTAGTAGCTAACAAGAGTTACAATCAAGTTCTACACAAATACCCAAGCATAGTCTAGTTGACTTGCTTAACCCGTCGTCCTTACAAAAATATAAACAAGAGTAAGAGGCCATCAAACCACCTCTTCAATAATCAACGGCGCACCAAAAAGGGCACAAAGCACGAACACATCGAGTCTCAACGAGCAGGACCTGATTTGCTAGGATCTAAAACAGTAAAGGGGGGAAAGGGTAAGTCATAAAGACTTGTAAGCTATCAATCATGCATGTCATGGCAATATGCAACATACAAGGCAAGATATCGTCACATAAGCATAGAGGTCATATATCCAAGATGCACATTGTTTCATATAAGTGCGCATAATTAAATCACATAGGATGAAGATATATGGAGAGCCGGGCCGCTACGTAGTTCCTGCATACAAGCGTTATCTGGAAATGTGCGGGTATCGAATGTGTGTAAGTACATCGATCTTCCGAGGAGATGCCCGGGATAGTCCAATGATGCTCTTAAATGATTAAAGGGAGTTACTTCCCACCGTGGCCACAAGTGGAGGCGTGTGTGAACAAAGACAGTATGCCACCGACTCATGCAAATGCCAAGTAATGTTTACTTAACAAAATTTCAAGTATAGAACGAGGTCGACAAGAGCGATCTCGTTCATGACAAGTAAATTATTCTCATCAATAACCAAGTAGGATTGAGTTCGACAAGAGCGAACTCACATGTCAATTAGTCATTCTATAATATGACATCAAGAATCAAGCAAGGTAATCAATTCAAGTTCAAGAGTCTAGAATTATTATTCTTAGGGAAACGCGTTTAGAACGTCGGAGGGATTGGTCGGTGAGCCGGTATTGTTCAATGGCTCGCTAAACTTGACTCCGTTGAGTCATCTCTAACAATTCATCCAAGAGAGTTAAGACGCTAAATGCATCATGAACCTTTTCTAAGTTCTCGTATATGATCGGCTAGGTCATTAATCTATTAAACCACCGTAGTTAAGAATTATCATCAATAATCAAGCAGGAATGAGTTCGACAAGAGCGAACTCAATATGTCAAATAGGCATTCTATTATATGACATCAAGAATCAAGCAAGGTAATCAATTCAATTCTCAAGAGTCTGGAATTATCATTCTTAAAGGATCGTGTTTAGGACGTCGTAGGGATTGATCATTGAGCCGGTATTGTTCAATGGCTCACTTAAGTTTGACTCCGCTGAGTCGTCTCTACCAATTCATCCAAGAGAGTTAAGATGCTAGATGCATCCAAAATCCTTTTCTAAGTTCTCGAATCGATTACTAGGCCGTTAATCCACTTAACAACCATAGTCAAGTATTAACATAAGTTCAACATTTCATAATTCAAGGGAACTTTAGAATCAATTTGTCAAAGTTATCAAAAGCCAATAGTCCAAGAACATTTGTTATTCTTAGGAAGACATAGATCACATTCGATTCTAAGCATAGGACCCAAATCAACAGGATGAACAATCCATAGTCCGTGAAACTCTAGAATTCATATTCTCCAAGAGTTGTCAAGAGTCGTAAGTCCAAGAACATTAGTTGCTCCTAAGGGGACATGGAACATATTCAATTCTAGGCGTAGGACTAAATCAATAGGATGGACAGTTTGTAGCATGTGAAACCCTAGAAGTCATCATCTCCAAGAGTTATCAAAAGTTATTGGTCCAAGAACAATAGTTGTTCCTAAGGGGACATAGAACTCTTTTAATTCTAGGCATAGGGTCCAATTCAATAGGATAGACAATACAAGGCATAGGAAACCCTAGAATCATAATTCCCAAGAGTTATCAAAATCTATTAATTTCAAGAACATTAATTGTTCCTAAGGAAGCATATAACATAATTAATTCTAGGCATAGGTCTCAATCAACAAGATGGACATTATTCAAAATCCCAAGAGATCAAAACATCCACAATCATAGTTTGGACATGGAAGAAGCATGGAAATCAATAGAAAAGGGGGAAACATGGCAAGTCTAGCATACAACCTAAGGGGGAATCAATAGCTTACCTTCACCAAGGAAAAGGAAGGTTGGAGTACAAAGTAATCGGATGGAAACGATCTCCTCGTCGGTAGCTTCACTCCGGTGGTCTCGGTTTGGCAATCGGAGGTCGGGAGCTCAATCTAGGGAAGAGACACACACTAATCTCACCTTTTCTCTACACACACAAGCATGGCAAGAGAGAGAAGAAGAAATCTGATAATGGGGCTTTAAGTTTGATTAGCAAAGGGGTGGAGCTTTTATACCTTGCATGGTTTGGGTGGAATTCCACATGTCAAGAGGAGGAGGGTGGTGGAATCCACATGTCCAATGGAGGTTGCTTGAGATTAGGACTAATCTAACTTGATTAGGGTTTAATAGGTTGGATTAGGGCCAATTAGGAAGGAGGTTTAAGTGGCTAATTGGATCACAAAAGCTGGAAGGAGGAAAATCCCGTGGTTGATCGAAAGTGAGGCGGGCGCTCATGCCTCATGCGGCCGATACGATCGGGAAGGGTTCCATTTTCATTTGCTCAAGATTGGGCGGGCGCTCACTGCGGCCGCCTGAACTTCTGGAGCACCAAAACTTGACCTAAACAAGTCCTAAATGGTCCCAAGCTCATGGGCAACCATTCTAGGGTCTAACATAACTCAAAACATGTCCGAAACACACCCGAACAACACCCGGAACAAGGTAGGACAAGGCTCGAATCATGCGACGATTGGTTGACGAATCAAACCCGGATCAAACGCTAATAGAACTAGGATAACTTGGGCATGAAAAAGGATTGTTTAAACATGGTTATGACTTGAATACAAGTCCGGGAACTCAAGGAACAATTCGCACGTCGAAATACGAGCAAAACGGGAGACGAGGGAAATCGCTAAGGCCAAAACAAAGCAAGAAGGTTTCTAAACTTCCAATCAAGCTTACTATGATCAAGGTGAATGTTCTAAGTCATCTATGGAAGACAATAGAACTCTAACAAGTCTTGGTTGAGTGCTAAACATGCTAAGGCAACCACTCAAAGTACAACGGCAAGGCAAGCAATGCGTAGAAGGTATTCAAGCAACTAGGCATGTAATACTCCAATGTGAGCATGACATGGACAAATAGAAGTGTCTAACATGTTAAGGCATAATACAAGCATGTTATTAAGGCAGTAAACAAGTAATGGGTTTGGGTTCTCACATCCTCCCCACTTAAAGGAATTTAGTCCCTAAATTCTACCGAGTCATCGACTAGGAAAGGGTATCTCTCTCATATCAAGCTCGGCCTCCCACGTGGCTTCCTCAATATCATGATTCTTCCACAAGACTTTCACTAACGGAATCCGCCTGTTCTCAATATTTGCTCCTTAGTAACAAGAATCCTCACCGGTCTTTCATCATAAGAAAGATCGGGTTCGAATGAAATCTCATCGTAAACAAGGACATGCGATTCTCTTCAAATACTTGCGTAGCATCGAGACATGGAATACATCGTGAACATCCGATAACGAAGGTGACAAAGCTAACCGATACGCCAAAGATCCAATCCTTTCTAAGGTCTCAAATGGCCCAATAGATCTAGGTGAAAGTTTACCCTTCTTCCCAAATCGCTTAGTACCGCCGGCGATACTTTCAAAATACATGATCACCAACCTGAAACTCTAAGTCACGCTCTTTGGTTGTCTCGCGTAGCTTTTCTCTGCCTACTCGCCGAAGCAACTGGCTCTAATAAGCTTTTACACTCTCACCAAATTGATTGTTGTACCATCTCTGAACCCCAAAGCTTAGCTTCACCAACCTCATCCCAGCAAATTGGTGAACGACACTAACACCCATAAAAAGCCTCATATGGCGTCATTTCAATACTAGACTGGTAACTGTTATAATAAGCAAATTCAGCTAATGGCAAATGAGAATCCCAACTGCCCTTGAAATCCATGGCACAAGCACGCAACCCAAGCCTTCTAACGAGGCATCGATAAAAAAAAATAATAATAATCACAAGGTTCTCCGAAACACTAGGCAATGCTAAGATAGGAGCCGTAGTCAACCTCCTCTCGTGACTTGGAGTACACGAGGATATCATCAATAAACACAACCACAAAGCAATCAAGATATTCATGAAAACCCTATTCATCAAGTCCATAAAAACTGCAGGTGCGTTGGTCAACCCAACGGCATCACAACAACTCATAAGTGGCCGTAACGCTACGAACGAAAAAGGCCGCTCCGAGGAACATCCTCCTCTCAAACTCTCAACTAATAATAGCCACTCCTCAAGTCAAGCTTGGAATAAACAACTGAACCCCGAAGTGGATCAAAGAGATCATCAATGTGTGGCAAGGGATACTTATTCTTGATAGTATTCTGGTTCAACTGTCGATAGTCTATGCAAAGTCGTAAATTACTATATTTCTTTTCACAAACAATACCGTGCACCTCCCACCTGACACACCCGGTTAAATGAACTCTATCTTGAAGTTCTTGCAACTACTCCTTCAATTCTCCACCCACTGGAGTTATTTCGTAAGGTGTTCTAGATATAGGCGGAGTCCCTCGGCAATAGCTCAACGCAAAACCCCACTCGGCCGGAGGCAAGGTGTAGTCCCAAAGTCATGCTACAAGGACAAGGCAAGAAG